>JAJTUV010000360.1:0-600000 GCA_021653895.1 Mastomys natalensis | reverse complement strand
AAAGCTGAAGGCCTATTAGCTGAGGCAGGGAATAAAATGTGGGATATCTAGCAGAGGGGTGTGTGGGGGGGGGGCGGATTCTGAGAAAGAGTCAAGAGTGGGAGATTTGCCCTGAACTCTGAGGTAGTTGGGACTCATGAAGTTGAGGAGAGGTAGCCAACCATGTGGCAGACATAGATAGAATAAACAGGTTATATAAGTTATGAGCTAGTTGGGGAAGAAGCCAAATCTTATGGCCTAGGCATTTATTCATAAACAGTTAAGTCTCAGAGACATTATTCTGGAACCAAAGAGGCCAGGTTAGAGATAATAAGTTAGCAAAGAGATGTGAACCAATGTGATATCACAGGACTGAACCCAGAAGCTGGGGAAGCTGATGTACCCTATGCTAAGGGCAATAGGTTACATCTTGGACATAAGCTATAGAATAATCTCAAATGAAGGCAAGGCATAGTCATATTTTATTTTAGGTTCAAAACCCCAGGTAGTGGTTGAAGTAGGGACTTGTCAAGAACAAGCCTGGAGACACGGAGGACAAGGACTCCTAATGGCCCCTGAAGCAGTGCTACAGAAGGGAAAGAGACTCAGAATTCCTTAGCTGGGCAAACTGGCAGGTAACTGTCATGCGCTACAGCTGAAAGGTTCTGTCCCCAGAAGAAGACACTGGTAACAGTATATGACATTAGTTTTCCAGAGCTGACTGGGAATAAGGGCTGCTAACCTTCAGCAACTGACCAGCAGGAACAAGTCAGGTATAGGTGTGGGTAGGTTCTCGCCCCAGAGCTGAGGAGAAGCTTGAGAGAGTGGTACAGTTGAGGGCACAGGTAGAGGACAGAACTAAAGGAGCAGCCAGCATCAGAAATAAGCAGGTGGCAGTAGGTACAGAACCTAGACCTCAGGTCTGATGGCACACAGGACAGCGATGGGCCCTACAGACTCACTGGCAGTTTTCACCCACTTCCGGGACTACTTTCTCACATTTCAGGAAAAGCAGAGATAAATAATAGTGAGCAGAGGTGAAGTAGTATTTGACTTTTTGAATAGCAAATACGATTTTGTTATATGACCCAACATTTTCCAAAGGGCACACGTTTAATAACTGCCTGTATCTCGGAAAATTAGTTTTGTTCTCTGTCTGCCAGACTTCTTTTTGACTCAACAGGATTCCAGTTTTAGTGGGGAGTGGGGGAATAAGTTCACAAAGGTCTTTTCTTTTAAGACTGGCATTTTCCCTTCATGTTAAAATGCATGCAAAAAGCACATGATTATGGTATTTATGCTTCCATTAAGGCGTCCTAGGCAAGCTCAAGGAGTCTAGCCTACTGTTTTCCCGCATTTAGATTTGTAACAGCATAGTTCCTGCTTTATTTCAATTATATTTTGAGGACAATGCATTTTTTGGTGGCAAATGATTTCATGACGACAGTAAGCAAATGTCTGCTGGAGCTGCCTTGGAGTTCGGTATCTGAATACAAATGCAGATTGCATGGTGTCTCTAAGTAAATGAAAAACATTACTGACCATGGCTTACGGACCAGCAGACTTCTGTTACAAATCAGAACCCTCTAAACTTCCTACACGGGGCTGTGGAACTTGTACGAAAAGAAACCTTATGTTGTTAAGAAACGATGCATGAAGTGCAGGGATAGTATCGCAAATACAAGACTGTGGTCTAATAAAATGACTTAGTCAAGGTGAACTCCGAATGGGATGAGCTGTGTCCGGTGATGATAATGACTCTCTCATAACTTTACAATGAACGGATGTTAGTGACTAGCTCATGCTAGAGACCCATGTTTTTCTTTTCAATAGCCCAAGTGCTTTGTGATCCCAATTTGGATAAGTCAGTTGCACAGAAATCAACTAGGGAGTGTTCTGATGCGGGAGGGCCCTGCTCACTGTGGGTAGTGCTGTACCTCTGGTGGTCCTGGGTACTATGGGAAGCAGCAGGCTGAGCAACTTATGGGGAGTGTGCCAGTAAGCAGCACTCGCCCATGGCTTTTGCATCAGCTCCTGCCTCCAGCTTCCTGGCTTGACTTCCCTCAGTGATGGACTGTTACTTAGAAGTATAAACCAAATAATCTCTTTCCTCTCCAGGTTTCTTTCAGTTATGGTGTTTTATCATACCAATAGAAATCCTAACTAGGACACTCTTTTTTTCCAAAGATATAATCACTGCAGAACTTGTAACACCAAAAAGCCACAAGGCTCACCTGTACACCTGGTGCAACCAGGTTAAACAGTGAGTAGGCAGTCCTATAAGATCAAAATTCCTATGAGATCAGCATACCTGGGAGAGGTTTGTTACAGTGGGTTCATTTGTTAAGGGTTATAGCCCTCCTTCCCAGTCAATTCTGGGAACAGGCCTCACTTTGAAAAATAAACCTTTTATACTGTTCATGGCGAGATGGGAGGGTTACTCTGGGTTCTCTGAGCACACTCTAAAATCTGACAACTGTTCTAGAACATAGCCTATGTGGCAGCTTGGCATTAGTAAAACAAATTCCTCAGATATCAGCTTGTAAAGAGGTTTGCTCTGTACAAAGGCAAAGCTGTCCAGAGAGCTGTAGGCGTAGCTCATTTTGGTGGAGTACTTGCTCAGTATGCGAAAACACTGGGTTCTGTTCCCAGCACTTTCTATAAGTTGGCCCTGGGGGCACATGCCCAACATTTGGAAGGTAAAGGCAGGTGGCTGACACGTTCAAAATCATCACTGGCTGCCCACTTAGTTTGAGGTCAGTCTGGGATACATGAGACCTTGTCTCAACCTCTCAGCGGGATCTACTTTAAGAAAAGCCTGCATTGTGTAGGTGAACAGCAATTCACTAGCTGGAGGACAGGAAGCAAAGAGAGTAAAAGCCCAGGGTCCCACAATCCTCTCAATGATTCACTCCCAGCCACTCCTTGGCCTGGATTCCATGGATTGGGAAGCAAGCCTTTATTACACAAACTGATGGAAGTTGTTTCAGCCCTAGACTACAGTCTGTCTCTGACAGTTACAACCATGGGTCCTGCTGCTAGCTAGCTCCCCGGGGGCGGAACTAACGTAGACAGAAATGTCTAGAGTCTAAATGGGGCCTGAAAGGTCATCAGAAGCTCAGGAGTTTGGGATTACTAGGCATGCCATGAAAAGAGAACCCAAGACTGTAGAGCTGGATTCCATCGAAAATTACAAAATGAAGACCTTCCAACTCTCAAGAACAAACTGAAACTGGTTGAGAGACCCTGACTGAAACTTGTCACCCCACATTCAACTCCCAAATGAGTCAGAGAAACCCATCCTTTATGTTTCTACTTTTGAAGGAAACATGTTACCAGCTGTCACCCCTCAGTTCTTTTTTTTTTTTTTTTTTTCGAGACAGGGTTTCTCTGTGTAGCCCGGGCTGTCCTGGAACTCACTCTGTAGACCAGGCAGGCCTCGAACTCGGAAATCCGCCTGCCTCTGCCTCCCAAGTGCTGGGATTAAAGGCGTGCGCCACCACCGCCGGGCTCACCCCTCAGTTCTATGCATTCAACTCATCCACTGTTTTTGGTGTCCATGGAGGTGGGGAGGACACTGTGGTCATTGAGAGTAAAATCCCATTTTTAAATAACAATTATAACACAAATTCTGAAACTGCTTATGGGAACAGGGCTAAGCATTTCATTTGTTATTAGCAGAGCTAATCTTTCCCAAGTGCAAATGCTAGTGATAGCCCATTTCACAGGTGAAAGGAAGGAACCAGAGTGCACAGCTCACGAGGAAAGAGCACAGAACCATGCTCCGCAGACCCTGGTGCCATAGTTTAAGTTCATGATCCCGTCTTTCTCTGATCTTATAGGAGAATTGTATATGGATATGGGAGTTACTAGGGTCTAAAAGTGCCTTCGACAGCTAAAGGGTATTTCTGCTGGCCAACATTCACTTGGTAAAATGTAGCACGAATCAGGTAGTCTCAACACTGAGGAGGTGCAGGCAGAGGATTCGAAGCTCAAGTTCAGCCTTGGCTACATAGTGAGTTTGAGGTCAGCCTGAGATACATAATAAAACTGTATCTTTAAAAAGGAGGAGGACAAGCAGGGGAGAGGAAGACAGGCAAAGGGGAAGAGAGAGGGAATGAGGAAGAAGAAGAGGAGGAGGAGGAGGAGGAGGAGGAGGAGGAGGAGGAGGGAGGAGGAGGAAGAGGAGGAGAAGGAGGAGGAGGATGTTTTTTCCAAGTCAACAAGGAGCAAGGCTGGGCCAGTCAGGACCTGAAACACTTCCACGTGGCTTTCCCTTCAGGATTTTCAGGTAAAGCCCAACCTACAGCACCTAGCCAAGATGCTGGCAGAAAAAAGAAAACACTAAAGAACAAACCCAAACAGCCTTATAATTCAGATGTGCTAGAGAGATCCTCTGTCACAGGATTCTCCCTCCCCCCACTCCCAAATCAGGAAAAAACTAGTTCTACAGGAAGTCCCACCTGTCCAGCTGCTTCCAATGTTTACTAGTTAAACTGTCACATGAGTCACAAGGAATCTAAGAAACTGAAATGTTGAGCTCATCTCTGACCTATCTGAGTAAAACAAGGATTTACTTCATGATGGAAAGAAGAAAGTAGGTATTGGGTAGGCAGGCAACGGGTAATGTCTTCCAGAGTACAGAGAAGGATGGAAACATGTCATATTATGTTTCATTAGACACAGGGTTCTTGGCCAACCAAGACACACCAGCCAACAAAAGAAGTTATCTTATCCAGGGAAATATAGGATTATGAACCATGTCCATGCCTAAACCTTCAAAGTCCCTAGATTATGTAAGAAGCATGTAACATTATGGTAAATTTAAGCCTAATTATTCATATAGATGACAGATTAGGGTCTGCCTACTTAGCATGTATCTAATGTGAAAATAAAAAAAATATTACCAAGGACATAAAGACTAGAAGGTGGTACCATGACTTCAGCATGCATGGGAGAACCAGCACATGTGCAGATACATTCAGGCATGCAGGAAAACACTGGCAGAATGAACTGCACAAAACTAAACAGCAATAAACGGAAGGTGACTAAGGCATGTACCTAGGTACAAATTTACCTGTGGACCCACTTCAAGGGGCATGAATGCATTTTGAAACATAACTATACATCCTAGGAAGCCACTGTACATACAATATGTACAACTGGGAAAGTGTTCCCAATTGTGACACTTTTAATGTATTTCCCATGTGGCTTCTATATATGTTGCTTCTATACTTTTGCCTATGAGATCCATCAAAATGTTTGAGCAGTTGAATTCTGTGGACGGCCTTTTTCAACCGAACAAAGAAAATCTAAGAAGTAGATTTCAGATTATCAGCAATGCCTACATTCCCCCAGAATACAGAGATTTGCATAGCAAAGTTCAACAGATAACCACTGCAAACTTTGGTGACATTTAGTCAGTCGACAAGGATCTGTACATTATTCACTGGAGGAAATTTCTGCCTAGGTAGTTTTAAGGTTCATATTTCCATCAGATTGATTACTTCTTTAAGTTCACATAGGCGTATATATAGGTCACCTTGCAGGCACGTTAAAATAAAAGTCAATAATTGTATAATATACATATCGTTGTACCTAGAACTGAACATACAATAAATGTAACTTTATAAAGAAGCAAAAGCAAAAAAAAAAAAAAAAATTCGCTGTCTGAATTTAACTTTGCAAACAGAAAGACACAAGGACAAACATCTCAACTTAATGATAGCGAAAACTGGGTGATATCATAAATGATTTATCAATATGATATTTCAGCCAAAGATCACGGGCTACAAATTCACAAGAACACTGAAGGAATCAAGAGAAAGGGAGGGATGAAATGAATCAGCACCTCTGCCTGGGCAGCAGCACATGTACACCGTCATATCCAATGTGTCTATTGGTCTGGGTCACAATGCACTAATAAAGTAAAACATTATATTATTGACCATGTTAACAACATTCACTGGAATGCAATGGGCTTGTCATTTTGTTTGTGTCTAACTTTGTAAAGATTGAAGTTTTATTCAATATATGGTGGTCCTCCACAGGAGTTCAGTCCCATTTTATCTTATATATATTTAAGTAATATAACCACAACGGTTTACGGCAGTGTAACAGTAACAAGAGATCGCCTTTCCTCAGAAAATGGCTTCTACACTACCCAAGAGTGAATTGCTTTTCTATAGCTTTCTCTCCAACAAGAAAGACAATGGGAGATGCCATGCTCCCAAGCAAGTCCATATTCACTAACAGGTGGATGAGAAAGAGCTTGACAGGCAAGAAGGAAGGCCAGTTCTAAAAGTAGCAACACCATTAGTCATTAATGGATATCTTATTCTCTGCGAATGTAGCATTAAAGGATTAGCGAGTGTCTGTGATCTTTTGTTTTCCCTGCAAAAAATAAATCATAGCACTCCTGGTAAAGCCGAGGGAGGGGCTTGGAAGAAAGCAGTGTCAAAGGTGTGATTTAGAAATACATACTACTTGGCGTGACTCCTGCCTGTGAAGTAGACTATGTGTGGGCATGAGCCAAGGGCCTGTTTCAGACTAGGATTAGCAGAATAGGGCACGGAGACCACAGGTCTAGATGCTGTAAACAGGAGTGGGGAACACTCTGAATATGATAATCCCTATTTAAGGTCTGGCAGAAGGCCTCAGGTTAGATTCAGCTCTTGGAGACCCAGTGTTAAGGGCAGGTGTTTGCAGCAATGAGGAGCAGGAGGGTCCTCTCTGGCTGTAACTGCTGTAGGCTCCTGCTTTTCTGATTCTCAAACTGGTGTGAGCAATGTAGAGATAATTAGTTTATCTGCCATTAGTAATTCCTTGGCCATCTTTTGCTAGCCCCTTCTACCACCCCCCCCCCAAGGAGTCACTAGCAAGCAATGCTAGTGTTTTGGTGGCCTTTCTCTCAAGAAAGCACCTTCAGAGGGACGCTGTTAGATGGTACTTAACCTTCTGCTGGCAGTTTCCACAATCACGGCAGAGATGAGACAAAAAGCTTTTAAAGAAAATGTCACTGCCACCAATGACAACTTCATTCTTGGGTTCTGACATTCTTGAGTGTATCTGTTAAAACACACATGAGCCTTCTGGGGGACACAGGGAAGAGGCAGGAGTGACCCCAAGTGTTCGTGTTAGAGGAATTACTCCTTATAGTCAATGTTAAATAGATTTTCTGAGATAATCAAGAAAAATGTAAACTATAGTAGGTATGCAGGGTCAGAACAATCTCCCTGGGAAGAGCTCACTCAGGAGCTGTTGTTCCTGTCTGCTACTTTTAAAAGCAATGTTTCTTTCTGCTACTCTGTTACCGGCTATCAGTTCAGTTAGTAAAGCAAGGATTGTTGTGAATACTGTGGCAAGGAATCACCACCAGAGTCCCAGCTGTGTCCTGCAGAGGACTTGGGAGCCAAGACCTGCAGGACCAGATTTAATCAGGGGATTCTTGAAACTGAAGTTCTTGGACTCCACCCTCAATCTACGGCATCAAAATAGTCAGTGTTTCAGAAGCCTCTCAGGCGAGCCCTAATGCACACAAATGCCTCAGAAACACAGCTTTTAAGTAAAACCCATTTATAATTTACAGAGCCCAGCTGCCATAGAGAACGATAAGCGACTTTCATAACACGATTGGCGTATTGTTTATGACAATAGTGTGCACATGTTTGATATGAAAGGAAATGAGAATTATTCTCCTCAAAGCTAAACTCCATATGGTGTTTGAGTATATAAAGGGAGGGGTGGGAAAAGATCCATCTAAGATTGTTTCAGCTAAAATCTGAAATATGTATATAGCCATTTGAAATAACGACACCAGCAGTACACAGAGCCTTAATAAGTGTATGCCAGTGCTGACAGGCTCACAGATCCAGTTAAATGTTTAAATAACCAGAGAACCATTACAACACAATCAAGCATTCTGTCTGCTGTTCTGGTGGCTAACAAGCCTCTTGTAGAAGAGATGCACTATATTTCATATTTACTAATTCTTTCATAATATAAAATTACACCACCCCAAAAGTGGACCTTTTAAGTCATAATCGAAATGAGTGTCCCTGCATTTAATTATCTCATCAAGAAGCCCTTCTAGCAAGAAGAGAACACACAGCTTACATTTGAGCTTGACTCTGATCTGAGCTGTAAACGACAGACAGGTCCTGAAGTCCAAAGGTCATGAAGAACAGAGTGAGCTAGCCTGGAACCATTAGGAAAGCACTTGAAACTTCTTGCTGCTCTATTAGCCATTGATCTGTGTCAAGTTGATAGCTTTAGATATAATTGGTTTTTAAAGGCTGTTCACAGTGGGCACTTACAATCCTCTCCCTTGTCCGGAACCAGCAGAGAGCTGACACAGACGCAAAGCCATGGCTGCCAGCACCGTACCTACCTGTCCCCAGGTTTGGAGCTCCGAGGTTTCTTTACTTGTGCATACAAAGTGTCCATCAGGTGCCCTTCTCTTGGGCTCTGGGGTCTGGCATTGAGAGCCAGGCAGCCTTCATAGGATGACATGCCCCCATAGAGCAACTCGTCATCACAGCCAAATGTCCGATGGAAATCTTGGATCTCAGCATAGTCGCGTTCTCGGGCTTGTCGCTCCCTAAATTCTCGAGTTTTGGCCTGAATCCTGTAAAAGGAGAAGAGTGCTGGAGATGAAGCAGGAGAAACTATTCCTTTTCTATGAACTGAATACAGGAAACTTCATCAAGCTCTGATGTGAGATGCGCTTTGGTTCCTGCAGCTACGGGGGGAGGTGCATTATGAGTGATAATTTACACACATTTTAGATCCCCGAGTAATGCCATAAACACGACGAAGCACAATCGTTTGGTTCCTGTCCATATGACTCAGTGATAAAGTGAATTCACACTGATTAGCTGATATATAAAAAATGAAAACACAGTACCTCAGAGATAGCTCAGCAATGAGCTTGCTGCTAAGGACTTTGAGTCTGATCTCCAGTATCAATTCCAACATGGTAGCAGGCACCTGTGATCCCACCTCAGGAGAGATAGGATAATTTCTGGGGCTCACTGGCCAGGCAGTCTAGCAAACCAGTGAGCTTTAGTTTCAGTGGAAGACTATGTACCAGAAAATAAGCAGGAGATTGATGGAGGAAGTCATGTTAACCTCTGGCATTTGTATGTATGTGCACATATGTGCATAGACAAATAAACACACATACAGTCAACTGCTTTTTTGATTCAATTTGGGTAAAAATCATTGCCTGATATTATAAACCTTGTCAAAAGCCTACAGCTAGGAAAGTCATAGATGCTACAAAGGAATCTCCTTCCGTTGTTTTATTAATTTAACACTGGTCTCAAACTGCTTTTACTTAACACACTCATAATCTACTTGGGTATGACTTGTGATTTTTTTTTTTTAAGACAAATAGTGATTTT
The DNA here is from genome assembly GCA_021653895.1 of Mastomys natalensis. Taxonomy (NCBI): domain Eukaryota; kingdom Metazoa; phylum Chordata; class Mammalia; order Rodentia; family Muridae; genus Mastomys; species Mastomys natalensis. The sequence goes on along the minus strand of JAJTUV010000360.1, from coordinate 590,617 downwards.
AAAAAGTTACATATACATTAGTTATCCTTCTATCATCTGCATATGTATAATGAATACATATTATTCAAAGGAAAGCCACACAAATATGAAGTTCTGTGAAACTTCGGAATGGGTGTACGTATCCTTTTGCGTCATGGCAGGGAGATCTGAGATCGGACACGCCGTTTTCACCTAAGGTTTTCCATTCAGAATGGAATCCTCGGATCAAGGACAGAAAAGTCATCCACAAAATTAAACTCTGAAATTAAAATCTTGCCTGCGTAAAAAGCTAAACACAGACCATAAAGGATCATTTTACTGATTTAAAGATTTTATTAAATGACTTGGTTCATAGATCCCTTCAACTTATATTGAAATAATTTATGCTCTAATTAAAAATAATTCTCAGTTAAATTTTCATAATTTTTGATGGGGAAATAGTTTCATCACAGATTCATGAATTGAATTGTTTATCTAAAAGCAATGGAGCGGGCAGTGGTTGTGCATCCTTTAATCCCAGCACTTAGGAGGCGGAGGCAGGCGAATTTCTGAGTTCGAGGCCAACCTGGTCTACAGAGTGAGTTCCAGGACAGCCAGGGCTGCACAGAGAAACCCTGTCTCAAAAAAACCAAAAAATAAAAGAATAAAAAAGTAAAATAAAAATAAAAGCAATGGAGCCCTGGCAAGGATGTGGGGAAAGGTACCCTTATTGAGAGATGTATGTTTGTGAAAGGAGTCGTTGAGGAAAACACAGCAGAGGCTCCTGAAACATTCAAAATAATCACCATGCATGGACCCAGCAGGCCAGTATGGGCACAACTCCAAGGAAACCAGGCTTGGACATAAACTCGATGGCTTCTTATCATCCTTATATTCCAATTGTGTGCCTCTTTGCTGTTATTTACATGTGTGCCCACAGATACCAGAGAGGCCTTCTATTCCTGCACTCCTAGCCACCCAATGTGCATGTTGGGAATTGAACTCATGTCCTATGCAAGAGCGATAGTCTCTTAGTCACCGAGTCATCTGTCAGCATTGTCTTTTGGTGTTTTTAAGAGAAAAAGTGATTTACTAAAAAGGTATGCAACAAAATGTTCCATTAAAAACCCCATGTGTTTACTGTAACATTTTTTACAATAGTTTTGATATAGAATCCCAAAAATGGATCTATTTATAAAGGAAATTTGGTGTATAGATGCAAATGAGTAGTAGTGCTCAGTGTGTAAAGAATTCCAGGATTCTATCTATTAGGGCGGTGTGGATGAGGTGGAAGGACATCATGTCCAGTAACAGAAACCAGACACCCAGTCAGACATCTCACAGCAGTGAGTCAAACACTAGGTACCAGAGGCTGGGGACAGGGCTGTGTGGGGGGTGGGGGAGAGGTTGCAGAGAGGTCAAAGTTATGACCAGAAAGGAAGGCCAGAACCTCATTTTTGCAGCACAGGGCAGTGACCTCATCTAGTAGCAATGTGTACCTTGAAGCAGAAGCAGGATTTGAATGCAGGGTTTGTGAAGATGGCAACAGTCACCTCCCTGATCTGATCATCACACCACGTTATGGAGCAGCAAACAGCGCCCCAGTCACAAGCACGATAACACCAAAACAAAATCATAAAAATAAGCAAAGACTTATTTCTGTAAAGTAGCACATTAGACTCATTTTTAATGTCTTATTTGAATTTACCTTTCTTCATATTTGAACTAGACTTCTGTTTGCATAAATGACACCTGAATATATATTAAAAGAATCCAGAAAGGGCACTCAAATGATATGGAGACAATGCCACAGCTGTGCATGTGTTCAACCCCCATACCACACATACACAGACACACACATGCACCCCCATCCATAGACACTCCCACACAGAGAGACACACACATACACATCACACATACACACCCACACACAAACAGACACACATACACAAAAGACACAGACACACACACACACACACACACACCACACACACACACACACAGAGGGGTTGAGGGAAGGGAGAGAGGGACAGAGAAGAAGAGAAAGATAAAGTTAGAAGCCAATATTTCTCATGAACATAGAAGCAAAATCCTCAACAGAGTATTAGTAAACAAATTTCACCAATCATACTAGTGTATGATGATCGAGTGGGCTCATCACAAGAATGTGGCCCTGACTAAAGAAAGTCACATGATTCTATCAAACAATAAATAATATTTGACAAATTCATCCCCACCAGGAAGAAAATACTACAGTAGGACTTTGTAAATTTCATGAAAGTGTTTCTCCAAACCTCCCAGCTCCCTTCACATATAGTGGAGAAAACAAATGAATGCTTCCCCTTGGTAAGCAGTGACCTCAGCACACAGGACACTTCACCATCATTCCACACAGGGTTCAAGTTCTTGACAACTACAGCAGCCTGGCCAAGGAAACGAAGAGAAACACATGAAAGGAACAAAACATCTTTTTCAAATGACTGGTGTAATAGAAACCCAAATGAGCCGGCGTGTGGCGCACGCTTTAATCCGGCACTTGGGAGGCAGAGGCAGGTGGATTTCTGAGTTCGAGGCCAGCCTGGTCTACAGAGTGAGTTCCAGGACAGCAGGGCTACACAGAGAACCTGTCTCGAAAACAAAAAAAAAAAAAAAGAAAACCCAAATGAATGCACAAAAATCTAGAACAACAAAGCAAATCTAGCATGTGACTGAGCAGGAGATCTATTTGCAAAGCCCCAGGTGGTAGCTGAGGAAGTGGTTCTGGTGATTGAGTGCTCAGCTTAAATGCATGAGCCTTGGATTTAATCCCCAGAACAGTTTAACCTGAGCATGGTAGGATATAACCATAATACCAGCATTTGGGAGAAGACAGGGGTCAGGATTTTAAGGGCATCCTTGGTTCCATCTTGAATTTCCAGCCTGGAACCAGGTTATAGGAGACTTTGTTTCAAAACAAAAATACAAAACTCCACTGAGCTTTCAAGATGTTTTATATATTGAATTATATATATTATAACAGCATATATAAACTACATGTAATATAAACAAGTATGTAGTTAGTGTGTGTGTGTGTGTGTGTGTGTGGTGTACATGCCACAGTGTATGTGTTCAGGTCAGAGGACAACTTGCAGGAGCGGGAATCTCTCTTTCTTGGTGGTAAATGCCTTCACACATCTTGTTGACTCCACTGAACTTTGTATTACAAAAGAAAATTTAAGCACATAGGCCTTGACATTAAAACTGTAATACCATTTAGAATTGTGGTACTTTAAGTACATAGATACAAAGAAACTAAATATTGTCCTAATAGATAAAAAGTGTAACAAAGTGCAGACAAGGCCGGTGTGGTGAAAATGAGTTGGAGCTGAAGGAGATGAAACACCATCTGAGGAGCAGAGAGGTCTCCTGCACTCACAGTGGAAACATTCACTGGGAGAAATGGCCGATTCTCCCTACAGTGATTCACAGGCTCAAGGCAAGTCCTATAAAAACTCGTCAAGATTTCTATAGCTACTGATGAGATTATTTTACAGTTTAATTCGGGCTGGGGGTGGAGCTCCGTGCTGGTCTGTATCTAGCATCTGTGAGCCGAGACTCTGATCCTTAACACTACATGCATGAAAATGCCACGTGCAATTTCCATGAGGAGAAGACAAAAGCTAGAATAAACCATGGTGCAAAGAATCATTAGATGGGGATGAACTTGAATGCTGGTTTGACAGGATTCAGAATCACTGGGTATGTCTGCTGTTAAGTATCTACATTGGGTTAGAAGAGGAGACAAAACACATTCTACATGTAGAGGGCAGAACAAAGGGAGCAGGTGAGCTGAACACTTGGCTTTCATCTCCAGCTTCCTGGCTGAGGATAGGATGTGACCAGCTGCTTCACGCTCCAGCCTTCCCATCACAATGTGTCTTTCCTCAAGCTGTGAGACAAAGGAAGTTTTTCTCCTTCAGGTGCTTTTTCTCTGATATTTTATGGCAGCAACCAAACAAGCAACTAATACAAGAAGAATCAGACTGCAGTCTCCTAACACAATAATATCGGAGGTCATAGGTTTGTCTCTCCAACAAACCCACGTAGTCTAAATTATTGCTACTGGAAGTTCAAAAAGCACATGAAATGTCCCTGTGTGTCAGTGGAGGGGGCTATGTGAAACTAAAAGTTTCTGCACAGCAAAGGAAACTACCAGCAGAGCACACAGATAGCCCATGGGAATGGGGGGAAATCTTCATAGCTACACTTCAGACAAAGGGCTAATACCTAGAGTTTACTAATAATTGCAGAAAGTGAACAACAAATAAAGCTCCCAGTCAACAAACGGGCTAATGAGTTGAATAGATGACTTAAAAAAGAAAGAAACAAAGAAACAAAGAAACCCAAATGGCCAGTAACTATGTTAGAAAGTCTTTAACATTCCTAGCCACTATGGAAATGCAAACTAAAACTACTCTGAAATGCCACCTCACAGACAGAACAGCTGTCACCACAAACCTGACAACAAATGTTTGAGAGGGATACGGAGAAAGAGGAACCCTTAGTCACTGTTGATGGGTTTGGAACTCAGTATGGAGACTTCCCCTAAAATAAATATAAAACTACCATTTGACCCAGCTATCCCTCTCCTGGGCACATGCCCAGAGGTCTCTGCACCCTACACCCTACTATAGACATGCTTGCACTCCCATATTTATTGTTGCTTTACCACACACAGCAAAGGTATGAAATCAACACAGTTGTCCAACAGCAAATGAATAGATAATGAACATTTAGTACAGATATAAGCTGGAATACTACTCAGCTCTAAAGGAAACCAAAGTAACAAAACACGCAGGAAAATGGATAGAATGTGTAAAATTAAGGTCACTCGATCTGAGAAAAACAAAGACAAAGATAAAAACAAAACAACAACAACAAAAATACACCAGAACTGCATGGTCTCCCTCATATGAAGATCTTTGCCTATAGTGTGTATATGTGTGTGTGTGTGTATGCACACATGTACATGCAAAGGTTGGAGGACAATGTGTAGTTGGTTCTTTCTCTCCATCATGGGTTCTGGGGATCTAGTCCATGTGTTCAGATTTGTGCAACAAGTGTTTCCAGAATGAGCCATCTTACTGGCCTGGATTTTCTTATCTGCAGCTAGGAGATGGAAGTATTTAATGTGCCTCACTCAACATAGTTTTGGGACAACTCTCTAGAAAGGGCAGCACTTGACATTTCGCAGGACATCAGCTCAACCTTTCCAAGATGCTTTTCAGTCCCCAAACTCCCTAGGAAAACCTTAATCTCCAAGTCAGAACAGGACCTTCTTGGAGACCGAATTTGCTAGGAAGTTAGACATTCTCCTGGGAAAGTCCTAGATTCTAATAACACGGTTCTCATAGAATATTCACAAGAGAAACAGTGATATGAATTCTAATGTCAATTTAGTAAAGCAAAGAACAGATTTTTATTACATTCCCTTGTACTTAAGAGCAATTATGATAGTCAAGGACATTATTATAGAAATTGGTTATTACTGGGTCTCCAAAATGAAAATGCTTCATAGTTGAGAGATAATTTTATTCTTTGCAGCATACTGGTTTTTTTTGTTTTTTGTTTTGTTTTTTTTTAAATCAACTCAGGTTCAACCAAAAAAAGAAACAAAACAAAAAAGAAAAGAAGCTAAACAACTATCAGGAAGACAGAAATAAGGCGTTTATCTCAACAGAATATTAATCCAAATCTCAATTATTACACATCTAACAGCCACTTTGCTATTATGTAACATCTGGTCACTGTAAGATAATCATCTTATCAAAGGCCATAGCCAGGAGTTCTGGGCATTTGCATAAGTCAGCCTCTCTCTCATGGTGCTGGGATGGAATCCAGGGTCCCATACATGCTGTACAAGTACGTTTCAACTAAGCCATTCCCCAGACAATCCCTTACTCTGTCACACATTTGAGATAGGGACTCGCTAAGAAGTTTAGACAGACCCTGTACTGGCAATGTTCCTGGCTTGGTCTCCCAAGCAGGGGACGCTGCAATCCAACTCTACCATGCCAAGCCTCACATAAGTTTGGAAATCTGATGAAATTTTGGTGGGGGTAAGAAAAAGAAAAGAGAAAAGAAAAATAAATCTAAACAGAGTTGAAAGCACTGGATTTAGAGACTTCAAAATTTAAGAAGAATGACTTACGCTGACTGATAGGTGAATTATACAAATGGACACAACCCTCAGTTCACTAAAAGTGAGGAAACTCAGCCCTTAGAGAAGCTCTCATCAGGAAGAGAGAATAGCATGAACTGCCTAGGAGTTTGGTATCTGAATACCACCACAGTCTTCCTACACATCACTCCCTGTACATTGCTGATGTGCCTGGACTGGAATGTTCTTTCCAAACTACACAGAAATTAATATTCATTGAGGGGCACTTTCCTTTGTATGTGTGTGGGCGGATGGTGTGTTCCTGTGTGTGTACACAAGGTCAGAGATTAACTTGTCAGGTGCCTTTCTTAATCACTCTCCACCTTCTATTTTGAGATGGGATCTGTTACTGAATCTGAAGCTTACCAATTCAGCTAGACCAGCTATCCAGTGAGTGCCTGCTTCCCAGCATTGAGATTTCAGGCGTGCAGAACTTTACCCAGCATTTTAACATGTGTACTGGGGACCAAACTCAGGTCTTCCTAGTTGCATGGCAAGAAGTTTACCCATCTCCCCAGCCTCAGGCAACACTTTCAAAGTGGATAGCTTCTCAGAAGGGTGGTTTTTTTTTTTTTTTTTTTTTTTTTTTTTGGTTTTGCTTTGAATCAGCATGGGATACTATTTGTGAAACTTGTCTCAACTATTTTTGTCCTTTATTCAACTTTGTATCCTATTTGATTCAGTGGAAAACTAACTCTGCAGTCCCATGGAAACATAGTGATTTGCCCCATCTACGCTCCAACATGAAAACTTTCTCATTTCGATCAGCTTGTTGTCACCTGTGCATTTTAGCCCCAAAGTTCCTTTCTTCCCTTGCAGGTCATGCTAATGATGAAACCCCAGTGTTAAGGATGTCAGCACACCTGCATGTGGACTATGGTGACAGAAGGTAAAGGATCTGGTTAGTGACCCTGATGTTTATCTCCAAGCCTGTTCTGGGAATTAACACCAAGAAGATTTTTTTGTGCAAATGGCACTGGGAAGGTAAATTTAAAAACATCAGTAACATACTGTATGTGTGTCTGTGTGTGTGTGTGTGTGTGTGTGTGTGTGTGTGTGTTTGTGTGTGTGTGTGTGTGTGAGGTGGGGGGAGGGGAGAGGCAGAGACAGACAGAAAGAGAGACAGACAGACAGACATAGCGAGACACACAGAGAAAGATTTGGAGGCAATTTACAAGTAAAATAAATTTAAAGAAGCTTAAGAATTCTGGAGATGGAGCTGAGTAGGTAGAGTGCTTGCCCAGAGTTCTAAACACACTGGGTTGTATTCCCAGACCTCATAAGAAGAGTGTGATGGGCGTCTGGCTCCCGCTCTCACAGCCATTGCAGTACATTGAGCTCCATAGAGACAGCGCCGGGGCAAGCGAGAGCCGGACGGGCACTGGGCGACTCTGTGCCTCGCGGAGGAAAATCAACTAAACATGGGCAAAGGAGATCCTAAGAAGCCGAGAGGCAAAATGTCCTCATATGCATTCTATGTGCAAACCTGCCGGGAGGAGCACAAGAAGAAGCACCCGGATGCTTCTGTCACTTCTCAGAGTTCTCCAAGAAGTGCTCAGAGAGGTGGAAGACTATGTCTGCTAAGAAAGGGGAAATTTGAAGATATGGCAAAGGCTGACAAGGCTCGTTATGAAAGAGAAATGAAAACCTACATCCCTCCCAAAGGGGAGACCAAAAAGAAGTTCAAGGACCCCAATGCACCCAAGAGGCCTCCTTCGGCTTCTTCCTGTTCTGTTCTGAGTACCGCCCAAAAATCAAAGGCGAGCATCCTGGCTTATCCATTGGTGATGTTGCAAAGAAACTAGGAGAGATGTGGAACAACACTGCAGCGGATGACAAGCAGCCCTACGAGAAGAAGGCTGCCAAGCTGAAGGAGAAGTATGAGAAGGATATTGCTGCCTACAGAGCTAAAGGAAAACCTGATGCAGCAAAAAAGGGGGTAGTCAAGGCTGAAAAGAGCAAGAAAAAGAAGGAAGAAGAAGATGATGAGGAGGATGAAGAGGATGAGGAAGAGGAGGAAGAAGAGGAAGACGAAGATGAAGAAGAAGATGATGATGATGAATAAGTTGGTTCTAGCGCAGTTTTTTTTCTTGTCTATAAAGCATTTAACCCCCCTGTACACAACTCACTCCTTTTAAAGAAAAAAACTGAAATGTAAGGCTGTGTAAGATTTGTTTTTAAACTGTACAGTGTCTTTTTTTGTATAGTTAACACACTACCGAATGTGTCTTTAGATAGCCCTGTCCTGGTGGTATTTTCAATAGCCACTAACCTTGCCTGGTACAGTCTGGGGGTTGTAAATTGGCATGGAAATTTAAAGCAGGTTCTTGTTGGTGCACAGCACAAATTAGTTATATATGGGGACAGTAGTTTGGTTTTTGTTTTTCTTTTCTTTTGGTTTATTTTTGGGTTTTTTTTTTTTCCATCTTCAGTTGTCTCTGATGCAGCTTATATGAAGATAATTGTTGTTCTGTTAACTGAATACCACTCTGTAATTGCAAAAAAAAATTGCGGCTGTTTTGTTGACATTCTGAATGCTTCTAAGTAAATACAATTTTTTTTATTAAAAAAAAAAAAAAAAAAAAAGAGTGTGATGCTAGACAACTGTAACTATAGCATTCGGAAATAGAAAAGAGAGGGTCACAAGTTCAAGGTCATCTTCAGCTACCCGGAGAAATCCAGTCCAACCAGCATGAGCTATGTGAAAGCCCGTCAAAAAACTAACAAAAGACACGCTCCACAAAAAACGAATCAAGTGACTCTCCTAATGAGCTATTAAAATTCACCCTTGAAGTCTTCTTTACCACCAAACTTCCTCAAGGAAAGGGGCTTCGTGACTTTCCTAGGTTATATCTGCATGATATATATATATCATATATGTGTGTGTATACACACACACACACACACACAACAACAACACATACATACTAGGTTATATCTGCATGATATATTATATTCATATATTGTGTGTATACACACACACACATCACACACACACACATACATACTAGGTTATATCTGCATGATATTATATATATGTGTGTGTGTGTGATGTTATACACACATATATCACACACAACACACGGTTATATCTGCATGATATATATATCATATTGTGGGGTGTGTATGTGTATACACACACTACACACACACACACACAACAACAGGTTATATCTGCATGATATATATATATGTGTGTGTGTGTGTGTATGTGTATCACACATACACACACACACACCACACGGTTATATCTGTGATATATATATATATATACATATACACACATACACATACATACACACACATATATATTTCTTGTGGAGACAAAAATATTTAGCTTCAGGGAAAAATATTTTCTATGTCCAAATAAGAATATCATGGTCTCTTTAGGAAGCTTAGAAAAAAAAAAAAAAACGCCATTATCTTGCAGCTGAGCCCTAATGGTTCCAGATGATCACTGCTATAAAGAATACCCCTCTTTTATTGAGACCCTGAGGTCACAAATTAGCTCTGAGATGTAGGGGTTATTCATGTTTCTGAACAGTTAGGTTTTGTTCAGCCATATCCATCCCATTTGTCTCAGGCTAGCCTTCAGCAACAGTGATGGCAACTGGTGCCTCCAAATGAAGAGGGACAAGCAAGCCTCTCTTGCTTCCTACATCTCTGTTCACCCTTCCTGCTTGCAACTGCTTGAGCTTTAAATGAACACGGACAGCTATATCAGCTGACACCAGTGAAAAACATCCCATACGCTTCCCTATCATTTAAATGTGAGGAAAAAAATGTAAAAAAACAAAACAAAACAAAAAACAACAAAAAAAAGTTAAAACTTTTTTTTTTTCAGATTTTGATGGAAAAGAAGAACTTATTTTGATTTATTCTCTTCAAATACATATTCACACCTTTCTTTTTACAGGGGGAAAAAATAGAATCTTTTCCATTACAATAAAATTGCATTGAACCTGTCACAGCAAAAACACACACAATAACGCTAAATAAAGTGCTATGGTAAATACTGTCCCTGCTGTCACTGGATTCCTGCTAACTGTCTCTCTTCGGCTTGATGTCAATTAATGATTTCAGTGCCAGAATCTGTCACTGTGCCCCAGCCCCTTCCTCTAATTAAAATGGATGATGTATGATGGGAACAAAGCACACAAGGTTTCTGTTCTTGTAATGTTTCTATTCAATAGTATTTGTGCTTTTTACAATAAATGGCTTTTAGCACTAATTGCAGTAGAGAAACATGAAGAGAACATGTTTGTGACTGGCACTGTCTTTATTTATCCAGAGTAGGTACAAGGAATCAAGCCAGCACAGATAAAGTCTATGGTGTTGAAATCTCTCTGCTACTATAAAATTGCCCTACTTCCCAGACAGAGGGACCAATACAGGGAATCAGCCAAGGAGAGGATGGGGTCTGAATCTTGGGCCTAATGCATGCTAGAAAGGTGCTCCTGGCCAAGTTTTTATTTGTTCCTTTGGGATAGAGTTTTATTAAATTGTCCAGGCTGTCCTTGAATCACTCCATGCAAGCCTTGAACTTGTACTTCACTTGCCTTGCTCTTCGGAATAACTGGGATCAAATACCTGAACTACCAAGCCTGCCTTCATGATACAATTTAAAAAAAAAAATTAAGAAGACTTTAAATTAAATAATTAATTAAATAATCACTCAATTCTTTTGGTGTTGGAAATTCAAAGATTTCATTCATGTTAAGCACATACCCTACCACTGAGCTATACTCTCAATCTCTAGAGACACCTCCCTCAGGATTTTATTTATTTATTTGAGACAAGGTTTCATGTATCCCTAGCTAGCCTTGAACTACCTATATAGCAGAAGATGAAGGGTAACCTTGAACTTCTGCTCTTCTTGCCTCTACCCCGAGTCCTGGGATTACAAGGGTGAGCAACTATTCATGGTTTATGCAGCTCTGAGGACCAAAGCCAGGGTTTTGTGTACCGGGTAGGCACTCTGTCAATTGAGCACATACCCAACCCCCATTTCTAGGAGGGCAGGACAAGGGCCTGGAACTATTCATTGCCTTAGGTTCCCACTGGAATTATGGGTGTGAGACACTTGGTCCAACAATCTTTAATGATTTTATTTATTTTTATTTAGTGGTGGGATTGTAGTTCAGTGGTAGAGAGTTTGCTTGGCATGCAAAAAGCCCCAAGGTTTAACCATAGTACCACACACACGGGCATGCACATAAACGTGTGGTTAATATTTACAGAAGTAGAATATATTAGCATTAGTGCAACAGAAACAACTTGAAAACATTTCAGTTGCTTCGTATTATGCAGTTGCTGGCTTTCTTGAAGATGTCATAGAAGATCTTAGAATCAAATGCATCTTCTGTCTCATTTACTCCAACAGACTGTTCCAGAAGACTCACTCTGTATTTTCTCTCTCTCTAAAAGCATCAGTTTTGCCGAAATTCGTCAAATAAAACCTACACTGATGGAAAATTTAAACTCAAGCTACAGGACAGTGTTTTGGTTGCTGTGTGGGTGGCAGAGCAGAATGTGTACAGGAATGAAGTCCCATTAAACAAAGGCCCCAGCCTCAGAAGAACAGGGTTCATGTCCACCATCAAAACAGACCAGCCTTTTAGGGATAACATTTAAACCTCACAGACATTTTTCTCTCCATTTTCCAATATTTACTTCTTCTCCAGTAATAGGCTTCATAGATGCGTGCAGGAAAGAAATATTTTGGTTTGGGGGAACGTGTCATGACTCATTTACGAAGGAGATCTTGGATATTATATTTTATGTAGAATCAACTGAAAATTCTGGAACTCAAGTAGCTCCAGTATAAAATAATGTTACAGAAGAAGTGCTTCGCTCCTAGTCCACAGAGAGTGGGTGAGGCTATTCAAGGATGCTCTGTGCTGCTAGCTTTTAGCTACTCTTCCAATCACATTTTCCCCAGGAAGTTACAGTATCCCTTCTCAAAGCAGGGTTGTCATCAATGTCAAAAACAGCACAGAAGGGAAATGGACAAAAGAAGACTTAGCACCCCATCACAAGTACCAGACATACAATGGGACTTAGTACCCATCACAAGCACCAAGTATACAGTGGGACTTAGCATCCCATCACAAGTACCAAGCATGAAGTGTGACTTACCTCCATCATAGCACCAAGGACACAGTGTGACTTAGCTTTATCAAATCTCTAAGGACACAGTGTGACTTAGCTCCTTCAAAGCACCAAGGACACAGTGTGACTTAGCTCTACCATAGCACCAAGGATACATTATGACTTAGCTCTATTAAGGCACCAAAGACACAGTGTGACTTAGCTCCATCATAAGTATCAAATACCCAGTGTATGGCCATAAGCCTTACTATTCATTTTATTATTCAAGCCAAGATTCATATAAAACATACTTTTAAGAAGTATTAAAGTACAAAGAGCCATAGATTGCTCAAATTCTGAGTGCAATTGATTTTTTTTAATTAGACAGTCACTTTTCCTTTGACCCAAAAGTTTTTGTTCTAAGTCCACATACACTGTAAATTTACTATAACCAACTGAGAGCTCCCAGGGCACCGAATTATTGGAGGCACAGAAACAGATTAAAAGCCAAACTTAAAAAAAAAATATGAACTGTGCTTTGGGCAAATTCATTAATATAAATGAAGCTGTGATGTGAAGCTCGGTGTTTAGCTGGACACATTCACCTATGTTATGAAAGCATCTTTGGAAACGTTGATTCAGTTCTGCAGGGAAGTACAGAAGCAACCTAACTGGGAAGCAACCATATCTAGAATATAAAGAGTTTGTGGTGTTGGCCAGTTTTCATGCACGGGAGCAGAACATTCTTCGTATCACTCTCTAAGTGACTAAGTCTGCTCTCTAACCTACTATGTTCTGTGTTTAGGAGAAAGATACTCTTTTAGTGTTAAGTGATGGAGACCGTTAGAGAAGAGGATGTGGGCAGAAGAAGAAGTTTTAAGAGGCCGTTGGGATGACCACAGCATATCACAGGTGCACCCATTATAACAACACAAGGATGCCCCCCCCAACCTGTACAATTCACACTACTAATAAAAAGCTAAATAAAAAGAAACAAAAAAGAAACCTTGCTAAGACAGATGTGTGAAAACTGAAAAAAAAAAAAAAAAGTCCCAACATAGTACGAAGAGTTCAAAGGAAAACTTGGGGCTAAGAGTATAGCTCTGTGGTAGAATGCCTAACATGTGTGAGCCCCTGGACTCCACTTGTAGAATTAACTGAGATAAAGAAGTAAATAGGTAAAAAGTAAATAAGAATAAATATTGATAGAAATGCAAACTTGTATCATATATTCAAACCGTTTTATTAGCCCCACCCCCCACCATGTCTATATTTTACAGCCTAAAAAAGACAGAGAATAGAATAACCGCTCCATTCAAATATGCAAAATTTTCCAGAGAAAGGTGAATGAAAAACCATCCTAAGCTAATTTTTATAAAGGAAGCCATTGGGCTGGGCACAGTTTGGAAGGAGGGAGCTTTTGTGACATGTGTGAGACTTTCAGGTCAATCCCCAGAGTTGCACAAAGAAAACCAGAAGTATCCTCAGACTTTGGAGGGATACTCTTTTTACTTTTCTTACTTATTCCTTAGTACGGGATACCCCATCTCTAGAATTGTAAACACACGCCTGTACTCCAAGGTGCTCCACAAGAAATGAATAAAATGAAACCTGCAGGGTGTGTGGATGGTGCCACCAGAGGAATGGGCATGGGACCGGTGAGGTGCAGCATGTTCAAACCCTGGAAATCTCAAGAGTTTGAGACAGTAGGAGTAGAGTTAACTCCCTCTCTGTCTCCATGACTGCTTTGGGACATGTAATCATGACCCCCAGTTAGGTGATCGTGGGCAGTCAGTCATGTAGCATAGCAACCGGAACTTTTCCCCATGCAAATAGAGTATTATCAGCATCTTAGCCTCAGTCAGTAGAATGTATTCACTCCCTCCCCCCAAATCCCATCCTTCTCCCCAAAGCTCATAATATAGTCCCTGTCCACACGGGATAAAGCACACAAGTTATTTCACCAAGGATTGTCTGAGCGTGGCTGTTTTTATTGACCTCTAATACTTGCGGGAAGGCTCTCTCCCTGAAGCAATCATTGTTGGACCTTGGACCCACCTACCTGGCCAGGCTTCCATGGCTTGCAGAGGCTCACATCAGAGCACTAGCTTCCTACAATGGTGCTCCCTCAGTCAGAATTTCTGCCACCTGCCTTGTCCTGGCCACCTGACAAGAGCTGTAAGGCTCCCAGCATTCCCAGCCAGATCAGAGCCCTGTGGACTCTATTTGTCTCAGACTCTGCTTCACTCTCCTCCATCTACATGGCTTTCAGGGACATCTGATGTCCCAGAGGAAAGGGGCAGATTGTGGACCGTGCCAATTCTGGACTTTGCCGTGTTCTCTCAGAGCTGGTATACTGAAAGCATCTGGGCACCCCACCATGAAAGGGGGAAAATCACAACCAGAGAAACCCACTCTGATTTTCAAATTTTGAAAAGCAAATTATTTATAAGCATTGGGCATCTGGCTGTGGGCACTCAGGAAAGGAAATATAAGGTAGAAGGATAGAAATATATGCCTATAAACCCAATACTGGGGCTGTGAAGACAGGAGGAGTTCCCTGGGGCTTACGGTCAGCTCTAGGTACAGTGAGAGAGATCCTTTCTCAAAAAGACAGACACCAAACAAATACAGAACAATGAAGAGCGACAGAGGAAGACACCAGGTTTCCACATGGATGTACATCCCCAGGGACAGGCATAGATGCACATACTGTGCACGAACACATGCACACACATATGTGACACCTATACTCACATGCATACATGTGCATGAGAGCACACATACAAACTCAATGAATAAATACACACACACACACACATACATACATACATACATACATAAGTTCAGTATTAATGTACTCCCAGCTACTATGTAAAAAGTCTTTACTGAAACCATTAAAATTCATGTAGGTTCAAATGAATAAAAAGTTTCTGTTCTTTCTGTTTAAATGTCTTCCTTTGTATTACATTCATTCACAGTCACCAAGCAGATATTACAGCTGAGTGCAAACTATTTCCATTTAAGATCAACGCAGTAGACAGGCAGCCATGGGTAAGGGCGGCTACCTCAGCAGGAAGCAGGGGCTGGTATCTTTGAGACCTACCTCTCCTGTTCCTCCTTCATCCGCACCCTGTCCTCTTCTGAGGTGAAAGAATCCTGGATTTTTATTCGACCCATTTTTTCCATCTTGTCATCTTTTCGATGTTTGCCAAACCTGTTGGTAATGAAAAATTCTACCTTGTCAATATGTACACAGTGAGTTGTCCTCCTCGAAAAAACTGGGGGGGGGGGGGGCGGGAAGGGAAAAAGGGGGAGGGGAGCAGGGGCAGGGAGGGAGAGAAGGAGAGGGAGGGGAAGTGAGAGAGATACTAGCTTCCTCACAATTCCACCCAGATGTCTCTAAGCATCTTAGCTTCAATTAGAGAATCCTATTAAACTTTAATTAGAATATTCCAGGCAAAACCTTTTGAAAGTCCACTTCCCCCGCCTTCAGTATTCTACATTGTTGTTTGGAAAAACAAAATAAAATGAGCAAGGCATACCAGTTTACTCTTCTGAGGGGCTGAGGAGTGACCAAGTTGGTACAGTGCTTACCCAGCAAGCTCGAAACCCTGGGATTTATCCCCAGTACCCTCCACCCAAGCAGTCAAGAGGATCAACAGTTCAATATCATCCTTATCTACAGAAAGAGTTCAAGGTCAGCCAGAACAATAAGAGATTCTGTCTCAAAGCAAGAGAAGACAGGATTGCAGTTGATCTCACGAAACAAGCAAATAATAAATGTGCAGAATGCCAGGCTGAAGACTTCAGATACTAGAAAGGGGAAGAAAAAAAAAATCTTCACAGAGGGAGCTCCTCATTGGACCAAAGACTGAAAATCCAAAATCATCTAGTTAACCACCTCTCTGTAAGCAATGACTCTTCTTTATTTCCCACCGAGTAGGGCTTATTGGGGACATTCATCATGTTTAAAAACTGACAAACGTTTGCAAGGTTTCAAGCTCGGAGGATAATTCATGCTGCTAGACTGGAGCTGATTAAACTGAAAGCTTTTGGGGAATCTTCATCAAAATGCTCTCCTTGGTCCAGTGAGCAGTGGCAGGACAGGACATAGAAATCCACACCTGATCAAAACCAAACCCAAGGAGTGTGCATGCGACCTGGCCTTGCTCTATGCTCTGCTGAGGATGGATGCCAACCCCAGGGCTCTTTAAGAAAATGCCATGAGAGTCTACGCTGGCATCCAACACAGCACAGACGGCCCAGCTTCATATGGACTCCTTTCCCTGCTGCTATTTTCATCTATAAAAAGCCCACGTGTCCTGTGATGCTTGCCTTCCATGGTCTCCGATCAGATTCATGCGTGAGGACTGTCAAGTCACCAGTTGTCCCAGAAAAGAAAACTGCTGGCGCATAGTTGCACAAAGAATTGCTCATTAATAAAAGAGGTGTGTGTGTGAGACTAGTCCTTCTATCTGAAGAGGTGACATGGGACAAAAAGAGGGAAAAAATCATGAGCGTGGGAAGGAAAACTCTTCATCCTTGTATGGTTGAAGCCTCTGGCCAGTGGAGAATCGAGAATTGAGCATCAGTAACATTTCCTGAAGGTCTTTCTCCCTTTCTAGCTACAAACCTGTCGTTTTTCAGGATTCTCACCCCAAATCCTGTTACAGTGGCAGGGCCTATCCCACACCCCCTCACAACCTTAACAGACTGCAGTAACATCATCATCACCTCTGGAGCCATCCTACTATCTCAGTTATGAAAGAGGAAACAGAGTCAAGAGAAGGGGCCGGTTCCTAAGAAAACCCCTGAGCAGCAAAATTCCCAGAGTCTCCAAGAATTTTGTCTATAATGACCACTGGGACACTTGAAGGGGTACTGTCCCTGGAGAACACCCTACCTACAATTGGATATGTCTTATTCTTTCCCTGAACAAGTCTCTTCCTCTTAGTCCGTGTGACCCATGATGCTTAAAATCCTTGTTTAAAGTATCTTTTAATGAACTATGACTCTTGAGAAGTCTATATGCACGCTCTTAGATGTGTCTTATTCTTTCCCTGAGTACCTTCCTACTTATTATTAAATTCCAACACTGCTTCATGCCAGCTTGTTCTAAAATTCCTTTCTGTATCAAAGCCAAGGACCTGGTTTTACCTAGATTAGGGGAGTTTCTCAGGTGATGACAGAGAGGGTGTATGATTCCCTCTGTAATGCTGCCAGCTTCAAGAGGATCCAGGAACGAAGTTTGCAGTGAAACTCACATTAGAAAGAAAGGAGCAAAGGCATATTTGCACAGTTGACAGATAAGAGAAAAGGTTTCAAGTCACAGGTTGGTTAGTGGCACAGGTCACTTCTTATTAGGATAAATTCATTTTTAACACTCAGCCGATCATGACATATCCAGTACAGACCTCAGACAGCAATTAAGATATACTGTGTTTGCCAAAGGCTTTATAAACTAGAAAATCATCATCACAATATTATGCCAGGAAAACCTCACATACTGTCACTACCGTTCATTTAAAATTATATATTCCAATGGGAGGAAATAAGCAAAACTGGCTACAAATTAATTCTATAAAGCTAATCTGTCTAGGACATTTGATCTTATTTAGAAACCAGACAGTAAATACAACTTGAGAGTGGGGGGAAGCGAAAGAGGAAGAGTCTTCATGAAGTCAATGAAATCTAGAATCTGCTCACTTTTTAGAAGGGACAAATTATGTAATGGAACTTTAAAACTAATATATGAAAAACACACAGATATGTCTATATAAAAGCTTGTGTACACACACACACACACACACACAAAAGCCTGGGAGTTAAGCATTATAAAGTTAAGCTTTATAAAATGAATGAACCAAACAGCAAATATAAAAGCACTCAGGAAACATCATCTCAAGCATAATATTAAGCCATTCACCAATGTTATTGGGTATCTCCTTGCATGAGAACTGACTTATCTATACGCAGAAGAGAAAACACTCCATGTCACTATAGGCACCATGGAGCCTCCTTTCTAGCCTGTGTTTAGGTAGCAGCAGGATGAGCTGGGCAAGGGAGCACACAGTGCTGTGTGCAAAGACTGATGACAGAGTGAGCCGGAGATTTCATTTTAGAGAATTAAAGATGGCTTCCTGAGAAGACGATATTGAGCACAGATCAGTGAGCCACGCTGGGAAGCATCAGTAATACAGGCTTAGGCTGGGACTCAAGTTGGTCAAATGCTTGACTACTGTGCCCTGGGTTCCATCCCCAGCACTCCATAAACTAAGCATGTTTAATCCCAGTGCTTAGAGGTACTACTAGCAGAAGGGTCAGAAGTTCAAAGTCATCCTTAGCTTCATAATGAGTAAGAGGCTATCCTGGTACACATAAAACCTTGTCTCGGTATAAAATAGAACACAAGGAAAGAACTACCACAAGGACCCGAGGCAAGGTACAGTGATTTTCTTTGAGGAACCACAAGGGCCACAAATCCAAGAGTGACACTGAGTGGCGTCTGATAATAACAGTTACACTATAAGAAGGTGAGTTCTAAAGGGGAGACTGTCAGACGCTGTGGCATTAGTCAGGTGTGTTTCTGGGCAGAGAAGGCAAGACACAAAAAGACTAGGATTTGCAGATCGGGAAGCTAGGGGCATGACAGAAAATCGTTGTTGCTCCAAAGTTCAGTCCATCACCTGGAAAATGGAGCTACTATCTACCCAGTGACATACACAGGGCAGGGAGGAGCAACTGTCTATGGCTGAGGAGTGAGAAGGATTCACAGCCAAGACCCAGCAGACAACATGAGGCTAGACAAGTTGAGTGTCACAAGTCATCCTGAATGAAAATTGTGTAACTCAGCAGCAGCTGGATGTATAAAAGAAATTTCCAGGAAAGTCTATGCTCAGGGACTATGAAGGGGATGCCTTAGTTGGTAAAATACTTGTCTGGCAAGAATGAAGGACTGAGTTCAATTCCGAATACTACGTATAAAGGCTATATGTGGAGGTATACGCTATGATCCCAGTGCTGGAGAGGTGGATTACTGGGGCTTGCTGGTTAGGGAGCCTAACCTGATCGCTGAGCCTCAAGCTCTCATAAGAGACCATCTTTTAAAAAAGAAAAAATGTGGACAGAGACTCCTCTAGGGAATGCTGCCAGGGGTTGTTCTTTGACCATCACCCACGAACACACACACACACACACACACACACACACACACACACACACACAGTTCAAGTTCAAGTAAGTACTAACATATTGTGTTACTTATTATTAGATATTAAACATATTACTTATGATTAGAAAGCTATATAGGTAAATGATGACAGTTGTTTCATTTTCAGTTAGTAAATGTCCTCAAATGACATACAGTTGTCATGGTGATTCAGGTCACTCCCACTGAGGAGTTCATGCAAGTCTGTTTTTCCTATTGGGGAAAACTAAGATTTATTGATCTGTGTGTGTTTTTGAACCTAGGCCTTGCGCATGCCATACAAACATTCTACCATTAAACTGACAACTTGGAAAAACTTAGTGGTGTTTATAGTCTTCTTGATAAGCCAAGGATGGATGACTGACAGATGTCCACTTTCCAGTGTCACACCCATCTCAGACCAACTGTACAATGGATCTGAAATCCACAATACAAGCCAGGCCACCTGAGAGTGGCTATGGGAGAGAGGTGGGGGGTGGGAAGGCATGCCTTCAGTCATGAACTGAACATCTCAAAGCAAGTAAAAAGACCCCAAATGCATGTATTAACTGCCATCTCTGTACAGAAAGAACTACCGCTAACAATTAGCACCTGCTAAGTTCTCCTTGCTATCAAACGATCCCTCTCATTTTTTTTTTTTTTTAAGCAAATCGGTATAAATACTGCAGAAATAGCTTATCATTTAAACTGTGATGGCTCTACTGCTACTAAATTTAGAAGTCTTTAGAAAAAGCATGCTGAATGATAAGAGTGTTCTGTTCTAGATAAAATAGAAACACCCATTGGTTGTGATGAATGGGCTCCCCCCTCCCCAGTGTTTTAAAACATAAAACAATTAAAAGAAACTCGTAAAAACATGCTGCCATATTAAAAAAAAAAAAAAAAAAAAAACAGGATCTCTAGAACCAATTATTTCTTAGTCTTAGAAGAATGAGTTTTAAAATTCTATTTTCTTCAAATAAGCCAAATGAAGTGTGGTATTTCTCACTGCTAATTACCAGGGCCCTGTGACACAGGAGGACTTTTTGCCATGATATATGTCTGACTGTTTACCTCGGGAAATATGTAGGTTAGAATCAATGATGCTGTACACCTGTGGAAGAGGTCTTAACTGTGTTTTTACTTATTTGACCTGAGCGTCCAGGACCAGGACATGCAACCTGGCCCCGTTAGAAAGTCTCCATCCTGTATCCTTCTCACCATTTCTAGACCTTTGGCCTAGATGAGTCATTTTTATCATTTCCTCTGTCTGAGAAGTCATTTCTTCTTTCTAGAGCCTTCCTTTGTCTTCAATGGCTTCAAGCCAGTAATGTATGCTGTCTTTGGCCACTGCTGATGATGACAATGCTGCCAATTGCCCTGAAGACCCTTCAGCGATAGCAGGCTGCCAGTAAGCCAGGAGAAGACTGCAGACATCAAAATGAAGATTCAGCCTAGACCCATGGGGTACAGAGCACAGGTTTACCCGGTCAAAACAAAATACTGGCTCCTAATATCATTGCTCTAGAGTGGCTGAGGCCCCAGTCGCTCTAGCAAACTATTTTCAGTTGGTTCCGGTGTTATTAATGTATGTTTTTACATTCTAGATGAATCAGCTTCCTTTAATTTACTACTTCACTGGGGTCTGAATGTGAAATCTTGGCAATGTAATATGGCAAGTGCCTCTCCGTCCTGCCACCATGGACTGTAACCACAATCCTTCCTTCCATAAACTTGCCTTTGCCAGGGGTTTTATCCAGTGTCTTAGGGTTTTACTGCTGTGAACAGACACCACGACCAAGGCAAGTCTTATAAAGAACAACATTTAATTGGGGCATGGCTTCCAGGTTCAGAGGTTCAGTCCAGTATTATGGAGGCAGGAACATGGCAGCATCCAGGCAGGTATGGTACAGGAATAGCTGAGAGTTCTACATTTTCATCTGAAGGCTGCTAGCAAATACTGACTTCCAGGCAGCTAGAATGAGGGTTTTAAAGTCAACTCCCACAGTGACACACCAACTCCAACAAGGTCACGCCCACTCCAACAAAGCCACACCTACTCCAACAAGGCCACACCCACCACAGCAAGGCCACACCCACTTTAACTTGCACTTCCCAAGAGGAGACACACAGTTAGCTCCTGATGATGCTCATTTGATTATGTAATTATATCTAACTGGAATTTACTGAGTTCTTCTGTTGTATTGAGCTGAATGGTTCCCCACATCAACTTGTGGAAGTGCTATTTATTGATCCCACAGGAGAGACCCTGAGCAGGAGCCAGGGGGAACTTACTGACTTCAGGAGAATCTTATCACCCAATGCCTCTGATGTGTGTAGGAACCCAAGACAGCCTCCAGGCTGGGAAGACAGCTTCACAGGTAAATGGCGTCCTGGACAAGCATGATGGACTGAGTTCAAGCCCCTGCACACCCACACACTGGTCTGCAAATTTAACCCTCAGTGCCGAGGAGATAGACTGGAGCAAGTTTCCCTGGATGCCAGCCGGCCATTCTAGCAATATTGGTAAGCCTGAATCCCTTGTTTCATAAACCAGAAAGTGACCACGGTAGACACCTGCTTACACACATGTACACTTAACATGCATAAAACACTTATAGTCACTAGTATACATGCACTTCACATGTCATAATTCTGTACTGTTGATAGCATTGTGACCTATGGACAGGGGTCCCTTATAGGACTTGTCTATGAAGACTAGGAGTCTGAAGGCCAGGTCAAGAACTCCCCACTAAAGAGGATTATAAAACTGCACACGGCCGGCGGTGGTGGCGCACCCTTAATCCAGCACTTGGAGCGAGGCAGGCGGATTTTGAGTTCGAGGCCAGCCTGTCTACAGAGTGAGTTCAGGACAGCCAGACTACACAGAGAAATCCTGTCTTGAAAATCAAAAAAAAAAAAACAAAAAAAACAACAAAAAAAAACAAAACTGCACACAGCCAACATTTCTATTTTCAACGGAGGGCCAAGTGTTAAAAGTTCAGTCTGGCATATGCAAATGTTGTCAAAGACTTGTCAGAGTTCAGGCCCAGGGTTAGAGGGAACAACTTCAAGGATCGAGGAGCAAAATTCATTGGAGAAACAATGTTCACGGTCTCCATCTATACTCCCTGTAGCTCAATCTGCCTTACAAGAGAGAAAGGGAGGGGGGGCGGTCATTTGTAATCTGTCCCTCTTGTCGTGTTGTGCGGATTTGTGACATTTTAAGAAATCGTGCTACTGTGAAAGCGGCTGATTTGCTCAGCGGTGGATTGTGGAAATGGAGGGGGAAAATCGGGGAAGAGGGGGCTGATTATGGAAAGCAGAAAGCTCCCATTGGAAGGTAAAAAGGCACCAGCAATCAACATCGATGAGGAGCAAGGCTGAGAGAAAAGGCAGGAGAGACAACTTGACAGAGCCTTTGTAAGATGGGTGTGGCTCCCCACTGATGGAGTGGCGCAGGGGAGCTCTTTCCAGGCAAAATCACAAACTCTGGAGCCATTATTTTTGATTGTGTACAGTTCTCATCAGCACTGGTCTGATTGGTTTAATAAACTAAATGTGTGCAGCTTGGCATGCAGAGAAAAATAAGTGACTTTCTTTAAAAGGGGGGAAAAAAACCCAGCTTCTGTGTAACCAAGCTGTCATAGCCTTAGCTGTGCAATACGCCCTTGATGCGAGTCATTTCCTTTCCCAGAATCCTACTGAACGTTCCTGTGAATGCACGCTATCCTGCCACAGCCTCTGTACTGGGAAACATCCCTGTACATGTACCTGATACTTCAGAAACCACAGACGGGCATTGAACAAGGAAATAGTAAAGCTATTCTAGAGAATCTGAAGATAACAGGGGTAGAGAGTTGGGAGGTCAGCCCAGGATGGATTCGGACCTGAAAATACACGTGCACACACATGCACACACTCGAAAATCCACATCCACATACCCTACATAAAAGCAGGGGTAAAGACATAAAGATATAAGTGGAGACGAAGCCTGGTGGTGGTGGTGGTGCACGCCTTTAATCCCAGCACTTGGGAGGCAGAGGCAGGCGGATTTCGAGTTCAAGGCCAGCCAGGTCTACAGAGTCAGTTCCAGGACGGCCAGGGCTACACAGAGAAACTCTGTCTCGAAAAAACAAAAAACAACAAAAAGGGGACGACGAGGCACAGAAACCTTCCAGACATGAGGCAAATACATCAATAACTCAAACATCATAGTTGATCTTATACAGGTTCTGATGAGGTTCACATTGGTCACAAGGCTGGAGCCCAGTCATCAGCTCACAAAACACAAGACATGGTTTCAAGGACTCCTTGTAAAAAGAGGTCAATAGTAATTGCTGCTCCACACCAGGTGTTTATAAGGCTTGTTACACCTTATTTTTTTTTTTATATCATCCCATACCAGTAATTAAGCCACGCTAACCCCATAACCCCTACCATCTAAATGCAAATGATATGCAAATTACACTTTGTTTCTCCTCTAAGTACACCAAACTTTATGATAATGTGCATGTACACACACACACACACTCTTCCATATACTTAAACACAAGAAAACAAAGCACGATACTGATTTTGCTAAATGCTCCCTTTGGTGACAACACCCATCACGTCCACTTGGTGTGATTCTGAAGTTGCTTCTCTCTCCTGGCTCCTTCTCTGGGTTCCTTCAGCACTGCCACCTCCTAATTCTTGGTCTGTTCATTTTAATGCATTATTGTTTCATAATACAATACCACAAATTGCAAATTACATTTGGCTCAAGGAGTGATTATGAAAAACTATGATCGCGGCTGCCTTTGCTCACATCACGCTGATAATAATGAGGCCCTGATTGAGTTCGAGGCAGCCGAGTGATGAGAAGGGTCAATTTGAGTGTTTCTATTAAGCTTCTTTTGTCAAACCCAACACTTTGCCAGGTCAGAGGCAAATAATCACACCCTGCATCTGGTTTCCATGGTTACCCTTCAGCCTTAGACTTTACAGCCCACGCAGCCCACCCCCAAGAGAAATACAACATTGTCTGGGGAGTCTCTTGGTCTTCCTTGACCAACAATTCAAAGAGGGGCTTCTGCATGCCTGGAACTGGGGGTTTATTAGTCTATGGCTCTTTGTGGTAGTATTATTATCCCATGTGACGTAACTCCATTTAAGCTACACACATACACACACATACACGTACTTTTAAGCAAGATTATAAAATAGTTGCCTTATGGATTTTTAGTATCAGTTATTTCTTCTTCCTCCCAGTAAAAGTTGCCCCTCTGTTATTTTTACATTTCCCTTCATAGCACCTGTTGACACTGCTCTTGATTATCTTCTGAATCTCAAGATAAAACCCTATTGTTGAAGACATCACACACTTTGGATACAAGGGGTAAAGGATGGAGCTGGATCTAACCTTTCTCGCTCCTCCCCAAGGACTAGTGCTCATATCGCACACACACATTCGAGTGCATACACACACACACACACACACACACTACACACAAATTGAAGAATGTACCTCATTCTATTGGAACAGAATTTGCCTAGCCAATACTCAAATGAATAGGTACCACAGTTGAAAACACCAAAAGTCTCAAAAGCTCCCAATGTGGAGACATCTGCTGTTGAGTTGAAATACCCTCAACTAAATTCATATTTTGAGGCAGACTCTTATGTCTTTTCTACTGACACACAGGGACCCGTCAGTTACAGTTGCTGGGATTTCCTCCACCAACACTTTTCTACCTTTCATGTTTACAAACACCACAAGGAAAAATAATAGGGGTTGTTGAAGTTTAAAAAACAAACAAACAAACAAAAAAAACAAAACAAAAAAAACCAAACTTGGACTTCTGGGTTTATCTTTGGGAACTTAGAAAACAGAAACTTCCCTAAAGATCTCATTATCTGTAAAGTTCTACATCAGTCAGCACTTTTTTCTGTTGATTCACACTTCTTCCAGGAAGCTCCCTACACAGTAAATTAAGAGGTGTGATGCAGGTGATCACAGTTTATCTTTAGATTGATTTGCATAGTCAGACCAGACTTGAAAGGGCTGAGGCTTTGAAGACTGATAAACTGCTCAAAGAACAAAGTACCAAGGGTGAGAGGCCATACTTTATTCTGAGAATCCAGAGAGATCAGCAGAGACAGAGCACCCACTGTCTCTCCAACACACCATCCTCTCAAGGAACAGAGGATCCCACACTTTGCATTTTCGTGTAAGCTATCATTATAGCTCTAGAATGCTGGGTGTTTAGCATCGAACAGAAACTGAAGGGCGATACCAAATGCCAATAGTGGCTTTTTTCCAGCCAAGATCACAGACTATTCCATGCTGTGGCTTCATCTCCCAGGATGCACAGCATAAGATGTCATGATTCAGCTGGTTAAGAATCCAGCTGCTAGTGAGGCTCCCAGTCCTGGCGGGCATCAGGGTTGGAGTTACAAGGCGTCAGAGAGTTACAAGAGAGTTATTTACTAATTCCTTCTCCAACCCACATGACTTACAATGTCCAACTCACAGTTCAATAAGTGCTTAAACAGAGAATTTGTGTATCCGATCAGTGAACGAACTCCTCTCACCTTAATCCTGTGTGTGCTCTCAGATGCCAGGGTACCTCATTAGCAATCATAAGCAAGAGGGGTGCTCTGTGACCAGACACTGTGACCAACATGTCGACCACGTTATCAAGAGGCCCAGCCACCATTACACCTGCCTCTGCGTGGAGTCATCACTTGGCTGTCCCTGTCTGAAGCCGGAGACAGCTGGGTCTTAATGAGTATATGATAATCACAGGGTGTGAGCAAGCCTGAGTTTACTGAGAGCAGTGCGTGTAAGAATCTCATAGGTAGACAGCACTCACCTAGCTTCTATAGCGAAAACGCCCAGAAGGTCTACATAGGAGACAATTCAGGAACAAACAAGCTGGAAGGATAAGAAGACTCCAACAATTCGATCCATTGACCAATTGACAACACAGTAACTTCTCTCCAAACTTCCACGCATGCTTTCCATCTGGGTCTTGACAGTAAGTGTGAATGAAGAAATGAGAGCGAAGAAATGGCAAGCCTTGCCAAGTGCCAGTCTGTGAACCTGACACTCCAAGTACCAAGTACCAGGACCTCCAACTTCTGACCAATTAGGTTTACATGTGGATTCATAAGAGTTCAAAAGTAGATCTTCCACCATTATGCTAACATTGTATTAAAACACTGTGTGTGTGTGTGTGTGTGTGTGTGTGTGTGTGTGTGCATGCACGTGAGTGCACATACGTGTGTGTGTGTGTGTGTGTGTGTGTGTGTGTTCGGTGGATGTGTATAGAATGCAGAGGTCAACCTTGAGGTGTCCTTACTCTGGTGATATCCATCTTGATTTTGAATATTTCAGAAAGTGTCTCTCACTAGCCTGGGACTTGATTAAGCTAAGCTGGTTGGCCAGTCAGTCCTGGCATCTTGCAAGTCCCTGCCTCTACAGTACTGAATTTATAAGCTCAAATGTAAGTAACCTTAGTGCTTTTAAAAAACAAACAAACAAACAAACAAAAAAAACCCAGCTGGGTAGTAGTGGCATAAACCTTTAATCCCGAGGCAAGCAGATCTCTGTGAGTTTGGTCTACAGAGTGAATTCTATGACAGGCAAGACTACACAGAGAAACCCTGTCTCAAGAAACAAACAAATGAGCAAACAGACAAAAGGGGTCAGACTTAGACCCCTTGCATTTAATTCAACTAGACTATCTTCCTGGTCTCAAAAATAAGTATGTCAGGGTTAAACTGATTATACTGCAAAATACAGACGTTAATAAAGTTAGGATCCTTGGGCATCCACCAAAATGCCCAGCCTGTGATTCCTCAACACACGCTATCCCTGGAATCTGATGCTAGAGATGGGCTCGGGAATCACCTCACATAAGACAAAAGTGGGCGGCAAACATCTGAATAGCAGTGTAGCAATTACAAGTCCTCTCTGGACAAGTAGGATATCTAAATGACCTTAGTACTTCAGAGTCTCTTTAGCATCATAGGGAGTTTGGTGGCCTGTTCAGCATTAATTACTAGATTTTAGTAATTCTGCTTCTCTGCATCAACAACCAAACACCAGACAGTGACACCTACCACAACAGGGCAATGACAGGATCTGATAACCATTTGCTGTGTAAGATAAACAGAGCCAAGACTGCACCATCACTTACAAACTATAAGAAGGTAAGATTCAAAGGTCTGTGGTAAATCTTTGATCTTCACCACCCCTACTCCCCAACCCCCAGAAAAGGCCTGTTTCTGGACTGCTTCTAAGACTGAAACAGGAAGCCACTTCCTGGAAAGATAGTCTGCTTGAGTGCTGATGGCCACCCATCCTGGAAGATGAAATCTAGTATGCTGGAGTATGACAACACTCAGCATGACCCAACCTGCTAACAAGAATGTGGTGCTGCTTCAGGGAGACACCAGAGTTAGCACAGAAAACACTGGAACACTGTGATTAAGAGATTGTTCATCACATGGGAGAATCACAGCTTACTTCTGTGACATTTTACACTATTAATCATGGCAGCTACAGCAGGGGAGGTGGTTCAGTGGGCAGAGGACTTGCCTACCATGGTGTTCAATGGCAATACTGTTTAAATTGGGTGTGGCAGCTCACATCTGCCACCGCAGCACTTGGAAGGTGGAGAGAGAAACAAAATAAGTTTGAGATTATCCCTGGCTACATAGCAAGTTTATGGCTAGTCTAAGCTACATGATATACCCTCTCAAAAGGGGTGGGAGTATAGCAAATATTAAAAGCAATTTAAAGGATGTAGTACACAGCTAACAGAAATAATATCTACAATGTCATTGTTTCTCATAGACTATCAATTGTTTCATGCAGATGCTCTTCTGAGCCCAGCATCTCCTAATGCAGAATAGACTCTCTAATGTCTGGGGCCACAAGCATCCAGGTACTGGCAGGTGAGAGTGTGTGGGTACAGGCAATATGCTGCAGTTAAAGTGCTTACTTTGGATACATTTCTCTTTATATTGTTTTTTTTTTTTTTTTGGTTTCGAGACAGGTTTCTCTGTGAGCTAGCTGTCTGGAACATCACTCTGTAGACCAGGCGGCTCGACTGAAATCCGCTGTTCTGCTCCCAAAGTGCTGGGATTAAAGGTGGCCTACTCGGCCTATTTTCTCTTTTTTAAACTCTTTGCTATTCTAAGGCCAAAAGCCTCCGGCTTTTGGTAACTAATTCTTGCTGATAGCAACAAGGGATTAAGAAAAAAAGGCTTAACTGCTAGGACTCTTTTCTCTCTGGTCAGGAAAGAGACTTGGAGCTCATTAACTCTCCATGAACTAGAGAGAAGAAAAGAAAATCATTTATACAGACAACACGCACAGATGCACACAAACTCATACCCTGACCATCTGTCTTATCAACTCATAAGTACACAAGTATACTTACAGACATACACACACACACACATATATACATACACACACACATATGGACAGACACATACATAATATATTTGATGAATGACGCCGAGCTCCAAATGCCATACTTTATTCTTTCTCCCTGGCTTTCTTCTACTTTCTTTGACAAAATTTCTTTATAAAATTACCTCATAGATAAAATGTTACACAAAAGTGGAATTGCAGAAAGATATCCATAGAAAGTTCAAAGCAGTGTTTCATTCTATAAGCTTATTATAAGTTCAAAACAACAGTTTCACATGGCCTTGCTTTATCACACGTGCACACCTATGGCAACATCCTTGGACCTGACCTAGAATGAATGTTTTTCCTTGATCACAAATTTGTTCCAAGACTACTTCTCTTCTTGGTATAATTTATGAAAGCTCACTGTATTCCTTATTATGCAGCCTTCCTATTCTTGATTCTAACTTTATCATATCTTTCTGGCAAAACAACTAAAACCTTGTCCTTAAATTTTCTTTCTTAAAATTATTCAATCTAATCGGGAATGTTTTATTGGAACTAATTCACCTAAAAAGCATTAATTCATGGAAGTTCATCTTCATGTTAATCTGCAGGAAATTTGTCCAATAGGATGCTGATGCCCAGGAATCATTAGACTATGTAATAGTGACAGAAAAGGGCAGATCAGCAGCAAGAAGCAATCCTAGGATAAAGTTTCTATAGATCCTCCATCTCAGAGCTCACCCAATGCAGGTCATGCAAAACGGCGGGCTATCTCCAGGAAATTCACTTGCATGCCTTATCCTCTCCTAGAAGGCTTCTGACGGTGGTCTAGGTAAACCAAAACGGCATGGCCTTTGGGTCTTCGTGCCACCATGGAGTGGGTGGTGGTGGGCGGCAGCCCAGCAACATAGCACATGCAATTTTGAGTCCTTGAGACCACCTGGCCTTAAAAATGGGACTTATGAGGCAGTGTCCACAGCAAGGGTCAAAATAGGTCTGTGAACTGCTGGTCCAATATTCACTATGCTCTTCCTTCTAGAAGAGTCTGGATCTGGTTGGACAAGGAAATATGTTCCATCTAGACAGAGCTAGACTTCGGTGACACAGTACCATCATCAAGCCAAACTGCCACCATCCTCAGACATTCAATAAGGTCTGATCACCAAAGATCATCCCAGCTATTCAAATAGAAAGGGGGTGGGGATGGTCATGGGAATCCTGAGAATCCAGTATCTCTCTTAGTCAGCTGCATGCAATTCTGCCTTAACTGTACATGCTCTCAGGGTTAAAGGGAAGGACTTAGAGGACAGGGTATCTATCCAGGGACAGAAAAGCGACCATCCCTGCTGAGTAAAGACTGGTCCTTCTGAGAACAGGGGATCAGTGGTACTCCTGTGAATAAACTCTCATTTACACTCTACAGGTAAGCCCGATAAACTTGCTGGTGTTCCACGGTGAACTTCTATGGGGAGGATGTTTACGCCTCCTCCATGTAAGGAATTTCAGAAATAATTCTCCAGCATTCCATGAGATAGATATCGATCAGCAGAAACACGAACTCTGGGGCTGAAGAGATGGCTCAGTGGGTATTTTCCTGGTATAGAGCTTGAAGACCCAAGTTTAGATTCCCAAGGCATATGGACACACCCTGCGGTGCACATCTGTAAACTTGGACCTGGAGAAGTGGGGATAGTAGAATCCCTGGTGCTTGCTGGCCAGACATTTTAGCTAAATCTGTGTGCTCAAACCCAAAAGATATTCTATTCCATAAAATGAAACACTCAAACCCAAAAGATACTCTATTCCATATGGTGAAAGTGGAGAGCAACTGAAGAAAAACAGCTGATGTGTGCTGCTGGGCTCAACAATGTGCACACCTGCACACAAACACATACAGAGGTGCACCACATGCACATGCATAAAATGCAAAAGAAACAAGACATTATTAGCTCTGGAGCCAGTGTCCTGTGTCCTCTCGCCTAGCTTGCTCTATGATAATGAAGAGATGTGACTAAAGGGAACTAGTTTGATCTCTTTGAGACTCAACTGCTTCTCTGGTAAGATGCAAGCTTCCTCAAAGGTTTACTGTCAGAGCTACAAGAAATGAATACCATGATAAGCATATCATACAAATATTAATTATGTACATCATTGCTGTCATTTCCATCTCATAGAAATTAGTGATTGAGACAGAAAAGAGCCTTAGAAGAGGCTGACGTAGCTTCTTCCTTCACTCCTGTCGATGCTAAGAATGCTGGCTGCGAGATGGCTGGAGTTGTAAGGGTGTGATGACATGGAGGATAGGAATGTACGGACATTCATTTACAGCAGCAGCAGCCAGAGCCGCAGAGTGTAAAGAGACAAGATGAACTGTTAACAAAAGAGTGGGCTCAGCCGGGAGGTGGTGGCGCACGCCTTTAATCCCAGCACTTGGGAGGCAGAGGCAGGCGGATTTCTGAGTTCGAGGACAGCCTGGTCTACCGAGTGAGTTCCAGGACAGCCAGAGCTATACAGAGAAACCCTGTCTCGAAAAAAAAAAGAAAAAAAAAAAAAGAGTGGGCTCATGCTATGGAATGCCACTCAGACTTGAAAAGAGGAAAATTCTGACACACAGTAAATACAGATAGAAAATCCTGGGGACATCATATCATGTGACATCAACAGGGTTGGGGCGATTAATGCTGGATGATGCCCTTTCTGTGAGGGACTTAGAGAGGTCGGATTCACAGAGAGGGTGGGAAAGGAGAGAACTCAGGAGCCCTTGTTTAATAGGGTCAGAATGGTAACTGTGTAAGATGATGGAGCTCTGGGGATGAAAGGTATATGATGTTATGAACCTCACCCCTAAACAGTCAAGCTAGTAAACATTATACTCTGCATATTTTACTGCAATTTGAAAACAACAGAATATGGGCTGGGAATATAGCTCAGTTGGTAGAGTGCTTGCCTAGCATGCACAGAACCCTGGGTTCGATTCCAGCACTGCGTATAACCAGATGCAGTGCTGCAGACCATAATTCCAGCACTTGGGAAGTGGAGCAGGAGAGGTTGAAGTCAACCTCAGCGACAATACCAGCTGTGCTTTTCCTGTAGCTATTGCTGTCCATGCGCCCATGTGGCTAGAAGGATTGGAGATGCTTCTCAGGGTTAGAAAGAACCTTTCTGGATTACTTGTGCTTACATGGAAACAAAGCAGAAGCAGCTAGAAGCTTCTTAACAGACTCTCAGCTGACTGAACATGGAAACAAGCGATGGCTTGCTGGCTAAGAGTACAAGCTGCTCTTTCAGAAGACTTGAGTTCGGCTCTCCGAAGATCACAACTATCTGCAACCCCAGCTCCAGAAGATCAGACACACTCTCTTCACTTGTCACATACCCCCCCCCTCCACCGTATGAATAAAAAATAAAAGCAAAATCTTAAGATTGGATCAATAAAAATAAGGAATTATGTGTTTGCTCTATAAAAAATTATGACTACTTTCTATTTTTTATTTTATTTCTTTTTGAGTTGAATGAACAAGGACTCGGGAATAAAAAGATATTGAGATCACAGGTGAAGTCAAGGTTAGACGTGGCACATTATAAAAAGTTTCAAATAGAATAAACTTCTAAAGTCGACTGGAATATGGGTTTGATCAAAGTACCTGTCTATTGATAAAGGCCTGCTAGCATGGACAAAGCCTGGGGTTTGATCCAACCACTGCGAAAGCGAAAGGGAAGAAAGAAAAAGAGGACGGGTAAAAAAGAAAAAAAGAAGAAGGAGGAGGAAGGAGGGAGAAGGGATCAGACAGAAAGGGAGGAGGGAGAATAAACAAAGCGGTGCTTTGATGATGTCCAACCATATTTGAATTTAGGACTTCTCAGTGGGGAAATATGAAGAAAGTTTAGAGGCAGGTACTGATTTTGAGTCTCACCCAACAAGACCTCTGGGAAGGCCATGTATGGAAGGCACTGGCTCTAAGCACATGATAAAAAGAAACCAGTAAGCAGGCTATAATTCCTCTCTCTGCTCAGGTAAGACACAAACCACAGTCAGTAAGATTTGTCACTAATTTGCAGTTCTAGCAAGTTGTACTTTGGGAATACTTTATTTAAAAATGAGCCCTTCACATCCTGAATCCTATAATCTGTCTATTGCCACTGTTCCTGGGTTAACCGGTTTGGGATACTGTCTCAAAAGAAACAAACAACAGACAAAATGAGTTAGGAATAATGGCAACAGCAGCAGTGGCTAGCGTCAACCTAACCTCTGATTAAAAACAGGAAGTGGCTTACGATTCTGGACCATGTGTGTGGCAGAAAAGTAATGCCCAGGGATTGGTGTGCAGCACTAAACACTGAGGGTGCATTCCACCATGCACTCTACTTTCCACTATGGCTGCATATATAGCGTGACCAGAGGGCATCAAAGGGCATTCTGCATGTGATACTTTGAGAAATTTATTTTGGGTATCACGTATGGGTTACATATACAATGGTCAGCAAACCGAGCATACTCATTACTTGGTGGTTAAAACCCTGGAGACCCTGCTGAAGCAAAACACTCTATTCAGTTCCTAAGTCATTTTTGGAATGTAGACAGACTTGCTAGTCTAGGCTAGACCCTTAAGCACCAAGTTCCCAGGACAGAGTCCGGACCACTCTTTCATAAAGCCACTGGGTGGAACCCACTCGTCACAAGGCCAGCACCAGACATCAACCAGTGGTGGCCCTGTTCTCATTGCTGATGAAAGAGTGAAACGTGGTTGTGTCTGTCTCATAATTAGTAAAGCCATCATGGATGCTAGGCCTGGGTTTGGGAAGAGACTCACATTCACATGCTCTCCATCAGAATCCATTATTGCCAGATGAAGGTGAAATGGTTTCTTTTTCTGCCTGGAGGCTTTTTGTTGGAGGTTGGATTTTACAAGAATATGTACAAGTAGTCGTAGCAGTACAGCTGACAAGATGGGATGAAAGTAGAGCTTAGATGCTGGGAGGAATAAAAGGCAATTCCTTCAGTGGCTGACTCCTGCATGAGGCACTGAGATTCAGCACCAGGAATTTGAGGACAGTGCTGGGTTGGGCGGCTCTTAGGGGACATTGCTGGGTTGGGCCATACCAACTTCTTTCACTGCAGGTGAACTTCAGCAGGGACTGTAAAAGTTAATTTTTAACTGTGAACTCATCAGGAAGTGCTGACAGGCAGCTGCTCAGTGGTTTGGCTGCTCATTTACAAGTCCACACCCCCTGGGGAGGGCGTGCCAAATCAAGCCTGACCAACCTTTCTTCATTACAGCCAGGACAGCTCAGTGGCATGCTTGCATACGCAACAACTACTTTGCCACCGCACTCCAATCAATGTTCAGGAGCTGCTGCTATGAGACCCAGGGAAAGCGTCACAGGTGAACTTCTATGGGTGGGAATGTGTCTCTGCTAGTAAGGGGCTTTTCTAGCAGGAGCTAATCGTCAATCTTGAATAGAACCAGGTGTGTTGGTTGGGACATGCCTATCCTATAATTTCAGTACTCCTAGAGGTAGAGGCAGCAGGCTCAGAACGTCAAAGTCCTAGGCTACATAGTGAGTTTCAGGCCAGCTGGGCTACAGGAGCCCTGCCTTAAACTAACAAATGACAACAAAAAACAAGGACAACTTCAGTCCACTCACACCCATGATTGTTTTCTTATAAGTAACTATGTCAGAATCAACCCTCCGAGAGAGAAAAATGACATCATCTGTGATTACAAAACAGGAAAAGGGCTTTGGAGCATGCAGTCTGGTAACAGAGAATGTGCCTACAAGACATGGGTCGATTCTAGAACTAAGTACTTTTTTTCCCCTTCTAAAAAAAAAATGTGAAATTCTTGAGGTTTAAAAGTTAACCTTGAATGTGTTTCCCATCAGTTACAAGGATAGGGAATGGCTAATAAGAGTTGCTGCATAAACAGACAGTGGCTGGACACAGATCCTGGACCTCATATGCTCCAGCGCTGAGCCACAGCCCTGGACCGCAAAGGTGAGGCCTGAAGATTCCAGAGAGAACCACAGCAGGAGACATGCTGAGCACAGCATC
The DNA here is from genome assembly GCA_021653895.1 of Mastomys natalensis. Lineage (NCBI taxonomy): Eukaryota > Metazoa > Chordata > Mammalia > Rodentia > Muridae > Mastomys > Mastomys natalensis. The sequence continues at coordinate 555,714 of JAJTUV010000360.1, read as the reverse complement.
TTGTCCTGGGCAGAGCCTGAGAGGAGCAACACGCTCTTCTGCACAGTCAGCATCAGGTGGGCAGACACGGAGACAGCCAAGGTAGAATTATCCCTGGAGGAAGGAGTGCAGACAGGTTCTGAGCAGGCCAAGGATGACGGTATACTTGTTTCAAGAGTGAAGATCAGCAGAGGTGGAGAGCGGTCTGAGGTGAAAGAAGGTACGCGTAAGGAATGGGGTAAATGACTAGTAGAATCGTGACGGCCACCAGAGCTCTGTGGGACTATCTTGAACAGTAGGAGAAGAATGAGAGGGCTATGCTTACCATCAGTGTTGGTGAAGGGACTCTGCCATCACATGAAGGACAGTCACTTAGGAGAGGAGGTATGTACAGGTAGCAATGTTTGATTCAGTAACAAGAGCCTTATGATCAATTTTGGCGGATGGGCTGGGGAAGTATATAAGCAAACAACAGAGTGCTTGCCTGATGAGCAGGAAGCCTTGGGTTCTCTCTCAGGAAAGGGCTGGGTGGGGGAGGAAAGAAAAGAAAGATTTGGGGGTAATAAAAGAACCGGGAGGCATCGAGAGAAAACATCCCAGAGATCAGGCAGAAACGAAACTAAACAGTCAGGACCAAAGGGCAGGAGCTGCTGTATCTCAGAGCTCGGACAGAAATGCTTGCCTTGGCAGCACACATGGTAGTATTGGGGGTGGATTTCACAGCGGCTGTAGCCCATGTACAGGTCCGGCAGCATAGTCCCCAGAAAAGACGAAAGGCTGGCCAGCTTGGCACCTGGCTCCAGGATTTGGCCCCAAGCTGGATTTCAGTATGCGCCACCCCCCACTTAAGAGTGTGACTTGGCAAGTTAAGTCACTTCACTGATCCCCGGTGTTGTTAGTCTCTCTACCCTTAAAATGCAGCTAAAAATAGCACCTTCTAGGATTATGGTAAGGATTAAGTGGGTCAGGGAAAATAATGTTCTCAGCAGATGTGCACCAGTTTCAGCACGCAATGGCTGCTCAATGCCAGCTGCAGCAGGCTGCCCAAGGAAAGCTCTTCCCGTAAAGAAGTCATGGCCTGCATGTGCCTCACATAACCAGAAACAGGGCCCAGGAGCAGTGATGTTACCAAACAGAAACACGATGAGTAGAAGGAATGCCAGGAGGACAGGTGTCCACAGTCCCCTCAGCCCATCCCACCTCTGTTACTATAGAGACCCAGAATATGATGTCATCTCTTTTTTTCTTGAGATAAACGGATTTCATGTAGTGTAGGATGGCCTTGACCTTCCCATACTTCTGCCTTCACTCCCACCCCCACCCGACCCCTCACTCCTGGTAATGGGTCTGCATGTGTGTTCAATCTACGCAGTGTGGGCCCGCAGAGCCACATCCCTGGATCCCCTAAGTTTTCTTTTTCAAAGACGGTAAATAGTTACATAAGGAGAGATAGAGAGCCTGGGGGTGGGGAGCAGTTAATTACAATATAAGTATTATAAATATTATGGAAAGAGAGGGTAAGGAGGTGTGGCTGTCATCACCCTGTCAAACCACACCTCATTTAGGAGTGCCTGAAGATGCTGAGCTGCAGGAGTAAGTTAGGTCCCAGCTGAGTTCACACAGCAGCAGCATGTGCATTCCAGGTTGCCCTGCAGGAGACTGTGACAGCCCCAGAGCACCCCCTGTTGTTGAGGCACATGTGCGTCTGCATGTGTGAATTGCCATCCAGAGAGAAAAAGACCTGATGCCTACATAGGCCTCAGTGGCTGCTCACACTCTTTGAGTGAGGGTTCTTGGCTTCTTTGAAGGAAGGATCCTACCCCATCTTCTGAATCTGATGCTTTGAATCTTAGCAACACCCTCATGTGGCAACTGTAGCATTACATCATGCTTGAATCGATCACCTCTAGAACATACAACCCTCAGACCTGGAGAGCTATGAAAAGCCCAACATGTGGGAATGCATATGGCTAGGATACATCCTGTGCAAGGCAGAGCACAGAAGAACACATCTTTCATAACATGTAATAGACATGCAACATGTTACATAATGTGGAAAGAATACACTGTAGGATGTCTGCTCAGTGCCGGGATACACATGTGCAAGACAGATGTGGATAATGGGATCCTCTTCCAAAGGGGGCACTGGCATTGTCTCAAATGGATAATTCCTTCAGACTAGAGTGTCTCACTTACCTGTCTACTGATTACTAAACAGATCTGGTTTGCTCAATACTTGCTGCCACTGTCTAGATTTAAAAGAAGTTAATCTGAGTGGGGAAGGAGAAGGGCAGAGGTTTTTAGGAAGTAGCTAGAAACATTGGCCAAAGAAAGAGATACATAGCAAAGGGAATTCTGGAAAGCCAGCTAAAGGAAGGTGCTCCAAGGCCATCATCCTGAGGGTAAGGAGTGCTTGGTGACACAGATCAGCTCAGGAATGCAGTAGGGAGTGCCATCCTCCTTAGTGTAATGTGCACTGGAATTCTGATCTAGTGACTGATTTCTGTCAGCACCTGGCTCTGTGATGTCCTGCTTAGAAGGCTACCCTTTATGGCTTAGGGTATAAAACTCCACTTACAGTTAATGATCCAGGAACCAGGGGTAGGTTTATACTGGCTTCTGAGCCAATGTTTGATGGCTGCTCTGAGGAGATGCTATGGCCAGGCACTCTTAACAGACCCAGGAGCTCGCTAGAGTTGCCTCAAAAGCTATAGAAGAAACCTTAGGCACAGAGGTAGAAGTCAAGGAAGGAGTTATGCTCAGTTGGCTTCTGTCAGAATTCTTGGGTGCTGTCTGTGTACCAGTCTGTCAAGGATACAGAAGGCAAAGAAGCTAACGTTCTCAGCCATTGTCGACTTTAACCCAAGGAAAAAGATAGATTTCATAGGCAACAGTGAGTAGAAAGGAGAAAAGATACATTTAACAAGAAGTAATGGCAAGAAGTGCCAATGTAGCAAAGACTGCAGTTCGCAGTTTTAGATCCACCATCCTGCAAAGCAAAAATACCACAGATTCAACAGTGAAGCTCTCTCTGTGTGTGTGTGTGTGTGTGTGTGTGTGTGTGTGTGTGTGTGTGTATACTCTTGGAAAAGATATTCAGGTAGAGGGATAAAAAGATAGAAAGAACAAGTTCTGGTGACTAGGTGATGTCAGAGAGGAGGAGATCAATAATAGATGGCCTTCAGGGATGTAGAAGAGGAAAGCAGATCAACATCACAGGTCAGGTGGCGCTCTGGAAACAATGACTAAGGTTTCCACTTGGAACTAGGTGATGTGGAAAGCCATGGGGGTTTGCTGATGGACTCACTACAACTTCTAGCTTCCAGCTGCAATGGGCATTGTCCAAACCAGCAAGGGTACAGACTGTAGGCATGAGCCAAAAGATTGAAAATACTCAGGCCTTCTATTTCCACTCCCCAGTCAACTCCAAAAGTTGCCCCATAGATACCTTGCAGCTTCCATTTTTTGACTCTGGTCTTTGACAAGCTGCCTTTTGTGGCCACAGTGAAACCAACAGGAGCAGTGATTCCCGGGGTAACAGACTGGGGCTGGAACAGACTTCTGTGTATTCACAAGCCAACTGTTTGATATAAGGATTGCTATCAAGAGTTGTCCCAAAGTTTTAGAGCTAATCAAGCAAACAAGGGAGCCATGCAGAGATAGGAAGAGGCAGACACATACCTCAGGGGCAGACAGAGACCACATAGTCTTGCAGCCACCAGCACATACCCAAGCAAAAAAATGTCAAAGAGGGCACTGCCTATCCAGAGCTGAAAGGAGATACCTGAGCTAGAGGTATAAACTTGGGAGTCCTCTCAGCCTGAGAACCTGAAGGCTCTGTTCCAGATAATACCTATCTCTGTGCTACTGAAAATGTGGAAGAAAACAGAATAGAGAAGGGGAGAAAGAGACTGGAGAGATGGCTAGCCCTTAAGGGCAAGCCTCACAACCAAAAATGTAAGAGAAGGGGAGAAAGGACAGGTCCTGCAGAACCCCAGCACTAGAGGACTAAATGGCAAAGGATTTGGAAGGAAAGTGAGCAGGGCAGACAGTAAGGCCACTGGCCCACCATAGGGTAGGAAGGGTGAGAACATCAGAGCAGAGACCGCTGGAGAGCTTTGCAGAGCAGGGTCAGATGGAGACTTAGTGAAAGAGTTCAAGGGAAAAGGGGAGTGGTTCAGTATATAGTTCCTTCAGGAGGATGCCTGTCATGCTCAAGGCTCTGGCTCCACCCACAACACCACTTAAACGAGGCATGGTGGTACACACCTGTCATTCCAGCACTCAGGAAGATCAGATTTCAAGGTTATTCTTGACTACACAGGGAGTTGGAGTCTAGCCTGGTCTACCTAAGACTAGGGGAGTCATGTGCAAAAATCGAGACAGCAAAGAGTGCCGTGAAGGAAGGAAAAAGAAGCAAGGAGTCTGAAGAGGAGGTAAAGCTGAGGGATTCTTCTCCATGACGGAGGATGGTGTAGGCAGCAAGACAGTGTGGTGACTAGCCAGAGAAGACGCAGGGTGATGGAGAAGGAAGCATTAGTGACAGGGCCTGGAGCAGGCCAACAAGGGCCTGAGCAGCTCCAAGTTGCTCCCCATCACTGAAAGCATTAACAGGATTCCAGAACAACACAAAACTCAAGCATGAAGGCCAAGAGCAGGTCTCACAGCTGTTCAACTATGAGGGGAAACACAACCTTCTGTTTCTAAATAAGCAATTGTTAAACATTCATCAGAAGAAAGCCATAAGCGACTTAGTTATATAGGACATCCAGGTTCCAGGCACTTCCTTAAAAGTCCCTGAGAAGACGAAACAGTTACTTTGTATATTAATCTGTGGCTTGATAAAAACACATTTTGGAATAAGGTCTACTTGATCTATCACATTAAATGTAAAAGAGACAGGGCCTCCGATGGCACAGATAAAAGCGCCACGCTGATGGGGAAGCTGCAGCGCCCGTCTCCAGTACATCTTTCAGCGGTGCGATAGCATTTATTTACCCTGCATTATTAGAAAGTGAATAGTCACTAGCCTTCAATTTTCACGTCAATTGCAGGGAAAAGATTCCATTTTCTACAGAGTCTAGGAACGAAATTGACTTAGCAGCTCGGAACTGTCAAAAAAAAAAATTCCTTTTAAAAACTGGTTTGCTTTATAGAGAGGACAAAGCAGGTGTCACCTCCTTGTGTGGACGTTTTATATTCACCCCACACTGTAGGTCTGCAGAGAACAGCGGCTGCCAGCTCCGGATCACCTCACCTCTCCATGCAGGCAGCTGTGGAGCCATGGGCCCCATGGGTGTTAGAGGACTCCATTTAAATGTTCTAATGAGAAGGACACTTGGAAAATACAGATCAGTGGCCTGAACTCATCACTACTAACAAGTCACTCTGATACTTAGTTTCTAGGATTAAGGAACAGGAAACCCTACTCCGGTTTGAATCAGAATTGGCACTTACTAAATTGCCCTTGGAATTTAAAGATTCAGAACTTAGTTCGAGAAAACCTTTCAGGTTTGGGCAATTATATAAAAAAGGTTATTTTCTGTCACAGGGACAATAAAAACAAACGAGTAATAAAAAAACAATGAAAAAATGTTTCAATTCTCCTTTCTATTTTAATGTGTCACTTTGTGTTTTGTTTATAGGGGCAGTTCTGTAAATGCATTTTCTCTTTTGTTTTGTATTTTATCTTTTTGAGACAGGGTCTCATGTATCTCAGGCTAGTTTTGAGCTCACTACTACATAGTCAAGGTTCACCTGCTCTTCCTGCCTGTAACACCTGAATCCTGGAATTACAAGCATGCACCGCCATACCCAGTTTATGAAGTGCTAGGGATCATACCAGGGGTTTGTGCATGCTGGGCAGATTATCTACCAACTGAGCCACACCCAGCTCTGTATTTTCACGTTTTAACTGCAGTCCTTAAATCTCAAGAAAAATACACAAGCCACCACCTAATTTCATCAATGTGGAACTGGTCCCTTTAACACACATGGGAATTAGACCTTGTAAGGAGCAGGCCCTTAAACAGGACCAACTCCATGTTGTATAAGGAAACTTGTAGGGACATGTCTGGTACTTGTAAAGGCAAGTCTGGGAGTATCAGAGCCGGCAATAACCAGACAGAGTGGTTATCTGCCGTGCACATCAAGACTAACGCTAAATCCAACATAAAAGAGGAGCCCGACCAGAGCACTTCATCACACTTGTAGCCATGACTGGCCAATGTGATCCTCGGGACAAGCCTCCTCAGCACCTGATCATGACCTAGCATGATACTTCAACAAGCCTCCTCAGTACCTCGTCATCAAAGAGACAACTGAGAGACCAAGGCCTCCAGCTTCTTCCTGGTCAAGCACCCTGGGAGGTCAAATTATCAACTCAACTCAACTATCTGGAAGCCACAGCCTGACCCCGTCTTCCCAGACTCTAGACCTGAAACCATCAAAAGGACTCAGGTCATATAATCTATGAATGAATGATGTGTTTATTGCTATGCTTATTTTTTTTGTAATTAGCAACTTATTATTTGTGCTCATTGTGCAATGCATAGGAAATGTGGTAGTATCTTGTTGTAACAATTGCCTTAGCATTGGTAATAGTCAATATCTTGTTGTAGCAATAGCCTTAGCATTTGTGATAATATATTGCTTGCCGTGCATCATTAATTAAAGAATAACTAAATTCTAAAACCTCTGTCTCTCTGGCGAAACTCTCTCTTCCCTCTTGAGGAGCTGATGGTCTCACAGTCAAATCCAGTATACGATCCCTGAGTGGAGAAGGACCTGTTGCCCCTCTCCCCACGGGGGATTCTAAACCCCTTATCAATAGCCTGTTCATATCAGATAAGAGTCACTAGCCTGTACCCTCCAGGCATTACTGGTTTTTCAAAGGCAAAAGACCTTCACTCTCTGCCTCCTTAAGGTCAGGTGAGGGTCTTCCAGGATGAGGTGGAGACTGTTCATTTCCACAGAAGCAGCGGGAAGTCAAGGCCTTTCCCATCCAGACTGACTCCTGGCAAATCTTTTCATAAGGATTTCCATCTTCATGCCCCTGTCTCATTAGGACACACAGTTCTGACATCTCAGGAGACAGAAGCAAGTATATCTGAGACTTCCAGGAGCAGGAATGATGGAGAGATGGAGAGTTACACCTTCTCACAGGGCAGCCAGCTTCCCCTTAAGCAGGAGACAGCTGTGCTCTGGGCCAGGCAGCTCTTCCTAAAACACTCTGTACTGGCTGGTTTGTGTGTCAACTTGACACAAGCTGAGTTATCATAAAGAAGCCACCCTTGAGGAAATGTCTCCATGAGATCCAGCCATAAGGCATTTTCAATTAGTGACCAAGGCCTATTGTGGGTGGTGCCATCCCTGGGCTGGTAGTTTTTGGGTTCTATAAGAAAGCAAGCTGAGCAAGCCAGGGGAAGCAAGTCAATAAGCAGCATTCCTCCATGGCCTTTACATCACCTCCTGCCTCCAAGTTCCTGCCCTGTGTGAGCTCCTGTCCTGACTTCCTTTGGTGATGAACAGCTGTGTGGAAGTGTGAGCTGAATAAACCCTTTCCTCCCCAACTTGCTTCTTGGTTATGATGTTTTGTGCAAGAATACAAACCCTGACTAAGACACACTCCTTACTGAGTATGCCCTTCTCCACCCTATCCTCTTAGCAATCCTATGGACAGGTGAGTCCACTACGAGGCACTGGGAGAAGCTGCCAGTTTTGCCACCCTAGAAACTAACTCTTCTTGATTGCTTTTCTGTCTGGAACCTGCAACCCACTGAGGGACTGACAGGTGCCCAGAGGTCCCTTCAGACCCAACCGTTTAGTTTCCGATCTTTGCACCTTGCATTTCATCCCAGATCGGGAAAGACTGCACTTCACATTCCTCAGTTAAGTCCTGCTCCCTAACCCAGTCTGGGGTTCTCCCTTATGGCCAAGGTATGTGGGAGAGAAAACTGGAACCCTTGTTGCTGTACTTCATCTTAGAAGCAGTGATTCAAACATCCAATTGGTATCTGCTCATGGCTATGCTCATCCAGTAAGAAAAAGGTATAATAAAAAACACAAAACAAACCAAAAAAAAAAAAAAAAACCAAGAGAGAGGGGGAAAAAAACCCATATCCCTGTCTTCTGAAACAATTTATACCCCGAAGCGTGAAATCAATATCGAAAGTTCCAAACTGACTATAACAGAAATCCCTAAGTCATCCAAACTGATGGCATAAACAAAACTCGTCAACAGCCACTAAGAATTCATTAAAAGTAAATTTATTGTTTGGATTTTAAAAACCTTTCTTTGAGACACGTTTCTTGTATCCCAGGCTGGCCTTGAACTCGCTATGTAGTGGAGGATGACCTTGAACTTCTGATCCTCCTGTCTCCACATCCCAAATGCTGGGATTACAGGCATGTGTCACCACACCTGGTTTACAGGGTGCTGGGGATTGAGCCCACGGCTTTGTGCACACAAGGCAGGCACTCTAGACTGAGGCACAGCCCAGCCACCATGCTTTTAAAAAACAATTGTGCAACTTGTGCTGCTCAAGACAGTTTGAGTCTGGTATGCTGTTCATCTCTTCTCCGGCTTCAGTTTGGCCAGGCTGGATGAGAAATACGTACAGACAAGGTTAGTAAGCACAATGAGAGAGCGGCTACATGCACTCGCCCTTCCCTGAAAGGCCCAAGATGGGTCATTCACACCATTCCAGTGAGGTCTGAGATCTGACCTTGTGATCATAAGTGATGCTCTGGCGTTGCATCTGATGTCACCCAAACAATGTCTCAAACACGGTCCTTTTCTAGACCCAAATCAAGAAGTGTCACCAGCTCTGGGTGACCATTTTAACTATAATTGCAGGATACAATTTTAGTAAGATTCCAGCAGTAGTGAGATGACCCAGTGAGTAAAGGTGCCTGCTACCAATCCTGTGACCTAAATGACACTCCGGGGACTCACATGGAGAGAATTGACTCCACAAGTTTTCCTGATTTGCATATTTAAGCCATTGCATGCATGCCCACACACATGTGCACATACAAAATAAATACATTTTCAAGAAAGACCTAAGTGTTACGTTTGCTCTTTTATTCCCATGGTTATAGCTTGTTCAGGCTTATACATCTCAGCTGGACATGGTGCACACCTACCATCCTAGCACTGGCAAAGCAGAAGCAGGAGGCAGAGGAAAGTTGCAAGTTCAAGGACAACCTGGGAGAGATCCTATCTACAACACAAAAAAGGGTCCAGGGACATGGAAACTCAGCACCCATGTAAAAGGCTGGTCTAGGTTGTGCAAGCCAGTAATCCCAGTGCTGGAGAAGGAGAGAAATAAGGATCTTGGGGCTGATCTAGTCTGGCTGAAACAGTGAGCTCCTAGTCCCATGAGAGACCCTGTTTCAGTATAAATATTGAGACAGTGATGTAGAGAAGCAGTTGAAGAAGACACTCAGTGCTGGTCTTTTGGTTCTGTATACACACACATAGGGAAATTCTCTCCCTCTCAACTTCACACACACCACACACTCACAGCACACACACATACACACACCATACACACACATATATATACACACACACACCATACATGCATACACCCACCAGAACCTACCTACATGCCCACACAAAACAAAACAAGAACACAAAATGTAATAACACGGAGAGACAAGCATAATCAGGTCATTTCTAAGAATCATCCTCAGCTGAGGAGAGCTATGAGTCTCAACAGTCAAATAAAGCAATATCAAACTGACAAAAAGGGCGTGTCCTTTAAAATTATTATTATCAGTAAGGCAGGGCTTTACCGTCTTGTTGGTAATTTCATTGACAAGATTGAGACCAAGGCTGAAAGGTTGTTCAAAATGCTGCTGCTGCCCCTAAAGCTGAGTATGGAACTCATTTGACATTTGACCTCCCTCCTTGTTCCATCTACAGTGAAATCCCAGGAAGGAGCAGAGTTCTCAGAAATGTTCTATACTCCAGAATCTGAGACTCTCAAACTTTCCCTGGGTTTGGCACTCTGTACTGAGAGGACAATTATACTCAGGTACCCCTCTTTCCTTCTTGGGTCTCTTACATATGGATCCATCTGAATGGCAGCAGGGGAGGCCTTTTAAGTCAAAGAAGATGCCTCGCCTGTAAGAGACATCCACACAAACACAAGGCACTTGGAATTTGCTAATGGAGTCTTTATCGATTTAAATTAGTCACTTAAACCTAGCACAAGGCAGCTGGCTTTCATAACTGACACACTCCAAAACTGACAAACTGAAGAAGGATTCGTATGACTCAAACAGTTGTCCTTGGAACTGTTTGTCAACAATTAAAGCTATTTGTGACCCTTCAATATCAAAAATAGGAAACTATACAGCCAGGATGCATAGTGTGTGTGTGTTTTGTTTGTTGCTTTTGAGATGGGTTTCTCTATATAGCCCTGGCTGTCCTGGAATTCAATATGCAGATGAGACTGGCCTAGAACTCGAAATCTGCCTGCCTCTGCAGCTGAGATTAAAGGTGTGTGCTACTACATCTGGTTCACAGTCCCTGGGTATGACCCACATTATATTTAACCAAAACTGGGGCTTGAGATGTGTCTCAGTACTTAAGAGCACTGGCTGCTCCTCTAGAGGACCCAGGTTCAATTCCCAGTACCCACATCACAGCTCACAAGTGCCTGTGCCAAAGGATCATTCATATTGGGAGATGCATGTGGTAGACATAGTTGTGCATGCAGGGAAGAACACCCATACACATAAAATAAATAACTCTTCTTTAAAAAAAACTCTTAGATAACTCACAGGGTAGGAAGAATGTGTGTGTGTGGTGTTGTGTTGTGGTGTGTGTTGGTGGTTGTGTGGTGTGTGGTGTAAGAGTATGGGCAGAATAGAGCTAGGAGCCTCCTCATTGTGAAGGAAAACTTACCATTTCATTAATTAAACAGAACAAAGAACTTCTATGTGGCTGCATCAAGTAAATTAGACTCCTGGGCTCGGAAAGTGGCTCAGAGGCTGCAGTATTTACTCTATGAGCATAGGGACCAGAGTCTAGATCCCCAGATATAACATGTATCTATACATGGCTTTACAGAGTTCATGTAAAGCCAGATATAGCAGAGTGCATCCATAATTCTAGTGCACATATGGCAAGATGAGAAGCAGAGACAGGAGAGTCCCCAGAAGCTCACATGCCAGATGGGTGGGCATATGCAGTAGTCAGTGACAGGAGACCCTGCCTCAAGCAAGAAAGTTGACCACTGACCCTTGAGACTGACCTCTGACTTCCATGTGAATCTAACCTTCCTCAAGACCTCTAACATCCCTGCCTTCTTCGTCTTTCCTTTTTATCTATACCACGAGATAGCAAAAAGGAGCAACACAGAGACACACAGCTGCACTGTGACTCCCGCACAGGCTGCCCTATCTGAAACTCTGCCAACTTCAGTTACTTACATGCTGATCTGTTTTTTTTAAGTGCCACCTACAACTAAGGTCACTGCGTGTTAGTCTCACTCAAAGAATACAGAGAAAAGAAGAAACTCATTTTAAGAATGTACTGCATTCAATATGGAGTTTAGGGGGTTCAGGAGGTAGGAGAATACCAAAGAACAAAAGGGTTGAATAGTCTCAAATCCTTAATCCATCAGGTACAGAAGGCCATTGGAAATGCTTGAAAACTTGGAGTTGGACAGATGTCTCAGTGGTTAGTACCATGTGTTGCCCTTGCAGGGGACTTGGAGTTATATTCTCAGTACCACATGGGGGCTGAAAACTTTCCATAACTCCAATTAGGGATCCAGGAAATCTCTTCTGACCTCCATGGGACCAGTTCATGCATGGTGCACATACAGAGATGCAGGCAAAACATAACACATGAAATCAATCTTAAAAAAAAAATCAATAAAACGTTTGAAAATTCTAATGAGGCTCCACAAATTCTAATAATAGTGGGAAGGAAAGGTAAGAGCACTCTCTCCCTCCCTCCCTCCTTCCTTTTCTCTCTCTCTCTCTCTCACTCACACACACACACACCCACACCCTGTTTCATGTTTAAAGATTATGCTTAACTCATTTGTACGGAATAGTACTAGGCAGGCTTCAACAGGAAAAGGCTAAAGCAGCAGTATACACTTAGAATTCATCCACCTCCCAGGCAGAAAAAGATGCTGCAATCCTACCCAGAAACACATTTGTACTCTACCATGTGGAGTGAGACCAACCCTGTCTTTGTGAGATTCCTTGGCCTCCCTAGTGTGTGCTCCCAAGATGGTTGATTTAGAGGTGTGTGATATGGCTGTCCACAAGCCAGGCAGGGCAGTATGATATAGCCTGAGGCACACACTATGCAGACACGCCTACTGTTAGTCATCTCAGAAGCAGAGATCATATACAGTGAGATAATTAGAAAGTGATGAACTTTCAGCCTTCGTTACCTTTGATTGCAAAATATAATTTTTTTTTAAAAAAAAGTAATGTTTGTACTTAACAGCTGTTTAGCACAGTTCCCCAAAAGATGAGCAATGTGATCTAACTTCGCAAGCAGCCAATTCTGGGTGCCCATGAAAGTTTAAGTGCCTGGGATTGTCTTCCTAGCTCTTCTTAAACACTGGGAGAATGTGAACTCGATTGTACAAAACAAAATAAAAACCTTTAGTGCCATTATGTATAATTTGATTTTCATAGTTTTGTAGGCTTTTGAATTTCCAAATGGGCCAACTTCTTTGTCTCAAAGCTGGCTCTCACTTCAAGCAAGTCTATGGGTTCAGAACGAGACAACATTTCACACAGTGCTTGCCATGGTGCTCAGAAGAGAAAGCCTCTCCCCAGGGTCCACATCCCCTCCACTAACCCTCAGTAGAAAACACCCTACCACTGGAGATTCAAGCTGCAGACAAAGAACACTTATAATTAAGGTAGTCCTTTGAAGCTGTTATTTCCCATAAAGGACAGAGCCCTGAACCTATCACGTGAGTTCTGGTGATGAAAGAACATGAATATACTGTTATTAGTAAGACCTTCAGGGGAGAGCTGTAGGCAGAAGTGCACCAGAGGCCTGGGGCCAGTGTCCTCCATCTTTTCTTGTCTAACCGAGAAAGACAGCAGTGCAGATTCTCAAGATGTTACTGATAGGTGGCAGCCTCATTACTGTGTATTGTGTGGGTGCCAGCTCATGAGCTGCCACTTGGCAAAAGTGGAATGAACCCCCTGCTTCCTGAGGTATCACAGGAGTTGGAATCTAGTGGCGGTTATGATTCCATCCTATAAATATGTATGGGCGTGCAATATGCAATATAATGAAGAAAGATCATCAGGGAGAAAAACTCAGTCAGAAAGAGCAGCATATTAACAAGAAAAACTCGCATGAAAAGCTGTGAGGTGCCAAGGTTCTGGCGGGGGTGGAAGGCAAACACACATATCCTATATATTAAAGATGAGCTGCTGACAGGCCAAAACGAGCCAATGTGAGTCTCCACTGTCGTTCTTCTCCAGCCTTGACCCATCGGACAATCACAGGAACACACTGCCGTGAAATCTACAGAATATACCCTGTAGCCTTCAGGTTGAGGTCACCCTGAGGACTGTAAATCAAGAAATTCTAGGAAAACAAAAACTCGAATTCACATTTTAGAACTGAAAGCAAATAAAAGGGAAGGGACTCATGATGCAAGAGAACCCTAACTTGAAAAAAGAAAAAAACAAAACAAAACAAAACAGAGGCTGTGTGCATAGTGCATTTTCGATTTTAAACATTTCCTTGTTGCGTTTGGGGCTTAATTTGTGCGCCATTCATCACTCTGTATTTAATATTAGATATCTGAATCTTGTAAAAATCACCTAAGATGAACACTGACAGGGATTTTTGGTGCAACTTCCGAAGAGTCTGGTCTTTTTATTTTATGGCAGCTATTTGTAAGAAATGATATGCTAAGTAATCCTGGAGTATAATTTAGGGACAAAACCAACTGTCAAGAAACAGCCAGAAACTACATCTAATGAAATCTTTACAGAATGAAGTAATAAGTATTAAATTAATCAACATAGCTTAATTGAAGCTCTATCCGTAACATTTTTTTTTATTAGACTCGTTATTAATGAGCCTTTAAATGATACAACTAACTTGAGCTCTGTGTTAAATTTAAATAATGAACCATTGTTCCCACACACAAAAAAAGAACAAACATCACTTTAATAGGCCTCTTTCTCCATGGGCCTTTTTCAGGTAGTGGGAGGAAGATACAGTCCATGGTTCCTCACTACTGCTGTGTGGTTGGCAAGATACCACAACAAAGTATGCTAAAATGGCACAAAAAATAACCACAGTGAAACCCCTAAGAAAGTAAAAAAAAAATGCAGCAGCTAAGAGCAGAAAGGAGACAAGAATTCAGGCTTTGCCTCGAAGATGTGCTTATTGTTAACCCCAGTCACCTACAGTCACGTGACACCTGGAAGGATGTATACACCAAAGATGGAGCTACAGCAACTAGGCCTCCATTCCTGCACCCTGTGATATTTGTGTGTCATGTTGACAAGGCATGCCATGCATCCCATTGTTGAGGAGCTGGAGACTCTGCCCAGGACTGCTCCTGCTTTGTATTTGAAATACTTACCTGAACATGTCCCCCAAGCCTTTCAGCATCCCCTTCTTGGCTTTCAGTTTATCCTTCTCCTTCTCTCGGTCTTTCTTCTTATCCTTCCCGGTTTTGTCCTTTTTCCTCTCTGTCTTGTCCCTTTTCTCTGGGTCTCCATTCATTTGTCTCTCCAGAGAATAAGAAGGCTGATCGCTGGACGTGGACACGGACTCCCTCCCTGACCTTGAGCTTTCTTCTGTGTCTTCTTCCACTTGAAAGAGGGGAGCAAAGAAGATAAGGAAGACAGTAAGCCTTGGCAATGAACTAAGAGCACTAAGCTGCATGTGACCTCAGTCTCCCACAAATTGTATGGCAAGGGAACTTCCATTGACTGGGACTGTGTGTGGAATCAGAAGGGGAGATGCGATATGGTGATCTGGGCACACTGGGACTGGGCAAGTCCTGTATAGAGATGGGGCACCAGACAGGAGAGGAAAAGCTTTCTGGCTGGGTGTGCAAACATGGTGATGCTTTCATTGCTACGGAGTCTGCACTGCAAAGGAGATGTAGGAAGACTTCAGGCCACACAGACCCAGCAGGATGCTGTGTTCTACATTTGCAAAGTGAAAACCAGCTAAGCAAACTGTACCTCCTCTGTGCTTCTTTCTCCTTGGTTCAGCAGACACCCTTAATATGCTGAACAGCACCACTCACTAGCCTCCACCGTGTCAGCATGAACTCCCAGCACCTGGCTTCCTGATACACTCACATGTGATTTCTGAGCACAAGAGAATAAGCTGTTTTGGTTTCTGAAGACAACAGGTCTTCAGGCTCTACTTATGTTATTACTATGGGAGGCTAACACCACATGTAATAGCTACAGTGAGAACCAAATTTCTGTGGCAAGCGCTTTAGCAACCAGACCATCTGCTTAGTACTACTCCATAGCTGCAGAGGTAGAGGTTCCATGGGAACCAATGAGTCTGTAACTCACTCCTTCCGGTGTTACTCTTAGTGTTTGCCATTTTAAAGAATGAAAAAGACAACTGTAAATAGTAACCATTAGAAATCAGTTCAGAGATCCAGCCATAAATCCATGTTCCAAATACACACAGTAAAGATTGTGCAAGCTTCAAGTAATTCTTGAATCCCAAGGTGATTTCTTCCTGGCTCTGACAGAGATAGATCCCTGTTCTTAGACTTGCATCAATATGGAGTTAAATATAAAGATAAGGTTTCCTCTCAGTGTTTTGGCTGCAAATCAAATCATTAGATCTTGAAGTGAAGTTCAGTCTTACCTCCCTATCAGCCACAAGGCACCAGAGTGGTAAGATAAGTACCAAGAACCTAAGACTATAGAGGATATCCTAGCACATCAGATCTCTGTCATTAAATCCTCACAAATCTGAGACTAGTCAAGAAACTGACAACAGGGCCTTGCCGAAGGAACACCATTCTGCATTGTTTTAAAGAAGCCGGTTGTTGAGTAGAAGGAGACAAATTCTTGGACACACATCTTAAAACAGGAGCCAATGCAGGACCGGAGAGATGGCTCATAGGTTAAAAGAACTGACTGCTTCTTCAGAGGTCCTGAGTTCAATTTCTAACAACCACATGGTGGCTCACAACCATCTGTAATGGAATCCGTTGCTCTCTTCTGGTGTGTCTGAAGACAGCAATGGTATATACTGGTGTGTCTGAAGACAGCAATGGTGTATATATATGTGTGTCACACACATTATATATTATGTATTATATATTATATATTTATTATATAATCAAGCTATGGCAATACATGCACATTGAATGGGAACTAGCTCTAACTGGCCTCGGGTATCTTCTCGTGTTACCACCATTTGAATGACGCGTATCATCTGATACATACATATATATACATATATACATACATACATACATATACATACATATATATTTAAATAAATATATGTCTTTTAAAAGATATTTTAAAAAATAAAAACAACAACAACAACAAAAAACCCAAAATCAATTAAAGGGGGAGGGAAAAAAAAACATACTTATTCTCTCACCAAGTCACTCCCTAGACACAATCAAAGTCTCAAAATAGCAGCTGAAGGGATGACTGTATGCTGCTTTCTCAGAGGACCTGTGTTTGGTTCCCAGCACCCACAACTGCTTGGCTCACCACCACCCGTGACTGTAGCTCCAAAAGGATCCACTGCTTCTGTTCCACAAGCACCCCCCCACATGCTCATACCCATACATATACAAGCAATTTAGAAATAACAGTTATGCTCACAGCTGCCTGTGACGCCAGCTCCTAAGGGATTCGATGCTTCTGTTCTACAAGTGTACCCACACACATATGCTCACAAATATACAGATACTCAACAAGCTCAGCCCTTGCAGATGTGTCCTTGCTGTCCAGTTTATTGTCACATTGAAGTGAAGCTAGTCAGGCATTTCCTCTGCCCGAAGGGATAATGCATCATGACAGTAAAGGTTTTGCTATCACCAACTCCTAGCAAGTGGAATATACGCAAACTTAGAATGTTAGCAGCACTGGTCTCCACTGTGGGACTTGTCGTTTAAAATCATTTGAAGTCAGAGGATATAGAACAGTTGGAAGTGGATTGGTACAGTGTTTGCCTATGTGGTATAGTGCCATATAAACCTGACTTAGTATCACACAACTATGATCTCAGCATTTGGAGATTAGAGGATCAGAAATTCAAGGTCATCCTTAGCTACAATGCAAGTTCAAGATCAGCTTTGGATATATGAGATTCTGTCACGATTTTTTTTAAATTTAAACAATGAGTGGGTTTGTATCAATATGTTTTAATAACCTACAAATAATTATTATTATGTCTAGGAAGAGATTTCAGTCACCATTGAGGCTATAAGTGAAAACCAAACAACTGAAAGTGTGGAGACAGAGTTTGTTAATGAAGGCTGCAGATACTTGTTGTTTCTTCCTTCCTGAGAATATCTCCAGAAGCGGGTTGATTTAACATCTAGGAAATTTAGCACTTTTCAGAGAATGCATAGAAACCCTTAATGTTAAAAACAGAACAAAAACTTAAACTCAGTGACAGGGCATTCGCCTACGTGCCTGAGATGCTAGGTCCTATGCTTGGCACTGCAAAGCAGAAACAAATAAACAAAAACCTGTACTAAAAGTGGCACATTCTACCTAATATCAGAGCTTCTGAAACACAAGTCGAAAGTAATTGTTTAGGGAAAGGTTCTTGAAGAAGGAAGGAAGGAAGGGGACAGGAGTTGTATTGGCTGGTTTTGTGTCAACTTGGCATAAATTAGACTCATCAGAGAGGAAGAAATCTCAATAGAGGAAATGTCTCCATGAGACCTAGCTATAGGGTATTTTTTCAATTAGTGATCAGTGGTGGAGGGCCCAGCCCATGGTGGGTGGTACATGGGAAGCAAACCAGTAAGCAGCATCCCTCCATGGCCTCTGCATCAGCTCTTGCCTCCAGGTTCTAGCCCTCTTTGAGTTCCTGTCCTGACTTTCTTCAAAAATGAAGAGCAACATGGAAGTGTAAGCCAAGTTAAACCCTTTTCTTTCCAGGTTGCTTTTGGTCATGGTGTTTTATTGCAGCAATAGAAACCCTAACTAAGACAGTAGTGTTCACACCGAAGGCTGGAGGGAAGCACACACCATCACAAGAAGACACTTGTTATACAACACAGATCATATAGAAGTCCAGGCTGCTTAGAGCTGCGGATAGATGGGCAGGGTGATGCAGGTCTGTGATCTCAAAAAAATAAACAAATAAACAGATAACCTGCACACTGCTAGAGTTTACTAGGTCAACCAACACCAGACAGTGGAACCCCAACAACAATTTCTAGAGTCAAATAAAGAGGACGCAGACCTGACTGGACAGGAGTGATATCAGATTTCATGGGGAGAAATTAAGCCAGCAATGGCAGTGGATGGCTATGCAGAGACATGATGATCGAGAACACTAATCAGAGCAATAAGCCATCAGCCATCTCAGATTAAGACACATGCCCAGCCCATTTACGATAGAACTGTTAAGTTACATTTACTGTGTGTATGTGTGTGTTTGCATGAGTGTGCCTGTGCTTGTACGTGGCTGAGGTGAGGGTACCACACAGCATATGGAGGTCAGAGGGCAATTTGTGGAAATCAAGAAAGTTCTTTACTTTTACCTTATGGGTCCCAAGGATGGATCAGGTTTGGTAAGATGTTTACCTACTGAACCATATCTCTGTATTATTTTAAAATAATCCTGTGTATTATTTTAAAAGAGGAACAGCTTGTATAGCATAAAACCAGATGTCCACACTGGTGGAGATCTCTAGAAGCTGAGCTGGAAATAAGCACGGGTGGATTCAGATGGGATGTTTGCATGCATCCTTTGTCAAAGACTTGGTTCCATTGTGTCATTACTGGAAAAAGGCAGGGAAACTTTTGACCAGCAGGGTCTGGTGGGGGTCCTTTGCTCTTTGGGAAAGTTCCTCAGTGGAGGACTCAGGAACCCCACCTGTCAGGCTTAATGCTACCTGGCCTGTGACACATTTGTTCTACCAATGCATCCCTTTCATTGCCTTCTGCTGTCCACAGCAGACTTTAAAGCAATAGCGTTGCCCAACTCTAGACAGGAACCCCGGAACTGTGAACTAACAAACCTCAACTGCTACAAGAATTTAACAATAATATAAAATTAACTAGCCCAGAGGATGCCTTGTGTTCACATGCAGTCCATTTCCTTTTACATTTAAAAGAGGAAGACAGCATGTGAGAAAACTAAAGTTCAAAAAGAGATTAAAATAACAGATTAACCAGGACAAGAAAACAGTTAAGAAGCTTCGAGATTATACATGAACACTGGTTGTTGATGGAACCGAAGTGCTCCACCTATTGTTAAGAACAAAACTATCATTATCAGAATCTATAGGTAACAGTCAATGTCAGTTGACAGGACAAGGAACTCTCCTTATAATGGAGAAGACTCTGCAGGGGTGACAGTGTTGTGACTCAGGAAACTTAAGCCCAGGCCTGGCAGCTAAACTAGGAAACGCGTTCCTCCTCTAGCAAGAAAAGGGCACATCTACTTGAAATCACAGGCTAGTGATTTTGTGAAAAGGATCTGGACTTAGACAAAGGGCAGAGATGTGTGCAGCAATCCTCTCCCTCAGTTTTACTCTGTGTACTACACCAGTCAGAAATACATCATGTCCCGAAACACGCTACAGGTTATAATCGAAAATTATGCTGTCCTGCTTGAACTCTTCAAGACATGTTGTTTATTTAAAGTTCTCCTTGCCCAATGGTATCATCTGCCTTAGGAGGGTGTGCAGAGAACAGTCTATCAAAGGTGGAAATGAAAGTAATTTACATTCCACAGAAATGTTCTCTGGTCTTGGATCTAACTTCAGTTTAATAGATAGAGACAGACAGACAGACAGATAGATGATAGATAGACAGACGATAGATAGATAGATGATAGATAGACAGACGATAGATGATGATAGATAGATAGATAGTAGATAGAAGATAGATAGATAGATAGTAGGTAGGTAGGTAGATAGATAGATAGATAGATAGATAGATAGATAGATAGATAGATATAGAACGAACTTCAGTATATCCTGCAGCTTTTCTTACAGATAAGTCATGTGGTAGTCACATTTGATATTAAAAATCTAAACTGTACTCTCACTTCCTCCTCTAGATTCCACACGGCAAGGTCAGGGTGTATACATGTTCTCAGTACAGTGTAATCAGCTGAGCAAGCATGGTTATTGTGAGCCTCCAGGAACATGGAAGTCACCATGGCATATAAAGTTACAAGAAAAGGAAGACAGTCAGGGTTGGGGTGGTAACTCCTTGGAAGAGCACTTGCCTTGAATGTTTGAGGCCCCAGACTCATCCCCAGGACCCAAAATAAACAAACAAAAAAAAATGAAAAGATCAATGAAGAGATGAATATGATGAGACCATGCTGTGTGCACGCACGCAAACCCCACAGTAAAACCTATTAGTTCTTACAATTCATTAGCCAACAAAATAACCTGTAACGTTTACCTTTACAGTTCCTACGTTCTTTCTCTTCTAAGTAAGTACTTTCCTTAGTTTTTTTTTTTTTAAATAAACATTTTTTTAAATAAATGTTTAAACATATTCCCTGCCAACCACATACGTATAAAGGTTAATTTCTCTTTAATGATCCATGGGAAAACATACTGCTCATTCATACTAAACTATGTATGACTCTCAGTCAGTTTGGCTTAAAATATTTAGTAATTGGGGAAAAGTACAAATTTATAGACTGCTGTTTTAGTCCAAAAATATGTTTTTAAAATAATAAGCTGTTAAATGTATTTATTGGCTATCTCATCTGTCAGACAACACACACCAGTGGTTTTCAAACATTTTAGTGTAAAGATAACTCTTTATGTATGAGTTATTAAGAAATTCAAATTATGTGAATAAAACCAAATTTCTATGTATGTATGTATTGGTTTTTAAAGATAGTTTCTCTGTATAACCCTAGCTGTCTTAGAACTTGCTCTGTAGTCCAGGCTGGCCTCAAAATCAGAAATCCACCTGCCTCTGACTCCCAAGTGCTAGGATTAAAGGCATATAACACCAATCTCCAGTCAAATGATATTTTTAATGTGAATTTTATCTATCAATATATACCAATTTAAAACTTGGCTTTTAACAGAAAATTACATTATAAAAAGGACCAAACCAATTTTATGGTGAGTTGGATTATATTTTCAAAATAACCAAACTATTCAAAAATAGTTTTCCAAACTACATGTGTAAAAAAAAAAAAGTGTTTTTTAGTTTTTGCTTTCCTCCAAAGTTATCTTAACTTTGGCTAAAAAGGCAACTCCTTGACAGACATAGTGGCACAGGCTAGCACTCTCTAGACTAGAGGGCTGAGAAAGACTTTTTTTTTTTTTTTTTTTGTTTTTTGAGACAAGGTTTCTCTGTGTAGCCCTGGCTGTCCTGGAACTCACTCTGTAGACCAGGCTGGCCTCGAACTCAGAAATCTGCCTGCCTCTGCCTCCCAAGTGCTGGGATTAAAGGCGTGTGCCACCACCGCCCGGCTGAGAAAGACTTTCAAACTCAAGGCCAACCAGACTTACTATAGCAGGACCTGTCTAGAAAGAGGGCCTCTTTTAACTGCTTCTACATTGAGTACAATATCACATAGTGTGAACGCCAAATACAGACTCCTTTTAGAGAAAATAACTGCAAAGACAACCAATTCCTTATTCTGAAAACACGTTAGATCTCAGAGATGCATTCAAAGGGCCTGGGTCCCTACAGGGTCCTGACTGGACAAGCCATCTGCAATTTCTGTTGCTTGGCCATGATACTCACAGGTCTCCATGCCTTCGTCATCATCATCCACCATGGGCTTATCGTAGGACTTGTCAATGGCGGCTCTGAAGCTCTCATTGCAGCCCCTTCCCCGGATGATTCTTGGCCGAGGTCGGTGGAAAGAATGTTGCCATTTAGTGTCACCTCAGCGACGGCCGTCTGCAGACTTTCTAAGGAGCTGGATTTCTTCAGACCCAAGGAGGGTCCCACGTCTCTACTGGGGGAGCCTTGGAGGGTCAAAATAATACAAGATTAGATGAGATGGAAATTACAACTTCAAATCCAAACATCTATGCCTTGTGGAAACCTGCAGGGATAAAGTAATCAGCTCAGTGAGAAGTACTAGAATGTAGACTGAAAATAAAGAATGATAGTTAATTTCGTTTTTCTATATAAATGTGTTAGGTTTTTATATATATCTGTTTCCATCTGGGAAAGGTTCTAAATCATTAATTTTTATCTTAACAGATGAAATTTTTATCAAATCATTGTTCAATGTGACACATAGATAAACTAAAACAACTTGATAATTGGCAACTGTATTTAAAACTCAGAGGTGGTGAGGAGGCTCCAGGAGAGTTACAATCTAACTGCAGCACCTTTCTGTGATATTATTAAAAGCATAGGCTTCCCACTCTTTGCCATGGACCAGAAAGAAAAGCAGTCCCAGGGAATGAGCCACCAGGATACTTAGCTGTCACCAGGTAGAATTCTGGGGAAGAGTACGGTTTACATGATCTGAACAGACAAACCACACAAGGGCTTCTTCTCCCCCAGAAGAGGCAGACCTGTTCACACCTCCATAGAGTTAAAAATCTCCCTTTTATTTCTCAGAGATCCAGGGCAGTAAGGCTTAGAGATAGATACCAACTACACCTGACTTAGCAGACAATCAAAGCTGCTTTCCTTAAGCAATGGAGACAGTTGCATCCATCACTGTCTGACCCAGCGCACTGGGGTACAAGTCAGCAGCCTCTAATGGCTGACACCTCCACCTGGGTGAGTCCAGGTGACAGGCTGGTTCCTCACTTATCTTCCTAAAAGGATGGAAAAAAAAAAAACCAAACAAACAAATAAAGGAAGGTTGGAGAAACTAAACAGCTTATCTCCACATGGGGTCACCTGCCATATGTTGATCAATAATTAGGAAGTAGCTTCCTCATGTGGCTACCTGGAAGACAAATGGCTGACAGGTGAGCTCACCACAGCTCAGGGTGAGACACAAGGAATATTAACTGAAAGTGTCAAAGTAAGAATTAGCCTCTACTGCTTCATTTATGTTACATATTTTACCTAATTTGCCACGTAGCAGCGCTGGAGGCAGGAGGTTGAAATGCAGACGCAGATGCTGTTTTTTTTTTTTTTTGGTTTCGAGGCAGGGTTCTGAGCCTGGTGCCGAACCACTCTAGACCAGGGACCGAATAGAACCTGCCTGCCCAATGTGGATAAGCTGCCACACGCCGGCAACGGCATGACTTTTAACAGTGGAGAAATATTCTAGAATATATGGGTTTCAGGAGCAATGGCGATATGTTTGCATTCCTGGTGTGGGTGTGTATGCATCGTACACGTGTTTTCTAACCGCATACACGCTGAAAATTTCTTTCAGGTGGTACCAGGTCACTCTCGTCACAGCATGTGATGGACAAGTCGTCCGTAACTCACAAAGGTTACATCAAGGATGGAAGCGAGCCATGTTCCAAAACAGATGGATGATGTCAAGGAATCAAACACAACAGGAAAACACATTCCACCTTCACAATCTTGGTAAAATCTCATTTCTGAATCAGTTATGCCTGTGAGATTTCAAACTTCCCTGTCAGTGTTTGGGCTCATGTAAAACATGTATTAGGCAAATGCTTCCCAAGGATGTGAGTAGCTACAGAGGTCATATCTGTACACATGTACCTCCAGCAGTGATTTCACACCTTCTATAGGGACTGTCATCACAATGCCACATTGTATACATCTAAGTATACAGTAACCTTTTCTTCTAGAGAAGTTAGCTGAGACTTTCCTGTATTTTGTAACAAAAACTGACAGTGAATTTAAAGATGGTCCCAGTGCCCTTCAGGATAAAGCAGTTCTCCAAAGACGAATAAATATATATAGAATAATTACATCAGCAAGAAACCCCACAAGTCACCAGGCCCTCTATCCCTCAACACATGTAAATAATCTAGAGCCTTCTTTCTCTACTATATAACTCTGTGAATAACACTTAAGCATAATGTTGATAATTGTGAATAGTGTGTTCTTGCATGTTGAAATTTGCACAATAGAAAGTTTTGCTAAACATCAATCTACAGAGGGATGAGCAAAGGTACCTGGACCCTGTTACTGAAAAACAGCTTCACCCACTTAATTACATATAGTCAATTACAGTCCATCACTGTAAAATCAAACAACTGTCAGAGACCCCTTGGCCTCTTAGCCTAAATTGCCTTTTATCTGATTTTTAACTAAAAGAGCTCACTGCCTCTGTAACATAGATTTCACGCATTAAGGAGAAACTTTAAGAATTCTGGGTTTGAGACACAGCTTGGGGCCAGAGTGTTTACTAAAAGGCACAAGGCTTGGGTCTCAAGCCCCACTAGCATGGTATCATAAGCTCAGCATTTACTATGATGAAAACTGCAAAGGGGTCTATAAACCACGGGCAAAGACTATTCACAATTATAGGAAAACAGTTATTTCTCATTTTGAAACAATATTTTAGTATAATAATTTTACTGTCTTTAGATCCTTAGTACATATGAATTTTTACATCTAAAAAATCGTAATGATCCCATGTTCTCATTATTCTATTTAAAAGAAAGTCTATTCACTGCAAAAAAAAAACACAATATCCCTAAATCTGTAAGTCAAGGAAATCATATGGAGAATATTTTCCTAGAGTAGTTTTATTTGTGTGATGCCTTCCATGTCTGAGTTGAGCATTTTACTACTGCGCTCACCCCAGTTCTAAATCTGTTGTCCTATTTTTTTTTTTTTTTGAGGGGTGGGGGTATGGTCTCATTGTGCAGCTCTGCTGGCCTGGAACTCTGAAGGTAGACTAAGGAGATCCAAGGAGCTCTGGGATTAAAGGTGTGCAGCACACCTGGCTTCTGATTCCTGCCTGCTAAGAAATATCCCTCTTGAGGGGAACAGGCCTCAGTGAAGGTGTCTTCTGCAAGGAGCAAAAGGGAGAAAAAAAAAAATCTGTTTTCATTACAAGTGGCTTACAACTAGACAGATCTTTATGCCAAAATGTCAGCAGCACACTTTGCCCGGGACCTCAAGGCTAACCTGTCAAAGACCCCCCAGGCAACTCTGAAATGAGGGAGAGAGAGCAACTCAGCTGAAGACTCCATCACTGGCTAGCACTGAACATCCTCTTCAGAACTTCCCAATGGAGATTAAAACCCCCAAACCAAAAAGCATCCTGGTGTTTATACAAAGCTTGTCTTAAAATCTTCCAATTAATTCCACGCACAGGGCAGACAGGTACACTCAAAATAAGAATATGCTCTTCTCCTCTAAGACCTAACATTCGAAACACAAATACACGCAGCTTTACCAGACGGTTAACTCTGAGTCCGTGCCAGGACAGTTATATCATGTTTTCAGTTAAAAATCTGTATGCTATTTTTTATTTATTATAATTTTCCTCATGTGGGTTTGGGTTGTTTCAATTAAACATTCCCCATTTTCACGTAACTGGACAGCATGCACCGTCACATTGTGTAGCTCAGTCTGACATAGATAGGACTTCTTTAACTAAACACTAACATGTACACATGTAAACTACTAAGACTTGGTGTATAGTTCCAAGTTAAAATTTCAATGAATTTTATGTTATATCAGAAAAATAGCTACTTAGTAAGATCTGAGGCTATAGTTAATTGCCCTGAATACAGCCAATCTTATAATTTATTGAATGCAATTTATAATCTATCATTTACCTCATAGAATACAGCAATGCCAAGAACAACCACAATAATCTTTATGCATGTATGTAGAACACACAGGCTGAAACTAATTACTACAGCAGGTTAAAAAGGCAAATTAAAGCTAATACGTGCTAAGTGATATAATTACATTATCCTGGATCTAGAATAATTAAAGCAAGATTCCAAAATACACTAATAAATCATGCATGCTCAACTGCACACAACACCCCTGCGTAATTACACTGACAGACTCGGCTGATTATTTTCATGTCGTAATATAAAAAGATATAGTGTAGTGCTAAACCTAGTCCATGTAGCCCATTATTTCTACGGAATGATTAAGCAGTAAATTTAGAACAGATTCCAAAAGCTAACGAAGCCGTATGTGTCATACAGTTCAAACTAATGTCAGGGTTAACAATGAGCTAATTCCATCATCTGAAAAGATACAGGAAGCAGCAGAGGCAATACAGGAGCACGGATAGCAAGCCCAGACACTATCACTTAGTGAAAATGCTCCTTTAGAACAGGAGTTCTCAACCCTGATAACACTGAGACTCCCTTAATATAGATCCTCATGATACGGTGACCCCAACTATAAAATTATTTTTTTGCTACCCCATAACTAATGTAAATATCTGATAAGAAAGATATCTGACATGAGGCCCTGTGGAGGGTGGTCAGTCACATCCTAAAGGGATCACTATAGGGAGCACAGAGCGTCATTAAGACATCCCATAATACTAAAGAACTGAAGAGATGTTTTCTTAGGATTTCGATTTAAAAAAAAAAAAAAAAATCACCATGAAACATTCCTATGCAAGTAAGATTTAAAAAAAAAAAAAAAAATCTAAGGTTGTTTTTTAACATGGCAAAGGTAGTCTGTTCCATCTGTCACATGTATTGCTGATAAATTTCTCATAACAGAAAAAAAAATGTATTTTTCTCCTGCAATTCGATTTCCCATAACGAAAGCATCTGAGCGAGACTGGAATGGTGGCGCTTACACACACAACATGACGGGCAGCTCTATAATCACGATAAGCTCCTTGAACCACGGTTTCTATGGCAACAGACTAACTGTCCGTTCTTACCTGCTCTCTGGTCATCCACTGTATTGAGTTTAGTCTCGTCAGCTACTGTTAAAAGGTAAATGTATAATGGTTAGCCCAGTTAGTCCCCAAAGCCCAACATGCTTTAACCCTCCCCCAATCTTGACCGTTAAAGCGCAACTCTTAGGCAATATTCCATGCAAGTCAAGTGAAACATCAAGCAAACATTCGTAATCAAAAAACAAAGGGAGAAGAATAAGCAGCACCTTCATGCAGTATGCCAGTCATTTTGTCTCACAGACGTGTGTTATTTGTACTGTTAGTGTTATCATCATTAGCCAAGGCAATGCGCTCTCCGATTTTATACAAATACAGGTCTGACAAATTAATGCTTTTAGTCTTGAGGTTCAAACAGCCACCAGAAAACAGCATAAGTTATGGTTGATTAACAAAAGTCTTTTTAAAAAATAATTTAGTTTGTACCTGCATTCATTGAATTACTTTTGGGGGTAGATTTTGATTTAAGGGAGGCACTACCTAGTTGGTGTCTAACTGAACAACTATGGTTATTCTCTTGCATTCATTTGCTCCCAAATTCCTTCTGGAATGCATTCTCTCAGGTTACTATTCTGATTCAATGGTTACAACAGAAGAAGGTCCTATCAATTAGCACTTCAAGAAGAGCAATCAAGGCGGGCACTGACAACTAAAGCCCCAGACATGGATTGAGATAATGGTTTCTCTCCAAAACATGTTCTAGTTAAAAATCCCACCAAGTATAATCTCAAAGGAAGCTGCTTCTCAAGTGGACAAAGTATCAAAACAACTCATTTCGAAATGAGGCTACAAGGGATGTTTTTGCTTTCCTTCTCATCCAAAAGCACACGTCAACCGTTTATCTTGTCAACGAGTTATGGTGAGTAGTCAAGGGCATCTCAAATGCAAGGAAAACTTTTTTTTTTTTTTTTTTTTGCCAAATCAACACGTTTTAAATGTATTTTCTCTATTGCTAAAAATAAATAGACATGTGTTTGGGACCATCAGTTTCATCCCGAAGCATCCAAACCTTATTTGAAGAATCATGGAGATTGTACTCACTACCTAAATCCATGCTTTTTTGATTTTCGAGTTTTAACGAAATCCAATTGACTGGCATCTGAAAATTGCTTTGTGCGTTTTTCTGACATACTCTGGCGTCCAAATCCTTCCCGTTGAAAAGCAAGAACCGGATCAACATCTGGACTCAAAGAGCTAGGGTGAAGAGAAAGAAATAACATAAAATTAATTACTAAGAAGTAGAGCTATCCAATTTAGGAAAAGCTATAATATGATAGATGCATATTATTTGAAGATTTAAACTAAACACAATATACCTCATATTTTAAAAGGGGACTAAATGGAAAGTAAGAGAAAAATTAAAACTTGATGAAACGTTAAAGTAACTCTGTAGGTGTAAATTCTCTTCTCTACTTCCATCTGCATTTTTCCTCATTGTATTTGGTAATAGATCACCATTTCTGTTATTGTTTAAAATGGGTCTGCTATTTGTCAGACGTTAGAAAGGCTGAATATTTGACAAGACTCACCTTGTACTGTAACATGTAACCATATAAATTGCAATTTAGCAACTTTAAAAAAAGATGTGTCCTAAAGGAAACTAACAAGGAGACCCAAACTAGACAATGTGCAGACACTGGAAGATTTTGGAACATTCCATCCGAAATGAAATATCTTCATCAAACCCCTCCTCTTCAGGCACAGGGAGATTCACAGAAGAAGAGGAAGAAAGGTTGTCAGAGCCTGAGAGGATGGAAGGCTCTAACTAAACAGTATCTTCTGGACACAACAGGGCTGATGTACATATAAACCCAGAAACAGGGCCTTCAAAGGTTCAAGCCAGAAGGGGTCCTAGCCCTGAGAGGGGAAGGTAGACACAGGCTCCCACCACTAACCAAGAACTATCTGTAATTGATACCCCACTTGCAAAGGAAAATTTAGTTTTCTTCAATAGAGTCTCATAGGGTATACTAACCACATTTAAGGGTAGGTCCCATGCCTATCAGTAGATAGCCAACACAAAACAATCTCAGTGGTCAAACTTTTTGTCTCAAATTGCCTTATGTAGGCTTTTTTATTTTTGACTTACTCATCTTTTGATTGTGTATTATTGTTTCCAATTTTGTGTCTTTCTGGTGTGTCTTTTCTTTTATTGTTGCTGTTTATTTGCCTGTTTGCTTTTTAAGGAAAGAGAAGGAAAGGGTATGTAGTTGAGTGTGGAAGGAGGTGGAAAGGAACAGGGAACATTTTCGGGAAAGAAAACCGTGATCACAAAATATTGCATGAAAAAAAGATGTGGCCTGTTTTATGGTTTTTTTTTAGGGGGGGGCGGCGTGTGTGTGGTGTGTGTGTGTGTGTGTGTGTGTGTGTGTATTTTAGCTTTGTTTTAGAAAAAAGGGGGAGTAGGGACAAGGAACACATCAGGAAACTAGACCCCAGAGGCCAGCCAAGAGCAAAGCTAGAGTTTCTATTTTTATTTTGTTATTACTTTAAAGATTTGTTTTGGCCGGGCGGTGGTGGCGCACGCCTTTAATCCCAGCACTTGGGAGGCAGAGGCAGGCGATTCTGATTCGAGGCCAGCCTGGTCTACAGAGTGAGTTCAGGACAGCCCGGGCTACACAGAGAAACCCTGTCTCGAAAAAAACCAAAAAAAAAAAAAAAAAAAAAAAAAGATTTGTTTTTAATTTTAATTAGGTGTGCATGTGTTTGAAGGTATCACACCTGTGAGTTGGACATACAAGAAGGTATCCCCTGAAGAAGACCCCCTGAAGAAGCTGAGTTACAGGTGGTTGTGAACGATAATTATTCATAGATCTCAGGGCATACTGTTTCACTAGTGCTGTAGACTCAATCTTCTCATTGTAAATAAAGGATCACAGCTCTTCAAACTTGGACAGTTTGAATTTCCAATAAGCACTGTCATATCTGTTCAGGAGTCTGATGCGTCAGCTTAAGTACTAGAATCAGCATTTGACAAAGATATCCAGTAATTTCCAGAGCAAAAATCCCCAGGTGTCATGGTGATTCTTTTAACCTTAGGAGGGAAAGGCAAATGGATCTCTGTGCATTTAAGGTTAGCCTGGTCTACATAATGAATGCATTTCCAGTAATAGTAATTCTTCTCTGTATCAAAGTGAATCCTTAGCTGCTTAGCAAAAATACAAGTTTGTGAGTAATAGGTGGGACACTTTAAAAATGCAATAAGGCATCAAATTTGTAGACACAACGGATTTGAAATATAGTTATTTATATATGCACGTGTGTGTGGTGTGCTTGGATCTGCTCGTTGTGTGTACACACGCATGTGTGCACACGTGTATGTGTATGCAGGCCATAAGTCAGCATAGGTCTTTCTCAGTACTCTCCATTTTATTTACTGACACACGGTCTCAGACTGAACCCAGAGCTCAAATATATTGCTAGTCTAAGCTAGCTAGATTGTGCCAGGAATCCCTGCATTCTATCTCTAAGGTGCTAGGTCTGCCCAGCAATTGTGTGGGTGCCAGGGATCCAAACCCAGGATCTCCTAATTTCCTGGCAAGCACTTTATCCACTGAGCCATCTTGTCAGCTCCAGTAGTTGGTTTATGTCTGAGAGAGTCCTGCTTTTGCTTATGCTGGCTTTAAACGTCAATCTTCCTTCCTCTACCTCAGGTGTGCTGGGATTACAGATATGTACTACCATGTCCAGCTGAAATACAGTTTTAACAGAAAATTCTAGAAACGAATTTCCAAAGTAATTTAAATTCTTCCTGACGATACCACTTAAAATCTCTATTTAGCATACTTTGAAACTCATTTTATATCCTCCCAAAAATGCTATTCTCAGAATTAGAATTTGCTGCTATATTTCCCCCCACTTAATAAAACATCGTTAATAGCTCCTACAACAATTACTAGGTTGAGAAAGAAGTATATTCTATTAGTTAACAAATTAGAAGTATTAGCCATTTGACAGCCTTCTACAACTGTGCAGTCAACTATAACTGTACACATTTTAAAATGTCAAATGAGCTTGCAAATTAATAAGAGACTTAAAATAACCAAATATTCTTAAAATGTGACATGATTAATTTTTCCTGATTTACATACTCATTAAACTTATTTCAGACCACAATAACAGTAGACTAGAATACTATCGAGAAAAAGTGCATAGCTGGCAGATGACTCTGAAAAAAAACTGTATCTATTCCCCTATTCTTGAAATTCCAGCAATTACTCTTGCCTCACTGACCGGCTGGGCTTTTGTTTTATTTTTTGTTTTTTTTGTTTTTTTTTTTTTTTAACATTTTCATGCAAGTTTAGGGAGAGATAATCAGACAGGAAAAGCTAACTTCTCGGCTGAACAGATGACTTGCATGTTTAGAGAACTCTTACATTCTTTCCTTTGCCCCACATTTTTCCCAAGGGGGAAGAAAAATCATAAAAGTCCTCACCCTTGTTGTGTGTTTTTCAAATTTACCTTAGGGGAATAATGCCCTAGTCTATCCCTACAAGCTCACTATGTCTTTTTTACCAATGCAGATTCGTCCCTAGGATTCCCTTCCGAGTGGCTTATCACGGTGGAGACTTGCCTCCTTGAAGAACACTGTAGACATAGATAAACTGTCTTTCCTCACTGACCTCCAGTGAGATACAAGCCGAGGTCAGGTTGAGAGCATCTGTGTATTGCTTGCCCACCCCTAACCCTACCCCCAACCGGAAGACTCATTCAAGGCCAAGCTATGGTCATCAAGCTACCGCCATCAAGCTATCGTCATCGTATGGTCTCCGGCTCCGTTCTATTTTTATATCTGTTATTTTCCAAAGGACAATTAAAAAGCCAGAAACAAAAGCTAGAACATTTTAAGGGCCCAAGAGCAGGTCAAGTTCTTTCAAGAGAACATCTGCAGAGTTAGCAAATATATTAACAATGTTTTCCTGAGCTCATAAGGAAGAAGAGGAGGGAGGGGAAGAGGGGGGGGAAAGAGGACGCCAGGGGTGTTTTATATATTAAGATTACCATGGAAATGTTAAAACACAAAAATGCTTGTCCTCACCACCTCCAACCTTATAGCTAATGTGGTACAGGTGGGCGTGGCTAGGAGGGCCACCCAGCCAGACCAGGTTTGTTTGATAACATGCTTTTCTATCAAGCATGGAGACCAAAGAACAGGGCGAACAACATCAATTGCTTTCTTCTACCATCACAAAAGCAAAAAGAGGTTGGGGGTGGGAGGAATCAGGAGAGTATCCACAAAGTCTCTGTGTCTGTTAGGAGCAGCTCAAAGCCTGGTAAACAGTAGTGCGCTATAACACTAGAGGGAAAAGCTGGGGATGGGGAGATGGCTTGTGGATAGAGTGTTTGCTGCAGAAAAAAGAAAGAAAGAGAGAGAGAGAGAGAGAAGAGAGAGGGGAGAGAGAGAGAGAGAGAGAGAGAGAGAAAGAGAAGAAAGAAGAAAGAAAAGAAAGAAGAAAGAAAGAAGAAGAAAGAAAGATGAACAGCGTTGAGGGTATCTGATGCCAACTGCGTTGGATAGCTCTGTGTTATCCTGACATAAACCAAAGTCATCTGAGAGTAGGGAATCTTAACTGGGAAAATGCCTCCTTAAGATCTGGCTGTAGACCAGCCTGTGGGGCATTTTCTTAATGATGATTGATGGGGGACAGCCCCCCATTGTGGTGGGCCATCCTCTAGTTTCCAAGCATCTCCCTATCCCCTGCTTTTTTCTTTGTATTATAGCGCACTACTGTTTCTGGTTCCATAAAAAAAGCAGGCTGAGCAAGTCATGAGGAGTAAACCAGTAAACAACACTACCTGTATGGCCTCTGCATCAGTTCCTGCCCCAGATTCCTGCCCTATCCCTGTCCTGACTTCCTTTGATGATGAACAGTGATGTGGAAGCCTAAGTAAAATAACCCCTTTCCTCCTCAAGTTGCTTTTGATCTTAGTGTTCCATCACAGCAATAGAAACCCTGACTGAAGCACAGACCTATGGCCTCTCCATGCACACTCACAAGGGAGCAGACCCCAACACACATGACATGCGTGCATGTACTCCACAAACAGAAAAAAAAAATAACACAAAACCCTCCAATAAGTCTCCTCTAATCCACAAGCATTTTAACCTAATGGTTGGATCAATTCGGAATGACTTAGATATTATTTATGCTATAGTAAGCCCCAGCCCTGGGCTGCTCACTCACCAGTCGGCTGAGTCACTGATGGTAGCCTTGGCCCACGTGCCTGCATCTGTCATTATGAATCCCACGTCATCATGGGAGCTGGAAGAGGACTGGTCAGAGAGGTGAGGAGGGAGCACAGGCAGCCTGTCATCTTCAATCATGACAGTGTCATCGTGAGGCATGTTCACCGTGGGGGACAGCTGGCATTTACCTGACCAGTGAAAAAGAAATTCTAGATGTCAATGTAGGTGCCAAGCCTGTTCATTTTAAAAGTTCACTACATCAAGAAACCCCTCAGTCTTTGACACACCTGCTCTACCTGACGGAGTGAGAGAATTCAGTTTATTTGTTTCTCATACGGCATTGCCGAACATAAACCATAGGTCCATATGAACGGTTCCGCAGCATGGCTACACAGCATGTGTCAGAACATCTGTTGTCTTGGTTCACCTTCAAAGTAATTTGATATGAACACAACACATAGGGTCTTAGGTATGAGAGTCTTCTGGAAGGTTTTACCAGGAAATCTGAAGGCAAACCTCACCAACGTACAATGATCATCTATCCGTGCA
The DNA here is from genome assembly GCA_021653895.1 of Mastomys natalensis. NCBI lineage: Eukaryota > Metazoa > Chordata > Mammalia > Rodentia > Muridae > Mastomys > Mastomys natalensis. The sequence goes on along the minus strand of JAJTUV010000360.1, from coordinate 522,031 downwards.
CACATTGGGTAGCTACTACAGGGTAGACAGGTGTGAGAAAAGCAACATTATCTCTGTACTTAGTCACACCCTAGTGATGGAGGGAGAGCACCTATAGAGTAAGTACCTTGCGTAAGGACTGTACCAGTTGTGTTCACCTGGGAGAATGATGGGCAGACAGGGGTATGATTGTTGAGAGTATCAACCAAAGTGATCAGAGCTAGGTTTGAAATGGTGGCTCTGACTTTTCTACTAGATGAAATGATGACATGTATTCCAGAAAATGGCAACAAAATTGACTCATGATGAATTTGGATGACATTTGACAAGGCCTAGCATGCAAGCCAGGGAGAATACTTTGAAATGATAACAACCAAGAAGTGGAAAGCTTAGCTTAGATCAGATGTGTTTCTTGAGGTTCTGAGGTCTGCCCTGGGAGGAAGGGACCTCAATTATGACTAGTCCATTACAAAATGTTCAAAGTATCTCTGTCCTCTCTGCAGGCCCTTTTGGTAAAATTAGTTAAGGTTCATAGTTCAGCATGGCATTCACACATCATAACCTTTCTTGGAATAAAACTATGTCTCAAGTCTCCAGGCCCCTAAAGGTAATGGTGGAACACAAATTGTGTCCTTATCCCAAGTCACCTATAGTTCTTACAGCTTCTTTCCAAAGTTTTTCATTTTTTTTTTCTGAGTAAGGATAAACTGACAAAATTTTTGTGCAGGGCACATCTTGTAAGTGGCTGACTTCACAGAACAAAAACCATATGATATGACACACTAAAGTGTGTACCCAAGCAAGAAAGGAACCATGACAATCTCCCCACCCACCTCTCGGGAAGACGGAAAACGATCCCTCTGTATCTATTGTCAAATCTGATCAGCCAACTGTACTGGTTGTTATCCAAAATAGCAAGTCTGCTGAGCCTCCTCAAGACTCACCACGATTTGAACAAGCTGCTCTTTCCCTTCACAATAAATTGACTTCAAAATAGTTCAAGAACCTTTTTTTTTTTTAGCATTTTAATATCAGTCTTAGATCTAGCTTTAAAGCCGAGCATTTATTAGCGTATTGTGTAAGCACAGATAATCTGGTAAGGTAAATTTAAACACAGTATGTATCTTTCTGTGGCTGATTCAGTAAAGAAACAGAAAACTATTAAGTTGCTGTACATCTTTCAGTCCTTACCAAAAAAAAAAAAAAAAAAACCTTGCCAGGAATTACAAACACATCATTATTTAGCATTAAGTGTACTGCTATTAAAACCATGCATGTTCATTTAGAGAGAATCAGTAAGGCAGATAGTAGCTATTGAGATTCTGTGTCATGTACAGTACAGCGTTTCTACACAAACTGGTATAAGACACCAACAACACACACACACACACACCACACACACACACACACACACACAGAGGACTGTATGACCAATCCTCAACATACTAGCTAGGAAAATGTCCTACTTTGATTCAAACGCACCATTTTGACAAACCATGGAACTGGGAGGTTCTTATGAATGCGTATGACATAGAAGTAAATCAAATGCAATCATTTCTCTGTCCTTGATTTCAAGTTCTCTTTCCACTGAAGTGTAGGATGTAAGAGTAGTAATCTGGTCAGAAAAATGTCACTTGTACACCCGTGGTAGGAAACGCCACTGTCACTGGCCAAAGAAACGCTTTCCTAAGATGTATTTTGTCTCCTGAATGACCAAGTTGAATTCGTGAAGCCAGGGCTCCTTGCCCTGACTAGAGATGCAAATGTCACATTATGAAATACTTCACCCAGGGATAGTTTAACCATGCAACCATCACAGAGTAATCATACTGTTTGCCTTTCAAAGTCAAACAGGCATCCCCTTGACTGACACACTTATTTAAAGAGAAAGCCTAGGAAGAAGTATAGAACACTCTGATTGGATCATACAATCCTGTGTGTGTGTGTGTTGTGTGTGTGTGTGTGTGTGTTTAGTGTTTGTGTGTACCTGTTGTCTATACCAGTTCTTAGAAACACTGTACTGATCTCTCAACAAATCCCTACTCTGCTATCTGCTCTCTCTTCTCTCTCTCTCATACTTCATTCTCCTTATCCCTCCCCCCCCCCCTTCCTTCTCCCCGCCCCTCTGCTCCAAATGGCAAGAAATTGCTCTTGCCTTACTCTCCAGTCTAATATTTTCTAAGACTTCAGGATCTAATCACCATATTCTCCTCCAGTTATGTTGCTTGTGAGGAACTACTCCAGGATCTGGGTCTAGAAACCGTCAGGTGTACCAAACATGTACAGTTCAACGCTATGTGTTCTGCTGAGATACACCAGGACTTCTCACTGACATCTGTTGGCCTTCAACGTAAGTGAGAAACATGAATTGTGATTCAAGGTGGCTTCGGTTTTTAATCAGCTAAATTCTCCCCTGCCCCAACTATTTCATCAATATCTTCAGACTACAAAAGGAACATGCAGGGACTTAGAGAGAGAATCAATAACATACAAAGTGATTGTTTACTAAACATTTATTCATTGATGAATTTACATGGAAGGCAACACAATGCATGGTATCAGGGACAAAAGAGATGAAAACTGTCAACACAGAACTCATTATAAAACCAGCATCAGCTCCTCAGTTCTCTACATCAAGTTTTTAACAAAATGAAAATATTCTGAACATATCTATTTAAACCACCATAAAAGTATGAATATAGAAATCACTGAGATAAATAGCAAAATGGAATAAAAATTTAGCTCAAGGTAAACTTGCTTTGAACAAAATTATGCAAACAAAATCGTAAAAAAAAATAATACTCTATGCTCACAACAGGAAATTTGGTATATTTATGAAGTAAACATGTTGGTAAACTGTGCCTGTTATTCATTGTTGTTATTAAGATGGCTGAATATTGGAAAGGTCTTTCAAAACTTTTCAAAAGAGAAATACTAAGAAGACTCATGAAGGAATACTTCTGGCCTGGTTTGCTATTATCCATCTACCTACCTATCTATCTGTTCATTTATTTAATTTTTTTTTAAACTTACTTACCCTAATTTTGTGGATCTGGGAGCATGGCACTGTAGGCAAGTAGTCTTAGCTATATTTCTAGCCCTTATGAGTTGTTTACCTATACAAGAATAGGACTCATGTTCTAACATTAATGGCAATGGGAATCCAGCCAAAAAGAGAGGACTGTGGTTATGTCTGGCCTTTGGTCACATTTCTGAGTGAACCATTCAAAGTGATAGAGATAAATTGGCTGTTACTAAAGAGGAACCCACCGCCCAGAAAACCACACATGGTTCAGAAACAATATGCTATTTCAGGCAAGTCACTCACTGTCCAGTGATCTGTAACTCCAACACAAGAGCAGACTGAAGCCTGTGACGTGGGTGTCAAGCAAAGGGATCAGGAGGACTAAGCTATGGAGATACCTCAGTGTCTTTCAGTCAGTGTGCTGTCACTAAAACTTACCGTGAGATCTTGGCATTCCCCAAGAATGCTACTTTTATTATAAAGAGGGAACAGCCAAAACTAAAACAAAGCAAAATCATCACGGGTTTTTGGGACACATTTCTCTTATGTGCTAAGTGAGAAAGTGTGACTAAAGACATCTGACATCCTTCCAATTAGAAAAGATGTTTCTTTCTGGTTGTACATTATTTTGAAGTCTCTCTCCTGGGATGTATACCCTTTCAAAAATTATCACAGGCCTTTAAAAATTCCTTTGGTTGCATGCACGAAGAACTCTTTGTGAAAATGCCTTGCTCACACAAAATTAATCACTTCTTTGTGTCATCATAAGGAATTTCGACACTTCTCTTTCTATCCTATGAAACCACGGTCTATAAGGAGTTAGCCTAAAGACCCAGCAGACGATCATGAACTAGCCAGGTAGGACCTCGCTGAGAAATGTCTTTGCATCTGATGCAGTACAAATCACAGGCTGATGGAGACAAAGTAACAACATCCTTTGCAGGATTTTCTAATCTCAGTGTTATCTAACTTCAGCAGTAGCATGCATTCTTATGGGCAACTACATTAGAATAAGTATGGAAAAGTATAATTAACTTTGAGGTTTGTAAACAGCAAGATAAATTAAGTCTATATATTTCCCTAGGTAAAGGCACATGGGCTTTACCCAGTTTCCAGTACAGCATATAAAACATGTCTTAAGGACATGGACAAATGAAGTCATCGAGAAGCCCTGAAATCAATCCCCAGTATCCCTTCCCCAAAAGATACACTGCTATAAAAACCTGGACTACTGAGTATGATGTCATCCCAAAGCCCATAGGTCCCAGGACATGTGTGTAGCAACACCAAACATAGCAGGAAGGACCAGCCTGCAAGGGAGTCACCATGAGTTCGAGGGTTCATTACATACCTAGCAGAGGGAGGGAAAACACTGCCTCCCACGTTACCCGCTGGAAAAGACTAACAAAACCGGGTGACAAAATACGGGAAAAAAAAAGAACGTACTCCTCAACCCATGTTACACATTTCAACAAGTCACTAGGTGAAAGGTCAGGGTGGGGGCTGGTGTGTGTTTGAGTGTTAGGTTTTCGCCTTCCTCTGAAGAACCAGGGATTGGAGGCAGGATGCAGGTTACAGGAGCTGGTGTACCAATGGGCTGATCAGTATGGCAAATCCTATGTTCCTATAATAAAGTGGAAATTACAGCGTATCACTTTGTATGCACACAGATCCAGGGACACATGCACACATCCTTTCCCAGGGGGTCTGAGATTTTGTCAACAGCTAAGAACTGAACAAAGATGCTTTACGGATTTACAAAGAAGCAGCGGTAACCAACAGGCACATAAGCAAACTAGAAGCTAGAAACAAGGCCCTTTACACTAAACGGGCTCAAACCAAGAGCAGGGACTGCCTCCCCCGGGTTCTCTCATGTCACATGTAAAATCAGAAAAACATGCATGGAGCATATCGAAGGTAAGAAACTGAGAATTTAGCAATTTCTCCAAGGGGGGAAAGCTAGATGAAGAGGAAGAAAAATGACAGGGAACTGCACTAGTTATGCTGATACACGAATATTCTGTTTCTCTGCAGTGCTCAGAAGAAATCTCTTTGATGATACTTGCTCCTTAAAGCACTCATGTCTCCTGTTAACACAACACCTTGCCAACACAAGCTTTCTATGAACGCCCCCAACGAATTAACCAAACCATTTCAATGATGCACCACAATGGGAACTCCTATTTGTATTAGATCTGTATTAAATATACTCAAAATGCAATTAAAATTTAGGGTTTTACTTTAGAGAATTGTAAAATAGATCATAAAGTCTGAGTGTTTTATGTCAAAACTACTTCTTATACCTTAAATTTGAAAACTATCTCAAGTTGACCTCCAGATGAGCAGTTCCATAAACCTAGCCACTCCAGGGTCTGTTAGGAGCAGGTCTAACCTATATAATAGGACAAGTGCTTCTGACCATTCACCTACTGGGGCCAAGAAGGCAGCATAGGGCAGATCAAACAAAGTCACAGGAGATGAGTTGAGGATTTAAACAGTAAAGCTGGGTTTCTACTGTGGTTGTTTTTAAAGACATGTCTTACTATGGAGTGCATGTATTTTTCATCTGTGACTAAGCAGTTCTGTGAAGACTGACAACTTTTAGATTAATATTCTAAAGTTGTTATGTGTATGTGCACATAAACATGGACCAGTGGTGCATAGGTGAATATGCACACCCATGTGTGCCAGCCTTGGGCATTGCTTCCCAGGAGCTGTCCACTCTGTTTTTGAGAGTTTTCATTGGGACCGAGGGCCTGCCTTAGGCTAACCTGGCTGGCTGGCCATGAACAACAGGGATCAGTCCGTCCCCCAACCCAGTGCTGGGACTATGAACGGACCAACACACCTGGCTTATTTGAATAGGCTCTGGGAATTGGAAACTGAGGGTCACACAGCAAGGATTTTACCAACTGAACTGCTTCTACAGCCCTTGTTGTTTGTTAAAACGTAGCTTCCCTTACTGTTCTCAAGGAGTCAAAGATACTGTGACTATTGAAAACATTGCTTTCATAACCTTTTCCTTTCTTTCTTCATCAAACATCTGGGAACTGAAGAGTATTTAACCACTCAGTGTGTGGCTGCTTTTTCGTACATTTATATTTCCTGCGTGACCATAATGAACCTGTTTTTTTTCTCTCAGAGACAGAGGCCTCCTTTACATTAATATTGCATGAAGCCCCTCTCCATGAACAAGGGTAAGCGTAAACATGAGATGAAATGAAGAGAGCTTTACCTGACTCACCCATTATCCTGCTGAGCGCGGCGTTCCTGGTGGAGACTCATCCAGACCCTCGATCCCACTGGTAGAGGGAGTGTGAGATCCTGCGTTCTCGGTCATCCAATTCTGTTTCGATGGGCAGCTCTGGTGCAGCAGGGCTCCCAGGAGACCGCAACTACAGTAAAGGGACAGGGGAAAGTGAATCTTAGAGGCTGGTTAGCAGCATGGGGCCAGGATAACAACTTTCTAAGGCTTGCATCCAACCAGGCCTCCAATGAGCTAGAACCTTTCAACTACACCAAAGTAATTTGTTGTGTCAGCCTGGCCTAAATGACCAGCTTTCTGTGGCACTTATTCAACTCCTATGAAGCTCAGTTAACATTTGAAAATGTGTAATATTAAAAGTTTTTTTTAAATAAAGTTTCACCTTATTGCTCACTCTTTCAATTTGACTGGAGGCTTGTACTGAGGTCAAGACGAACTGTTATTAATTTGGGATTCCTGCTACCTGTCACTCTGTGGAAAGCAGGCTTTGTCAGCAGATCCTGGACTTCACTTAGCTTTGAACTCATGGGACAGAAACACATTTGCCTCATCCGTGTATCGGTTTAGGTGTCTTTAGCAACACATTGAAAACAAATTCTGGAGAAATTAAGGCTCTCTGTATAACTGTAAGGCAATCTCTAAGTTTGAAGCAATAATTGAGAAATACTGCAAGAATGTATAGAGGAGAATGAAAGTAAGAATCAATTTCTTTTTGCATGTATATGTATAGTGTGAGTGTGTGTGATGTGTGTGTGTGTGTTGTGTGTGCATGATATGTATGGGTTTTTGCATGTATGTGCTGCATAGATATGTGGATCATATGTATGGGTTTGAATGTGTTTGGGCTCGTGTGTTCTAGTGCTCAGGCATGAAGAGGCCTGAGGTTGACCCTGAGTAGTTTCTTGATAGCTCTCCACTTTATTAGGCAGCTCCTTCCCTCAACTTGGAGATTGCCCACTGTCATTAGTCTATCTAGTTACCTTGCTCATGTGATCCCCCACCTCTGCCTCAAGAGTTCTAACATAATGGGCAGCTACCATGCCTGCCTGGCTTAGAGGGAGGTTGCAGTGGTCCAAATCACTGTGTTAACACTTAAGTGTGCTATTCACAGGGATCATCTCCCAAACTTTGGACTAAATATTTTGATGAGACACACAATAACGTGAGCTTTAAGCAACGTCACACAAGCCCTAAATACATAACAAGAAGCAAGCCAAGGACTGGGGCGTGTGTGGCTCAGTTTACAGACTGCTTGTTTAGTGTGGGAGGCCTGTGATCAGGCACTGAATACACTGAGTACAGTAACTCACACCTTTGATTCGGGTAGATCGGAAGTTCAAAGTCATGTTCTGCTACAGCGTGAGGTTGAGGTCAGCCTGGTATACAAGAGACCAAGTTATAAAATGTTTTTTGTTTGTTTGTTTCTTTTAAGTTTGCCTTTTTTTTGAAAAAGATCAATCTCTATGGCTTTGGGTTAAAATTATATGCAATCCTCCTCATCAAAGCTGTGTCCTACATGCCATCTTCTCTATAGAAATAGCCAGAAGACGATGTCCGTGTAGGGCTTAGCCATTTTACTTGTTGAAGGTTCCTGCACCACAGTAACTATAAGGATCCACATGGACCAGCTCTCTGAATGGTGCTACTGACATACAGCCAGGCAGGGCATGAGATGAACAGATTCTTTTGTCAGGCAGAGGCGGCTACCCCATTCAGACAGAGAGCTGGGCTGGTGTGCTGTCTTCCACTGAACAGAGTATTGCTTCTGTTGAAAACTATCCTTTGTTTACATAATGAGATACTTAATGATGCTCCAAGCTGTAGGCTGAGTGTGAGAAGCACCGGAAAGGTGGAACCCATTGAAGGTTCAACGCAATTACACTGGGGACCCTCAAGCTGCGGGAGAATAATAAACTTGCAGTGTGGCGAATTAGACTAATAAAGTTTAAACTGTGAAATCGGGGTTTGTTTTATTAGTTTTCCCTTGAAACTGCAGATAACGGCTGACAGTCTTACTGGCAGGTAAACCACCTAAGGTCGCTGATATAAAGACATACGAGAATGCTGTCTAAAGCACCATTGGTTCTCAGTTCTAAGATTCCTCAAAGAAGCAAAACCAGAAACAAACCTCATACCTTGTACCCTTTAAGACAAGAGTGCTTTTTCAAAGCTGACATTTAGAAATATCGTACAGCTCTGTAGCCAAATGCTTGCCTAGTATGCCTAGACTGGGGAGTTCCCTAGCCTCACAAAGGAACACTCAAAACAAAACCAAAAACCTTGATATTTTAAATGATAATATACAAGAAAGGCACTTGCCCTATTAGTCTCTAGGAAAAAGTTCTGTTGCTATAGAACATTTTATCAGAAGACAAAAAAAAAAAACCCAACAAACAAACAAAAAACAAAAAAAAGCAAAACAAACAAGCAAAAAAACTTTGATTTGCTTTCAAAAATAAATTTAGTTCCACTATACAATTCTGCAATGCTCTGAGGAAAAAAAAAAAAAAAAAAAAAAAAAAACAAAAACCTTTAAAACATTCAATGTGCCAAGGGAATATTTAAGGTTATATTAAGTGAAATAAAATTCCGTTAAAAAGAATGGGCAGGTTTTGTAGAGAAAAATCACTCAAGATGCATGTTCTTGAAGGGTACACTTGTAAACACCAGCACCTCAACCGTGTCTAATTTACATATGAAAGACAGATTTAAATGAAGCCATCAATAGTCTACTATATAAATATTTAACAGAATTTAGAACACTTTTAATTCCTCCAGTTTTATCTTGGTTTTGTTTTGTTTTTGAGACAAGGGCTTCACTGTGTAATCCTAGCTAGCCTGAAGCTCACTATAGAGAGATCAAGGTGGCCTCCTCATACTCACAGAAATCTCCCTGTCTCTGCACATCCTGATGCTGGGGCCACACCCTGTAACTTCTCCAGGATTTTGTTTTGTTTCGTTTGTGGGGATTAGTGCTGTTTGTATTTTCAAGACAGGGTTTCTCTGGGTAGCCCTGTCAGTCCTGGAACTCAAGAGATCTGCCTGTTACTGCCTCCTAAGTGCTGGGACCAAAGGAGTGCACTAGTTTTAAGAGAAAGGATTGGAAAACAGTTTGGTTTAAAAATATGTTGAATTTTTTCTTTCTTTTTTTAATCCAAGGAAACAAAAGCAGAATGTGTCAGGTGGTCCCCTGGGCTTGCAGGATAAAGGCACCCTGAAGAGCACTTCCCACTTATCCATGTCTCCCAGCCTTTAAACTTTAGCTTATTGCTTAATAAGCATTACTAAAATTAATAAAAACTGGATAAAAAATGCAATTTTTAAAAATAATAAGATTAGAAAAACCAGTGTGTAAGCAACGCTGTACTTCTCAGGCTGTTCCATCTGTTCAAAAAGAAGAAATCTGCAGTCTCACTCAACTGGAGCCAAGGGCAGCACTGGGAAGACCCTTGCCCTGGTCTCTAGAACAGCTTTCTATCTACTGAGAAAAAACAGTAGGTGTTTCCAGCATAAAACCTGTTCTGCAGGATATAAAATATCCCATTTCTTGACTTGTTAACTGGGAATTTATTTTTCTTTGCGGTCACTATGCAAAACAACTAACAAGCAAGGTCAGTAATAAAGGCTCCTATGAACCACCCTTAAAATTTTATTTACAGGTATTACTGAATGTTAGAAACAATAAAAAATTACATAAACAGTATAAATATGTTTTCAAAAAGATATTCAGATGGTATATTGCTTTTATAAATGGTAGGAGCATGCTTCTTAATAATCAGCAGGATATTATCCAATGATTATGCTTTTTTATTAAATTCTTAGAATATTTTCTTTTTATAAAAAGTTAAAAAAAAACTCTTTGGAAACTAATATTAATAAAATTTCTGGATTCTTAACTATTTCTTTGGAGGGGCTTGAGAGACCTGAAAACCACCATCTCTGTAGGAAAGTTAGTGTTTGTATAGCCTTAACCTCTTTCTCAGTTACCCTCAGATTGATCCTGGCTAGCAATTGGGAAAACCTATTTGAAATTCCAGTTTCCATCTACATTTTATTCCCATGTTTGTCATAAAGCAGGCATCGGCTGAACGACTAGTTGAATAAAATGTGGATGAGTCAGATTCCTTAGAAAATAGCACACTAGGTTGTATGAAGCACTCTTTGGTGCTGGGTCTACCATGGTTTGACATCCGGCTGAGATTATAGGTCTATTGTGGATATTGACATTAGAGTCAAGAGTCATAAGCATGAAGAAAATAATAAACAGGTATGTTTCATATCTGAGGGAGAGGTTTCTGGCATCTCATTTTTTTTTTTTTTTTTTTTGAGGGGCTGGAAAGATAGCTCAGAGGTTAAGAGCACTTGAATGCTCTTCTAGAGGTCCTGAGTTTAATTCCCAGCAACCACATGGTGGCTCACAGCCATCTGTAATGGGATTTGATTCCTTCTTCTGGTGTGTCTGAAGACAGAACACTCATATGCATAAAATTGAAGATAAATAAATCTAAAATTTTCTAATTAAAATATAATTATATAATTTCCTCTTTCTTCCCTCTAACTCTTAGAAATCCAATGTTCTTAAAAAAATTGCGATTATTCTGAAATATACAGATATAACCTGCTCAGCCCATATTATATTACTTCTATATATATGAGTTCAGGGCTGGCCACATAGGGTTGGATAACCAATTGGGAGAGAGTTTTAGGGCTCAATGTCAAATTCTGTTTTTGTTTAGTTTCCTTCATGTCCTTAGGAGGTGATAACAAGAATTTTAACAGGATAAGCTCCCAGGTTACTGGACCCTTTGATAGAAGAACTAGAAACTCACACAACAATCCAATGTTTCCATATCACTGGGTAATGACACAGCCAGTCAGATCCAATGTGGGACGGTGAGGATCTTGCTTCTAAATGACTGTCACCATGCTGGCCATATCCTCCATGTCCCCCATCCCCCTCTCCCCTTTTCACTGACCTATCCAAATTCATCTTGTAAAACACACAGGTCAAGAATCAAGACTTATTCCTCAGGGCCTTTTCTATTCTATGTAGCTTTCTGATTCTAAAAGGGTTAAATCTAAAGGAAGAATTAATTTTGAAGCAGTCCTTGACGTCTAAATCCCTCACATGAGATTTAAAACACCAGTTCGCCTGGCAGAGCTTTATGCTTAGGCTAAAACAAGGTTTTATATAGAATTGCTTCTAATGGACATGCTGAAATAACTATGATACGACGAATTACAGCAATTCCCACAAATATTCATTCCCTACAGATATTTAAAACCAGCCTAATTCTCATACATAGTTTATTTTGAATGCCAGACAGAGGTACCAGTCCCCTCCAGCCTCCTTTGGAAGGTAACAAATTTCTCCCTTGAGGTAAATAATATCGATTTGTCTTCCTGTTTCATGTATTCCAAACTGGAAGGAAGGAAGGAAGGAAAGAAGAAAGGTTAGGAGGAAGGAAGGAGGGAAGGATGGAGGAATGAAAGAAGGAAGGGAGGGAGGGGTGGGAGGAAGGAAGGAGAGAAAGATGGAGGGATGGAAGGAAGGAAAGAAGGAAGAAAGAAGAGAGAAAGGAGGGAGAAGGAGAAGGAAGGAAGAAGAAGGAAGAAGAAGAAGGAAGAAAAGAGGGAAGGAGGGATGAAAGGAAGAAAGGAAAGTGTAGGCAGCCCTGTTTAAGATAGCACCTGGGACAGTTGCAAAGTCTTATGACTAGCACCTGACAATGTAAGCAGCTGGCTTCCAGCATGGCCAGCTCAGCTAAACTGGTAAACAAGTCCTTTGTGCATGCGTGGCCCCGTGCCCCTCCCGAGCGGGCTTATGCTAATGAGGTATTGGCAGCTTAACCTATCCTGAGAGAACATGTCACCCAGCCCGCCTTGGGCAGTTATATAAACAGCTCATTTCTGCTGCTGAGGGGCCCCGGCCATAAGTCCCTGTCCAGGTCCCCCGTCCTGGTCCCGTCCCTGTCCATAAGTCAAGAGTCGTTCCTGCAATAAAGCTGACTGAGAAGGATCCGACCTTGTCGTGTCTTACTTGCTGGTCAAGGCGGACTCGACAGGAAAGATGAAAGGAGGAAGAGAGGAAGATATGGAAGGAAGGAAGGAAGGAAGGAGGGAGGAGAAGGAAGGAAGGAAAAAAGAAAAAAATCATGATATTAAAATTCAAACAAACAAAAACAACCAACCAACCAAATCTGTCTTTAAAAACATCTTACCATCTTTCAGGTGAATGGAGATAGGGTACAATTTCTAAAAATCTCCCATCATCCTTTAGGAGTAATGGGGCTATGAAAAGATAGTGAAGAGAGCATTCTAAAATGGAAAGGATGCCGGAGGGCCTCAGCTAGGAGGAAGAGGTGGTAGTGGCAGCACACAGATTCAAGGTGAAGAGAGCACTAGTGAGTTAGCAGGCATTGTCTATGAAACAGAGCAGGGTCGGGTGGAGCAACACAGACAGCACTAGGGTCCAGATTCCACAATGGCCTGACCCTGGGGCCAGGTGACATGGCCAGGCATCTATCCTGGAGAACTGAAGAGGTCAGTTTGCTTGGCAGACTGTGGAAGAGGGCTTAGCTACTGTGAGTCAGTCTCTAACAGACTATAAGCTACTGTGTCCTAAGAAACAGTAAGAACCAGCCATATAGGAAATGATAACAGAGAATTACAGGCAGCCATGGGGACCGCAGCTGCTCCTGCACTTAATCTTCATTCACGTAAATTCAAATGTAAAAGTAAATGTGACAGGGATGTTTCAGCAGGGAATCTAGACTCACATCTTTCATAGGGCAAAATGGAATAAATCAATGCCTTTATCAAAACATTTTCAAGCTGGTGCACGTTTGCCTTACTCTTGGGGAATCAGAATCCTACAGAAACAGAATCATCTTTGTTCCTCCTTATTGCAAAAATCTCCCACAACATTCCATATTTGGTGTGTGTGTGTGTATGTGTGTGTGTATGTGAGTACATGTGAGTGTGTGTGTGCGTGCATATGTGTGTATGTGTGTGTGTGAGTGTGTTTGTGTATATATGTGTATGCATGTGTGTGAGTGTATGTGTGTGTGTGAGTGTGTGTGTATATATGTGTATGCATGTGTGTGAGTGTATGTGTGTGTGAATGTGTTTGTGTGTACACATGCCAGCTCTTGATACCCTCTACGGCTCTCTGCTTTATTGTTTCTGAGTCTGAATCTCTTATTGAACCTGAGGCTCAGAGACTCAGCCAGATGGACGGCCAGTGAGCTCCAGAACCCACAGATTCTTTTGTCTCTCTCTCTCTTTCGGTGCTGGGACAGAAACTCAGGCCCCATGTTTGTGCAGCAGCATCTTTCCTCTCTGCTGTCTTCTTAGACTCCAGATCTTGCTTTGAAAAAGATCAAGGCGATGAAACCTTTGTGAATAGACACTGCTGTGCATCCAGCACCTATCAAAGTTTCTGACATACAGAAGATGTTCAGTACATACCTGTCCGCTGACCACTGTTCTCGGGAATTGGAAAAAAACTCGTTTCTCTAAAAGAAACTACCTAATACAGACACGTGTGTTGTACACTATCCTGAGAACTATTCACAAGCATCTGCATAGCTTGGACTAAAAATGCCAAACAACGATTTGTATCTCACCATTGGAAAAAATACCACGTTCGAGACATCTCTGAAAGGCTGAGATGCAAGTCAGTAAGAACACATGCCCAGCCAGTGTAAGATCTGGAATCCATCCCTTAACACCACTAGAAGAAGAAAGAGGGGCAGTCCTCAGGCTACAGGATTCTCAGGAACAAACTTGAATTCTTCCCATTCAAAAGAATGCCTGTCCTATGTCTGAGGTTTTCAGCTAATGTTATACTGATCCTTTTTGCAAATATTAGCTTAGTAATTATGGCTATTTCATTCTACATTTGGCAAATAAAAGCAATGCAAGTGTGTGTTGGTTTAAATAAGAATGGCCTCCACAGTCTCATATATATGAAGCTTAGACACTAGAGACTGGCACTATTTGAAAAGATTAAAAGGATTAGAAGATCTGGCCTTGCTACAGCAAGTATGTTACTAGGCTGGGGCTGTAGCTCAATTCATAGAGTATTTGTCTAGAATACATGAATCCCTGGGTTTGGTCCCTTCTACTGCATAACCAGAAATGATGGTGCATATTTGTAATCCCAGTAGTGGAGAAGTGCAGCTAGAGGATCTGAAGTTTAACGTCACAGGAAGTTCAGACTATGCTGGGTCACAGGAGAGAATGTTTGAAAACCAGATGTTTCACTGACGATCTCAGCGGGCCACAGAGATGAGTGATGGTTCCTCCCAGGCGACATCCTCTGTTTACCTCGTTACATCTGCTGATCCGCCTCGCCACAATAAGCTGGATCATGCCGCGCTTGTTGCCCTCGGTGGACATGGACCTCCGCAGGGTCTCCATGGCTTCCTGGTTGGCTTTGCCCAGCAGAGACTCTCCATTCACTGCTATCAGCTGGTCATTTACCCTCAGCCTTCCATCCTGTGAGGAAGGCAAGTGAGAATGGCTGAGTAGTCTTCAAGAGGCTTCTTTTACGAAAGTTTAAATAATTAAAACAAAAAAAGGAAAGGAAAAAGGGATCTGGGGGCTTTAATCTCATCGTAAGCAGCTGTTGTAGCCTCTGTCTATTTCAGTCTTTTAGACATTCCTGAGCCGTTATTATAATCTGTACTAAATGGAATACTAACTCAAAGGACACAAAGTAATCATCACTGTCTTGCTTGCTTTCAGAAACAGCCAGCAAGATGGTTTATAAGTGAGATCCATGAGGATCAAGACGACTGTAGAAAACTGCTCTTCAGAGACAGGAAACTCACTGTAGGCTTAGAAGGAGCACATGGCTTCCCAGCAGGAGGAAGAAAAAAAAGGAACCTTCTCCCCAGCTCAGGACTCATGTTGCCTTCACACATGTTATCTTCACTGAGCTAAGAAGACTACAGATTAAGGGTCACATGAGATAGAATGAAAAGTTAGAACGATGAGCCCCATGCCCTAAATGGTCCAGGCAAGGTTCTATAAAGAAAGAAAACGTTACTAATAGAACGTGTAGGACAGAGAGGAGGTGGGTGAGAAACCTCACAAGCAGGCACAGGCTGAATGAGACTGACAGGTTCTTACTTTAGATGCAGCTCCGCCATTAATAATGGACTTGACGAAGATCCCCAAATCTGCGTGGTTCTCTTTGGAACGGTTCCCCTTGACGCTGACGCCAAGCCCGGCAGATCCTGAGTCATTCAGTGGAACTTCAAAAGTTAGAAACTCCCTGGTACCATCCGGTGTGAGAACAACGTCATCATCTTCAGCTTTCTAAAAGGGAAAAGAATTGCACGGGGTATTAAAATATCAATACCTCTTTCTTTAGCTATTACACGGAAGATTTTAATGACAAGTTCTCTAATGAGAATAGGCAGATTTTTTTTTTCCTTTACAGGATCCATGATGATGGTACAGCTATCTTTCAAGATTACACCTGAGCCTGGCTGTGAGCAGCTTCAGGTTATGCTTATATCAATGTTGCACCAAAGCTGCAACTGATTCTAAGGAACACAGGGGTAACACAAAAGAGATATATGTAGACTCCTAAAGTCTGGGGCTAGTCTGCAAAGTCTTTGTTCTGTGCTGTTTTTACTATGTAAAACAACTTTAAAAAAAAAGTCAAGATAAGCAAACCATTTGTCTTTGCATGGAGGATTTCTGCTGTCATTAGTAGTTAGTTCAATACTCACTGACACTGTGTGCATTTTTATGTGTAGGCAATATGAAAACCCCAATGATACAAAGCCAACCAGGAAAGGTGCTTAGGTTTAGGACCAGTGCTGAGCTATAACCAGTAGCATCTGGGAGACAATATAGAACCAAATAACATCTAAGAAGAGAATTCTATAATCTTGCAATCACACATCATATCGCTGGTAGATATCACAGAAGCATCGTTGTTTAATTAATTAGCTATGTACCACTCTTTGGTTTCCTAACTGAAGACGCTCAAAGAAAGGCTTTCAAGATCCTACACAGTTAAGATATATAAACCCTTGCTCACTTCCCTTAAAACAGAGGAAGAAATGAAAAATGAATCTATAACCCGATGGGGTATGGTGCAAGGCCGCATTCTATTATTAAATGAAAGTTCAGTACCCAAGAAGAAAGGGCAGGTTGCTGTCCAGATCTTTAGCAACCCTCCAAGGCAAAGAGCACCATCTCGCTATCTTCATCTGAAGTGGAAATCTAGACCTCTCCTGTAGCATCAGTCTCAGAACACATAGACCCCAGTGAAGCATGCAATGTATTCCTCCTCTTTTCCCAACTTTGAAACAGTGCTGTGGCATCCACTTTAGTCATTTAAAATAGACCATCAATTACAGTGAGGAGCTGTCATACTACATGGACAGCTTTCAAACAACTCTTGGTTATTCATAAAACTTGGCTATTATAGAGGATAGGAACAGGATCTTTTTTTTTTTTTTAATCCTATCCAATTTTTAAATATTCTAAGAGGCCAAATCAAGTAACAATAGAATAACTTAAAAGAGAATGTGAGGTTTTCACATGTACTCTTGATTGTCTTAATTAAACTAGCTTTTAGAAGAACAGTATTTACCTGTGATTATATATAAACAAGGTGTTATTTAAAACCTTAAAATCCAAAATAATGCTACATATAAAGCAATGTTTCCATTTTGCTGACATTTTGTGTGTGTGTGTGTGTGTGTGTGTGTGTGTGTCTGTCACTGGTGATAAAGGAGGGACCTTATGACAGGCAGTCTAGAACTTGTCTGCTGCTTGCCTACATGGCCAGCCACACAGGAGCACATTTTTGGAAACATTTCAAAGAATAGCCCAACAGTGAGTAAGGAGGAGTCAGCTTTCAATGATATAAATCCACAACCTTTTAAGAACATGAGAAGCATGCAGTAAAAAATGAAAAATAAATGTTTAAAGGACAGTGTTTATATAAAGTAAATATTTGCCATCGGATTGAGCTTCTTCGCTCTTTGTAACCGCTTTATCTTTACAATATTCCCAGAGAATAATTACAGTTCAAATCAATAAAACTAATGAACTGGAGACAAACCCGAGGTCGGGTAACTGTATCAAAATATTAATACATCACACATTTATTTTATAGAAATATCTTTATACTCATGCAAGCTCTATAAATGCTAATGTTTGCTTCATTTTTCATTTCTTTAATCTATGTGTATCAAAAACAAAACACTAGGTAATTATTCTATAAATGACTATTGCAGTCTTGCTGTAATGTAAAAATATACCATCTGGAGGCTGAGAGCATCTCACTGCAAGAGCACAGGCCTAGCAAACATGTAAAAAGGACCCATGTTTATATCAGCATTACAGACAACCAAACTAATAATCCTTAAAAGGACATCCCACATGGGTAGATTTCAACAATCAAAGAAAAAAAAAAAAAACAGTATCAATAACTCCAAGCCACACCACTGTCCCTCTTGTATGTGGAATTCAGAAACACTTAGGAGACAAAATAGATTTTACTAGGAATGGTTCATCTGAGAGGCCGTGAACACTATAGTTCTCAGGTTTTGCTAAATCCAAGGAATCACAGCTGTGTTTAGTGCACACAGGGACTCAACTGTTGCCACTTCTTCTCTCCAATCCAAAGGACCTTAATTGTCATTGGCGGATTTAGATCTTCAGTTTGGCTTTCTTATGTTTACTGATTCCGACATTTCCATAATAATTTTACAAAAGCTTAAAATTCTCATTTTTTTTTTCCCTACTTGAAAAATCAAGACAAGGAGCTGAATGAATTCATGAAGAAAAAGGCTAATCAAGGTGGGAGCGCTTCCTCACTGCCTCTCTCTGCACTTACTGTGAAAACCACAAGAGACCCCTGTTGGGGTGGGGTGGGAGGGTCTTCTCTTATGGTTTTATATCAAACCTTGAGACTTTATTGTCAGCTGCATTAACAATTCATTACTAATCTGCTTGGCTCTTGAACGAGACTGAAATTAACACCAGGTTTTTAGAAATTTAGTTATTTTGGCAGTAACTTTTAAAAGTTTGCTCTTCAGAAACCATTTTGAGATGCGACATCATAAAAATCCCCACAATGCTGAGCTAGTGCAGGGACCTCTGTGCTCGGACACAGTAGAAACCACCTCCTACCTCCTTGTTGTGCTGCCTGAAGCTGTGTCCCTCCAACCAAAGGGTTCAAGTTCACACTTCAGGCACAAAAGTTAACATGTTTTCCAGCCTGCTCAAGCTGGTTTTGCTGCTCACTCTCACACATGTGGGCAATGGGTATCTACTGTGTACGTATGTTGGTAGAGCATGAACAAGTTCTCATCAAATTTGACTGCAGTTCTCCTCTGCATGCTTCTCCATTGGTAAATTTGCCTTTAATGTCCAGAAAACAAAGGGCTTTCTTTTTGCCCAACCGTATTAGAAATAGGGGTCCTGCCTAATGCGTCCTGTGAAAGCTATCGAGTTTTCTATTATCCTCAGAGAATGTACAATGAGGAAGAAAAGTGGAGACAATGGCCTTCTGCATTCCCTACCTAGTGTTTTCTCTTCTGTTAACACTAGTCCCAGTAGCTGAGACCCTGACTACCCAGGAGGGACTGTGAATATACAGTGAACTTAATCACATCATCCATTCCTAAAGAAGGGGAAATGACGAACAAATCTCTGGGCTGATGAAACGCATAAAACATAGCGAAGGAAACGAAAGGGAAAAGTCATAGACACAGAGCACTGTAAGACGGGAAAAGCACATGGTGACAGCTTCTCTCTGCACTACTGTTCACAAAGGTCTTACACAGGAGTCCTGCTCCACTAAGTCTTTAGCCTGTAGATCCCGGGAGGATCCATAAGGAGGGAGAGATCTTTCAAATTCAAGAGAGAGGAACAAGCCATTCTCTAAGAAAGAATGGGTCAACAATAGGTAATTCCCCTTTGCAAACTCTAATTAAAAGCTATACACTGACTGGGAACAATCATCCAGTTGTTAAAGGTGCTCTTCAGAACCATGACATTCAACAATGTGCTGAACAGGATGGGTTTCTGCAGGGCATGGTAGTACAAAACTAGCCTTAGAGCTCAGGAGGCTGAGGCAGGAAGAGGCAACCTGAGCTACTAGAGGGAAAGAAGGAAGAAGGATGGAAGGGAGGGAGGGAGGGAAGGAGGGAGGGAAAAAGGAAGGAAGGAAGGAAGGAAGGAAGGAAGGAAGGAAGGAAGGAAGGAAGGAGGGAGGGAAGGGAAAAGAAGAACAGAAGGAAGGAAGGAAAGAAGAAGGAAGAAAGGAAAGAAGAACAGAAGGAAGGAAAAAGAAGAACAGAAGGAAGGAAGGAAAGAAGAAGGAAGGTGTCGCGTCCGCCTTGACCAGCAAGTAAGACACGACACGGTCGGATCCTTCTCAGCCAGCTTTATTGCAGGAACGACTCTTGACTTATGGACGGGGACTGGGACAGGGACCTGGACAGGGACCCCTGGCAGCAGAAATGAGCTGCTTATATAACTGCCAAGGCGGGCTGGGTGATGTGTTCTCTCAGGATAGGTTAAGCTGCCAATACCTCATTTGTATAACCCGCTCGGGAGGGGCACGAGGCTGACACATGCACAAAGGACTTGTTTACCAGTTTAGCTGAGCTGGCCACCTGGAAGCCAGCTGTTTACATTGTCAGGTGCTAGTCATAGGACTTTGCAACTGTCCCAGGTGCTATCTTAAACAGGCTGCCTACAGAAAGGAAGGAAGGAAGGAAGGAAGGAAGGAAGGAAGGAAGGAAGGAAGGAAGGAAGGAAGGAAGGAAGGAAGGAAGGAAGAAGGACACATGTATGTACACTCTGGAATGCATAAACAGACAGAACATTTATAGAAGACAATTTGAAAGCCTCTAAGCTTACATATTGTGTATTGAGTTGACAACCAACTTGTGGCTAGGTACAGAGAGATTTGTGGAAATGCTATCTGCCTTTACTACAGAGATGAAAGATTAATTCTATTTTTATTTTTTGAGCCCATCGTTCTGAGATGCATTATTTACATTGCTTATTCAGTATTATTTTTGTAGTTATTGGGGACTGAACTCAGGGCGTGGCTGATACTAGGAGCTTTGTCTTTGTTCCTCTCTGCCCACAATCCCGTTCCCCTTCCTTCACTTGTTTTCGCTTTTTTTTTTTTGTTTTTTTTTTTTTGAGACACGGTCTTTCAAGTTTCCTAGACTGGCTTTACCCCATAGTACCCCATGCAGGACTTGGCACAACGATCCTCCTGCCTCAATTTCCCCAGTGCTGGGACTACCAGGCCTGCTTATTAAATCACAATCAAACATCTGGACTTCCTATCTTATTTCCTCATCCAATGAAGGGCAAATATTTTTAAAGACTATTTTCTGTTTGTTTATAACAATATTAGTTATTAACTTCTAGTATCTGCCCAAAAAAGTATCCAATGGGGGGAAAAAAAATCAGAAAAACCCAAGTGAAGGGATATTCTCAAAGAGATGTGCTCTCTAAATAATTAAAAATGTTCTCATACTGTTTTTTTTTTTTTTTTCAAAATGTAAAACAAAGGTACACCAAAGAACCACTCCAGACTAAGATTCCAGACACACGACTAAATGTCATGCCATGACCTGGCTTGGGCTGGAGCCCAGAGGGCCATTCTGACTTCTTCCTCGTTTATTTTATAAACTACTGTGGGCAGTTATAGCACTGTAAAGCCAAGGGCGGTTTATTGGTTCTGACAACTAGAGCATGGCTACATAAGAAAATGTCCTTGCATTAAGACATTCAAGAATAAAGGAGAATTACATAGATAATTTACTGTCAGTTCAGGGGAATATACACAGAGAACAGTGTGAAGCCCTCGTGGAGGGAAAGAGTGAAACAGGTGTTCAACGTGGCAGAGTGCTACCAATGGAAGATGAAGTGGAAGCTGCAGGGGTCTTCAGAAAATCGGTTGGATGGTGTTTTGCTGGGGCAAACATGTGAAGGAACATTTCGCTGAAGCAGACACAGGTGAAAGGATGTTCTGTTCAAGCAAGCATATGAAAGGACACGTGATGAAGGATTCTTTGCTAACAACACGCATGTATTGGTCCACCGTGTGCTGCATAGTTGAGTTCCATTTGTTGGGGCTCCATAGAGAGAAATGCACCGAAAAACTTCTGGTGGTGTGCTGCAGTTTCTTGCCACTTCAGCAGACTCGGGTTGATTGGCAGAGTGAAGTCAGCTGAGATAGACACACATGCTGAGGCAACACCCGTGGAGGACAGGTGATGTCAGGAGGGTGTATGAATAGGACTTGATGAACAGTGATGGGGGCTGAGCGAGGCTTGTTTATAGAGTTAGTTGTGCATCTCTTGTGGGTCTTGTGTCTTCACTGTTCTTCACTTCCCTGAGAGAGGCACAGACAAGAACTTCTCCTAGTGTTCCTCCTGATTCCTTCTGCTGACTGAGGCTGGTGGCTAGCTGCCTCTGCTAAGTAGTGCCACCACTGCTGATTCATGTTTGTTATCCGACTCTACCAAACTGGACTGCTGGTGTATCCATGAGGTGTTTGTGAGTGGATACAGTTGCCACTGCTGACCTGTGAACTGAACTGCTGATTTCCAGACAATACAGACAGGAGTTGCTCCAAAGAACGTTTCTAAACAGGTTCACTTCCCTTGTATCTTTTCTTTTTCACGACCTCTGGTGGGCTAACAGGGAGGTTAAAGTGCTTAAGAACCATCATTAAAAATAGGTTCAAAAAAAGTTAAAGTTACAAAAGAGGTGGACAAAGAGAACTTTCCGAAATTCTGACAGTAAGAAAAAAAAAAAAAAAACCTACAAAAGGTAATTAATCCAGAATGGCCTTGAAGCCCATAACTTACAGACTTCAACAAAAATAAAATAAAATTTTAAAGTTAAAAAAAAATGCACAAAGTTTATCACTATGCTACAAAGACAGCTGAGAACAAATGATGAGAACGTTTCGAGGGAAATCTGACAGAAACATTAAACAGTCATCATCACGGTAAAGGCACTATAAGGAATTCCAACTCAATTCCTTAGCGAGTCAGCCTTGTTTGTCTTTCCAATGCCTCTACATCCCTCGAAGACTTGATAAGAATCGGTGCGGGCAGATGAAGGATTCTAATCACATTAAGCTTTGCAGAACCCACAGAGGTTGGGAAGATTCAGAGCCACAGAGGAGCAGCAATCACCCTACAGGGCTTCCGAAAATCCTTTTTTCCATGTTTATACAGCAAATGCTTCGGGATACGGCTATAGCGATGGATAATACTAATCATAAGATAAAAATAAATATGTACACATAAAGACGTAGGAGAACATAAATGTCCCCTGACTCATAGCGGAATTACACCTAGGTAAACCTATTCTAAGCTGAAGATATTGCAAACCCGAAACGCATTTAGCATACCCAATGTATCCAGCATTGTATCGAACACTCTGTTAGTGTATTTTTGGATAAAATATCTACTACAGAGATTTTTATCTGATAAGGCATTCAAGCTCTCCAGTCACCTATTGATTTCTTGTGGAAACTGAGATAAGAGGATGTTATATGTATGTTTTGCCCTCCTGTGAAACTGTGCCACCTTAGTGAGCTGGGGGCTGCCTGTGTGTCAGCTTTTTAAAGTCACAGGTATTTTTTAATCCGAAGTAAATCAAAAGTTGACATTTTCTTTTGGTCAAGATTTTCCAGGATTTTTGATGTTTAAGTCAGGACCAACTATGATTTACTGGGATGGCTGGTAAAGAAAGCATCAATCTTGTAAGGTAAATGGTCAGCTTTGAGTTCAGCTCTGTGATAGGATTTCAGTATTTATGTGGGGTCAAGCCCTGCACTAATTAAATAAACCATATTTTAAGAGTGAACAGGTAGTTGTCCTAAGGGCTGGGTAAGCCACAGTTTATTACTAATTTGAAATGCCATCTTTAGACACAAACATACATATGTACAAATATACACACGTGTTCATTTCCAGAATGGCTCATTGGAGTTAGAGGGCCTATCTATTTGCCTGTGCTTTGACAATCTCTGCTGGTCCATACTGTACAGCTGTCCATTATCTTTGCCACAGTGACTGTCTTTTCAAATAGAGTGATCTCCTCAGCTGTCCTCTCTCACTGACATCTTCAATGTGTAATATCACTGTGGTTTTCATTGGCTATCACTGGCTGAGCCATTATACAACCAAAACCTCAATCTTGTGGTTCTCTCTAACCTGTATTCATGGGTGTGTAATATTCTTGATGCTACTTCCTGATTTTGCCCTGAGGTCTTATTTGCCATCCAGTTTTAAAATGATGAGATATTTGAAAATACCTTTCTATTTATTGGCATTGATTGTTTATGTATCTGTATTTTAAAAATCAAGTCTGATTAAAGCCTTATATTCTGATGATTTTGGTTTACCTAGGACTCCTACATAGCCCTGCTTGTCCTGTAACTATGTAGACCAAGCTGACCTCAAACACACAGAAATCCACTATTCCTGCCTCCCAAGTGCTGGGGTTAAAGGCATGAACCACCATACATGGCTGAGTTTGGGAATATTTTTATTTGCTATTTAAGATGCAAAGATCCTTTAAAAATGCAAAGATCCTGACTTTTATCAGGCTATTTACTGTCACCATTAAATTCTCTCTCTTCCACCATGTAGTACATCATCACAGAGACCAACATATTGCCTATAAACAGACAGAATACAGCCTATCCTTAGTTCCCAGTGTGGATTAGGGTTCTAAAATGGACATAGTTGAGCTGCATCTGTATTTGAACTTGAGCCCAGAATGCTTGACTTATCCCCTGTACTTTTTTTACTATAACAACTATGCTTACCTTAATCATTGACATATCACCATATTATTCCTGATTATACTTTATATTACACTCTCTTAACCTCACCATATTGTTCAAAGGAACAGAAAATAATTCTGACAACTCCCTTTTTAATGCCTGTTTGACAAGCCCCCCTCCAATACAGAGGGAAATAAAAATTATTTTAAAATTAGATCACCTTGATAAAGAAGCAGGACAAATAGTATCATAGTGAATTAGCAAGTATTGAAATATCTCTGAAGACAAGCTTCTTACCGTTTCTTTTGGAGTCTGCATCTGGCTTGGTTCAGCATTCTAGAAGAATTAAAGACTAACATCAGTACAAACTGATTTTCATCATCAAGGACGGGTCAGAATGCTTTACTAAAAGAGATTAGATTGTTTTAAATTTAGGTTGTTTCCTTTACGTTGTAAACATTGTAAGGTCCTTGTAAGTGGACTGGACTTCTGGACTGTCAGGGTTTAGGTCCAGATTTCAGCAGTTCTAGACAGAAGTCTCTCCATTCATTCACATTACCTCATAAGCTCTATGCAGGAAAGGAAACCTCATCAAACTCTGTATTTAAATATGCTGCTACTTCTAAAGTGTTTTCCAGTCTCCCCAACCAAACCTCAAGGCCATTTGACAGCTATACGGATAAAAAACAGTCTGTACGACAGTGGAAAACATTGATACTAGAACGTGTTCTACGGGGAACACATGTAATTCTTCCATGTAATATAGAACATGAAAGGTTGATGATTTGGTTTTATTTAATTTTTAACAAAAGACAAAACACTGATTAAAAAGTATTTAGATTAAGACCCATAGAACTGAGACGGAGAGAAGAGTTACATTAATTGGAGCTAAGAATTATTTTTAAACATTCCCTTTGACTTTCAGAAATGTTATTATTTTAAGTCTCAAAAAGCAGCTGCAGCAGGCATAACAGACTGACAGCCTACTGGCCCTGTCCTTAATGAAAAGCTCACAAGCAATAAATTAAATGAGGGAGGGGGAAGGGGGAAGGAGCAGCAGACGGGAGGAACAGAAGCCTGGAAGATCCAAATTGGCCCAGAAGAACCTGCATAACCTCAGGCTGGCTCTCCCTCCCCTGTGAGACTGCTGAAGAACCATGCTGCAGTTTGGCAGGCTCAGTAAGGCCAACATGCAGCCTCCTCCAGTGCCAGGCAGAGCTGGGGCTTCCTGCCTGCCCAGGGGAGGCTGGTACTTTGGAGAGGGCTCATTTGCAATCGAATAGAGACATCCCAGACTTAGGATCAGGTGGCATCTTAAACACAAAATTGGATAGGAGTGGAGGAAACCTGGTAAAATGGCATTTGAATGGAGAGATGATGCATTAAACATTTGTTAACTATGACGAAGTTTTCATAATTTATTCAAAATAAACACGATGCACAAGCGTTCACTTATCACCCTATCAGGGTCTGAAATCCCCATAAAGTCAAGTGAAGACTTGGTGTGTAACAAGGGATTGGACACCCATGGCTGAAATCTAGCTTTATTTTAATAGTTATTTAAATAAACAACTAATTTCTATAGTGAATATATCAGCCATGATGCATCACAATGCATAATTTAAGAGAATCAGGCCTATGTGACAGATTTGGGAACTGTAGCCCTAAATCCTGTCACTTGTCAGGGCTACACAAAGCTAGCAGCTAGCCGAAAGGAGATATCAAACTTCTGAGATGGCTCGGGTCAAATCTGCTTCGGGAATATTTAAGATGCTTGTGCTTGAGCCAAAAGAACTTCTAACCACATCAAAAGATAAAGATGACTCTTCCAAACAAGTCACTTATTATATATATAAGTACATAAAACTCATATACAAATAATAAAAATAACATTTTCTTCAAAAGTGTATTCAGAACTACATTTATGCTCTGCATCTTATTCCCACCAAAATCATTTCGATGAGTCTGCTTAATGGTTAACATCAGTGTGGAGAGCAAAGGTGAGCCATGAACAGTGCCCATTGTTTATGTCTTTCTGACTAAGGTCACCCGTGCTTGTGACATGCCTTTATTTTCCTAACACTAATTTTGTAAGCTTCCCTATCCATCAAACAGGAAGCACCGTTAACTTTGCTTAGGTTGTATTTACTACAAAAATCTGAAACCTGAAAACCTGACACATGAGGGGAGAAGATGGCAGTGTTTTGAGTACAGCCTTTGGGTGACAGTTATAAAATAATTGATATCTTGGGGTTTACCAGGGTTAAGCAAAAAAAAAAAAAAAAAAAAAAAAGCAAAAAACACATAATTTCCCTGAAACACTTCTTATAAGCTGTTTTATTAAGCACTCATCCACACACCAGTTGAGGTGTCTATTGCTAAAACTGGCATTCTTGCAATAAAAACTATAGAGACCCCTTATGGTAGGTGTGCACAAACATTGACCACTGAATAGGTAGTCTAGGTCACTGGTTCACATGCATGAGAAGTCTTCCATCTGCCTTACGGTTACACACCATTTCCCTTGGGTGGAAAGCCTCTTCCTGACGAAAGACCAGAAGGCTCACGTCCCCTCCATCTTAGTGCTTCTCAACAGGGAAACAACTTCCTCCTGGGACTTGCCTGCTAAATCTACTCCATTGACCTAAAACAAAGAGAAAAGTTTTAGTCACAACCTTGTCCAGACCGGCAGAAGGAGAAAAGCCAGAGATTCAGAACTGACTGTGTTTGTTAGTAAGTGAGTCTTTCTGTGCAAATTTTTGGTTGTGACCAGGTAACCAGTGGAAGCTTCGGTGGCTCATAAAAGAAGTTGATCAGGTAGCCAGATGTCAGTGAGGAAGCAATAAATCCTTTACTGTTCACCCATAAACCAGAGCTGCAACCGCCATAAACATGCCATAAACAGACAGCAACCACAAGGTCAAATCAACGTGAAACCACTACAAGAACCAAGCTCTTGAAAAGCCTGTGTGCAACTGGTTTTCCAACAGCCACATAGGAAAACACAGCAGGAGTCTTTTAGCACAAATGCTATAAGTTTCGTGAAAATGAAGAATAAATATTTTATCATTAAAAGGTAAACACTAAACTCCCAAAAGAATCATTTAAATAAAAATAAACAATAAATAGATAGATAAATAAATAACAGTTTGGTAGGGAAAATAATGGCCCAGTGTTGAACTCTTGCCTAAAATCCCCAGTGAGGGCACTTTGGTATGGCTCAGTTGTAGGCTTGTGGCTTGGTGCTCTGAGGCATGGCTCAGTACAGGGCACTTGCCTAGCATGAGTGTGGAATCGAGCTTCATTTAGAAAAATAGGTCTTAAGTTCTGAGTTGGTGCCTCTTTTTTTGAACAGCTTCCAACATCAGAAATTACATCTATGTGTATTTTTGCAGTAGCCTTAAATACCAGTGAAGTTAAACCATAAACATCAAAAGGAGATTTCTAAAATCTGTTTTCCTTGCTGATGACGTGGATGCTGCGTCCAGTTCACGGTCCAGGTTGCCATGCCAACCTTTCGGCCTTTCCTTTCAAGACACACTCTCCATGTTTACTTTATCTATCTTGGTTCTGTTGTCTAAGTAGTTGACTTGCCTATGCTGACACAGTGAAGTATAAAGCTGTCTAAAGTCGCAATCACAGAGATATGGCACATGCATAATGAAAGATACATTCTGGCCTCATAAACCAAATATCTATATAGTTAGTATTTATAAATAATCTAGACATAAAGGTAATTTATCTTCAGATAACATGGGGAAACATACAGTAAAACAAACTGTTTTCTGATGCAACATCCCTGCTAAAATACACTAATTTTCTATTTC
Organism: Mastomys natalensis; assembly: GCA_021653895.1. Lineage (NCBI taxonomy): Eukaryota > Metazoa > Chordata > Mammalia > Rodentia > Muridae > Mastomys > Mastomys natalensis. The sequence continues at coordinate 494,126 of JAJTUV010000360.1, read as the reverse complement.
ACAAAAACATTTTCAAACTATCTCCCAAAGAAAGGAATTTTTCAGGGAAGCCAGAAGTCCTTGCCTGGAAGCCACTCACCTCTATTAGCCGGTCCTCCTGCCTTGAGTCTACCATCCTGAATGGCAGCCCCTCGAGGAAGGATGTTCTTGACATAAATGGGAGCTGAGCCACCTATAGTGACGTCTCGGGAAGTGATGCTGAATCCCAGGCCTTCTGTACCTAAGACAAAGACAGAGACATCTGTAGGTGCTGCTGTGTCCTGCGAGCTGCACACATCGCGCCACAAAGGATTGGCCACTACCCTGTATTGTAAGCTGGATACGTGTGCCACACTCAAAGACTGGTCCATACTGTGTTGGTTTTACATTTGATAATGTCCAATGGCTTACTTTCTTGCAATGCTTTGAAAGTTTCAATGAAGTATTCAAACTGGACTGTTTGGAAGGTTTAAACTGTTCAGCTCTAGAAGCCATTAATTTTCTTTGGTGGTCTTACCAAGGGCAAATTCAAGTTAGTGAACTCATATGTGAACTTTAAGTCTTTGGGTACCAAATGGGCCTGACAGCTCTTCTTGAAGAGATTGCCCCACCTGGGGATCCACCCCCACATACAGACACCAAACCCAGACACTACTGAGGATGCCAAGAAGTGCTTGCTGATAGGAACCTGATATAGCTGTCTCCTGAGAGGTTCTGCCAGAGCCTGACAAATACAGAGGTGGATACTCGCAGCCAACCATTGGACAGAGCACAGGTCCCTGATGGAGGAGTTGGAGAAGGGACTGAAGGAGCTGAGGGGGTTTGCAGCCCCATGGGGAAAGCAACAGTGTCCACTGGCCAGATCCCCTGGGAGGCTCCCAGGGACTGGACCACCAACCAAAGAATACACATGGAAGGACCCATGGCTCCAGCTGCAAATGTAGCAGAGGATGGCCTTGTCAATGGGAAGAAAGCCACTGGTCCTGTGAAGGCTCAATGCCCCAGTGTAGGGGAATACCAGGGCAGGGAGGGAGGAGTGAGTGGGTGGGAGAGCACCCTCATAGAAGCAGGGGAAGGAGTATGGCTTAGGGGGCTTCTCAGTTTCTGGAGGGGAACCTAGGAAAGGGGATAACATTTGAAATGTAAATAAGTAAAATATCCAATTTTTTTTTTTTAAAGAAATCAGAAATAAACATTTAAATCTATAAAATCTTTGGGGTCTGGAGAGATGGCTCAGAGGTTAAGAGCACTGTGTTTTTGCAGAAGACAAGGGTTTGATTTCCAGCACCACATGGTGGCTCACAACTCTAGAGATCTTTGGCTTCCACAGGCATGGCATGCATGTGGTGCACAGACATAACATGTAATACTCTATACACATAAAATAAAAATTAAACTGTAAAAAACTCCATAAAACCTCAAAAATCAAGTATTGGTAATAATGGTATCCAGATCTAGAGCACAAAGCAGGAGAAAAGAAAAAGTGTTCAGGAAGGGTATATAGAACAGTAATATTTTTAGTAACCATCCTTCCTCATACCCCAAGTACAGCCACCAACTTAGACATATGAACTATGCTGCTTACCTTTGTCAAGTTCCCTTCCAAGTAACTAAAATGATCCGACGTGTGGTCCCATCCCCCACACTGGGCAGATCACTCGGGGAAGAGTCCACCTGGGATCAGGGATACTAAACCCTAAGGTCACCCTCTCATGTTTAAAGGTACCAAGGTTAATGGATATCAGTAATTATTTTCTTGATTAAATGACTTCATGTTGCCTTTGGTAGATTTCTTCGCAAACAATCTTAGACCAGTAATGTTGGGGAAAGGAGTTACACCCCATTAGAATCCAAAGTAAAGAACAAAACCTTAGTGTGGTGCAGCCTCTGAAGCCTGACAAATTTCTATGGAATCAAAGAGTTCTGTAACACTTCCAACGAGCAATTTCTATTTAGGATCATTCACTTCTCCTGCTACGTTTCAGTTAATAGGATGTCAAAGGCATGGCCACTGTGAGAAGGATGAAGAGATACACAGGTCAACGGTGAGAAGAGCATCTGAGTGTGACAGGAGGTTCACATAAAAATGAATCAAAACGTGTAACACACGAGAAAACCAAGACTGAAAAATACGAGTTGAAGAGAGAAGAGCAGAAATGAATTTCAGAAGCTTCTGAAATGAAACATGCCAGAAACACTCTCAGGCTCAAACAAAACTCCTCTATTCCCAACCGGAAACCACCTTCAGATTAGGTTTCTGCTATTGTCTGCACTGCAGCCTTGAGTGGCAAGCTGTCTATATGAATTTTACTAATTATTCTTCTGAGGCTGTCCCATATGTCTCTGTGCCTTCACAAGACTCTAATGGCTGGCAATAACATCTATGAAGAAAGAATTTTAAATCATTCTCTTTGGCAATATTAATTCGTACAAACTACAAAGATGGACTATTATGTGTACCACAATTCTATTACGATAACAGCAGTAACCCCTAAATCTATAAGTCAGAAGTTCAGGCAATGACCTTTAAGGGAAAAATAAATAGATGTCAATTTTCATCTGGTGAAGCCAACAAGACATTTGCTCTGATGGAAACAGATTACTAACCTTCTCCTCTTGCTTTATTAAAAAGCTAATTTCTACAAAAGAGCAGGGGATTTGAGAATGCCAGAGCGATAATAAATATTAAGAAATCATAATTATTGAAGCAAGTGAGTTGGGGCTTCTCTGTTCTGTAGCCTCATGTGACAGAGTTCCAAAATTATTTCAGTGAGTGATTATCCCAGAGGCTTCTTTTTTTAGTACAAAGCATTGACTCCGCTTGCAAATTAATATCACTTAGAGCACATTGGTTTACTTTAGAGTTGAACATATATTTAACATGATCACACTATTTTTTAATGGGCTTCATAAAAGTCCCTCAATGTTACAAGAACTGGTAAAAACATAATTTTTCAGCTACAAGGAAATATTTAATTCTGAAGCAATCATTATGCCCCTTCTGTATTCAGTCCTAATCAAAGACAATCAACGTTCTCTTCCTTCTTAAGTATAGTCAACACAATCTGTTTATGTAAAACATCTGTAGGCACTGCTGTAAAGGCCAGCCGCTACTTCTGTTGCATATTTTTCCTGCTGGCTAACAAAAATCAATACAAATCTATGGGACACTGCATCATTTAGATTAGCAATAGTTAGAGAAATATTTAAATAAAACCCACCACTTCTAATTTTCTTTTATGAATGAAGACTGAATTAGGTGAAATAAATAGTCTTCACCTTAATAAATGATTCGAAAGCAAAGCTACTATTATCAAAACATTAAAATATTGACTCTTGTAATAGCAAGTAGAATGACGCTCCTTACATCATAATTTGTCATATTCATTATTTGTACAAAAATACAATTGATTAAATGAATGTTCTTCCCTCAGTAGAGAGAAGTATGATGTTATAAATAATATTATTTATGAAGTAGCCAAACACTGGTTAATACTGTCTTTGCCAAGGAAATGTGAACAGGAGTTTTATTTTTCATATACTGCCATTGTGGTACTTGACATATTTTTGGTTAAAACCCAAAGTCTGTCACTTGAGTGGAGAAAGGAGAATGTGAATTGGACCATCCCCTCACTGAGAATAGACAGAAAACAGAGCGTTTCCATACAGCTTGCGCAGTGTCAAGTCTTGTTTGTGCCAATCAAGTATTTGTGGCTCAAGAGCCAATAATCAGAAGCTGTAGCTCAAGGTTCAGTGAAAGAATTGTTCTAGGAAGGAGACAACAGGTGCACAGCATTGACAGAGCTACCCCAATGGAAAGGAGATGAACGAATGCCACAATATGAAAGACACGCCAACAAGGGTTTGCAGTCCATAGCTGCCAAGCACAGGTAAGTCATTCTGGATGACTCTCTAGCTGCTGCTGGAGCTGGCTGAGCTCAGAAAGGCATTTTCTTTTTAAATAAAGCCATCATTTGAAGGCATGGTTTTGAAATGCTCAGTTAAAAGGACGCCAGTAAGCAAAGTGTATCTTGTCCTTGACAGAATGCCATTGGCCATCTGAAAGTCAAGTGTGGCTGTCACTCTGCATAATAGAGAAGACCAACTGTAAGCGTGTTTCCGTGTGCACGAGTCTGCCATGTTCCTGTGTGCATGGATCTGCCGTCTACAAGGAAGGTGCTACATAAGCAAATCATTAAAAGTGGGGAAGACTTAACCACACCCATCACCATTATCTGTCACCTTCAAGGAAATGAAGTCCTAATTCTAGAGAAGAAAGAGTAAACAAGACAACTCAAACATAGGTGCCCTTCCCATGACAGCTAATCAAGACAGTCAGACCTCCATTATTATTCTAGACATTGAAGGAAAACCTGTAATCCACTTTTATTATAAAAAAATGCTACCTAAGAATAAAAGCTGATTCTTGTAAACATGTGTTATAACTTGTTCTGAAGCTTTATGTTTTAATTATATTTCTTCTGTATTTGTATGTACTTGTGTACGCAAGTGCACACATATCAGTGTGATGTGTGTGTGTGTGTGTGTGTGTGTGTGTAGACCAGAGGTTAGAGTGTGGTGCTCTCTTACTTAATGTTTTGAGACAGTCTCTTTTTGAACCTGGAGCTTGTCAGTTTGTCTAGACTGGCTAGTCATGAAGAAAGGTACCTGCCCCACCCCCCACCCCAATGTGCCTGGCTTTTATGTAAATGCTGGGAATCTGAACTCAGGTCCTCATGCATATGCAGCAGGCACTTTGTTACCAAATCCATCTCCACAGCTCTACTCCACAGAGTGAGTAGGGATAAAGATCAGGGCAGAATGCCCTGCAAGCAAACACACAGCCTTGGGCTTTATTCTGAGCACTGAACACTTAACAGACAATAACAAGAGAGCACACCGACCCCATCTCAGTACCCAAGGTACTCTCTTGGAGTCGTTGCTCATCTTCTTAAAGAAAACCCCCACCACTGAGAATAAATGCGTCGTACCTTTCTTGAGCTGGATGTTGAGCTTCTTGCCGACTTTCTTCGTGTTGTACACACTGCCTACACTGGTACTAAGCACATTCGGTGGAGCCAAGGCTGGGGCTATGGGTAGTTTGGCTGAGGCATGAGCACTATGAGGTAGACGGGGGTGAGCGTCCAGCTGCTCCGGTGGCTGACTCAGTCTGGGTGCTCTGGGCAATGCTTGAGGAGCATTGTTGGCCGCGCTCCTGTTGGCCACACAGTGGCTGTCGGGGCTGAAGCGGCTGGGGGAATAGTTGTTCTTCTCGCATTGGGAGAGTTGTTCATACTGCTCCTTGTTTGCTGCAGGGACCACGTGGAACCAAATGACACGCGCACGCATGGCTTGGCGGAACATATGTTGTGCTCTGGATTTGACAAAGAGTGGGGGATTAGCAAATGAAGACTAGGAGGGCAGAAGATAACACGAGCTTGATTAAGTGTACTAATTAAGCAATAAGAACCAACAGGCTGTTGGAACCCTTCACGAACCACATTGCAAGTTCTGATAAAAGCGGGACAGTTTCTCCAAATATAAATTTCTCATTCTGTAAATAAAAATGATAGACCTATCTTGGACTGTAGATAAAATATAGTGCTCACACTGCAAATCATTAATAATGATTAAGTGCTAACACATGTATTCTAGTTTAATACTGACAGAAATCAAACATAGCTTTCTTTTCACAGGTGTGTCCAACCTGCAGTCCAAGGGCCACATGCATCTCAGGATAGCTATGAATGCAGTCCAACACATTTATAGACAGCAACGAACATATCACAATGTCAAAGGCTGGATATCCCTGCACAGAATTATGCCATACTAACGAAGGCATGAAGTATTTTCTTACTAAGGGGTTGTAGAATTTTTAAAGAAATACTTTAGAGTATACTTATGGAGATAGAGGGGGCAACTAGCCAGTCTTCACCTATCAGCAAAATTGGTTCAAGTTTGTCGCAGAAATCTGACCAACACTAAGTCCTTCAGTCAGAGCCTAATGATGCACCAACTCCCTCCCGCCTAACAGAATCTGGCATCCTACCCTAAGACCCCATCCTAAGGCAGCTCCCACTCCTGCCTGCCCAGGTCTCTCAACCAAGTAAGAGTGCTATCCACACCTACCAATTCTAAAAGGTTTAGTTATTATTTTATTTTAATAAGAGCTTCAGTCATTTGGGATGAAGAACGCCCAAGAAAGACATAGTATGGTGACTCAGAGAACTCTTTCTCCTTATTTACACTACAAAGGACAAGGCCAGACTTCCTGAAAGTAGTGTAACATTATACTCAGGTCCATAACAATGCAGGGGGCAGCTCACCAGGTTAAAGGGTGCTCTAGATAAAGATCAGTGGGCGTGCTTACATGAAGTTTGATTAAATTCTGGATAGACAACTAGATAACTACATTAAACCATCTCCCGTGGTATAGGACTCAAGACGGTGTTAAAAGTAGCTCAACTGAAGGAACCTCATCACCACCAGGGGAGAGGACACCCATCACCACCAGGGGGGAGAACCAGGACACTTACTGCTCAAATCTTCTGTTTCGAAGATCTCCATCATTAATCCTCACAATGCAGTCATTCTCATGGAAAAGATTTTCCTGCTCAGCTTTACCACCTTTCTCCAATCGCTTCACTAACAACCCCAGTGTTCTGGAACATCAAGAACGTGAACAGTTACAGGGGTAGCATTCCCTCCTCGTGCTTTAGCTCTAGTGTACATGGTCACAGACTCCCTTAAAAGGGGAGGGACTAGAGTGCTACTAATATGTGTTCAAGTAACACAGGGAGAAACCACAAGAGTCTCAATGATGTGTACAAATTGACCCTTTCAATGATTACTGGAAATCTTTATTTCTGACATGTCAGTATTAGCCTTCTGAGACTAAGTGTTATACTAACTCTGCTTCCAGCTGCTTAGGGTATCAGTGGGTTATCACAGTTTGAACAGGGATGGTCTAATGAATGCCTTTGGTGGGATGCTGCTGGAAGCAACCCCTTTGTTTCACAGCACAGGTCAGGAGGAGCACAGCACAAACCCTCCCTGCTCAGAATAACAGCAACGTCTTTAAACAGACTGAGAGAGAGAGACTTTCCCTGCATGAATTCAACAATAGGTCTGATAATTGGAAATTCAAAACTTGGTGAGGAGTCTCTTCCTTCACTAAGTGATCTGCTGCCCCACTCCTAGTCAAAGGAAAAAAAAAAGAAGAAGCAGGTAAGTAGTTCAAAGAACGTCACTTAGCATTTCTCTCATCTGCATCGGTACTCACACTTTAAAGAGAGAACAAGAAATGAACTTCACGGAGAAGGAGACAAAGTAAAAAGACAAAATTATTAATACTCTTGTGGTGGTTTGAATGAAAATGCCCCTACTGGCTCAGGTAGCTGAACGTGTGGTCCTCAGTTGGTGCGTTTGTGGGGTGTTATGGAACCTATACAAGGTTCGACCTCATTGGAGGAAGAGCATTGAGGGGCAGGCTTTAAGGGTTTATAGCTTTGTCCCACTTCCGGTTCATCACTCTGCCTTGTGTTTGCAGCTGAAAATGCAATCTCTCAGCCTCTTGCTCCAGTGGCCTTCAGCCATGACTCCCACCATGATGGATTCTTAGCCCTGTAATAAACTCTTAAAATAATAAAGTCAAAATAAACTTTTGACCATGAGCCACTTCTGGTCCTGTTTATCACATCAAGGGAAAAATAGCTTAAGAGTTGTTACTAAAGAGTGGGCAGTGGCCATGAAGAACATGAAGATCATGTTGATGTTAGAAGGAATGGGGAAGACTTTGGAGCTTTGTAGTAGAGAGGCAGCTAAATTCTATAAGCAGATCTTGAAGGACCATCCCAGACCCCACGCAGCTAAGCATTTAACTTATAAAAGAGGGCTCAAGAGCTTTTCTAGATGATCATTCCAAGATAATGATCTGAAAAAAACAAAACAAAATTGTGCGGTTACCTGTTTTACTTCTAGTCTTTCTGTGGTATTGTTTTCAGTGCCGGGCAATCACTCTACCACTGGGTTAATCATGAAACGTCACTGAAGATTGTTTTTCTAAATTGTCTTTCTTTGTGGCCAAATGCATTAGGAATGCTAATGTATGAGGAAAATATTGCAAATTACTGGGCATGGTGGCATATGGCTCTAATCCCAGCACTTGAAAGTTCTACACCAGCCTGATCTATAAAATGAGTTCTAGGACCTGTTACATAGAGAAACCCTGAAGGTGGTGGGGGTGTTACAAATTATAAACAAATGTCTGGAAGAAGTGAAAGGTGGAACATAGGAAGTATAGCAATGCAAGTACCAGTAGCCACTCCAGGTAACGGTAATGTCAGATAATGGGGCAGGGGGTGACACAGTGACATGTGGTGGTGCCAAGGAATCAGGAACTTCCTGGAATAAGATGATGTAATTGGCTTCTCCACAAGGCTGGAATCATTATCTCCAGAAAAATGAATGATGGAAAGGGCCAAGTGCTATAATCTGCAAACCTCTCTCACTGGCTCCACGGGATGAAAATGAACACAAAAGGAACTCTGTGAAAGATCAAAAAACACCTTCCGAGAAAACACCTACAGTCGCTGGAGAATAGAAAGGCGGTCTGACCAATCCACAGGAAGCTGAAGGGTCAGATACGCCCAATGACCAGGAAGTAGTTGGGTAACTGACAAGACCTATTTGCATACTTCTGAACCCCAGCTGTCTCAGGGCTGCAGTAAGAAAAGAAGCACATCCTAGGTGGTTCAGTCAGTTAGTCGGTCTGTCACATTTTCTCTGTCTGTCTATGTATCTGTCTCCCTCTCCCTCTCTCTGTTTTTGTTTGTTTGCTTGCTTTTTTTGTGAAAAGAGATTTACTGGGCCATCTGCTTCTGTCTCCAGAGCACTGCCATTAAAGGTGTGCATCATCCACCGCCCGGTTAGGTATTTATCTCATAAACTAAATTCATCAGCCAGAATTTGTTCCGAAGCAATTTAGAGGTAGTAGGTAGGTAGACATTTGTGTTGCATTATGGAATGACAGGGTAGAGGGTATGCTTTTCTTCTTGGGAGCAACTGCCAGAGTTCTTAAGTGGCAACAGTGACCCGTCAGGACCTATGGGAGAAAAGGAGGGCCAGCTCTTGGAAGGTGATCCAAGAATCAGAGTCACCCATGTTGTCTGCACTGAGCCACATGGTTGAGAAAAGACTCAGTGTTTTATGAATAAGGCTGTAGATGTTTATGAAGAAATTACTTCATCAGAGTGTCAGGTGGAAACATGCCCGCTCTATCTAGGATGTGAACTTCAGGCAGACCTTCAATCAGTTGCAGGGTTTCCCAAAGAATGCAATCTTCTATTCTTGTTAGATTGAAATATTTCTCAAACCTACTCTTCTTCTACTGTTTAGTACGATTTTTTTTCTTTTTCCTTCTTAGAGAAAGGAAGGGAAGAAGAGGAGGAGGAGGAGAGAGAAGGGGCAGGGAAGGAGGAGAGGAAACTAGAGAGGGAAGGAAGGTGAGGAGTAAGAAAATATTATGCCTGCTGGGTACACATCTCAATTACATATCTGTCTTTCTTTAAACCCTTCTCACACAGTTGCTGAACAGTCTCTCTCAGGAACAGGAGGAGGGAGCATCCCAGAAAGCAAGCTGCCGGATGCGGCATCTCTCTGTGTGATTTTGGTTGCATAATTAGAAATTTAACTGCTCAGATTATATTAAGGATTCACCACTACATTTTTACAAGGTTCATTAGCCTAATTATACACTTAATTCAAACAAACTCAGTTGCACATGTTAACATTTTAATTCTAAGTATAAATTATAACCAATGATAAAACTGAAAATAAGTAACAAATGTTTTATTGACATTTAAATTGGCTGAGGTAGTTTAAGTTCTGCTTTGATAATCTCTACTCCCAGAACATCCAGCTCTATGGGAATGATCACGGTTTATCTTAATAAATCCTGATACAATATAAACATGACAGTAAGGCCAGGGTATGAACAGGGTCCTGACAAAAAGACCTTGTCAGCTACCCAAATGTTGCACATGGGAATTAAGTTATACATAACTCAGAACCACAGCCATGGCCACAGCTACAGAAGGAAAGTTTAAACTTTATAGGCATTTTAGTTAAAATAACAATCCTCGCAGAGAGGAGATCTTGTTAAACATACAAGTATAAAAATGTTTTCTTATGTAATACAATATCATGTACAAAGATGTTTCCAAAAGGAAGTTTTAATTAAAAAAGGGTTCTTGTAAAGAATCTGGTAGAGGGCTTGCCAGCAAGTGTGACGCCCTAGGCAGGATGTCCAGCACAAGCACAAACAAAATAAATAAGGAGATGTAATGGTTGGGTAAAGTGGACAAAAAGTAAATAGAGATGGGAAGTTTCTTCAAATTAAAATGGAAATTAAACATTATTCTGCTGCTTAAAAAAAAAAACACAATTTTTCTAAAACTATAAAAAAGACAGAGTCATATTTAACCCATGTATCTGGGCAAGCTCCTAATAAGCCCTCAGGCCAATTGCAGACAAACAAACAGCACGTGGACAAGCCAATCATTAATAGACTGAAAGATTAAACACAAAAACAGGAAATAGATATTTAGGACATAAAACAAACGTCTTGTTTTGGATGCTCTATAGAGAAAAAGGTTATTAACCAGGAAAAGGAACAGTGAAGGGGGTATAGATAATATAAATACAGCTGAGTAAACTTTAGCAGAAGGAAGAGTCAAGCTCAGACTTTGCTGGGGTATTTAAATGGGTTAGTATGTAACTTTCTAAAGTTACATGCCTGTTATCCATTCATATGTATATGTATGTGTATATATATATATATATATATATATATATATATATATATGATGTATATGTGTATGTATATATGGATATATGTGTATATACATGTGATATATATATACACATATCCATATATATACACATATATCCATATATATCCATATATATCCATATATCCACTTATTTATACTGCCATATATTCATATAGGCATATGTATAAAGAGAGGTGGGGAGGAGAGTGTACATGGATGTGCATGCTTGGGTATACATGTGTGTACATGAGTCCAGGGATAACCTTAAGGGTTGTTCTTCAGGCAGTGTCGATCCTTATGAAGCAAGGCCTCTTACTGGCTTGGAACTTGCAAAGTAGGCTCAGCTAGTCAGTGAAATCCTAGGATCCTGCCTTTGCTTCCACAGCACTGGAATTTCAAGTATACCTGGCTTTTTTTTTTTTTTGCTTAGGGCCTGAAGATCTAACTCAGGCCCTCGTGCTTGCCAATTTTCTACTCTCTTGTCCAAAGGAATAGTTTAGATCTGAGGAAATCATTCAGTCTATGTGTCCGAGAGTCAGTTTTTACAAGACTGTATTTGTACACATACATCCATGCATACATGTATAAACATCCCTCCATTTATTTCTATAGGAATAATTTTCTAATTATCTCTACTAGGTTCACGCAGAACACACGTTCGAAAGATACACATGCTATAGCATAAGAAATACATAAGGGCCGAGAGGATCATTCGCATTTTGACACACTGACTGACCATGAACATAAAAATATTCTCTTCAGTGTGCCGTTTTTCTTTGTGAGTTTGGAGGGTGGAATTTGTTGGAATGATGGAGCTAAGGCCAGAAGGCTGAGAGGGGAAATCTCTGAAAAGACAATAGAACAAGACTGAAGAAGATTTACTCATCAGGCCTCTCCTGATGATCTGGATATTTCACTGAATGTTTGAAAAGAAATACTGGATAAATCGAAATTGTTGAAAGAAACCAAATGATGGATAATACCTTAGTTACTTTTCTACTGCTGTGATAAGACACCATGTGTTTTAGTTAGGGTTTTACTGCTGTGAACAGACACCATGACCATAGTAAGTCTTATAAAGGACAACATTTAATTGGGGCTGGCTTACAGGTTCAGAGGTTCAGTTCATTATTATCAAGGCAGGAACATGGCAGCATCCAGGCAGGCATGGTGTAGGAGGAGCTGAGAGTTCTACATCTTCAGCTAAAGGCTTCTAGTAGAAGACTGACTTCCAGGCAGCTAGAGTGAGGGTGTTAAGCCTATGCCCACAGTGACACACCTACTCCAACAAGACCACACCTCCTAATAATGCCATTCCCTGAGTCAAGCGGATACAAACTATCACACCATGGCCAAGGCAACTTACAGAAGACAGAGTTTATTTGGGGCTTACCACTTTCAGAAGGTGAGTCTGTGACCATAATATGCTAGTAGGCATGCAGGCATGATGCTACACTAGTAAATGAGAGCTTAAACCCTAAGACAAGGCAGAGAGAGAAATAACCGGAAATAGTGCAAGTGTTTTGAAGCAATATATGTCTTTAAATAAGGTCATACTTCCTGATCCTTACCAAGCAGTTTCTACAGTTGGGGATTAAGTATTCAAACATAGGAGCCTCTGGAGTCATTCTCAGTCAAACCACCACAGATGTGTATATATAAAGCCAGAAGTGATTATAAGTAGGGTACCAGACAACAGAAGCCAGTAGCAGGAAGCTAGAACACTCCAAGACCCACAGACCGTCCCCTTCATGCTAAAACCTCATCAACCACAGCTACACAGATATGGATCATTCCTAAATCTTCTGACTGAGAATCAGACATGCAGAAGAATTTTGAAAGTACATTTTGCCAATCAAAAGGTAGGTTTACTTTTTACCCCCTTTCCCCAAGAATTTCTAAGAAGCAGGAGTGTGTATTCATTAGAAATAATTCATAGAGCAAAAAGAAGCTTTCCTATTACACTGTGAGTAAATAAGAAAACATGCGTTTATAAAGGAAACAGGAAGCAGCAACAGAGGCAATTCATGTATAACAAATGGTCAACTGTAGGCCCGTGCTGGCCTTGAACCACAGTCTGCCAGCATGAGGATGTTGGATTCCCCAGAGCTGGAGTTATGGGCCAGCTGTCATGGGTGCTGAGAACAGAATGCCGGTGTCTGCAAGAACAGCAAGTGCCCTTAAGCACTGAGCCATCTCTCCAGGAAATTATCCCAAAAAGGAAATAGCTAGGACCTTTTATTTCTATGTGGGTTTACATATATGTACATGCTACACTGCAGTTGTGGAGGTCAGAGGGCAATCCTGTGGAGTCAGGTTTCTCTTTCCAACATGTGGGCCCTGGCAATAGAACTCAGGTTTCAGGCAGTAGGCAACTGCGCTAATTTCATGGTGTATAGTTGATCTGTGATGTCTCTAACTCTAGGGGTGGAATTAGAAACCACTTCAAGGCCTTACATCCCAAAATAAAATAAAGTTATAACAAACAAAACCAAAAATCCTTCTTAAATAAAGTTAATCAGCACCTGACTATAAGTTACATGAGAAAATTTAGTCGGTGGTGGCATACACCTTTAATCCCAGCACTCAGGAGGTAGACACGAGTAGGTATCTATGAGTCTGAGGCCAGCTTGGTCTACAGAGCGAGCTCTAGGACAGCCAAGGCTATACAGATAAACCCTGTCTCAAACCCCTCCCCTTTCAAATAAAAAGGTAGTATGAAAAAAAATATTTAGTAATAAATGAAGAAAGACCCCTGGAAACAGGCTGTGCTATGGATGCTATGTGAGTGTGTTGGACATACTTGTCTTCACCGGGAAAGATTCAGCACGTGTACTACAAAGAAAGACTGTGGAGCCCATGTAAGGCTTTGCAGCAGCATCTTCAAGACACACCGTGATTCAAATGACTGACTCCCATCTCCCAACCAGTTATTCACTCTTGTGTGAGTATCTCCCTTTGGAATGCCATCCAGGAATTATTATCTTTCCAGAATAACATCTCTAGGACCTTCAAGCATATTATGCTTTCAGGGGCCTTACATGGCAGCCAGCATTCAGTAATCTCACTTCTTTTGAATCCCTATAGCATGTGGATGGTACCTTTTAATATACCTGTTTCTCAAGTCCATCAAAGGACATACAAAATATGACAATTTCATAGGTATGGCCCCGGGTTTGGTAAATGATTTTGTATCTTGTTTTGTAATGACCTAAGGTTATACTATAATCATATTTCTATATCATTGGAAAGTCTCAGAAAATCTGTCAAATAATGCCATGGTCGGGGTTTGTCACTACTATTTTATTTGATTTTTAATTTTGTGTGACAAGTTCTTGTCACAAAGCCCAGGTTGGCCTTGAGCTTAAGATTCTCCCTAATTCTGCCATCACTGTTGGCCTGTAATTTTATTTTACCAAGGACTTTGAAACTAACAGCTCTGAATAGTTCTTAGAACTTAAAAGAACCTGTAAAATAGAGAAATTCCGTCAAACAATGTCATAGTTATTTGTTATGAACGTCTTGAGAGCATTTGCATTTATGACTTAAATAGGGTTGTTTGTCCTGTGAAAGGGAAAGGAGAGAATGAATGGGGATAACAGATGTAAAGACAAAGTGTTTCAAAATAATGAAACCCGGTATGGAGTGGCACCAGCTTACCAACTTTGTGAAATTTCCACAAAGACACTTAAGGGACACAGCATCGTGGAGAAGATGACCCTGTGGACTTTCCTACCATATCTGTGACTAGTCTAGAGTCAGTCATCCAAGGAAGAGTTAGGAGACGAGCCATCTTTAATGCTGCTGGAGAAGGCACACATTCAACTTACTACAGAAAACGGCCTTTTAAAAAGAAGGTCTGGCAAGGTCAGAAATGAAGCTGTCACTGCTAAGCAGCTGTAAAGCTCTCTCCAACCCAACTTCACAAGTTTAAATTACTGTTTTCCTTCACTACATATGATATCTGAAGCAGTCTGGGAACGTCCTTTCTCTATGCATAATTCTCATCTCGAATTAGACTGAAATTCTAAACAGGAAAGCAAAGATTACATGTATTTATCATTTCTATAAAAATAAACATTCTGGAACAATAGTTAATTAGTCAATTAGTTAAGTCCCTGAATTTGAGAGATCACTAGGCTGAGTAAAATAGTTTCATGCTAACTATTCTCAGAGATGTCAATGTACATGCATGTACTGCTATGTTCCCACTAAAGAACACATGATTTCCTCTTGCCTTCGACATCACATATTCCTTTCTGCTTGATTGCTCAATCTGCCTGAGGATCCCAGAGCTGCCGTCCCATTTAAAATCATTCTCCATCACCAGTCAGACTCAGTTTCCAAATTCAGACAGCTCTTCTCTACCAGCTCCCAGATCATCCAACATCTGACTATTGCAAATCCCTGGAGAAAAATGGCGTCTGTCCATCTGGTTTTAGATGCTGGCTATCCTCATTATAGGGTGATAAATGTCTCATAGGGTTTCTGATGGAGAAATATGGTGGTCTACTGATCTTTGTTTCCTGGCCCCCACCATCTTCATCGCAAGGTGAGGGCCTCTCAGGATTTCTGACAGAACATAAAGGACCAGTTTCAAGCATTTCTGGAATCTCTATACACCTGGAAATGGGACCCTTGAGTCTGAGCTACTTATCACATTCATCCCTCCCAATCAATGTTCATCCAACCCCAAAGAGCTAGAAGCATCAAGTTCATGTAGAGCTTGCACACAAGTAGAGCAAAAACCAAGCACTTCTATCCAGTTGCCACAGGAAAACTGGTGATAACCAGCAGGGATTTATGAAGTGTCTGCTTTTCCTAGACCCAAGTCTTTTGTTCTTTACGTAGGGAAGCTGCACACCATTTTCCTCATTAAGAGTCAAAGTGGAAGGAATTTAAGAATGACTCAGCTCTAGAGTGGCTAGTTCTGCAGAAGAATTTGTTTGTTTACTTGATTGTGTTCTGTGCATCCAAACTCAACACCATGGCAACCACCAACTGTGGTGGGCTTTGCAATATTTTTGAATTCATCCTGCTGGCAGGTTTATTTCTGTTTTCTCCATTTGCTTTAGGCTTGTCATCTGTTTATTTTATCCTAATGTCTTTTCACAGTAAGGTGGGAAACGTGTAATGCAAGACAGAAAGTAACACGTTTGCAATACAAATACCGGTTCACTGTTGGCACATACACAATAATCTTATTTGTGATGAATTACAGCTCACAAGCAGTTTCAGACACATCGGTCCTAGGAAGCTGTGATCCAATGTTGTGTTTTGTTTTTTAAATTTTTCAAGTTTCTTCCAAGATAATTCTAAATAATATCTTTAAAAGAAAATAAAGCTAAGGTACCTTTGAAAAAAAATTATTTAACTGAAAGTTTTACACTGAGCTACAAGATACTGCATTCAGGGTACTTCAAAAGAATGTTCCCCCACACACGGCGTCCAGCCTTCATGGGACCAAGGATCTCCTCTCCCAACTATGCCCGACAGGGCCATCCTCCCTTACATATACAGCTGGAGCCATGGGCCCCTCCCTATATGCTCCGGTGGTGGTAGGGGGTAGGTGGGGGCACATCCTCAGAGAAACAGGAGGAGGGGCGATGGGATAGGGAGTTCCTGGGTAGGTGGTGGGGGGATGGGGTAAGGGGATAACACCTGAAATGTAAATAAAATATCCAATAAAAAAAATTTTTAAAAAAGAAAATAGTGACAGAAAGGAAAGCCTGTACATGCTTAATATAGATACAGTTTTGCAAAAATAAAAATTATATATACATGAAAAAAAAAGAACGTTAATAAACTCAACTTTCAGTTTCAAGTCGATCCACAGACTATATTTTTTACCAATAAAACCCATAAATCTGGATTTGTAGTCATCATGATCAATAGGAAAGCACTGTAATTGGTCAAAGACTTAGAAATACAACATTTGTCTGGCTGTGTGCTAATTCATGCTCTGCCTTCTAGGACACACAGACAACAGTGTTAGCACATGTGGCTGCTCACTGGTCTGCATTCAGATTCTCACCTTCCAGCCTCAATTCAAAAATGACTGTCCTGGACTCTCATAACTAATGTAAGCTCTCAACTGTGGCTCTTGAGTTCTTAGCCACATGTCTCCCCTGCCAAGGGTGGTTTCCTTGCGTGTGCTCCAGGTTTTCAGCCACTGATCTGTGTTTTTATCACCAGTTATGGCTATTCTTGCTTATTTCTTGTTGCCCTAGGTTCCTAGTCACTGGGTAGGCTCCTAGTCTAGTCCTTAGTTTCTTGGATACAGGTATAAGGCTACTTGCCAATTTTTTCCTACCAAAAAGGAAAAAAAAAAAAAAAAAAAAGCGGAAATACTTTTAAAAGAATAGAGTCAAAAACAACACAAGTTGGTTAAGGGGTTTGAAAACAAGGCATAAACATGTTTCACTGGGTCATCACAAACTGAACAGGAGGAGGGGAGGTCACACATGAATAGGAAGCACCCCACCTGGACAAGGCACCTGCCCATCAAGCATTAATACAAAAAAAAAAAAAACCTAACCATAATAATTATATACTTTTATTTATAATAATTTATATATAAATCTATAATATCTATAATAATCTATAACATATAAGTATAATTTATAATAATTAAACAATAAATTATTTATAATAATTTATCATTACATGTAATCAATTATATATAAGAAAAAAATAAAACACTATTTGAATATATTAAAGCTCCAAAATAATGTTTACTACACTGTTGGGGGCAGTGGGGGAGAATCAAGACAACTCATGTAACATTTGTAGACTTTACAGAATCATATTCTTTGTAGTACTGAGGTTGAAAATAGCAGCACCACATTTGGTGTAGTGAGCATTTGGAGTGTAAAGTCAGCTTGCCCAGCTTTCTAAGGAATTTGAAAAAAAAAAACAAAACACTCATCAGTGTTTCATAATTGTAGAAATAAGCTAACAAATACAAATTTCAAACAAATTCCCACCTAAGATATCTAGGTAAATTTTATCGCATGATTTTTTTTTTCATATAATTACTGTAGCTCTCCAGGGGTTTGGAAAATGAGGCACGGTGGTCAGCTTGCAACAGAGTCCATAAGTACCAGGATATGCTAAATGGTGAGTTGGTTAATATAATCTGAACCTACGGATCTTCCCTGTGCATAGAAACTTCCTTGATGGGGCTGAGTATGTTCTGTAGATGTATTAATAACAAAAGCAAGCAGCTGACCCTGGTGAAAACCCTTCCGTTACGCATGTGCGAAGCCAACACAGAAAACAGTGGACATTACGATCAATAAAAAACCTGCAAGATACGTTACCTGCCGCCTCGAGCACTGAAAGGCACTACATGGATTCCCAGGGGCCCTCCATCGTTGGGGACTTGTACGAGCTTTACCATATCACTGTGAGACAATGATGAATGAGGGAGCATGAACATGGACTGTCAACAAACCCAAACAGAAACACAACAAAACAAAAAACAGACACGCAACAAATAAAAACACAAAACAAAATCCGGACGGACAGGCGGGCGCGCACATACACACTCGAGAATGCAAGCGTGGTGATGGAGGCAGCGCCAAAGTCCACCTACCTGAATGCTAGTCTGATGGCATGGAGGGCTGACTGCTAGTCTGATGGCATGGAGGGAGCAATCGTCAGAGATGGCTACGTTAAAAGGGGGCACAGAAGGTCCTATTGGACCATTCCGTTCTGAGCAATATGATTTCATGCTTTGGAGAGCAAGCATCTTGACATCACTGAACACTCTCCACCCCCAACAGCTAACTTGAGAACTCTAAGCTTAGCTAAACGCAGGCACTGTGCACACAGGGCACATGGCAATTTACAACGTGCTCCAATGCATGTCACTTCATCCTTCCAATAACCCAGTAAGGTTATTGCTCCTGCTCCTCTCCTGCAGGTTGACTGTCCAGAGGAGACAGCTAATGATCTCATTGTTAACTATGATGATCTAGTCTCCATTTCCTTAGTTGCAGAGTGCTGTGAGGGTGGTTTATGAAGCTTATTCTCTCTGTCCAATGAACCCACTGAAAACCAAATGCTTCTCCCATTTGTAGCTGATCTTTAAAGCTATGAAACACATTCCATGAACTAGCACGGAGTTACTTCTAAGCAACTGAACTTAGTGGGGTGGCCAGGAACTGACATTATTAAAGCCACTTCCATGGATCTTTACTGTTAGCATTGCCTTGAGATTAATGAAAATGATAATATAGAGAAGGTAAATTTCTAAACTATGTGAGAGGTTTTGCTTCCTTTGCAAAAATTTTTTTAAACATATACACATATTTTCAGAAAGCTGCATGTATATCAATCCATATTTGGAAATAGAATATCAATTAAATATCTATTATAAGCAATTTGGAAAACCGTGTTACTCCCAATGGATTCAACAGGGACCACAATGTAGTTTTTATATAAAACAAAATGCTAAATTTTGAAACATATTTCTTAATATAAGCAGTTGATGATAACATATATACTATGAATATCTCACTTATATAGAGAGTAAATCCAGCTAATAATGGAGATATCCAACAAAGCAGAAACATGTATATAGATTCAATTACATATACTAATTAAATTAAAATTCTGGTGTGGTTGTTTATGCCTATAATCTGAGAATCCAGGAAGCTGAGGCAGGAGGATTGCTTATGTTTGAGACCAGCCTAGGATATAAAGGGAGGCCTTTCTCTAAACAAATGAACATATTTGTCTACACAGCTAAAATGTTTATTAAAGTAACATTATGTTCAAGTCATTTTCACACAACTATATAAAAATCATGTTTCTAAACTGCTAATACTATTTAAACATTTGCATCTCGGTGAAGAAAAGCATAGTTTTAATGGCTTTATTTTAGTCTACATTCCCTCTTTAAAAAAAAATGTGGTACCCCAAACACCTCTTAAATAGAAATATCAGAAATGCTGGTGATTGTATCTGTTAAGTCCATGGTATCTAAGCCTGCTCAATCCCACTGTGAATGTTCCCAGCATCCTCCTACTCCCGGAAGAATAAGAGAACACTGAATTAAGTTTATTACTGAGAGCCGTCTCCACTGTTAATATGCTAATGTCTGAGCTCTACAGCTATGAAGTAGCAAAAGGCTAAAAATCATGTTCTGCACTCCTATACTATAGGATTCATCCTTTCCAGTATCTTCACAGACCCTGTTTCTTCAGCTAAATTGTGTGCATGCATGTGCTTGCGTGTGTATGTGACCAATGCATACTCTACCCAACTAATTTTTAGTATCAACATAGTTCGTCGTTAATTTTAATTATCGATATTAATAAGATGAATATCTTTCTTACTTCGCAAACTTGAACAAATGATCCACATACAGACAGGTAAAGCAGTCTGAAACAGTTACGGTGTTTACAGAGCTGTTAACATGACAGACAACTTCAATCAAATACTATATTATTCTAATGTAGCAGTTTTTGCCAAGGCATGAAACCCTGGGCGGGCACATATGAACTTCCACACCTTGCTGCTTACAGGACATCACACGTGAAGGATGTTCTTGATGAACATGGAGCAGTGCAGGCATAGCTTTTACCTAAGCACAAACATTCTACACGCCATATGCTCTAGAACACCTGCTGCACATACACAGTAAAAAATGAGGCAAAGTCACAGGGACTTACTCGAGGGAAAAGTTGGGCATATTCTCCAGTCCAGTATCAGCGTGTCCAACCGGCTCCACTCGGCTGCTGTCTTCTTCTGTGCCTTCCTCATCCTAGAGGCAGCATGACAAAAAAAGCATGCTGGGTTATGAAGGATGCGGAGAAGCACTAGGATCCTGTTAAGAGGTCTTTTGTCCAGGAAGGGGACCTTTAGATGGTAAGATAGAAATGCTTTCCTGAACAAGCAAGGAAGAGTCTCAAGAGTCGGTGTGTCTCAGAAGGTCAACAGAGGCTCCCGGGATATGAAAAGAAAAGTGAACCGTAATTAATGCAAATTTCCTTATCTTGTTATTTATAATGTAGCTTTCTTGAATGTATGTTTTAGGCAGTAATTATATTGCTGCAACATTGTGACATATTTCTAAGTGAACACATTTACACACTGACAGCCTTAAACACTTCAAAGACCAAAACAGTTGGGGTGCTAATAGACCATGACCACTACCAAAGATCTTGATAGCAAAGTCTCCTCCCCAAACACCTCCCCCCACCATCACCTACTAACTCAGCTGGTCATGATGAAAATTTAGTAAGAAAAATACCAAGTCTAAAATCCTTGCCCCAGGAGGGCTTCTCAAAAGCATCCCTAAACAGCTAACTGAGTACCTTATGCCTCTAACAGGCTAGAAGCCTTGGCTACAGACTCTTAACTGTTTAGGGGCACACAGCAAGACCTAAGGTGAGGGGAACACAAACACATCTGTGTGTCCAATTCCTGTACTTGCACCTCTGAAAATGCACTGTTGCATCACAGATATTGTTGAGTATGTTTGTATTCCAAAAGTCGGAAGTGGGATAGACACTGTTGCTTGCATAAATAAGTGAAATACAACCTACCCAGGAACTCTCCTTTCCTGATCATCTTTCCTGATGCTCTTCCATTAAGGAGTCCACTAATCAACCCTTCCTTGACTCTCTGAGGCCGCTTGAAAAGTGATGAACGTGCCTGATGGTTATCAATGTTCTAAATTAACAAATTTTAAAAAGGACTCATTTTCCAAACACAATGGTTCAGGGGGCCACGTGTATTTCAACTCGAATGAACTGTCTGGCAACAACGGCAGACTCTGTAAAATCTTGTGAATCAAAGCAAAACTAGCCCTAGCAATCTCTGGGATTGCGTAAAGGGAGCTATTAAGTATAGCTTAATTGATCTACTAGTATGCTTATAAAAATAATTTAGGTACACATAGAATTTTATTTTTTCTTTCTATTTTTTGTTTGTTTGCATGTTATACTATGAATGTGTTAAACCAACTGCATTGGGAAAGGGTCAGTGAAGACAAAAAACATTTTGTTCTATTTGAGATAGGGTCTTATACTCCAGGCTGGCCTCAAACTTGCTTCATAGCTAAATTCTTGATCACCTAGTCTGTGATGGAATCACAGACACATGTGGCCATGCCTGGCAAATTTCCTCTTTTTATCATATACTTAACTTAAAGAAATATATCATATATATGTATACACACACACACACATATATATAATATATTATATATAATTACATATGTATGCATACATATGTATGATACATATGTATCAATAGACACACCAGTCAACCAAATGATAAACATTACAAACAGCACAGAGTATTCCTAAAAGGAGCTTAGAAAAAAATCAGATCACTCATCACGCCTCCCTGTCTTCTCCTGCTCTGCTGTGGCACGTATCCCGGGAGTGGCAGACATACCCATGCATCCTGCACACCCTGCGCCGAGGAGCTGGGTGCTTGAAGATTGATGCTCCTGTGCTTTGAGAGGCTCTAATATGTACTTCTTAACCATCTATCTCTCTTAAGCACCAGCACATAATACATCACAAAGGTTAACAGCGTCTTGAACCTGCCTAAGAAGAGCACATTGAATGTAAACACGAACTCCCTAAATGATGCTTCTCTGTTGGGAGTTGGAAGGTGGAGAGGTGGCAGGATTGTTTATAACCAAGATGTAAAGGGGGAAAAAATTATCTTACAGGCTGAAGACATTTTGTTCTAAGATCTATTAATAGTTTAAGCCCCACTGAAATGTCACCAGGATGTATCTCCCACTGAAACACCTATGTGGCACCAGGAAAACAGCAACATCAAGAATACCCCAACTATAGAGACACACCAGGAAGAGACAATTTACAGAGTGTTTTCCTACAGGAGGTACCCCAGGCCCCAAGCATGGAAGACATGCTACAGCTCTGTGTATAGAATTTAGTTTGGGTCACAATACTTCCTCGCATGAGACTGTACTCTCAGTAGCTGAGGCAACTATAACTTAGCATCTTCTACATGGGTCAGCATCAGCGTCTACATCATTTATTTTGTCTGGTACGTTTTAAGACCCATGTACCCGCAAGGTACCGTCAGCAAAACTGAATACCGCGTCCCACTGTAACCATAAAAAATGAAGTCTAACTATTATATAATCAATATTTAAGGGCTATCACATTAATTAAAGCTAGATACTAGTAAGGAATTTCCAGATGCAGTTTCTCACCCCTCTATTTTAGTTAGGAATACAAAGGTTGTAATCTCAGGTTGAGGTGTTAAAACACCAGAGGAGGATGCTGAGGGAGGAAAGGTGACTACCTTCTCTGTCTCCATGTCTCCTGAAAAATGGGAACAGAGACATGTATCTCTCTGGAATAGATGATCTACCCTATGATGATCTATGCGCCAGTTTAGCATGGTGTTTGAACACTCTACCTGCCAAACATGGCAATTTACATACGTTGTTAAAACCAAGTACTATGGGTGACAGAGATGGTAAATATGCATTTCTTGCTTGTTCAGAGGACCCACGTTTGGCTCCCAGCATGCACCTCTAATGGCTGGATAGCCATCTGTAATTCCAGCAACAGGAGAGGTGGAACCTCTGGCTATTTTGGGTACCTGCACTCATGCACATTCCCACACAGAAATAGTTACAGAGGCAATTAACTAAAATAATAAAAAAATCTTACAGAAAAACAAGAAGTTGATGCAAGAAATACACCTTGACAGATATTTTCGGGTGGTTAGATATCAATGTGACATATTTAAACTTTCAATGTATTTACTTTCTGCGTATGGGTGTGCGCTTGTGTAAGTTTATGTGTTACCATGTGTGTAGGAGTCCACGGAGGCCAGAAGAAAGCATATCCTGGAATTAAAGTTACAGACGGTTGTGAGCATCTGTATAGATGCCGGGAACGGAACCCTGGTCCCCTGCATGAGCAGCTAGTGCTCCTAACCACTGAGCCATCTCTCTAGTCCCTAATACATCTTATAAAATAATGGTGAGCTTGCCTGCTGTTCTCCATTCTTCATTTCATACTCTGCCTGCCTTGCAAAATAATTTAATATAAGCAAACTGCCCATTCAATCACACGAAAATCCACAGTGGGGAAACTTGCATAACACCTGATGTTTATTGTACTTTGCTGAACACACAAGATTTTCATTGTGAATTGCCTCTGGGGATGAGAAAAAGCCAACACACACATACACACATACACACACACACACACACACACACACACTCCCCATCAGGTGGAAGAAGAAAACACTGTGGATTACTAGTAAGGGAAATATTCAAAAAAGAGATTAAATTCCAACAACTGTGGTTACATCAGGAATATAGACAGTTATGACATGCTATGCATTAGCAGTCAAAGGAACTGGCAGCTTTGGGGCTCCTCCCAAGTTTGCCCGTGTGCCTATGGTACCAGGATGAGCCCTGCTAGAAGATGCAGGGCTAGTAGAAGACAGAAAATAAACAGGATCACAATGTCAAAGCCAGTCTGCTCTTCACACATAGCAGCTCATACACAGGAACTTCTGCAAGTTAGCGAGAAGTGGGGGAGGCTGGAAAGCAGAAAACTGAAAAACTACTGGCCTGGCCAAGTTTACTGCCGCTACAGAGGGAGACGCTCTGCCTATGTTCAAAGTTGCATACTATGCAAACACCCTCCAAACAGGCTGTGCTGAAATAAAGGGGACCCATCGGATCCAGTGTCTTCATGTCATGTGCTACCATTATAGTTAAAGTATGAACAAAAGTCTGAAAGTCAAGTGTGCATGTGTGAAGAGCACATTTTCAGACATGTAAGGTCTTCATCCTCCGTGGACCTTTGTTTACACGGTTGTTTATCACTGCCCTGCAGCCAAACCCTGGAAACTCAAATAAAGCAAAGGATAGTACCACAGAGTCTCAGATGGAGGTGAGGGAACAGCTCAAGGAAGGAGAAACCAGTCCACACTGGAGACAATATCTGGAAGACAATTTCCCCACAAGGAAAGAAAATAGTACTCTTTCTAATTTTTAAAAACAACTTAGATAAAACCAGACATTTCAACAATTTCAATGGGGTAGTAGTTCTCAACCTGGGATCTCAACCATTTGGGGGTCAACTGAGCCTTTCACGGGGTCACTTAAGACCATCTGCATAATTTATACCAGTAGTAAAGCTATAGATAGGAAGTAGCAACAGAAAATGATTTTATGGTTGGGGTCACCACAACATGAGGAACCGTTAAAGGGCTGCAGCATCAGGAAGACTGAGACCACTGCAAGGGAGACGGGGAGTTCGAAGAAAGATTCAGATTGACAAAATTAACATTTTTTAAGTAAAAAAAAATAGCTTCTAGCAAGCACGAAAGAGAATAAATTTATCAAGGCACCAGTCACTGAAACCATGCATAGTTCTTACTTCTGGTAGTGCTGACTGAACCTGTGGGTGGGAGAGGGGACTTAGGGGCACCAGGGACAGAGCTTAGTACACACTCTGGCACTGGGTCTACCACAGCTCTGAACTGGAGTCCTGAGATGATGGAGGCAGGAAGGAAAAGCAGCCCAAGAGTAACATAGTTTCTAATTTTCCATTCCAAGGAATCCACAGATTCCGGGGAAAGGAGGACATTAAGACATGTGAGACAAGGGGGAAGGCATCTGGGAAGAGAGTCTGCAGTGCTGAGAGGCTTGGCAGAGAAATCTTCTCATCCTGAGCCTGTCAAATGATTTCCTTTAATTCTGAGTGCAACCTGTGAAATGCTTGCCCGGAATGACAGCATAGAACCAGCTACATACTTAGTCTTCCCAGGCTCCAAGAGGGACCTGACATTAGACTTATTTTGAAGTTATAAGGCAAGGAGCCCATACCTGGTCCCTGAAGTGTGTCTAGGTGTACGCTCCTAGAATGCACTCTTTCAGGGGTTCATTTCTTGGGTGGTGGGTTGACAGACAGGTAATGTAAAGGACTCCCAGAGGGCAGTTTGCAGAGTTTCAGAAAAATCCAGTATCTTAGCAACTATAGGGTGGACACATCTGCTCAGATTCTTTATGTAAGTTCAGATGTAATTTGCTCATCAGAGGTAACACATAAGACAAAACCCTACTGTGTTAGTACTTTTTTCAAGTTTACAGACCAAAGGGAGGCCCAAAATCCAGTTTTAACTCTCACACGGAAAGGGGATCGGTTTTATTAATTCTTTGCTCACTCTATTAAAAAAATAAATAAAAGAAAGGGGGAAAAAAGAGAAAGAAAAGAAAGTATCAGAACAGTCAAAGGAGGGAGAAGAATGAGATGCTCAATTAATTTGGCTGAGGACAGAAAATAAAAATTTTGCTCAAAGTGACCACCAGGTAAAGTGAACTTTAACCCAGCTTAATATATGTTACAACCCAACTCTAGAATGCAATGATGCAACTAACCAACTGAGCCTCCTCCAGTCCCAAGTTGAAGGCTGCCAGGTAAGCAAAAGCTCATTTGAATCATCAAGGCAAACTCTGAACTGTATCTCTTTTCTTCCTGACGAAAGGAAAATTATATTTCTTTGCTTGCTGATGAAAATAACTCATACAGCATTCCAAATACTTCCTCTGGCATTCTGCCAGGGTCTACAGCCTTTGTTTGCTTCTTTGTTGCCTGTCTGTATTTAATAAGTCTTAGTCATTCAACAGAGAAAACAATGAACTTTCCTCTCAGGGAACAGAAGGAGCCGGTTACGGAGGTGAGAGGACTAAGTGAAGCTACCTGTGCCCAGCTGCTTGTGAAACCTCAATGCCCAGAATCTCCTCTATTACGGTAATAACCCAAACGCTGATAAACTTGGAGTTAAAACCTCAAAACACCACTAGACAATTTGTCTTTGAGTGATAAGTACTCGTGCAAGTTATTCAGTATGGAGAACAACCGATTGTCTAAACTAAATATCATCTAAATTTGGAAAACTTTTTAATGGTTTTAACTACCCTCTATTTGAGTGCTAAATATTTCCTGGTCTTCACAGAATAAAATTTTTGAAGCTTAGAATGTTAGGTGGATGCCACAGTAAGATAAATGAGAGTAATTAGAAAAGTTAAAGGCTTGAATCCTCCCTTCATCTGTCCCTGTGTTTGCTACAAGATAGGAAACAACACCACACCACCTATTTCACAGAGCTCTGCAAACCCAAGTAAAAGCCATCATCCACCTGTCTTGCTACATATGGTATTCCAAGGAACTAGATATTTTGAAAATAAAAGATCACAGTTGTAGAAAGTAATTTATCATTTTAAAAAAATCATGTTATTAAAAGCTAAAATTCTATCTCTCCCTATACATTTCCTACCTGCTATCCTTGATTTTATGCTTAAAACGTAAAAAGGAAATAGACGACCCTATAGTAACCTCTCAAGTTTATAATACATTCTCGGAAATCTCTTCTTATTCGTAACAGAATACAAAATTCTAAATAATTCTACTCCGCTAATCATCTATTAAATGTTCTCTCTCACACTTCTGACAGTCACTGTAAAACCTGCCTGATTCAGTGAAAGACGTATGACTTAATAAGCTACAGTATCTTAGGGAAAATGTTTATTTGGAAGTAGACAGAATGAGTGAGGCTACTTTTCAAATTACAGTAGAGAGAAAATTCTACAGGGACGTGGCTTCCAAGTCCTTTTGAGAATTGTGAAGAGGATTCCAGAAGGTATTTGTGTTGGTGATGCAGCTTCTTGATTAATTTGCCAGCTCCCCGGGGGGAGAAGTAGTTCCTTCCCATCACACTTGAGAAAACATCTGTGGACAGAGGAACTTCATAACTGAATGATAAGATTGCATTAGCCTTCCAAAGAGATAAAATAAGACAGTGGATAATACAAATGAACCCCATGGTCATTGCATTCTATGAGGGTAACAGGATGAGGGGAAAAAAACATACAACAACAACAAATTAGCCAGGTGCTGGAGGTAGCACACACCAACATTCAGATGGAGAGGGAGGAAGATTGCAAGGTTAAGGCTAGCCTGAGCTACAGAGGGGAAAAAAAAAAAGAGCAGCAGTAGAAGAAATTATTTAATTTTCATTTAATTTTGGCAGGCCATATGCACCTAAAAATCTATTCACTTCTCTTAGGTTTTCCAATTTAGTGAAATATGTCTTTAAGGTACACCACCATAAGCTTCTAAATTTCATCGTTATCTACCATAATGGCTTCCTTTTTCATCTCTAATTTTATTATCTGGGGGAGGTGCCCCCTCCCCCATTATTTTTGCTAAAGATTTTTTTAAACTATGAAACAAAATCTAGCAACAACAACTACAAAAAACTAATTCAAACACTCCACAGACAGGACTAAGTGATAGGATCCTGTAAAACAGAAACTTCTATAGGAACTCAGTTAACAGCAGCCAATAGTGACCTTTCCATAGCTAAATAATAAGCTGAGTAATACCCCCTGGCTTTGTAAGGAACACCAGTGATAAGTACTATGATTCAGGGATAGTTGAACACTATGCATTTTGTAACATGAATAAATCTGTCTTCTATCAGTATCATCTAATTGACTCAAAATCATTGGGTAATGCTTTAAAATGTTTGACCGCTAGGCATGGTGTCATACACCTGTATCCCAGCATTCCACAATCCAGGGTTATATCGTGAGAACCTTTCCATTTAATAAAGAAAAAGATGAAAACTTTAAAAAACATACATATATAAAAAATAAATTAAAGATAAAAACAAATACCTATTACAAATGTGTTTTTCGGAGGGAACAAGATACACATATTAACCACCTCACTTAAAGTGTAGGTTTTCATTCCAAAATGTGAAATTTTCTTTGGTTTAAGACCTTTTTATCTCCACGTTATAGCAAATTTGAGGCTGGTCCAGAATATATGACACCATGTCTCAAATAAATAAATAACCTTTAAAAGCTGAAAATTTATGTCCTGAGGTTAAAGCCACAAATAAAAATGAAATAAAATAGAGAGCTAGTAAGACAGCTCACTTGGTAGGTAGAGCCTCAATGACAAGCTTGACAGCCTGGGTTTGATGCCTGTGACCCACATGGTGGATGGGCAAAGAGACTCCTCCATGTTGTCCTCTGATGTTCATACGTGTGCTCCCACATACATGCACGTAGTAATAAACATTAAACAATTTAATAAAGATATTTTAATCAGTAGTGAAAATTCTTAAGGAAATAATGGTGCAGATAAGAGCAACTCCTTAAAACAATCTTCAAAATTTAAAAACCCATGTTTCAATCACAGTGCCAAAATTTTACACACACACACACACACACACACCACACACACATACCACATACACATATACCAAACACACACATACACATGTACACATATATGTATATAAAATGAAAAATGTGAAAAGCCAATTGCTAGCCTGCCCTGATGATTTGACAGCCCCAGTTAACGATCTCAATGTCCATATATTCCTTAGCACAACCCTTCACAGTAACTAGAACAAACACACAATATCTTTACACAGCAAGATGAGCCTGCAGACTCACATGGCAAGCTCCTGATTGCCTGCAGAGTTGAGCTGCGGCTGACATGCCAAAGTTTCATTAATGTTTTCTAGGTACTCTATATGAAATTGGACCCTTCTGTGCGGTGGTATACAAAAAAAGCCTGGGGGTGGGGGGTGGGAATCCTGTCTCTGCTTTAGCCAATTTAATTTGCTAAGCCCAAAAGGTGATCTGTGTCCTAAGCCCTAAAACCTGCTTTCTTAATGTGAATACAGGAAATAACAGCTCTAACCATTTCACCATAACCAGGCAGTGTTGAAATCATGGAAAACACTATGTGGAAAATAAAACAGTTGGGAAAGATAGAGAACCTGTTCTTTCAGTCTTCAAGGGAGAACTCCAAAAACCACAAGCATGTCTACAGTTAGTTGCTCCTCAAAGCGAGGAGCAAGCAGTTCTTATTAGGGAAAATCTGGTCTAGACAGGATTCCTTCCTCCCTTGCAGAGGCAGAGCTGTGGTCCAAAAACTTCATTTAAGTTCTTCCATTTCCCCACGCTTCTACGTCATTTTCTACTTGTGGGACGTGACCCAGAGTTGTGAGGAAGTGAGCATGACCCAAAGACACTGGCCAGTGTAGGTGGAGGATATGTGAGAAAATAAAATTCATGAAAAAAAAAGTTCCGAATATATAACAAATTTACTTTTATATAAAGTGAGAATTTCTATTAAGTTGTCCATGAGGAGTTTGGCTGTAAGAAAAGCACATAAATAACGATCAGCAGAGGTAGTTCAGAAACGACCCTGGGTGTGGTGGTAAGACTGCAATGAATTTTACTGTATCGTACAGCACGCATGTTCTCACAATGAACATAAATCTTTTAGAAATTGAGGGGTTTTATTTATTTAAAGCCCACGACAGCATTGCAAATCTCTTTCCCACGACAGCATTGCAAATCTCTTTCCCACCACAGCTTGCAAATCTCTTTCCATACTCAGATACTGCTGCACAGCAGTTTCACTGGAAGGCAACTTTGTTACGGACCAAAGACTCAGAAAGTAAGCAGGGCACGGAGGGTTGTTCCTGGCACTGCTGTCTTAGTTACCAGGAGAAACAGGTTGATTGGGAAGGGCCATTGTGGATTGAATGACATTATCAGACAGAAATTAGTACACAGGAGGGGGACATAGCAGTGACATCGACCTGGTCATAATTTCTTCTCCTCCTCCTTACTTCCTTTTATAAAATGTGGAAGATTCAGGGAATTTGAATGAGAAAAGTGGTCGAATGCCATAAGCAGAATTTAATGGGCCATTCTCCTCAGAGCTCAGAAGACCTAGGTGCTGAGAGCCACGTGGCAGCCCAGGCTCATGAGATTTTAGAAGGAACAAAATCCATGACTGGCTAGGGACCATTCACACGATATTGTGGCAGAGAATGTGGCTCCTTTCTGCTCTAGTCCCAAGAACTTGCCCGAGGCTGAATTAAAAAGTAATGGACTAATTTCTTCGGTGTAGGAGATTTCAAGACAGCCTAATATTGGCTCTGCCACGTGGTTATTAATCACTTTTGTGCCAGTCAACAATACAAAAGAGCAAGCGAGGCAGAAAGAAATACAAAAGTTACAGTTAAAGTTGTAGCCAAGGCCAGTGCTTAAGAAGATAAGGGGACTGAGGCCTGATCTGAAGTGGAGCAAAGGGAAGGATGCCCTCGTGGTTTTCCCAGAATGCTTTCTGCTTCCTGCTTTTGCTTTACGACAGGAACTTTCAGCTTAGCCTGACAGTTGCCATGCCTACCCGTTGCCAGGCTTCCCTCCATGATGGTGACGGACTCCTATTTCTGGAACCATAAGCTTAAATGAACCCTCCCTTCTAAAAGTAACCTCAGCCAAGGTGGCTTATCACAGTCATAGAAAGTAACTCAGACAGGTGCCTTGTCAAATAAATTAGATAGCCAGAAGAAATTACAGATGAAAAGAATTGAACAAGCATGGAGGTAAGTAAGAAGCAACAGGGGTTTTTATGGGAGATGCCAATTCAACAGTTATTTCTTTTTTTTTTTTTTTTTTTTTTTTTTTTTTTTGTTGTTGTTTGTTTTGTTTTGTTTTTTCGAGACAGGGTTTCTCTGTGTAGCCTGGGCTGTCCTGGAACTCACTCTGTAGACCAGGCTGGCCTCGAACTCAGAAATCCGCCTGCCTCTGCCTCCCAAGTGCTGGGATTAAAGGCGTGCGCCACCACCGCCCGGCTCAACAGTCATTTCTTGATGACAAGCATACACTAAGAAAATCATCGTTTCCTTCTAGAAGTTCTACATGCCATTATTTTGTTAGTCAACCAATAAAGAACGGTATGCTGGTCCTATCTCAAAATATTCCTGCTAATACACTCCGGACTGTGCACTAACTTACTGTTTCCAGTGCAAAGCTGTAATTTCACACGTGAAGGGTACCCACAAACTTACGCACAAACTCTTAAAGGGAGATAGAGGAAGAGAGGGAAATAAAAGTAAGACATGCCACATCTCTCAATGTTCTAGCTCTGTCCAACGAAATAAAGGCTAGAAGGAAGATTCGTGGGGAATTCGAGAACCGTATCATCTCTAATAAAAGTAGCTGTGCTCGCCCGCCACAAGCCATATAGCAATGACCGGTCTGCAGACTTAATTCTAAAGGGTGATTTCAAAAATTTAAATATTAACAAAGCTTCCATGTTTGCATGGTTCGTAATTCCCACATTATGATTCAAATGCTAACTAAATAGAATAAGATATTAACTGTGTGGTGTTTGTTGTGAATGGTGGATGTTGTGATGGTGGATAAGCAAGGGCTGCGTATACAGAATGGCCTGTAACTCGCTTTACTCCCTTATACACAGAATAACAGGATTGCCTCACTGAGCTCTCATGAGGGTTAAAGGAAGTAATTAACACGAGAGTCTGAGAACATTGCCTTCTAACCATTAGATGCTAACTAAGCTAAAACTGCCTCAAGACATAAGAGAATAAAAAATTAACTTGTGAAAAACAACTAATTGATAATGTGATATCTTAACTTCTAGAAACATAAGTTTATTACAAATTTAATTTTATCATTGGCCCACCAGAGGTTTGAATGTACTATAAATTTTGTTAGATTTATATTTTTTTTGATATAAATTTTATAAAACACTAATCCCTTTCCAAATAATTTTACTTTGATAGATTTGTCATAGTTTTGTTTATAGATCATAATAATAATCATTTATTCATGACTATAACTTTGTATTAAATACTAAAAAGCCTCAAGATAATTTGGGACTTTATGATTCAAGCTTAGGTTATGATAGGAATATTCATTAATAGTAATTAATCCATTATCAATAAAACATTTTCCATTTAAGTGCTAATTCCTGAGACTGTAATACTTAAAGATTTTAAACAAAATAGGTGTAGTCAAGGACATAATCTTATGGTAATAAGATTCATAAAGTAAAACATTACATAGGACTAATTGTGCAGGAGGCTTGCTGTGGCTTTGGAGATACATGACAAGAACAGAACAGGAGGGGAAGACAATGACTGCATGGTAGTCATGAGGTAAACAAAGACAGAGGGTAGGCCTGGGCCCCATTACACGCTTCATAGGAATACACTCAAATACTTCCTTCTTCTACCTACTTACCTTCCTTACTCCCATGCAACAGTGTCTACGTTGGGACTGAGTCTGAATATGACCTCTGGGGATACTTCAGATACAAATGACAGCATCCCTCCTAGTTACTTAGAAACAAGTCACATCCTGGAAGGGTCAAGGCCATTGATATCTACCAACTTCATGGTGAACTACAGCACCCCACACTCACATTCTGTCTGGTCTCCTGCACGTTTAATACCCAGGTTCAGCACTTACTTTATAGGTTATCCATTCAGCTAGCCAAATGTTACTCTAGATGAGTGTAAAGATGTCTCTGGGTAAGATATCAACACTTAAATGATTACACAGGAGAAGACGACTGCCTTCCATAGTACGGTTGGAACCAAAATAGAATCAAAAGCTGAGTAAAAGGGAACTGTTTTGCTGATTCTGGGAAACGAGATACTGGTCTCTCCCGGTCTTTGAACTGTTTTGTTTCCTTGCAGGCACAGAAGGCAATTTACACAAATAGCTGAGGGTGAGGGTCAGGAGTAGACTCCAGTTCCATAGAGGTCTTAGGAATTTGCAAACTACAGAACCATGCCAGGCAATTGCTTAAAAGAAGCTTTTCTCTTCGGCTGGGGGCGTAAAACTCATCTGTACAATGTGTGCTTAGCATGAGAGATCTCAGACCATTCCCAGTCAGACAGGGAGGGAAGGGTCTTGAAAGGCACTGGATATCCCCCAAGATTACATAACCACACTTGCGAACAGATCATCATAAATGCCCTTTGCAGATTCATCGGTTTATGTCATTTATATTGAACTTATATTTCTTTCTTAATAAGTTTTACCTCTCTAGGTGTGATAAAAATCGCACCAATTTGTGAT
The DNA here is from genome assembly GCA_021653895.1 of Mastomys natalensis. Taxonomy (NCBI): domain Eukaryota; kingdom Metazoa; phylum Chordata; class Mammalia; order Rodentia; family Muridae; genus Mastomys; species Mastomys natalensis. The sequence goes on along the minus strand of JAJTUV010000360.1, from coordinate 460,364 downwards.
TTTTTTTTTCATTTTTACATAAAGTAAAAGTATCGATATTAAAGCGTCACATTTTTTGGAGCACTGGAGCTGAGGATGACGCTGTAGTTCAACGGTTAGGTACGGTCTACGTACACTCTCAGTCTTGAGCTTTATGCCTAGCAACAAAATAACATAAAATAAAAACAAAAACAATTTTATGCCTTTAATCCTTTCCTCTGTCCTTTGGCTAGGGCCCACAGGTCACCTTAGAACACCTTTGCTCACTGAAGTCCCCATGGTGTATACTTCAGTGGACAGATTTCCAAACCAAGAGCTGGAGTCTGGGCAACAACACTGCTCAAGAAGATGGCATTCGGAAGGGACAATGTGCCACAGTCATGTATCCCTAAAATTTCTTCCATCAGAGAAGTCTTGAGGCTGGGAAATCACTTTATCATTCCATAGCCATATCATTTGCTTTTGATTACACAATTGGTCTAATTATGTTACTGCTTTCAGTTCCCTCAGGCTATCCCTAGGGGTATAATTAAGTCCGAATTTATGATTCCTACCTGCACCAAACATCTTTAGCTCATGTATATAATTTTTTCTTATTGGTATATCCCAGAAGAGAGGTCTTCAGAAAAGAACCTCATTGCATTTTCTGGTAGGGAATGATTAAATAAAATATACGAGACAACTAAGAAACATAAAACGTACCAGAAATCACTTAAAAGCTTTGAAAAATGGATTTAGGTCACAAGCATGGACCGGAGAGCTGCTGCACTCCGGAAATATTTACCTGTCAATGTTCAGCTAGAAGATGGTCTGGATTTCTGATAGTTTGCCAGGTTATTAGACTAGGTGAGCTGGGCAATGAGCAACAGGAAAAAGATTACCGTGTTATGCTTCTATTATATCAAACTTTACAAGTGAAAACCACTTATCATACAAGACACTATGATTATTTGGGGGGGTGGGGTGAGGATATGGATGCCCTGCCTAGCTTGGACACATGTAACACTGTCCTAGAAACTCAGAGAAAGTCCAAGGTTACTAACTGCATCCTAGAAGACAGGAAGATTCCTCCCCAGCTTCAAAGATTCCCTTTGGAGACCTTCCACATGGAAACCGTCCCGTTTTGTTATATAGATGAGCTGTACAAGAGTTCAGAGCTGCCTTTTCTTGTAATTAGAGAAGTCTTCACAATATCAAATACCCCTTTTCTTCAAAGCCCAGAACCTTAACCTCTCCTTCTGGTAGTCCCTGGAAGCAGATACACTGACTGGCTGCTCCCATCATGTTAGTGTCTTTGGACATTCCTGCTCCTCCTTGGGAATCAATTGTTTTGCCTCTATTCACTATCATTCGAAAAACTGCTCCTCTACTGAAAGGAATCTGGGAGGTGAGCAGAGGTTTTAAGACTACAAAATTTAAAAAGAATTAATTTGGTCATTTCCTTGCTAAAACTTGTTTAGGCAGATACGTCTGTACGCAATCTCCCTTGACTTAAAATGGCAAATACAGAGACAGAGGTCAAACCCCCTTTCAGAAAATCTTCAATTCATTTAGCAGAATAATAATCCATCTCACCTAGCTATGAACCTAGTAACCTACAATAGGAACCCACCTGTAAGATTTACTGGTTCAGTAGTGTCTCAGAGGTTATGGGAATAACCACTTTTTGCTTGGACTTAAGACCAACTCTATGAGATAGATAGAATCCATACTCAATATTGTTAACTAGGTCAACAACTTGAGAGGGGAGCCTACTAGTATTATTCTGATAAAGGAACATAGTAATAAGATAATTCTTAATGACATATGCTATACCCATTGATCAGCACATTGCTCCACTCTCATTAGAAAAATTTTTATTTTATTTATTTTAATTTATTTTATTTTATTTTGTGTGTGTGTGTTGGTCGATGGAAATTAACACCAAAATCCACAGCTGGACAATGTGCAGACAGTGAAACAGTCAGGAGAAAGCAGTCAGGAGAAAACAGAAGGGGTTTTGAAGGAGTCCAGGAGGAACTAATCAAATATAAAACATGATGAATTTGACCCGTTATTGGAGTAATCAGTGCTCTAAATTTAAAACTTGAACAAACAGCCTTATCAAGTGAGCTGGGCTTTTAGCACCAGCAGGCAATGGGGCAGCCATTTTCTCTGCCACTAAGAACAAAACAAACCATCATCCTCTATTTCTTGCCAGTTTGGGTTCCAGAATCCTTCATTTGTGTCCCCCTCCGCCCCCTCCAGAACCCCAGACATCACCTTCAGATTCACTGGAATTGCCATGAGCCATTTCCAATGTCTCATTGAAAACACACAACCGCTTTATGACAAGGGCCTTCAAACCCACCTGCCAGGACCAGCTATCTTTCACATGCTTGCGCCAGTCTGGACTCTGGCATGGTTTTTCATCCGCCCTTACTGCGGTTCCCCCTGTTGATCCTCTGTTCTCAAATTCCCTTTCCACATACTCAGTGATGAAAGTAAATACTCACTTAACACCAAGCACATTCCAGTCCTTTCTTTCAGTAACTTGGGCCCTAATGTCAAGCAAGTACAATGTCAAGCAAGTATACCATTTTTCAGTGTCTGGAGGTGCTCTAAGCTCTAACCTTCCTGCGATCACCACATCAATAACCCCTCTCAGCACTCTAGATAACTCACAGACAAAATTTCTTTCTGTTCTAATGCTTCTTGTGCCTTGATTCTATCCCTTCTAGATCGTCTCCCTATAGGGTATCCAGATGAACAAGACTAATACTTGCTTACCCCTGAGGTTTGGCAGCTCTGCTATTCTGCACCAGAAGGAATATCAGTTTCAGCCCTCTACTGCCTGTCAGGAGTTTGAGAGCAAATAGAATTTTTTTCTCAGTATTAATCACCAATATCCGTGGGAAATGAGTACTTAATTGAGTAAAAATAAAATGGCAAACGAGTATATCCACTTAGAATATTTTCAGCTCGTCTGGGAACCAAATGCAGGAGGTTTACAGCTTAGGACAAGATGGACCTCTGGCTGTCTCTTATTTATTTGTATTTCTATAACTTCTATTTATGGCTGTCCTGCTTATCATCTGGACTGATCCTTTCTTTTTCTAAGTTTTTAGCCAAGCTTGAGTCTGGCAGCCACAAACAGAGGACTAACACCCAGCTCTTCCAGCTCCGGTCATGGACTCTACACTGAAACAACATTGGGTTTCAAAATACAAAAGAAGTTAACCTTCTGTTTAAAGTCCCAGGTTCTAGAGACTGAGGCCATAACTTTGCAGTAGCTCTTGCTTGCACGCCCATCCTTCAGTTTGTAAAGAATCCTGTCCTTTCGCTCGCCTCTCCTCCTCCATGGCTTTCGGTCAGGCTCTTCCCCACTGTTCTGTATCCTGCTTTACCTCTCTATCAAATTTCTCCAACCTTCCATTCTTGCTTTGAATTTGTATGTGAGAGAATGAACTGCACAAAACCATTCAGTCTTAATGTTTCTGCACGCTTTCCTTAATTTATGACATAGAGACACCTCTTGCTCCACTGCGCCACAAGAATTGTTTGAATTAAAAGAAATATAAATTACAGGCTTTATAATCATTTCCTGGTTCTTTGTCCCATTCTGGGGGTGGGGGGAGGTACTAAAGAACATTCCAGTGCCACAGATGTCTTCCTCCTTCCAACAGTGAAGGGTCTGCCATTTTCACTGGGGTTTTGAGTAATTAATTTAAACTCTAATGCAAATGAGTTTTCTGTGCTTTCGCTTGTAAATGAAAGTGTTTGGAATTAAAGGAGTTTGTAGGCTAAAGGCTTGTATGGTTTTGTTTTTAGTTTTTTTGTTGTTGTTATTTAAAATAGAATCTCAGACACAGCCCAGGACAGCCTGGAAAGTACAAGTGCAAAGCCATGAGTTCAATTCCCAGCACCCTATGAACCAGGCATGATGACGCTCCCTTGGAGTCTGAGCATCCTGGAGGTGGCAGCAGAACAATCAGAAGTTCAATATCATCCTTGAGCCATGCCTGGTTCTCAAATATAAAGCTAGCATCTCTGTCTAAAACGCTACAAACAAAAAGTCGGCTTGTGCCGACTACTGGTATGGATGTTTTCCATGGCCTGGCTTCTCGTGGGGCTGCTCAGCATACACCGGCCTCTGTGCGGTACTTCCTTACCCAGAAGTTCGGAATAGACACTTCCTGGTGTTTGCCCAGCATGGAATTCTGATGGCCTATGATTCTCTTGTTTCTTTTCATGTTGCCACGTGTCTCCCTGGTTCTGATTTTCTTTCTTTCTTTCTTCTGTGTGTTGGTTTGTCACCACACACTAAAGCTGTAGCTTTGCCCTACAATTTTTTCCACCTGCATGGCACCTGTTCTTATTTTAGCCGCATTTCTTCTGACTGCGCCGATGTCGTCGTCTTCCTCTGCCATCTGTTCCTTTAAAAGCCTGTTTCCACATATTCTTGGTGTTAATTCAAAACGATCGCCACTTGCGTTGCACGCCACAGTTAAAGTGCGAAGACACTGCCACTCACTTTGAGATTAAATCGATTGCACAGTACGAGCTCTCATTGATCTTGGGAACCAACACTGTCCTCTTACTACCAACTAGTTACCATCACACGAACTAACTTGATCTAAAACATACACCACATACTATACACATATACACACACACATACCTACACACATATATACAATATACACACACTCATACACACATACATATACATATTATACAATCACATATAACACACATACATATACATATTCATACATATACACATATAGACACATACAAATAACACACTACACTATCACACATACACACACACACCACACACACAGGCATTTTCCCTATGGTAGCAGATAACCCATCTACATGGAGCACCCTGGTCACCAGTCAGTCAGTTGCTTACATTTCTCTCCTCTAGGGGGTTGGTTGACCTGAGGTCTCCCAGCTGTCATGATTGTACCTGTAACACTGGAGAGATCACCTCCTTTTTTCTAATACCCTTATTCAGAACCCTAATGAGTGGGCTCCAAGCTGATTGGCTCATATACTTGATCTGGAGAAAGTTCGATCTATGCCCCTTAACTGACTGAATCTCATGATTTCTTGTTTCGATTTCATGATTTTCCTTATTTAGGAAGACTCTGATAAAAGTATTAAATCCTAGTTATTTTAATTACTGTGGTGTGCTCACTGAAGCTTAGTGCTATGCACTGCTATCGTCTTCCAATACCCCACTCCTAGTGACTGTCCTGAGTTTCTCATTGGATCTTTGACTTTGAGCTCTTATTGGATGGAACGAAAAGCAAATTATATACAGCAGTCTCTTCTCACATCAAAGCTTCTGCCACGAGCTTTTCCACCTAAACCTTGTCGCGCATGATCAGGATTGCTTTGCATTCTGCGCGTGTGAGTGCTTTGTCCTTTGATAAGATGTGAAGTATAGAAGAGAACTCAGGCTCTAGACTGTAGACTGGCTGTCTATCAGAAGTGCAGAACATTAAAGAGGACACTCCGGCTCCCCAGGTAAGGAAGCAAGTACATACAGAGTCGGGACGTGTGATGAGCAGCTCTATAGAAAACCAGGACATGAAAAGTAGCCTTTGGCAAGCATCACTCTTCTTGCTGAAAACTGCCTCTCAAACACCAGCTTGGGAGGATTGCACTGAATTCATTCATGTTGAATCTAAGTGGCTGCCTAATAATTATGAATCCTCATGATGCTGAAGGAGTAGAAGAAGAAAGGCAAGCAACAGAGAAGCCAGCCAGAGAACTCATCTTGAGGCAGGGCTGGACCGCCAGAGGCAAAGCAGAGGGGAATTCTGCCAGATAGCCAAACAAGTCCAGAAATGAACTGTCGAGGGATGAGGAGAATGCCTGGGAGTCACCTGCTGGTTTGAGGCAGCTGGTTGTAGGAATGAATAGCTTAGCCACTGAGGACCCTTTCACCTTCTTCTCAGCTACCTGCAAGACCCCACTCTAAAAACAAACAAACAAACAAAAAAACTATTGGTCTACCCCAGACAGCTCCTATAGCTTCCTAGCAACCTTCTCCTAACCATCCTGGAATGTGTGGCCAGACACATTGTAGAGCTCATCCTAGAACTAGAAGCATTGTGCTGTTTCCAATCTGGACTGCTTTTGATATGCAGGACCAGTAAGGTAAACTGTGTCCACTCGAGTTGTAGGGAAAATCCTCTCCTTACTACCTTAAGCCTGTGCCTGACTAGACACACCTAGATTAAAGTCAGCTGTATCATGGGAAAGGACATACACAGTTATAAATGCTTATACAATCCAAGGCTGTCAATTAAAATAAGAATCGACCCATACCGTGCCTAGCAAGAGAGAAGTAAACAGGGTCTCTTCAACACATTCCACTCCAGAGCCTCTCCCCCACCCCACCCCCTCCTCCATCCCCCTCAGTTCTGTTCAAGTTTTTGCTCTTGAATAAAAGCCCTTGATAATACACCATTTGTATGCATTTTTTTTCAATTCTTTGAACAAAGTCTTGTGCAGACAGACACTTCAGATAAGTTTCAAGCATATCACAACAAAATATGCTCATCTTAATACAAACACTGTACATGTTACCATCTAAACTTGTAACAAAAGAAATTAAGATTAACAGTAAAGTATTACCTAACATCATTCCTAAGTTAAAAGGAAGGACTTCTGACTTCAAAAAGTAATTGTATTAAGAAAAAAAAAACTATATTGTCAGTTGTCCAATATCAGACAACTAAATTAAGCAAAAAAAGAGTATAACACATTACCCAGTGGGGTGGACCTCTTAAAAATAATAAATACAATATTTTTATTTGAATAGAGACCTGTTATTTTTGGCCAAGCCACAAAAATATGTTTCTCTTTCTCAAAGTTTAGGACACTAATACCAAAGTCCCAGCCAAAAGGTTTTAAGTATTACTAAACTGGGTCTGTTTACGATTAACATCCAAAGTTCTCAGGAAAATTAGCCCCTTTAGGGACTTATAATGTGAATAAGTCCAAAAATCTAGGTTCTTACTGATAGAATCAAACTAACATTCCTCTCTCCCTTCAAACTGTCTATAATTTAAGCTAGAAGAGATTCTTATAAAGTTACATATTTAAAGTAAGAAAATACATACTATCTTTGTAATAAGATTTTTTTTTATCAAAATGCTTGCTACAAAATGTTTAAAGGGAAGAATACTTTCAGAAATACAAATTATAAGCAGACATCCTTCAACAATAACAAATGTATTCAATAAAAGCATGGTTGGGCTGACATGTCAGGGAACTGGAAAGAGACCCAATGCTTCCCTCAAAAACCAAACAAAGGAAAACACTGGATGGAATGCACAGGGACCTGCCTTCATCAAAGTCACCTAAGGGCTGTGACAGAAAAGGAGCAGGCCACTTCTAGGTGCTGATCTTGGGAAGGGGAGGGTGGGAACAAGTGTTATGGACAGTATCACCAATCAGAAAGTTAAAAAAAAAAAAAAAAACCCAGCTAGTTTTTCTTTTTGTAATGCCAGAGGACCCAAGGACAAGGGAATGTGGAGCCAGGGCTGGTTCAGTGAAGCTGACGAAGTGGAGAATCCAAAATCCAGAGAATACGCCCACACCCAACAGAACAGAATCCCAGGACCCAAACCAGAACAAAGTGCCAACACCAAGCAGACACCACATAGAGACAGATAACTTATTTGTTTGTATGAGGAAGAGTCTCTTTTTGTAGCTAAGGAAGCCTCAAAATCTTGATCCTTTTGCCTCAGACTCTGGGGTGCAGGGATACTGGGTCACTTTCCAGACCAGAGGATTGTCACTGCCCAACAAAACTTGTCCAGCAAGTAATGAAAACGTAAGAGAAGGCAGTGTGTGTGTCTGGATCGCACAGGAGGTAACAAAGGGAATACATTGCCAATTCTACCACCTCTGCAGCAAAATTCTCAAAGTCTCAAGAGCATTCCATCTTCTTCCTTGAGAGAAGCCCTTTTCAAAGAGTCATGCATCAAAACAGCACAGAATGCAAGGCTGGCAAGAAGATGGGGCCAGTCCTTAAAGTTTAATTCCTCCAAACATGCATTTCAGTGCAACTCTATAACGCATGGTCTGAGGTCTCCAGAAAAAAAAAACTGTTAACACAAAAATAGATTAAAGTAGCACCTTACCCACGATAGATATAACAGGAGGATAAAGGTGTTCTAATTTGTTCACATAGGATGTATGTACCTAAAATAATAGTGAGGACCTAATTTAAAACACCTATATAGGGTTCAGCTAAGCTGCAAGCTGTGTTCTCAGCATGTGTAAAACCCTGGGTTACAGTCACAGATGCCCTCTGCATCTCCTTCAAAATTATCACTTGAAGAGCTGTCAGCCTTTAAGGAGCCCATCCGGGTCTCGAGAACTTATCTATTCTTCAGCAAATAACATCCAAAACAAATGACCCCTAATTGGCAGGCAGGAGGTGGAGGAGAAAACATAACAGTTCTAGTTAAATGAAGAAAAAAAAAAAAGTCAAACCTATGTGATTTAAACATGGAATCAGACAGTCACAGGGGGTGGGGAGGGGGAAGGTTTAGGGACAGGAAGCACAAATTCTAGATTGAAAGAGGGAGAAGAAGGTCAAATGTCTGAGATTTAAGTATGAGAATGATCGAAAGTCAAAGTTGAAGAAATCCTTCCATAAAAGTCTGATTTGATTCATGCAAATTTGGGCATTTAATATTTCTAAATTGGTATTGAGTTTTCCAATCGAGCACTTGGGAGGCTAACGAAGGCCAATCTCGTGAGTTCAAGATCAGCCAGAGCTACCTACTAGGCCCTGTTTCAAAAACAACCACACAAGCCACCTTCTACTTGCTCCTGAAAGCATGGTACCATTTCAAAGGACACACACGGACTCCAACTGTGGCTTCATGTGGGAAGGAGGGAGACGTGACTTTGGGAGAGATGTTTGCATTTTCACACTCACGAGTGATGTCCAACTTTCAAACTATGAACTGATCATTTGTGAAAAAAAATCCAAATATATCTTGAAAACACATCTGAGAGGTGATGGTGGACTAGAAGACACCACATCCCCTGTGAGGTCACACAGAGATACAGGAGATTATTTAAAAGGGAAAAAAGAATCAAAGTGGAACTGGGGAGATGATTCAGTGGGAAAAGTTATGAAGACTCCAGCTGTATTCTCTGGACCCACATGAAGTCAGTCAAACTGTCCCGGTGGCTGCTTGCAATCCCAGCACTCAGGAGGCAGAAAGGGGATCCATGCATTGGACAAATTGACTAACTAGACTAGTCAGATCCAACAACTCTTGGTTAAGTTAGAGTATCTGCCTGGTAAAATAAAGTGTGTGTGGTGTGTGTGTGTGTGTGTGTGTGTAGGAGCGTGCAAGGAAGGAAGACACAACATTAATCTCTGACTTCTATATACATGTGCACACATACCTACACAAATATTTACATACTGCTTGGTTTTAGACCCCGGACAAAGGAGTGAGATGTATATTTTACCTATCAAAGCAAACTGGCTCTCCCAGCATCCTTCAGTTCCTACTTGGCATACCCTGCCTTCAACCTTTAACTTTCCAAACCAGGGTCTGGGCTGCCTTTCCCCAAGAAGCTTCTCTCTATATATCCAGATATTTTGTGCCCCCCTCTCTCTCCTTTCCTCTTCTTCTCTCTCTGCACACAAGCCCTTTCTCTCTCTTTCCCTCTCTCCCCATTCCCTTTCCCCGTGGCAACACCCCTGGCCTCAATCCTTAAAGCCAGTGAACTTGTCCAAGAGCATCTTCCCAATAAATCTGCCTTTTAATATGATCCAATCTGGCTTGAACTGGTTCATTTCACTGGCAGCAGAGACACAAACATATCATGTACAAACATACATATATCCATGCATAACATAACACACACTCACACCCACATACACCAAAAGAGGAACAAATAACAAAATGTTATGGGCACTGATATTTTAGCAGAAATTCAGGCCATCAGCAGCTACACTGAGTTTGGAGTCAACCTGTGATACATGAAATCTCACTACCATCAATGACAATACCAAGCGTGTTAGCCCTACTGTCCATAAGATGTACTGTATTCCACAGGGAAAGGGAAGGCCTTGCACATAACTAGTGTATAATGGACGCTTAGGAAAACAGGAAACAAAATAAAGACAGTAACAACAACAAATCCCTTGAAACTGGTGTGGGATCATTTTCACATCAGAATCAATTCAATTAACTAAGACACTTTTGTGGAATATCATAATGAACAATATTTCCTTTCTATCGGAAAAATAACTCCAAGGGAAGAAAGATGACTCAGCAGTTAAAAGCTCTCACTGCTCTTCTGGGTGACCTGGTTTCAATTCCCTAGACCCACATGACAGCTAAGGGTTGACTCTAACTCCAGTTCTAGGGACTCTGCTGCCCTCTTCTGGCATTGTTGGGCATTGCATGCAAATGACATAAACTTTGTGCAAGGAAAACAGCCAAACACATTAAATACAATTAAATTGTTTTTTTAAATTAGAAAATAATTTTAAATTAGAAAATAATTTCACCATCTGGAGAGATGGCTCAGTGATTAACAGTGCTCATTCACAGACCACCTGTAAATCCATTACCAGTAATCCAATCATCTTCTGACCCCTGCATACGACTACCTGCACACATGTGGCAGACTCATGGGCAGACAGAAAGGAATTCAAAATCACAACAAGGTCTTCATATCAGCTATCTATACATATGAGAAGTATTTCTCAGGGGGGAGGTTGATTAGAGAAAATAATCACAAGAGGGTAAAATCTTATGCATATAATGGGAAAAAAAAGCAAACAAATGCCTCTAAAGGTAAAAATTTCCAGCTTGCAATTATAGATGATGAAACAATGCATTTACATTCTAATGAGAATGAAGAAACCCGTGATCTAAAGAAAAAAGCTCTCAGAAAAATCACAATGTTTTCACTACAGAGTGTTAACTGTTAGATCCAACTCTAACGTTCATAAATTACCCAATGCAATCAAACATTTTGTTCAAATACCGTTTGTAAAGGAAATAGAAAATTCATGTCACTGTAGTTATAAAGATGAAGAATAATTTAGTATTTCCTTGATAACAGAATTGGCTGGTGTCTCCGGACTTATATCAACATTTTTGGATTTTCCTTCCCCCTGCCCCTTATGTCCTTTAAGAACCTCACTTAACTGGGTCACAGCAGCTCAGCAAAACTCAGACAGACTCCTGGGCTCTCCCTGGATTAAACAGGACCAGCTCTCAATCAGCAGATCTCATTAGGACACACAGAGACCGGCAGGGGCAGCTTATAGTGCAAGCTGCTTAGCACTCACATCCCAGTTCAATTAGGAGGCTGTCCCCAAGGAAGCTCACAGGCCAACACTTAGATAAGAAAGGCAGCACCCTCCATCACTTTCAAAGTGGGAACACAGCTTCGCACAGACTTTCCGGCTCACTTCAGCCCTCAGGCCTTTCGTCTGTAACGTATTTTCAGTCTCCTCTGTCACAAGCAGGTGCTATATAACAAGCAGTGTTCTCAAGAAGTATCAGTGGTATAGCCACACAAATCTCAAATAAAACTTACACGTATGTGGTGGCTACTCTGAGTTGTCAACTTTGATACCGCTGGATGCTTTGGATACGGAAAGCATAGTGACTGTCTGGGCCGAGTCTACACGGACACGGAGAAGCCAAGGCAAGCTCACAGGGGGAGGGTGGGGAGCAGGAACACAGATGTCAACCTACGGGAAGGATCTGTCAAGGGACCCTTTACAGGACAGAGGACCCAAGCCTCTGTACTCTAAGGGGCGGAGCCTGTGTGAGGAAAGCTTAGGGAGGCATCTAGTTGAACAAACACCCACTGAAGGAAAGACTGGAGTAAGAGGGAAAAAAACACGACTGACAAGGAAGACAGAAGGGAAGTGAAGAACTTGGCATGCCAAAGGCCATTGTTTCTTTAGGGAGACAGGGCAGAGTGAGCACCCACAGGCAAATCAAGACATCTAAGGGAGGAGAAAGGGTGCCATCACACCAGACTTCTACTGTCTAAGTAAAATTAAAGCACAAAGGGCCAGTTAATGAATTTCTTCTGTGAACTGAAATTGTTGGCCAGGGCAAGAAACATGTTTACCAGAGGGCTCAACTAATACCAACAAATATTAACATTACGGTTTCATTTCCAACTTGGAAATTGCAACTCTTGAAGAAAACAAGTATGTGTGTATTTGTGGTGTGTGTGTGTGTGTGTGTGTGTGTGTGTGTGTGTGTTGGGGCTGCTCCATCTCCCAGCCTTGTAAAGAGTAAAACCATCAAAATTAGGAACTAGTATGTGCTTAGCTTAGAGAAGATAAAAAAACACTGCCCTGTGTGAAAAGAAATTCAAATGCCCCAGCCCACCAATCCCGTCGGGTGGATATTGTATAAATAACCACCCTTCTCTCCAGGACTTCAATCCCTTTATAATTTTCTCAGCTTAAAAAGTCTGACTTAGATTGTGCTGGAGAGACTACTGGGTTGGTAGAGTCCTTCAGAAGCATTCACAAGGGGTTCACCCCAGACCTAAGCATCAGAAAAAGCAAAGAGGAAAAGTATCTCATTAATACAGAACCATCAAAGAAGTACCACAGGCCACAAGGGTGGCAAAAACCAGAGAATGAATCATTTGAACACTTAAAAGGGACATTTTCAGGACTGTTCCAAGACCAAGTTGATTGTGGTAGGAAAAGCCTACATAGGAACTGATTAAACAAAAACAATAACCACCAAAAACCTGTCTCAAAATGTCTTTTAAATGATTCATATTCTGTAAGCAGGGTATCAGAAATATGTATTGAGAAAAATATACTATAAGATAGAAATGCTGATGTAATTTTCTGCCTAGTATTCCTAAAATGAGTAGAAGTTCTACCTCTCCTAAAACACAGAAATAAACAGCAAATGTTTAAAAGAGTGAGAAGCCGAGGTGTGAACATCAGAGACGGACTCATTTTTCCTCATCATCAGAGCACAGAGCTCCAACAAAAGGGCTTTAAGGCTGACTGCAATGAGCAGGGGAAAGTCACCTGAAGGTCAAGGGTTTATTAAATAATGTGTCTTTATCCAACCTGCAAGATCTGCCAGGGTGACTGGAACAGTGTTTTCACAGGCAAGAAAAGCGGTCAACACGAAGATTCCACAAACGTCACTCCATACACCACCTGACTGGTTTTTGTTGTTGTTGTTGTTTGTTTTTTGTGTTTTTTTTCCTCAGAATTTCTGACTCACCTCCTGGCTCCCTGCAGGCTTTCAGCTCCATCAGTCAAAGAAGCAGCAGAAGGTAGCAGTCATGGCCAGTAAAAAGGACAGGCCAAGGAATGTGGCTCAGTCGGTACTGTGCTTGTCTGGTAAGCATGAAGGTCTGAGTGCTGTCCCCTACATGGCATTAAGTTGAGTTTTGTGATACATACCTGTAATCTCACAGAGCAATGAAGGCAGGAAAGAAAGAAAGAAGAAGAGAGAGAGAGAGAGAGAGAGAGAGAGAGAGAGAGAGAGAGAGAGAAAGAAGAAGAAAAGAAAGAAAGAAAGAAAGAAAGAGAGGGGAAAGAAGGAAGGAAGGAAGGAAGGAAGGAAGGAAGGAAGGAAGGAAGGAAGGAAGGAAGGAAGAGAGATGAATAGATGATGGATAGACGATAGATGATAGATAGATAGATAGATAGATAGATAGATAGATAGCAGAGGTGTGAACATCTATAGATAGATGATAGATAGACAGACAGACAGACAGACAGACAGACAGACAGATAGATAGATAGATAGATAGATAGATAGATGCATAATAGATAGGTAGACAGATGGATGGACAGATAAATAGATGACAGATAATAGACAGGTAGATAGGTGATAGATTATAGATAGATAGATAGATAGATAGATAGATAGATAGATAGATAGATGCATAATAGATGATAAGTAGACAGATGGATGGATGGATGGATGGACAGACAGACAGATAAATAGATGACAGATAATAGACAGGTAGATAGGTGATAGATTATAGATAGACAGATAGGATAGATAGATAGATAGATAGATAGATGATAGATTATAGATACGTGATAGAGATAAATGATAGAGATAGATAGATGATAGGCAGATGATGGATAAATGATAGGTAGATAGACAGATGGACAGACAGACAGACAGACAGACAGATGATAGATAATAAGGAAAACAATCCTGACAAGCAGCAGCCTTTGAAGGGCTCCAGAAGTAAATGAGTGGCAGCTGCCTCCCAGCTCCATCAGATCACAGAGGCCCATATGCTTAGCAAGTACCAAGCAGAGGTGATCAGAAGGCATATGCATGCGAGCACGCATGAGCTCGCCGGCGCGCCCCACACACACACAGACACACACAGACACACCACACACCTCCAAATCCCAAACAAAAGGAGATATAAAAGTGGGCACAAGGACTAACACTAAATTGATTCTCATGCCGGGTTATGTTCTTCAGAAGAAAACTAAAAGTGATTTAAGAAGATTAAACTGTAATTCTAATGCTGATATCACTGGAGCAGGAATCCAATTCTGACAGGATGAGCACTAGGGATGGCAGTGAGCCGGCTCAGCATTTCAGTGTGAGAGAAGATGTGCTTCAAGTCAGTAACACTGGGGCTAGGCTATGTAGCTCAACAGCAGAGCACTTGCCTGCCATATGCAAGGTCGTGGGTTCAAGCTCCAGCCCAGGATCCCACGAATGAACCTTGTCTTGCCTAAAATGAAGAGAAAGGCAAGCACCCCGCCCGCCATGGGTATCACAGCACTGACCCGAATCCTCACTAAATGCAGGTGACATCATTCAGCAGGATGCCCAAAGCTACAGAACAGCGTCAGTTCCCATATGCACACGGGGAAACCTACAGAGCTCCTACGCAGCAAATGAGATGAGAGTCACAGCAGGTATGTATGCTTGTCTGAAGTGCAGGTTTCAAATGCTGACATACACATCACAAATTCACTGTAGCCTTGCGTTGCTAAGTATGTGAAAGGGCAAAACTGCTTCTTTTCTCTCAGAAGAAATGAAGTACCTGCCAGTGACCAGGAAGGCTTCCTCAGGAAGGAGGGGTGTTCTGAGCAGTGCACGAATCAGGGCCTTTCTCCACTCCTTGCTCTCCACAGGACCCTGGGGATAGACTCAAAATATTTGGAATCATGGAAAATAATGAATGACCCTATACGTGGAACCTATCAATCATGGCATTCTAAAACAAATAATTTTAAATCGCCTCATAAGCACAGTCATTTATTATCATTTCCAATATGGCAACAGCAGGGGCGAGAAGAAGGCGCTCCTAAAATGTTGATTTTGGTTTTATTTTTTCGGTGTTATTGTGAATAGGATAGATTTCTGCTATAATAAAGCATCTAGCATTCTATCATAATGACTAAATTTAATTCTGAAACGGTCTCGACGGTTTTAACTTTCTACATTCAGGGCTGCTGCAGAAAAGCAATTATGTCTTCCTTCTGCACAAATTTTGCAAATCTTTGCCAAACGAGAAATAGTATTAATAAATCTCTTTCTTTTTAATAGAAAACAGTACACATTTTTGGATTTAGTGGAGAGGAACTTGCATTTTTCAATCAGCATTTGGCAGCACCAGAACTGAGCCTCAGTTCCTAGGAATGGTGGTCACGACAGAACCGGGGCTGTTCCACCCTGAACTTCCACAGGGCTTCCATGGTTTCATATTATGAACCATGAGTCAGCTCACCAGTCAGTCCACAGCTGCTATAATCAGATTTCTGAGTGAACCATTTCCTAATTTTGTAATTACAAAATAAAGATCATTTCATACACTGGAAACTTATTTTTCTTTGTGTCATCTGGGTAGTTCTAGGTCTTCGTGAAAATCAGGCTTTCTTCTGTCTCTTTCTTTCCTTTAATTTGGAGAAGATGGAAAATTTAGTAAGCACTTGGGAAGATGAGGAGACTACAAACCTTATGGTGATCTATTGACAAGGCTACTGTGGTGAATGTCGTAGGGGAGCCACACCTGTCTATCTACCTAAGACACCTGCCAGTTCACTACATCAAGTTAAAACACATATGTGCACATGCCA
The DNA here is from genome assembly GCA_021653895.1 of Mastomys natalensis. Lineage (NCBI taxonomy): Eukaryota > Metazoa > Chordata > Mammalia > Rodentia > Muridae > Mastomys > Mastomys natalensis. Next base: position 444,277 of record JAJTUV010000360.1, on the reverse strand, counting down.
CCTATGCGTATGACATGGCTTTGTCGATTCTAAAAGTGGCATTGAGATTTTAGGTGTTCCATTGAATAATGGGTTTCTGGAGGGCTGGGAAGGGACTAAGCCAATAGAATTGTATCCTCGCCAAACATTCAAGTTAAGTTTTCATTCTTCAGCACATCCTGCCAATTAAGTGAAGTTTTCCTTGATGCAAAGAACCCTAAAACATAGGTTTTTCTTCAAAGGTCAGGGCAGTCACTCCCAGCACAGTGCGGAAATGGTGGCTGGAGGTACTGTGTAGCTCTGCTGTCTGCCTCAGCTAATTGGGTTCAGGCCTGTTCCAGACAAGGAATGAAAATGGCAGACTCCCAATTAGCTTACATTCCCTTCAAGTCTCTCTTCCTTCTGTCCCTAACATCTTGCAGTCAAGCGCTTATAAGGTTTGGGCCGACTCGTATGTAGATTTTATCAGATACAATAAAGCACAAAGAAACAGAAACAAAGTCAGCTTATGGTCCATTATCTGCCAATATTAAAAAAAAAAATACTCTATGCACAGTCAGGAAAATGATATGGCTGAAAAGATTTCCAACTTTTTAAAACACTTCCTGACATCGAAACCAGGAGTTTCTCGCTCTTTTTGGTTTCCTGGTTTCTCAGAGGAAACTTCAAAGCACAACAAACCATGCCACTTTTAAGTCTCTCCTGCTTCCTCTGAGAAGGCTCAAAAGAAAGAGATCCTAAGATTAACATTAAAAAAGGATGCTTTCTGAAAGATACACAGCCCTCAGCTTCCTGAGTGTCTCATTTAGGACTAAGACAGACTATTTGGAGCAAGGTGAGTTTGCCACCTTAAAGCCAGACCATGTGTCTAGAGATCAAATCCAGCCTACCCCTAGTGCAGGGCTCTGAAGTTCATCACCTCTGCTATGTTATAGAAGTAAAATTCTACAAATAACCCCATAGAGTGAAAGACTTCTCCATGTTCCAATATGCAGATCAGTCCCCATAAAGAACAAGACATCTGTCTTCAGCAAAGCATTTATTTATGCTACACATGCTTGTTGTTTATACCATTGGCAAAGCTGCTGTGGTCACAACTGCCAGAGAGAGAGAGAGAGAAACAGAGAGAGAGAGAGAGACAGAGAGACAGAGAGACAGAGAGAGAGAGACAGAGAGACAGACAGACAGAAAGAGACAGAGAGAGACAGAGACAGACAGAGAGACAGAGACAGACAGAGAGATGACAGACAGACAGAGAGATGACAGAGACAGACAGAGAGAGACCAAGAAAATGAATATGAGCAACAAGCTTTTCAGTAGGAAATGAGCAAAGAAAAAAAACTACCAGAGACATGAAATCTAAAACTTTGCCAACCTCCTCAGTTCAAATGGCATCTCTACAGGAAGACAGACATCAGATCAACCCTGCTGACCCCAAGTTGTCAAGGCAGAGGACCCTATGTGTTTATATCCACAGGATGTGATTCTCCTCATTGTGTTTTCAATAGCAAAACGAAAGAGAAGGGTAAGCTTCAGAAAGGACATCAAGCATTGAACCCAGAGGTCTCGTGGAGAACATTTAACCAAGCAAATCACAACAGCATGGAAAATAGAATCTGTTCTTTTTCTCCTGCCAGAATAACAGTGCTTGCTTCCAGAAAAACAAAAAACAAAAAAACACATAACAAAAAAAAAAAACAAAAACAAAAAAACATAATCTGATTTTTGCTGTGTTTTCTTTTTGTGGTGCTTGGCCCAGTAGCTGGAGTCAGGTATAATTGGTTAGACTGTTGATGAGAAAGCTCCAGTGTCTTCCTCCGGGTGTAGTCCTGTTTGTGCCAGATTTAGTGAGCAAATCATCATTTGTCAAACCTCTGTGGAGGCAGATATTCTAAGCTCGAGACGGAAGGGTTCCATTTTCTTCAGATGCTACCTATCAAGTGTTTCAAATCGCCTCCAGAGAGGCAAACAGAGGCTCAGTCTTTGAGGAGAAATGAGAAGGTGTGTGGCCTCTCGGTTCAATACCTTCTGATAAAGGACAAACTTTTTATATCAAAATTACAAAGAAAAATGATGTCACTTTTGAGACCAAAGATGTATGTTTGTGATTAAATCATCACCTTTCAGAGACGCGGTTGCCATTTTTTTCTCCACATACTACAATAAAAAATGTCATGTACCACATGTTCACAACAGCTGGCTGTCAACCAATGAAGCACAACAAGAACACACGATACTTTACCTGTTCTTGCTTCTCCAGCCACCGGTCTACCATTGGGTGGCTGGCACTCAAAGAGGAGCGGGCATTGTCTCGCTGGAACTGGTTGGACCAGCTACTGGGATCCCGTGGGAGGCTTCTGTAGTTTTCATCTTTCTATTAAAAAATAAAACAAAAAAGCATCTTTGTAAAAAACATGGACCTCACACAATAATGACCTACTTAGGTTTTCTGAAGTCAAGGAAAATTAGTCTCCATATTTGAAATATTTTTCCAAGTCTATACACAATAGTAAAATGAAGACATTACATCTATGTTGGACCTCAGAAATGCTGGTAAATGCCAGGATAGGGAAATTTTATGGGGATAGCATGAGAAAGCCACACAGAATGCACACAGTAGGAAACTGCATGAAGAAGCTACATGGAGTGCACACAGTAGGGGATATTAGCAGAGAAAGCTTCACGAAGTGCACACAGTAGGGAGCATGAGAGAGCTGAATGGAGTGCACACAGTAGGCCAAGAACTTGTAACTCTCATCCTCTCACTCAAATCAATCTCTAGCCAAATGGGCATTTAAAAGGTAGCACGCCTAGAGACTTAACACTCTCAACCTGGGAATTTTTTTCTTTTCTTCTTTTCCAATATTATGATTATTGTCAATGAGTTATCAAAATGGTGAAAACAAGAAAAAAAAAAAACTACATTTTCTTCTTCTTGAGATTCTTGAAGTTTTGGGCAAAAGACTAAAGATTCTTTGGGCTTTTCTGTTACTTACTTTCCAAGCTTGCTTGTCAAGATTAACTTAAATATCAAGGAAATGCCAGCCTATCATAATACTGGATACATGATAGACAAATATTGATCATTCTGACACAGTTATGACAAGCAATGTCTTTACATGAGGATTTGTTCACTAACTTTTCAATTCACTGTAGAAGTGCCAAATGCAATGTAGTACTGAATGCTTCTTTTTCAAATTCTACACTGTAACAACAGGTTTTAACATTTGAGCTGCAAAAATTGATTTCAATGTTCTGAGAAGAAAGGAAAAACCTAAGGTGAAATAAGGAAGAGTTTTTTTTTTTTTTTTTTGATCAATAACTAAATATAAAGTATTTCCAACAAGAACACTTTAAAAATGCTACCCTCAGCTCAACTCAGATTGTGTGAGAAGTTAAAAGGACTATAATAGCGTCCATAATAACTGTAAATACTATGCAATATTTATTATTTATTCAATATTTCCTCTGTGTCTCTGTCTGTGTCTGTCTTTCTCTCTCTCTCTCTCTGTCCCTCTCCCTGCCCCCCACCCTGTGTGTGTGTGTGTGTGTGGTGTGTGTGTGTGTGTGTGTATTTGCAAGTAAGCTTGTCTGTGGACATGTGTGTGGAGGCCACAGTTCAACTTTAGTTGTCTTCTTCTACGTCCCCCCACCACATCTTTTGAGATAATCTCTTCTCTCTTCTTCCCCCTCTCCTCCCCTCCCTCCCCTCTACCCCACCCCTCTCTGAATTTCTAGCTCACCCTTGCCAGTGAGCCCTTGACAGTTACCCATCTCACCTTCTCCCTCAGTGCTTGCTGGGGTTACAAGCACGCCTGCTGTCATGACCAGCTCTTTGTTTACAAACTCTGGCCCTCACGAGTGTGTAGCAAGCACTTCACCCATTGCTATTCCTTTCCTACCATTATTTTAAAAAACATCAGCCACGAATATCACAAGAATGAAACAAAGCAATAGGATACGAGGCTTCTATCCCATAGACCTTGAATGGTGGGCCAGAACATAGTTCTCTTCTTCTCTTATGAAATTCTACCATATACTACAGCAACCATAAGATAATCCTGGATTTATTTCACCATATGACTCACAAAAATAAACAAACTTACATTTATCAACATAAACTTAGATGCTTACGTCCAGAAAACTTTAATTGGAATTAACTCATAAAAATCATCTTTAAAATTTGGTGGCTAATGGGCTAAAGAGATGGCTCAGTGGTGACCAGTATTTGTTCCTCTTGTACAGGCTCTGGGTTCAGTTTCCTGTACCCACATGACTGCAAACAACTGCCTGTAATATCAGTCCCAGGGGATCCACAGGCCTCGCTAACCTCCCCAGGAACCAGGCATGCACTTTGTGCATATACATATATACAAACAGTCAGACACATGAAGATAAAATAAATAATATACTTTTCAAAAAGAAACAAACAAACAAACCTTGATGACTAAAATAAATATTAAGAAGAAGTACCTTTTACTAGAAAAAGCCTATACATCTCTGGTGAATGAACTCAGGGAAGTGGTAAGGAAAAAAAAAAAAATCACCACAGATGTGCCAAGAGAAAACTCAAGTCAATCAGAAAGGGGGAGCATGCCAGGAACTAAATGCCAAAGGCCCAAAAAGAGAAGAGTGATTCGGTCTGCCATTCATGTCAAGAATGATGGAGCTGCCCATTCTAGGACCATTAATTGGGTTATTTTTGCTGATTTCTTTTGGTCCCTGGGCCTTAAATAGACTAACTAACTTTGTGATACAACAGATAGATAATTTGGTAGCAAAACCTATTCGGATACATCAGCATAAGTTAGCTATGGAGGACCACGAGACTCAAGATGAGGTTGTTAATCTATCCAGGGTGTTCCCAAAACCCATCTCCACCTAATCTAAAAGAGGGGACTTCCACCCCTAGACCAAGCAGAGAGGGGCCACCCAGAACCCCCTCTGACTGGCGATCTGAATTCTTGCTTAGGCTGCGAGACTAAACACTGCAAGGGAATATAAATAAAAACTAAAAATATCTCTCTGGGTTCCCTGAGGGACACGTCTGACTGCATAGGGGTTGATGTCAAAAGTATCCCCTCTCCAGGAAAAAGACATCGGGATGGGTATGGCCCTCATGCCTCACTGGACAATGACAGGAGGACCGGAGCCATTACAAGATCCCCTTCAATTACTGGAGGTCAGGCCTCTATCCCCACCTTCCCCAGATTAGAATTGCCAAGGCCCTTCTATACTTAGAGAAGGGAGGAGATGTCAGGGGCAGCCCTGCTTATACACTGAAGGCCTAAAATCAGCCATAGGCCTAAAATCAGCAATAGGTCTGACATACATCCATGCTAACACAAAGTCTTGGGTCTCTGTGGAAAAACACTGAAACAGAAGGCTATAAGCTATGGTAAACAGGCAGCTTCTGTGGAAACTTACCAGCCTGAGTCGTCATAGATCTTATAAATAGGCAGCCTCGGTGGACAGTACCAACTTAGATAAGGACAAGTGAATCATAGGCAGAGTCATAGTGACCTGTCCCCTGAACCTTCACCCAGCTGATACCCTGTTCTGAATGGTGTCTGTACTCCCCCTGAACACCTATGCTCCAGTGTCATTCCCTTCCCCACTTCCTGCCTTTTTGTGTTTATAACCCTGTGTGAATAAGTAAATTACGGCATGATTTAAATAATTAAATTAATTAATTAATAAAAAAAAGATATCGATTAAAAAAAAATGGTAGAGCTGTGGCCAGCTACAGGCCAACTCTGTTCTCTTCCTCACATTTAATCACTGAGGTAATTATTAACACCTCTTGAATTAGAAAAAGAAACCACTGAACAGAGGGGCTGAAAAGTCTACCCTGTGTCTTCAGTTATGGTATTCAGAACTGTATTTCAGAGAAACCAACGAGACCACCAATGACAGCATGCTTGCCACTTCAGAAAGCTGCAAAGCCATGGCAGCAGAATCAGGTCCTAGAGCAAAACGAAGCCTAGGTGACGGCTGACTAGACAGTAAGGCAAAGAGTGGGCAATGGCTGGGAAGAAAGCAGCATGAAGAAAGGTCTAAAACTAAACACACTCTACACTGACTTGGCCCTTCCTGAACAGTTCTGAGCTGACTTTTCTCTCTACTTCCTCTACAATCCTCACAGCTGCTAACTCCTGTTGACCCAACCTTCTCTGTCAAGACTCCACTCTGTAATTGACACCTTTCATGCACACAACTACTGCACTGGTTGGCAGACAGACACTTGCTCCAGCCTCATCCTCTCCGACATGTTCTAAGCTATCCCTGGCTCTATCTTTCTACAGTATGTTCTGGATCACACTGAGCCCGTGTTGACCAGGAGAACCTCCAGACAACCACGCTGACTGCATATCAAACCTCTCTTTACTTCCATTGGCTTTTCCTGAGTTCAATGCTTTCCCATATGCTCTCCTCATAAACCCAGAATACACTTCCAGGACCATACTTTTGTATGTACTCAACCCCAACTTAGGTAAGGTTATGTAGAAGAACATGTCTAAGATGTTAGAGCCTGCATGATACTATTAATACAATAAAAGATATGTTTCATGGGGATTAAACTATTCCAAGATATGTCTACTGAGGACAAACTTGCCATTCTCCAAAGCCAGTGAACTGTCACTCTGTCTCTGGGGAAGTTCCCAGGTCCTAGTATGCCATGCTTTCTGTTCTGTTACTGTGATATTCTACTAGTAACTCAAAGTTTAGTTTTCAGAGTCGTTATTTGTATCACGACACTGAAACCTAAATACAGTCACCTGTAACCACAGGCAATCAGCACAGTAGCCCCACCTGATGTGAACGCCTTCCTTGAGTATGTTTTATTTCTTGTTTCAAATGGTTTTGGAATCCTGGGACGTGAAGAGAACTCTCTGGTAAGTTTTAAAGTTGCTAAGGGCGTGGTGCAAAGGGCCTTAAGACAAACCTCAGCACAAAGGTCACGACTGTGCTTTCAGATTTTACTAAAAGACATAATTACTCATTTCAGTTTAATGTCATACCTGCAGTTTACAATGCCTATGGCAAATGTGATTTCTTGTAATTACATCTAAAAATAGTGGATCAATTCTCTACTTAACTCGATTACGACATAACTCATACAACAGGGTACTACTTGACAGATGATCCTTTTAAGAGAGATTATGGCCAAAGATCAAAATGTCTGCCCTTTTTTTAAATGGTGTCTAAAAAAATTCTGCAATTTGCATGTGTACAGTGAACTTTGAGGAACTAACAGATAAGGAAAATAAAATAAACATTACCTTCCCACAGTAAAAGTGTCCCTAATTCACCAAGTCAATGGTGAATCCATGTATTAATGTCTGTATAAAGACCTGCAAATTATGGCACTCTTAAACAATGACCAGGTGAGTAAGGAAGGCTGAAAATATAGTTTAATCCCCATGAAACATATCTTTTATTGTATTAATAGTATCATGCAGGCTCTAACATCTTAGACATGTTCTTCTACATAACCTTACCTAAAGTTGGGGTTGAGTACATACAGAAGCATGGTCCTGGAAGTGTATTCTGGGTTTATGAAGAGCGCATATGGGAAACAGCAAACATGAAAAGCTTTTGCTATACCACAACATGCAGTTGGTCATTATAACCCATTGAAGTATGTATAATACACTCTGTTTTCATTTGAAACACATTTGGGGATGGTACTTCAAAATACAGTTGTCTTAATCTTATCTATGCCAGATCACATATCCTCGTTTGTAGATTCTAACTACTAAATGTGAAAACTTCCAATCAAAGTATTTTCAGGGCTGGAGAGATGGCTCAGTGATTAAGAGCACTGGCTGCTCTTCCAGAAGTCCTGAGTTCAATTCCCAGCAACCACATGGTAGCTCAAGACCACTATAAGGGGAGCTGTTGCTCTCTTTTTGACATGCAGGTGTACATGCAGCATAGCACTCATACAATCAATTAATCAATCAATCAATCAATCAACAAATGGAAACATAAAGCAGTATTTTCAATCTTTTTTGTCCCAACTTAAAGAGAGCAAAACTAAGCTATCACATCTTCTTTGCTCCATATTTCTGTAGAACCCCCATGAAACATTAATAATAAATTAAAAAGCAACCTTTAAATCTACTTTGCTCCATGATCAAAGTAACACGAAATTCTATACGCTAGTAAAATATTCAAACAAGAGCAAAAACTTTCTTTAGTATTCTTGTTCATATAAATATGCTGAGCGTAGTAGCATACACTGTAATCCCGGTACATGAAAGACTGAGGCAGAAGGATCACAGCAGGTCTGAGGCCTTCTTGAGTATCTACATAGCATGCTCTCGGCAAGTTTAGGCTGCTGAATGAGATGAATGAATGAATGAATCTGTGGACAGTGCAGTTATCATAATGATTTATTAAACCCTAAAACAGTAATGACCACTGAGTTTGCTAACGACAAGCAATGATTTATTACAGTTAAGTAAGGGCTTCATCTAAAAGATTAGGTACGAAAAATAATACGGGAACCCACTATCTCTTTCTTAACATTATGATATAAAATTTCCACACAAGGGCTGTCCCAAACAGTATCTAGTCATCAGGAGGACAGTCCCTCTTGTCAGAGAAGCAGGTGTAGCTGCTGTGATCAGGGACTCTCCTGTCATGAATGTTTCAGTGGCATCAGCAGATGTGAAAAGTCCCTGGCCTGGGAAATGCATATTAACTTTCAGCTCCCTGGCAGGCTGCTTGTGGATATACCTCTTCCCAGGAAGGCGGGGAGGGCTATTCTGCTATACATCCCCTGAAGCCAACCACACTCAACAAGAGGAAATTCCCAGCACCTTCCACTGCCTGACAGCAGCTTTATTGCAGAAACCTGACAGCCCACCTTCCCCACAACACATGAACACACAGATTGTTCACAATGACTATGGAGATAAGGGATGCTCCTGTTATCAGCACAGGAAGGCCAGTTACAATCTGGGCAGTTTCTGTACAGAAACACCTGACATATTTTGAAAAATCGCCAAGTCTCACAATATTGTAAAATACAAAACACTCAACACATACAATCTTCACATTCCCCCTCTGTATATCACATGATCCCAAGGGACTCTCATGTGACATTAAGACTTTAAAATCACACAGTTTTCAACCCAGAACTTGTGACTTGAAAATAATTCAGTTTTGTACTTTAACAACTTCTTCTTCTTCTTCTTCTTCTTCTTCTTCTTCTTCTCTCTTCTTCTTCTTCTCTTCTCTTCCTCTTCTCTTCTCTTCCTCTTCCTCTTCCTCTTCTTCTAAGTTTTTGATACGCAAGTGCAGCAAAACAATTGCGCAGTTCCTACTGACAAATTATATTTTGGTATTGATGACTGGACACCAGCACATACTATCTAGTCTTCAGAAATCCACACTAAAGTATCTGCTGGAAAACTGTGTCTTATGATGAGAACCTCTTTCCACATGCAAGTGAGAAGCTCTTCTTTCTCTTGGAAAACAAGCCAAAGGCAGAGAGAAGAACAATCCAAAAGGGGAATTTACATTTTTTTTTTCTGAGTTACAAAAGCACTTTCTCCTGACTTCCAATATACTACAAAACAGAGCTGTAAAACAGCCAGTGATAACAAAAGCCTTCATAGTCTCATTTCAAGGTCTTTCAAAGAAAGCCACACAGCACTTAACCTCCCTGGATTGGCTGCACTAGACATCAGCCAATGTCATTCATACCAGAGAAATCTGGGTACTATTTTAACCGCATACTCATCTCCATAACAAAAGCAACTTGGGGAGGAAAGGGTTCATTTCAGCTTACACCTCCAAGTAACAGTCCATCACTGAGGGAAGTCAGGGCAGGAGCTGGAGGCAGAACTGAAGCAGAAACCACTGAGGAGAGTGTTCACTAGCTGGTTCCTCATGGATTCATCAGCTGTTTTCTTAAGCCATCCATGACCACCTCCCCAGGGTGGTATAGCCCACAGTACCATACCCCCCATCAATCATTAATCACACACACACCACCCCATACAAACTACCCTACAGGCAGATCTTATTGAAGGCAGTTTCTCAATTAAGATCCCCTCCCCCTCCTTTTTTTTTTCAGGCAACTCTAATGTGAGCCAAGCTGACAATAAACTAACTGTTCAGATCAACTCTTTCACTAACTGTAAAAGGGAAACAAAACAAAATACTTCACATAAGACTAAATGTAGAACACTCTGAGAAGTGTCTGGGAGTGTGTGTGTGCAAGTTCTCGGGGTGGGAGGGGGGAAGAAAAGCTGTCTTGCTGGAGATAGAACCTAGGTCTTGGCATATGCTAGGCAAGTGTCTTTCACTGAGCCACACCCTGACTCCGTAGCTCACCTTCTTGAGCTACAATAAGACAAAGAGCATTATTTAATTACTGCCATTTAACTCTGAAAACAAATGAGAATCTAAAGCAACTCAGAACAACATTATATGGTGCTGTATACTTCTGAATCTGAAGGCAAGAAGCATCAGTCCACATTTAAGTTTCTTTCATAAACACACAACTCAAGACGTTTTTTTATTTCTAATCAAATAGTGGAAATAAAATTGCACGTTGCCTCAAAAACCTTTAACATACTGCCAACGGAAGAAAGCAGCATGCCAGGAAGCAGACAGAGGAAGTGAACAGCAGGTGCCAGGTCCATTGTACCTCATCCACACTGTCATCCAAACATACACTGATAAGTCTTTGGATGAGTTTACCTACACATTTTTCACCTGACTCGGATTTAAAGAAATCATTCCAAAATCAAGGTAGTTGTGCCATATGCCGTCAATCTGCCAAAGCAAAGTATGAATGCTTCCTTCCTAAAATATTTCAGGTTAAAAGGTCTGGATGGATCGACAGAACAGGTGGGTGAATTTCAGTGCAAGCTCCCACACTGTCAGCCCCTTAGCGTTTTTTTTCTTTGGCTTTCAGCTTCCAAATGCTTCTTTGGGTAAGCCAGGCCCATGGACACATTGCTAAAAAAACGCTTTTCCATGTCATCATCTTACCCTGCATGCTGCTGCTCATAAAATGAAAGGGGCCTCTTCTGGAGATGAGCGTTTGAGAATTACTCCTCTCCACAGGAAAAGGGAGGTGTGAAGAAATGGAGGCAGAATTTCTAAAGGTCAAAGAGGCTCTATCTACCATTCTGACAGACAAGGTGGGTTCTCTGAGCAGGGCACGGATACTCACGGAAACCGCTCTCCCCAAGTTACAATTAAAAAAAAAAAAATCGTAACTCAGAAGTAAGGGGTACAGGGAATCTTGAGGAGTCCCTCTGTTGAAATCCTGCCACTACCAAAACTTTTACCTCGACTAAATTGGAAACAGACCAAAGAAGGCACCTGGATATCTCAGAAAAATTAAAGACGAAAGTGTGGATTTCCATCCATATAGTTCAGCCCATCTGAAACCAGTGAGCACGTCTCAAACGTACACTTAGAACAGAATAGCTTTAACCATACATGTCGGCATGTCAATAAAATCAGATGAAGAATTTTGAAAGTTACGTCATTTTAAAAATTTTTAAAGTATGTATGAGTCATATGTGGGCAGGCTCAAGTGACACCAGGTGCATTCTGGGATATGAATTCTATTCTCCTGGCTGCTATCCTCACCCCTGAGTCAGATACGTGGGTGATACAGTACTAAGATCTAGTGTACCTTTTTTTAAAAAATTATTTTTTATTGATTATTTTATTTATTTACATTTCAAATGTTATCCCCTTCCTGGTTTCCTATCCCATCCCCCCTGCGTCTACAAGGGTACTCCCCAGCCACCCATCCACTCCTGTCTCACTGTCCTGATATTCCCCTATGCTGGGATATTGAGCCTCCACAGGATCAATGGCCTTTCCTCCCATTGATGCTAAATAAGGCAATCCTCTGCTACATATGTGGCTGGAGCCATGGGTCCTTCCATGTGTATGTACACTTTGGTTGGTGGTTTAGTCCCTGGGAGCTCTGGGGGTCTGGTTGGTTGATATTGTTGTTCTTCCTATGGGTTGCAAACCTCTTCAGCTCCTTCAGTCCTTCCCCTAACTCCTCCACTGGGGTCCCATGCTCAGTCAGATGGTTGGCTGCGAGTATCTACATCTGTATCGGTCAGGCTCTAGTAGAGCCTCTCAGGGGACAGCTATACCAGGCTCCTGTCAGCAAGCACTTCATGGCATCAGCAATAGTGTCTGTGTTTGGTGTCTGTAGATGAGATGGATCCCTAGGTGGGGCAGTCTCTGGATGGCCTTTCCTTCAGTCTCTGCTCTACTTTTGTCCCTGCATATAACTTTTTTTAAGTTATTTTTTTAAAGTTTATATTTATAGAAAAAGTTGCAAAGATGGAACAAAGCCCCAACCTGCTCTCTGTCCAGCTTTCTCTGACACTAACCTTGAAATTGCCATATTTCAGAAACTACCAGGCAGCACTGGCAAAGTACTAATAATAATGTACATTCTTTCCCATCCGTTTTCTTCTCTCATGGTCTTGTTTATGCCAAGAGCTAACCTAGGACCTAAGCCACAGTTAGTTACAAGGTTCTTCTCTGACAGGAGACGGCGTCTCTGAGAATCCTGGACAGGTACTTTTATCCCTCAATTTTGGTTCATATGAATGGATCCTTTTGAGAGTTCCAGGGGGAAAGAGGGGAGGTAAGAGCCCTGGCCTTCTCATATCACAGGGTCATGGAAGATCTGAGTGTCATTGCCGATGTAAACCTGGGGTTTGGGGTTTAGGTAAGTTAACCACATTCTTCTGCTATTCAAGCAGTAATTGTGTTATGCCATCTGTGTTCTTTAGGAATGAACTGTCAAGAACAACCACCTTCAAGCAGAAGGTAGTATATTCTACCTTTGGGGAAGAAAACAGTGCATAGCTTTGTGTTCAGTGGGGAGGGGAGGTTTCTATAAAGAAGTGTGTCTCTTTAGCTCCATCTAACTTTTAAAATTCAGTTATGGTGATACCAGTTTGGACTCATGGAGAGTTACTTTAGTACAACACGTCTCAACCTGTGGGTCACAACCCCTTTGGGGGCTGAACGACCCTTTCACAGAGGTTCCCTAAGACCATCAGAAAACACAGATTGTGACTCATGACAGTAGCAAAATTATAGCTATAAAGAAGAAGTTTAATAATTTTATGGTTGGGAGTTACCACATGAGTAACTGTGATGGTTTGTATATGCTTGGCCGAGGGAATGGCACTATTAGGAGGTGTGGCCTTGTTGGAGTGGGTGTGACCTTGTTGGAGTCTCACTGTGGGCGTGGGCTTGAGACCCTTACCCTAGCTGCCTGGAAGTCAGTCTTCTACTAACAGCCTTCAGATGAAGATGTAGACCTCTCAGCTCCTCCTGCACCATGTCTGCCTGGATGCTGCCATGTTCCTGCCTTGATGATACTAGACTGAACTTCTGAACCTGTAAGCCAGCCCCAATTAAATGCTGTCCTTTATAAGACTTGCCTTGGTCATGGTGTCTGTTCATAGCAATAAAACCCTAGCTAAGACAGTAACTGTGCTAAAGAGTCACAGCACTAGGGAGGTTGAAAGCTGCTGCTCTCGAACACTGACATAATCATTCTGAGGTTAGTAAGCTGTCTTGAGTAATTTACATAGATAAAAAAAGGCTCAATGCATTGCTTTCGAAAGCAATACAACTAATATGAATATTAAGAACAGAGAAAAGAGACCCAACAAAAGTAGCACGAAAGGGAACAGGAATCAGCTGACATAATAGATTATTAGAAATGATACTAATGAAGTTAGCACGTCTTTTATGTTTAATTACTAGTGTGTGGGGGAGGGGCATACCTATGTGAGTATTCTTGAAGGGCTGAAGAGGGCAGCCAATTCCTGGGAACTCCAGCTGTGAACTACCTAACACAGGTGCCAGGAAGGTCCTGGGTCCTCTGCTGTCTCTCCAGCACAAAGTTAGAGCATTGTGACCTAAGACTAGAAAGATTAGACCATGCCAGACTTGCTGAGATTTTCAAGACTTGTTCTAGTTTTAGTGAATAAAGTTGCTTATAAAAATTATGAAATACTTTGCAGTTGCAAAAATTCAATGTAAAAGACCACTGAGCTAAACTCATAATCCCAGAAGAATAAAATCTATTTTTCAACATTTATTTATCAATTCATCAATTCATTTACATATTCATGAGATACATCTCTAGTCAGGCTGGTTTTGAACTTGCTGTGTAGCCAAGGATGGCCTTGAATTCCTGATTTTCCTGGCTCCATCTCCCAGGAGTAACAGATGTGGACCTACTATGTCAGTTATATGTGTTGCTGAGGGTGGAACAGCCCTCTATGATGCCAGGCAAACAGTCTATCAACTGAAATCTATCTCAGGCCTAGAACAGAGTCAAAAGTGGACAATCTGCACTTATGTCACAACTCCATTGTGTTCAACCATTAGGCCAGTTATTTCAAGTCACCAAGTCTCTGTCTTCTCATCAATGAAGTAGGAAAAGCAATAGTCCCAATAATTCAGAGGCGATCTTATGAGCTGTAGCTCGTAATACATAGAGCACCACAGAGTGCTTTGAAATAAAGCTATATGTGGGCCAAGTTCCACCCAAGACACATGTATCATTAAAATTTTGGATCTGAAGTTGGCACTGTTGGAAGTACTTGGATGTTTAGAAAGAGGGTCTTATATGAAGCTTTAAGGTCACTGCCGTTTGAGGGGACCAGACATCAATTCCATTCACATCTCTCTGCCTCCTAGCTGATGGGATCAGTGGTGTGACCTACTACAGGGTTCTTCCATGGGACACAGCCTTTCCCACATGCTCAGACCTACCCCACCCAGAAATATGAGCCAAAATAAACCTTTGCATTTTTATGTCTTTAGAAACTGACTCCTTCATCTACCTTGTTATACTAAAGTGAGTCTGACTGGTACACATAAAGATCATTTTTCTTCCCACATTGCTAAAACCTAGGGGAGAGTGCACTTCTCCAAAGGTAGCCAACATAACAGCACCAAGGACACACTAAGATAAACTACATTAAGGGTGCTCACTGGCGGCGCTATTAGTGGCAGGAACTAATTCTGACATAAAACAGGTAAATTTACAAGTTAAATCAGCAAGTTTAACACAAAAGCAATTTTAAAAGATGAAATAAGGCCAATACACTTCTAAGGGGAAAAAGACTGAGAATTTTAAAGTCAACATTATCTACTCAGTATTATTTCATGGTGCAAGCTTCTAAGAGAGCTGGTATACTCAACTCGCTTTCCTATGAGCTTTATGTGGCTCTGGGGGTATTCATGAAAGATCCCAACTTCAGTCTGGATTTTTACTTATATATGGTAAAGTACCATATCCCAGAGCACCTTTAAAGTCATAATTTTAAGCACAAATTATACTGTTTAAAGTGCATGGAAGCTGGTTATATCCTAAATGTAGCAGGGGACAGATGAAAATGGGGTTGACGGTGGGACTAGGTGAACTCAGTACTTGGAGTTAGGCTATTGTCCTGATGATTATAACTAACACTAACCAAAAGCTCCAAGTGGCACTGGATTGAATTTAAAGTCCTTTAATGCATAAGACAGAGGGAACTCACAGGTATAGAACTCATTTTTAAAATTATTATTTATTTATTTTAATACAAAGCTTTGGCATTAGCAATTTTATGAAAAAATAAAATGTGCTAAAAAATAAACATATGTGTGGCATGATTGGCAAATGATGCACAAAAATAGGTTCCTTTTTCCTTCAAGGCAATCAGTCAGAGAGCAGTATTTTCCTTCTTCAAAACCATTCTACCTTGCTACTGCAATGTTGATTTTCCCCCTTTCAAGGAGTGAGCTCCACATCAGGAAAAAGCATTACAAATGTTGCAAACAGTAGCCTAAGATCTGGAGGGGAACTCACAGTATAGAACTCTTCAACAGGAAAAAAAAAAGTTACAAACGTTGCAGGAAAAAAAAAGTTACAAATGTTGCAAACAGAAGCCTAAGATCTGGTTATGAGCAGGACTGCCTTTAAGTCGTCATGGGGATGAGGTTGCGGTGGTTTGGGGATTACTATAGCGCCTGCCCCTAAACTTAGCTCACAGATAACTAAAGAACAGATTCTTCTTTACAGCCAACTGCTCAAGGGTACTAGGATATTGTGTCTTATATACGTGTGTCCAAATACATGTGTATTCATGCTTGTGTCTGGGAATGGACTTGAATATATGCAGTTTCACATGAGTGGACGTCAGAGGACAACCTTGTCTGTCTTGTCCTGTCCTCAGGCACTGTCCATAGGATCGATCTCTCATTGGCCAGAGGCTGAGCTAATAAAATAAGTTAATTTTAATTGATTTGAATTTGAAAATGATTAAGTGTATTTATTATCCAAGTATGAAAAGAAGCTAAATGTCACAAAAGCAAATATATGTTCCAAATTTCTGTTCTACTATGATTTAATAAAATCAGTCTCCCTGTCTCTGAAGAAAGAGCTCCCATTTCTCAAAGAAGGAAAAGAGGTAGTAGAGGCCTAATTTAGAAATCTCCTTTCCAAGTAGCTAAATGTATCAGGTAGTCTTAAGAATATACCCCAGTATGGCCACTAAACAGAAATAAGAAAGCTAAGGGGTAAGAAACATTTAAAAGCCTCTCTCTATTTCTCTCTCTCTCTCTCTCTCTCTCTCTCTCTCTCTCTCTCTCTCTCTCTCTCTCCTCTGAAAGATCAATAAATTACTTAAAAAGCCATAGGCAGCAGAGTGAGGTGTTTTTATTACTGCTCTCTTCCCCCTCCACTAATTGGATAAGGATTTTTCTTGGAAATTTGCCAACTCACAGTTTTATGCTAAATCTACCGCTGTTTAATTTCTGAGGGAGGAGGTAAATGACTCATGGGTGTGTCAATATCCCGTGGGAGACCTCTGTTTTCACACCACACTGTGGCAGTGTAGTCTCACCCACTGAAGTGCCTGCTAGCAGGCTCTGCTAAGTGCCTCCTCCTGCTTGAATGTAGGTAGGTATGTAGGTAGGTAGGTAGATAGATAGATGATTAATTGATTGATTGATAGAGATATTGAAATGCATTATAGTACTAATGGCAATATAATTTAAGATTTTTTAAATTTTTATTTTATGTGTATTGGTGTTTTGTCTGCATACATTTCTGTGCACCACCCATATCTCTGTGCCCATAGAGGCCAGAAAAAAAGCACTGAATCTAATGCAGCTATAATTAACAGACTCCAGTCTAGAGCCACCATGTGGGTGATGAAAATTAAACCTTGGTCCTCTGTAAGAGCAGCTAGCGCTCCTAACCACTGAGCCCATCTCTCCAGTCTCCCCGGTATATAATTTAGACAAGATTAGTAAATTAATAATTGAGAAGTCAAACAAGAGAAACACAATGTTACCCGAAATCTCTATGTATTCCCTGTGAGGACACAAGATCTAGGGGCTTGTATTGCTCCAGGCCATTGCTTTGGGAAGTGTGGCCGCACACAACACTGAGCATTCTGCTGTGTAGTAGAAGAAAGGCTTGTTGGATATGTCACCATTTCTAAGAAAGACAATATTATATTCAAGGTTGTGTACCCATATGGATATTTACAGTGTGAGAAGAGATAGATAAATAAATGTCCGAGAAAGGACCATAAATCAGGGCACACTACAGATTGTTTAAAAATGTTCTCTAATAAAATTCAAATAGAAAAATCTTTGTAGTAGAAGAAAAATGTAGGAATTCTGAATATGCAGGTATGCAGAGCCGACACAGGAGGGCATATGTATGTGTGTGTGCATGAAGCATGTGGGTACATGCACATGTGCACGTGGGTACATGCAGATATGTGTGTGTGCATGTGTGCACGTATGTGTGTGCATGAGTATTCGTGCATCTATGCATGCATGCGTGTTTGCATGTGTATTGTGTGTGTGTGTGTTTTATTCACTGGTACCCCCATCCAAATACTAATCAAATCTAACCCCTCTTAGCCATGAGATCTGATAAAAGGCTGTCTGGGGTGGTACGGCTACCCACCATTGACATCTCCATGCTGGAGACTTTGCATCATCTTATTCTCCTGGTTTCCCAGGTGTTTCACAATGACAGATACATATTATTTACTACAAAGGCAGAAGTGCATTTGGTTAATTATTCTAAGCATCTCAATATGCCCCTTGCATGCAGTGCTCTGCTACAGAAGTGGGAAGGAGGATGATGGCTCCCTGGAGCCTCCGCAAGTAAGAGTCTGCATACAAATGATTCTGTGGTCAGAATCTAGTAGTGGGAAATTTCCCAATAACTCTAAGTATCAAGGCCTTTCATGTTTTAAACCTGACTATAGCAGATATGTTTGCTGATACTATACCTAAGTCACATGCCAAAAATACTACTGAGTCACCAACAGAAACCCTGTGACACACCGCAAGCCTGCCAACCATAACTGGATGAAACTTAAATATGTTTTTAACTATAAACTTCATTGGCTTATAAATTTGTAAATACTTATAGAAGTGAATTCTGACAAAAATTAAATGTCACAAGGTCTATTCAGGGATGTGTTTGGCTTCTTTGGACAGGTCACAGGCTCAAGCTGCCTCAAACGAGAAAGCAACATCACATGCTTCTTTAGAGAATCTTTGAGCATAAGGCTAACAGTTAAATCCGTGGGCACAACAACCCAAAGCAAACATTTCTGTCTACATTTGCCCTTTAATACTCTTGTTGGTTTTTATTATTACATTGTCATCATGCTGGGGACTGAAGCCACACAACTTTCCTGCCTCAAAACTATACCACTTATTTCATATTTCAGATTTACATAATATATATATATATATATCTCACCCCACAGTTTTCATTTTCAATTGAACTAAAACTAATAAAGGCAAGAGTTTGCTGGAATGTAAAGCACAATTAAAAAAACGTCACTTCACTAGGGACTTTCACAGAGATACAGAGAGTAAGTCAAAACAATAAAATAATCTCAAGCTACACCCACTTTGATAGCAACGTGACTGGCACTGTGTGCTAACACCTTCACGTGTCTCATGCCATGCTGTGTGAAATTACTGGCTACGGTGAAACACATTCACAGACTCTCTTGTTCTGGAGATATACCCATGAAAAATGAAAACATGGCTTGAAGTTTATTAAGAGATTAGAGACATGGCAGAACGGGAGGGTAGGGTTCTATAGGACCACCAAGCAATGAAGAGCACTGAAAATAAGGTTAAAAGACTAAAGTGTATTTATTGGGCTAAGAAACATAGGTCAAAAGAGCAAATTGCACTATGACCAGACAGCTCACTTCCACTCCGAACGAAGGAAAACTCGGGTTAAATGATGAAAGAAACAGATTAAAATGCCACGATGTGTGCTTTTATGCTTCTGAGTCTATGATGTCGTAAGTTCTTTGATATATTTTCTAAGCCAATACAGGGATTTGCTTATTTGTGTATAAAATATCTCCAGAAAGTCATGCAGAAAGCAGGAAGAAGAAATTCCTAGGAGCTTTATAGGGAACGCTTTGTGTTCGAGTTTTTCTTCAGAGGCTGTTTTTTTATAGCTCAGTGTTAAAGAACTTCCCTGATGTGTTAAGGCCTTAGCTTCCATCCCTGGGACTGAGGAAGACAAAAGGGGAGGGACATAGGCATGAGAAAGGGGAGGGACTACCTTTTTAATCCAATGGATATATTATCATTTCAAAACATGGATCCACAGACGACCACACTCAATGCATAACACTGAATTTCATCAGAAAATTCAAACAAACTACATATTAGTGCCTGTATACATGGATGAGAAAATCACTAACACGCACACAGGGCCACAGCATATGCTCAAGGAGCATACGGTCATATTTGACTGGCACCAAGGACAGAAGAAGGCAAGGGTTACAGAAACAAAGAGGAGGTGTTTACCTTCCTGTCACAGGTTTTAGGACTTCCAGTGGTGTTCTGCTTGAGAAAGCCAGCTGTCGTGGACCATCGGGTGGGGTTTTTCCTGGAAGGCTCTCTGAGGAAAAGTTGTTATCACTGACTGAAGTGGAAAGGCCAGTTAAAGCTGGGTCACTGCTCCGGCGGACATGAAGAGGCATATCTACACATGCAAAGAGAGGAATGGACTTAGCAGAAATGAACATCACACTGGGAAAGATGCATTCAATCCAAAGACTAATACTTTTCTTTTATTTTGTAACTTAAAGTTTAATCACATTTATTTATTGCGTGTCTGTGTATATGTGTGGGTGTGTCTGTGCCACAGTACATGTGTAGAAGTTGGAAAACAACTTGCACTAATTGAGTGTCTCCTACCATGTAGGATCCTAGGATTGAGTTCAGATCCTTAGACTTGGAGGCAAGCACCTTTATTTTCTAAGTGGTCTTGCTAGACCAAGTAATGCTTTTAAAAAGAGACAAGGGCGGGCACTCTAACACAGCTCCTACTGGGCCTTCAAAAACCCTGGTGGTGAAGGAGATGAAGCAGGGGTCTAGCTCTGAACAAAGCTGCCTGGTCTGGTATTTGGGCTTTACCGCTAGTTACTTAGGCAAGAAGGCCAGCTGTCCTGTACCTCTAGTCACCTGTTCCTGGAATGAAGATAAAATAACATCCTTCTTGACAAGGAGACTACAGGGTATAAATATGAGCCAGTGCCTGTATTAAATATGATACATACCAAATTGAGAGCAACAACCTACACAGATCTTATTTACCAGTATGTCTAGATAAAATATGCTAAATGCTATGTAAGACAATTAACAAAAAAAATATTTATTTTTAATAATATATTTAAAATGTAGAATTTAGAAAAACATGCTGATGGATAGCCTTTCTTCAATGAAGTAGTACAGGAAAATGCAAAGCATACAGTTCCGGCTTCTCCTTAAGATGATTGGTAGTAGATGATTTAATTGTCAACCTGAATAGATGCAGACTCCTCTAGGAGATATCTCTGGGGTGCCTATGACGATGCATGCAGAAAGGTTTAAATGAGAATGGAAAATCCACTCTGAAAGTGGGTGGCATCGTGTGTGGCTGGAGTCTTGGAGAAAGTAAGTGAAGCACTAGCATCTCGCTCTCCCTCTTTTTTCTGTGGACCCCATGTGACCACCAGCTGCCTCTCACAGCTGCTGCCCTAACTTCTCCAACAGGGTAAACTGTACCTTCCCCTTTTGTGAGCCAAAATAAGTACTTCCTTAGGTTGCTTCCATTAGGCATATTGTCACAGTGAGGAGAGAATCAGAGTGCACATAAGCACATAGGAGCCTCCTCCATATGTTCATACAAACCACTCCATGAAAGACTATTCCAATAGCATATTCACGCAGAATTAGAATCTATCTATAGTTAACTTGGTTAATACAGTCTGCAACAGATTCAGACCAGTATCTGTTTCTGTATCATTGAAGCATGCCAAACACAGCAGAGAAACCTAGGATACAAGTTTTAATCGTTACCTTAAATAACTCAAACAAACACCTGCACATATCTTTAATCCCTGCACTTGGGAGTCAGAGGCAGGTGGATTTCTGAGTCTAAGACCAGCATAGTCTACATATTGAGTTTCAGATAGCCAGGGCTACATAGTGAGACCTTTCTCAAAAGGCCAACCACACCACCACCACAACAACAACAACAAAACAAAACCCATAATATTTCTCACAAAACAGTTAAGGGAAGCAGTAAGCTCACTTTCAACCCAATCAAAGCCCACAAACAAGCCAACCGTGGAAACGCCAAACTTAACACTTGCATCTACACCATGAAAACTTGGTAACAGTAACGAAAGCTGGGCAACATTACCCATGTCAAAAAACACTTGTTAGTTTAACACTAGTTGTAGCCACAACCAATTGAATAGGAGGAACACATCCATGAAAATTAGGATAAGTAATTCTGATTTTTTAAGTGTATAAACTGTGACAGCCACCATTACTTAAATTTTGCAATAAAAAGTTAAATAGAGGCTTTAGCTCCATTAGTAGAGTAATAACACACACCTGTAATCCCAGGACTTGTAAAGTGGAGGCAGGAGATTCAGAAGTTCAAGATCATCCTTGGCCACCTAAGGAGTTAGAGGGTGGCCTGGCTCTAATCGACCCCATAAATATCTAAATAAAACAAATGATTAAGAACTATACAGTCACTTTGGAGACAGGTGCATAACAATATACATGAAGATCCAATGTGTACTAACACTATAAGGAAAGTCCCTTACCAGAAGGAAACAAAATTATTCCCCAAATTAATGGGTTAGACTAGCCCCAAGGATTACAATGACGTCTGTTTTGGGTAAAGGCAGTGGTGGGGGTTTTGGTTTTCCATTTCTTAATCAGTCTTGACACCAGTCTCCCTCCGCAGCTTCCAGTGTGGGAGTATAAATACCACACTAGCTCACAAAACGTCTTTACCAGGGGAACAGTCAGAAAGGATGAAACCAGTACCTGCCACAAAATGACCACAAAGAATAATATTCCATCTCACAGCAGAGTCAGACTTTATAATTTCACCGAACTTGCTCGCCCGTATCAACACAGTGGGAGGAATGCATTACACACATGATTCCATTACACCATTACCTGGAACCGTCATTTCTTCCTAGACATGAGTGTTAGGTTGACCTGTTAACCTGAAACTCACATCTTCTTGGCAATGCATTATTATGGAACTACCGCTTATATTCTAAGGAATTAGAACTTTTATTGGACTACACAGTCAAAGTTAAAAATACACAGTGGGGTCACTTAAGACTGTTCCCCGACTATGTGCTCGGCCTCTTTGTCTAACCTGACTTTAAAAGAACAACCAACTTTATAGCCTTCGCTTTCTCATGTATTCAACGTTTACACCCTAAGCTAATGCTGTAATCTTACATTATATACTCTTCCATTCCCCTGACCCACAAGTAATACATGCATGCATATATGTTATGGAAAAAAAAAAGGGGTTTTCCCAAGAGATCATAAAGGTGGGTCATCACAACGAAGAAGTAGCATCCACTGTCCTAAAATGGAAAGACTCCAGCATTATGACTGAAGTAAGCCAGACTCAGAGAAAAGCAGCAAACCATCTCAGTCACAGAAAGAAGCTGGATAACCTGCTTTGGTGGGAGTGTGTGTGTGTGGGGTGTGTGTGTGAGCACTACAGGCCAGAAAGGGGAGGAGGAGGAAACAGATAGGAAGACGATCAGAAAATGGAACTGCTCTGGTAGTTACAGCAAAGAATCACTTACTGTGCATTTCAAAACAGCAGAAGTGAAGAATCCCAAACATTCCCAACACAAACAAATAAAGAATGTTTGAGAAGATGCGGATGCTATTTACATTGCGTGTGTACACATACATCAATGCTCACCATACATGCAGAGTATTACCACACGGCACTCCACAAATATACACAGTAACTACAAAAAAAAAAAAAAAAAAAAAAAAAACCAAGACCCCAGTGCGACTCTGCACTGATTATCTCTCACCATAACCATGAGCACTTGGAAGTTTACTGTTTGTGGTTTTTTTTTGGGTTTTTTTTTAATTTTCTTGGTTCTGTAGCTGTCTGAAAATTATAAGGCATTTTATGTAGCTTACACAAACACAAAGGTTTAGGAACAGTGTAGTAGAAGCAATGACATCCCTTGGAGGGTCTGAATGATTTTATTTTTTTAAATGTGACTTCTGTACTAGTCACAGTAGAGAAGCGTGTGACTTATTTCAGAGATAAGCTGGGCTCCAAAAGACAACAGGAACAGCCAGCTGTGGTCACAGATCAATGTTCCAGACGAGAGCTCAGACTCCTGAGTCAAGGCTCAGTGACCACAGAAATCAGTAAGTTATTATTCAGCAATGTATCAGAAAAGCATTCAATTTCTACCTATGACTATAAATGCTGCTATCAGTGATTAAGGGAAGGAATGTTGTTGTCTTCAAGGCAGAATCATAGACTCTGAAAACTCCATACTCAACTGATGGCCTCTACACTGCAGGGAGGAGCCAAAGAGTACACTAATTATAAATGCAGAGAGTAGCAGCACACATCTATATCCCAAAAATGTGATAACGGGGAAGAAAATGACCCCATTGGTTACTGGAGTGAGTATATGCATAAATGGTTTGGTGACAAAGAACAACACAGATGAACAGGCAGAGATGGGTGTGGTTCTCAAAACATTTACCTCAGGACCTGACCTCATCCAAAAAGGACCAGGTGTGGTGATGCATGCAATTACTCCTCATACCTCAGAGGCAGAGGCAGGAGGATCTCCGTGAGTTTGAGGTCACAGTGAGTTCAAGTCCAGCCAGGGGCTATACAATGTAATAAAATAGTAGCAACAAAAAGTGAGACCTCAAACAGCTGTGGTTTGTGCTGCCCAGGGTGGTTACCATTTAATAAGTGAAATGAAAAAAATGCTAAATATTTACTGATTTTTTTTTCATTTTAAGTAACAATAATAAACCCACTACATGTTCCATAACAATTTAAGTTTATGACAATGATTTTACAAAAAGCAATGCACACGTTAACAGAGAAGACAGCCAATGCTTTGTGTTTTATACAATAGAAGACACCTGGATCCCATATCTGCTTCTGCAGGCATGCTGCTGCAAAATGGAAATGTACAGAAGAAAAGCAGCATTATAAATGTGGAGCTGGAGGAAAGATCATATTCTAATTGCCTTCTGAGATAAGTGTGGAGATTCCTCTCCATATTTGAGGAATAGCAGTTTCTCAAAGGTCAGACGCAACATGGGTGTGAACTTTTCCATTACGTTAAAATCTGCTTGTCTATCTCACACGTTTAATGGACTATCTACTTAAGAAAAATTCTGCAGCCTTAGTCATCTGGAAAATATTAGTTACTGAGCTAGGCCAATCTTCTCAATGTTGACACATTCCCTCTCCTATCAGAAAAATCACATATGTTAACGTCTCTACTGATCTCATTGAGAACGAGTTATAGAGTGGGAAAGCTGTCAACAGGAGCAAGTTATGGGCTGGAAGCTGCCAGTCATGCTCACAGTGGGTGTGAGTTTCCAAAACCTGCTTTTCACCATTAGGTTGAATTTTATATTTGGCAACAAACACTGTCATCAATCGCTGCTCTTGTTTGATGGGCTTCTGTCATCAGATACCGAATTCTGAACATCCAAGGACCCTATGCCCTTTGTAAAAGTAAAAATAATGTTCCAGGGTCATGAGATTAGTGGGTGAGTTAAATGTTAGCTGTGTAAGCAAGAGTCCCTCAGTGCTGGGAAAGCAGAGGGAAATGGATCCCTTGGGCTCTCTGACCAGCCAGCCTAGCCAGAAATGGGGAGCTCAATCAGGTTCAGCGAGAGAATCTATCTAAAAATAAGGAACGATGACACCCAACATCAACCTCTGACCTGTGCGCACACACATCACATGCACACACACACACACACACACCCACACACACAAAATGAAATCTAAAAGGTTCCCGATCAAGCCATCACCTAGCAGGGTTTTTTTTTTTTTTTCCTGAGACAGCTGAGATGTTTTATGCTTCACATTCTACCATTTAACATCTGTGTACTTGAAGTCAGGTTGAAGTGATGGCTTGCCCCAATTCATTGAGTAACAAGCAGGGCTCTTTTTTCAATGAGTCTAAGGGGCAAACAAAGCACATGCTGCCACATGCTTCGTGGCCAGCATGTTACCTTTGGACTCCTCCAACCCACCTGTGAGGCAAGTAAACTATTCAACGAGGGTTCCTGATGACCTCGGGCTGGTGACTGAGACCACAGCCTCACTTATGGTAGCTGATCCTACCATTATACCTCCACCCAGCTCACGGGGTAGATATTAATAATAATGGAAATGTGTCACCCTCTGTCCCTCTTAACATGGTGTCAGTGACTCATAAGGACCCATGAGCCAGAGCCAAAGAATCACTAGCCTGGAATTAGTTCCCCTTTTAAGGTTTAAATCCCAACTGGTAAAACCAGAGACCACACTAACAGCTAAATCGGTCTCCTGAGGAGCAAACGTGTGACCTCATATATGTCTATTGTCCTTCCCAGGATCCTCCATCAAACCTCTTCCTAACAGAACTGATAACCATCTAGCAATATGTCAAAGAAAGTATAAACACATTCAAAGGAACCTCCAAACACGTTGCAATATGCAGGCACTACAGCTTGCAAATACCAAAAGCTGTAAGGGCAGGTTCAAAGTTAGCTACATAGTGAATGGGGGTAAGAGTGGGGGGATCTGAGCAAGCAGACATGGGCGGTCTCAATGAAAGTGATTATGATAACTATCTAGACATGTGGTTAAGTCCTATGCTTGAGAGGCTCTCCCTTTCTGCTCATAGCAACAGAACTTAGTGTCACACACAGAATACCATTTTGCCCTGGCCATCGAGACGAAGAGTAAAATGGGATGCAGTAATCTTTTTAGTTTCATTTCCTGTTGCTGTGACAGAGCACCCTGACAGAAGCAACTTCAGAGAAGGTATTTGGCTCACAACTCCAGTTCACAGCCCACCACAGTGGAGGAGTCAGGGTGGTGGGATCAAGAGTCAGCTCATCATAACATCCCCAGTCTGGAGCAGAGAACAAGAGCTCGGCTCACATTCTTCTCTCAGGGAGACTGCATTTCCTGCCTAATGGATGGCTCCTACCCACATCGAGGGCTGGGTCCTCCTATTGAACTATTTTCATCCAGATAATTGCTCCATGGACATCCCCACAGCCCAACATGATCCAGGTAACAACTCATTGAAACTCTCTGTCAAAGTGATTCTAAAATCTAACCATCATAAGACTTGTACAACTTACAGAGTGACCCCGGCCAGTGGCCTACTGCAGCAAAGCTAATAATCTCATGTGCATTATGCCCACTAAAGTTATTTGCAATAATATAGGTGGTTCTTATCTGTTGAAATCCCTTAACCCTAATTTTAGGAAAACAGAAGTATTTAAAAATACCATACTGAAACTTTCCAACTGAGGAGTCTTCTGATTTATTTAATATATAGATGTTCAAAGCCTAGCCTCTAAAACATTAAAAAGAAAATTCAAAGATGGGCATCTTTAATAATTAAGCTCCTGGCTGCAGCTCAGAGGGATGTGCAGTGGTGCTGGCCCGGGACAGCTGTGCAGGCTGTTTGATGTCACCACTGCTTTGAAGAAGGGCTAAAGGAGCAATAAACCATCATCCCAAGATTCCAGACTCTCTGTGATGCTAGTGCGCTATAAATATTGATTTGTTTTCCTAGGTGACGTGCTTTTTAAATAAAGAGAAGAAAGGGTAAATCTAATAAAGAACTGGAGCAAATGCTAAACGGGAGACACAAGTGTTAAGTTAGACTTCCAATGGCCTTCTCGAGGCACTGATTGCGTCCTTCTCTTAGTCCTTCCATTGACTCATGTATTATTTAACCACTTGCGGCGATGAATAAACTTGTTCCAAAAAGCCCTGCCTAAGCTGGCAAGGTATTTAATCAAATCTAAAAATAGCATAGAGCCACAAGGTTTCTAACGGAATTTGCTATACAAACAGCGCAATTACTCTACATGCAACCATTCCTCCCGTCCCCAGGACCACCGCACAGTTCCCAAAGACACAGCCCACTGTGGGAAGACTCAAGTTATTAACACATGCCATGTTACAAAACCTACCTTCCGATGGAAATGCACCAAACCAAGCCTGGGAAGAATTCTCCACACACTCATTGTGGCCCAGAGCTTATCCCTACCCAGACTGGCAGTTCCATCACCACACTCTGTAGGAAGATCATCCCAAAGTCCAGAAGGAATGAATGAGGAAAGCCCATTGCTTTCTGTCTAATTCACTGTGGCAGTCCAAGCTTGGTTTTATCTTTTGGTTAGCATATGTGATTTCTAAACCACCTATCAAACACTGGAGCCCCGCATTCTTGGTCTGCTTAGGCCACAGTAACATTAGAACAAATCTTGGTCTCTCCATTTAAGGACCTATTATCTGAAGTCCCCAGAAAAAAATTCCCTCCTACGTTGACCCTTCTATAACAAGGCTGATTGGCTGATCAGATAATCAATGGCTGTCGAGAGCTAGATTGTTGCAGGTCCATAGCTAAATTACCCTGGGCTATCCTAGCCACCAAACAGGTACTTATTGCCCATCTCTGTGTGTCACCTAACATCCTTGTGACTATTAAGTAAGTCATGTATTAACATGACCACTGTATTAACAGACCACTAGCTTCCACCAATTCAAATATCCTCAAGCAGCAATTGTCTAAGGCCTACTGCTGAGATTTCCTGATTTGCTGTGACCTGCCGACCTGGATTTCCAGCACCATATTTGAAGTGCCTTGATTGATAACTTTCTTTGTTCTGCTACTATAAAAACAACATGAAAGTGTTATCATGTTGGAAGACAGAATTTTGAGTGGCCTTAATATATACATATTACATATATTATATATTACATAAAATATATACATATATACATATCCTGAGCCACAGTCATTCACATTTGGCTTTCTAAGGAACCATCTCTTTATTCCTTTTGAGGTGAAAGTTGTGGTTTTTGCAAGGACGGGTCTGAAGCCCCTCTATGCCTCATGCCCAGATATAGCTGAACACTTGCTTGGAAGGCATGGATGTCACAGGTGTTCCCAGGTCCACATTCTCTAAGAGGTTCCCACGGCTAAATGGAAGTTGTCCTCATATGAACTACTCCAGTTAGAACTCATCTTCATTATTAAATTCTTCCTCTGGCACAGAAAATGGTACTTGGAAATGTTTGCAAAAAATGCTGGCTTATAAATTAAATGTATGAATAAAGGTGGCTTCCAGCTATCTCTTCTTATTCCCACTGTCTAGATTATAGTAAGGTCAATCTCTTTATCAAAGAAGAAAAAGATCCATATTGGTAGCCCAAGGTGGATGGGTTTTTTTTTTTTTTTTTTCTCCTGATGAGAAAAGAAGAATGAATTGCTAGTTCAAGCACTGCCAATAATAGATAAAATCCCAGCAAAGGAGTCTTTTCTTCCTATTTGCTTTCCTATTAAGTTTGCATTGCTGTCGAGTCCCCTATAGGGGTGTCTGAACACCACATACCTCAGGTTAAAGCCAACGCTCCACTAAGAATTTTACACTCTCTGAATCAAATCTCTCACATCCCTACAACTTTACCAGCTCAGGTCAACAATCATGTAATCAAAGCTGAAAAACGATCAATTATGTCTGACATGGAATTTGTCTCTCAAAACTTGCCATTGACTATTGACTAATGGAGAGGCCCACACTCTCTCTCCTTGGCCATTTGTCTTCTATTATCTTATTAAGGATTTGCAGACTTCACTAACTGTCGGGCTAACTTTTGAGAAGCATTACTTTCCTACCCTTTATTATTCTAACCTCTGACCTTCAATGCTCTAGAAAAGTGTAACAACTCCCCTCACCTAGGGACTACTGATCCATAACATTCACTAGTTGATTTTCTGCCATCCACATTTGGTTCTAGAATGACTCCAACCACAGGCTTATCAATTGCTTTGTGGAGGCAAACTTAAGTCTCTAGTGTTGAGCGTCCACAGGCTACAGACTTTTGTTGTTGTTATTGTTACTGGGTTAATTTATTTTTGTTGTGCTGGGATGAACTCCAGGATTCAAACCTGCTTAGGCAATCGCAGTGCAGCACACTCCAGCCCAAATCTCTACACTCTATTGTGGTCACAGATGGAATTTTTGTCTTAAAAATGAATCTTTACTAAGGAAACCTGAGGACTCACTATACACTAGTCACTCAACCAGCTGCTGGGGGCAACAGATTCTAGTGAGGAGAAAGAGATTACAAAGAAACAGTGCACACTGTGTCCTGGGGATCGGTACTGTGAACAGCTAAATAGAGTGAGGGACGGTGGGAAAGGAAGCACCAGTTTATAAGGGGGAGAACAGGACACACGCTGTCCATGTTCCTATCTTGCATGTTTCACTTTAGGATCAATTCCTCAGGTGGCACCGTGTACATGCTGGCTGGTAATAAGCTTGTTTGACACCAGGCAGCTGCTCCAAGCCCTGAGCAAGGCTTCATGGTTCTGAAGCATATGGCTGCATGTCTATGTGTATTACCTTCAATGGGTAGAGAGGGCTCACTGATAATCTAATGCGGCCATTTTTTCTCCTTTAAGGGAGGAGTAATGGGCGTGTTAATACATCCTCTGCATCTATAACAGGCAATCGGGTAGGGACACTGACACTCGCTAGACACTTACTGTGGTTAAGAATGTGAGGGAATTTTATCATGCTAATAGGAATTCCTCAGAGCAAGACTAAAAAAAATAGCTAAAGTTATTCTTTCTATTTTACAGGTAGGGAAGTTTGGCGTTAGAAGAAAAAGGACTCCTGACTAGAGTTAATGTCTGAGTGACAGTGGAGATGAATTCATGTCTCAGTCATCAGAACAAAGATGGGCTCCAACCCAACAAGAGTGGGATCAGATTCCCCTGAGGCTAGGGCCTGAGCCCTACCTTGTTCACAAATTCCCAGCATGGGAGTTCTCATCATCAAAGGGCAGCCATACAGCAAATGCGTTTCAGCAGACCCCATAGTAACAGAATAGGAAAGACAGACACTCTCTCAGCACATGGCCCAACTGGGGCCTGAATATCTGTACACATTCGTGACAGACAGAAAGGAGGTCCATGGGAAAGAGTTAAGAATGAGATAGTTTCCTATTAGGTAAAGCTGAGAAACAACAGAGGTTCTTAATCTAACATAGTTGATTGTCTTGCTAGGAGACTTGATGAAGGAGGATTGTCATACTGAAGAAAAAGGAACCTTGTCCTGTGTCTGGTGTCTGTCTGTGTGTGTATGTGTGTGTGTGTGTGTGTGTGTGTGTGTGTGTGTGTGTTTCACTAATTTATTTATAAAGAAGATCTGAGCATATTTCATGAAATGCTTGGCTTCAGGGCAAATATGGTGACATATACTACAGGTCAGGCCTGGGGATCCAGCTAAGAATACAGATTCCAATGCCAATGGCTAACAGTGGGTCTAAAATTCTGTGTTTTTTAGCAAGTCATCAGACTCTGCCCTGAGTAGCAAGACTGCTAGGCTGCCCTATACAGAAGCCACTGTTTAGGGCTTATTTCACTCAAGTCCTTTTGGCCTTATTTCAAAGCTCAGAGGCTATGAGAGGATAGTGATTGATTACTATGCTGTTCAGACACATGTCTCTCTGAATTTAAGACTCTGGTAATTCTGTAAACCTGCTAACTTAGCACAATGAAAGTATAATCTCAAAACTATGGTTTGATACCCTCAATTATATTAACCTTTTATCACGCCATTCAGGACAGGATCAGAGGTGGCGTTGTTTCTTTCAACTTCACTTTGAAAATTTAAAGATGAAATCATTAAAGAATTCAGGGAAGAGGGGGGTTCAGAGATGGCTCAGTGGTTAAGAACACTTGTTGCTCTCACAGAGGATCCCGTTCAATTCACAGCACCAACATGGTAGTCATGTAAACAGTCATCTGCACCTCGACTACCAGAATGTCTGATGCCACCTTCTGACTTCTGTGGGCACTAAGCGTGTCCACAGTGACCATACATGCAAGCAAAAGCACTCACACATAAAATGAAATGAATATATTTTTTAAAAGAAAGAAAAGAATGCACCAAACAGAGGAAAACCTAAATTTTCTAACATCTAATGGAATTTTTGTGACATATTTAATGTTTATATTCACACTTTGGGAAATCACAGCTCATATCTAGACTCCCCAAAGAAATAAACAAACATTTACATATGATTTTATCAAGGTGCTATATTTAGCACTAACCCACTGTGATAATACAAATGTTATCATAAATCTGCTACAAAATAAAGTTCCAGTCACAATCAGAGCAGTTAACAATCCTCTGTTTAGTATGCTAAATGCATCGGAGTCAGCTGCTCTTTAATTGGAGAGATAAACCGCTTTAATATTGATGAAATATTTCTAATATTAAAGTAGCAGTTTTACACCAGTAAATCTAAACAACTTTACCTATCACTCTGGCAGCCTGACAACCAAGCAAAGAGAATTCAACCCAATAGTGGTTTCCTAGGCAACAAGCAGAGAGAACCACTGGGGTAAAAATCGAAAACAAGAAAAAGCATTGTGGCATTTCCAGTAGGCTTAAGAAACGCATTCTAATTGTTCAAATGTCACAAAGACAACAATATTGAAAATCATTTCATTGGAAATGATTCAAAAGATAATGCCATTTTCATCGTAGCAAACTGGGTGTGGAGAAATAGAAAAATTAGATTCCCTCCCTTTATTCTGAATTAAGTAGGGTCAGTCATCAATCTTGTCTGATTTTATGAAATTTATCTACATTAGTACAGATTTCTAATATGCCTCCTTATTTCCCTATAGCAAGGATGAACTGACATTCACTACTCAAAGAATCGCCCTGAGTGAGGAGACTGTGGTTTAGATAAAGCCTCTGGGCATCTCGGGGCACACATAGGACCCCATGCATACTTAGGTCTTCATTCAAAAGGAAAGCCTTTTGTAACAGTTAAATTCATTATCTACTTGACAAGCTCTATAATCAGCTTGGAGACAAACCTCTGGGCATGTCTGCAAGCAAGCTTCTAGATTAAGCTAATTGAAGTAGAAAGACCTACCTTAACTGTGAGTGGGACCTTCCTCTGGGCTAGCATGGTGTACTGAATGAAAAGAAGACAGTGAGTAGTACCAGGATGCATCTCTCTGCTTCCTGACCGCAGAGACAATGTGAGGAGCTGTCTTAAGCTCCTGTGAACACACGCCCTACTGTGTAGACTATACTAACCTAACTAATCCAGAATGAAACAATCCTTCCTTAAATTGTTTTTGTGAGGTGTCTCCACACAGCATTGAGAAAAGTAACAGTACAACTCTCCTGGAAAACAGTCAGATATCCTCTCTTGCCTCCAGGTTTTTTGTTTGTTTGTTTGTTTGTTTTTGTTTTTTTCCCCTCGTAACACAGAGGGCACTTGGATTCAACCTGGCAAACCTCTCAGCTTGTGACTTTTAATAGCTAAAAACAGAAGGGCTGGTCTGTAATTCTTCTGATGAGATGGGTACTATGTTCTAGGCAAGTTGACGCTTTCTTTATAGGCCTTGAAACTTGACGTTAATCTTGCGAAAAGGATATTGGAAACTCTATACCACACACCTAATTAAGGTCTAAGTGTTTACCAGTTTCTATAACAATGGAGCATTCAGTCTTATTTCTATGATAGGAGCATTTTTGGGTTTGGTTTTGTTTGTTTTGTTTTGTTTTTTGTTTTTTTTCTGGAATAAGAAATGTGTAAGGAAAGCTCTCAATCTAGACTGAATGGTGCTGCAGTCCTATGAGACAACCACTATTGTAACCCAAGCAACTTTCTCAGAGAAACACTTCATTTATTTAGAAACTTGGGTGAAACTTATCCAATAATCTGGTCAAATCATCAATTTAGTAGCTGCGGTCAAATATTAGAAAAGGTTTTTTTTTCTGATAATTCGCCTCTTGATGGTTTGTAAATTAAGAAAACAAACAATAGAATGTAAGTAATAATAGTAAATAGTAAAGAAAAAAAAAAAATGTTTCCATTATCGATACAAAACAAAGGGAAAAGGTTGCAATTCTTTTCCAGTGGCAGTCCACCAGCATTTGTAAGAATGGTGGGCAACCCTGACCAGGGTGTCCCTGGTGATCAGCGTGCAACACTGAATTGGGTGTTCCAGTGATCCATGTGCAACCCTATAGTCTGGGTTTTCTAGTGATTGGTGTGCAACCCTGTTACCTAGCCAACCCAAAGATCATGTGCAACCTTGACCTGGGTGTCCCAGTAATCAGTGTGTAACCTTGACCTGGGTGTCCTAGGGATTGGTATGCAAGCCTGTCCTAGGGCCTCCAGTGATCCATGTGCTTGTGACCTAAGTGTCCCAATGACCAGTGTGCAAACCTGACCTGGGTGTCCCAGTGATTGGTGTGTAATCCTGACCTGGGTGTTTTCCCCTTTTCATATATGCTTGCCCACATATAAAAGCTAAAAATCACAGAAGGCTGAGAGCTACCATGGGTCAAGCTGAAAGCTTGTGAGAAAAGTGAATTCCCAGAAGCGGAAGCACACATACGGTGAGTACATTCTTAGACACTAATTCCAGTTCACGTTGGACATGCTGTCTCTGTTGGTTTGTTTTTTTATCCAGCTGTCTAGATTCTCTTACTGCTTAATAAACACAACAGAGGAGGTCACCATATTTCATCCCTATACCACATAAAATAATTTTAAAGAAAATTTAAACAACACAGTAATTAATTAAAACTTTAAGCTGGGCTTGGTGGCATAGACTTTAATGGAAGGCCAATGGAAACTGAGGCAGAAGGATTCCACATTTTAGGCCAGTCCTAGTACAGATAGAAAACCCAGCCTGCATATTGAGACTGTAGCTTTAAAAGAAAAAGAAGTACACCCTAATAGCCCAGAGGACTGATAGGGGCGCTAGAATCCGTGCAGGTCTCCAGGGGCCTGACAAAGCTAATAATGAAATACAGATTGGATTTTCTCCCATCCCTAAGAACTAGCACAGCAGATTGTCAAGATCCACATCTTTATCAGATATGGGTAAAATGGCTCCTTTTTCATAGTTTTAACTTACCTTACATTCTCCTTTTCCACATTTTTTTAAAATTTACAAAAGACTTGTTATTTCAGATATCAATATATAATGTGGTTTGATTAAGCAATGTCCTCAACAATAGTTGTGAGGATTTAAACTCTTGGTCCCCCGGTGTTTGAGGAGATGGTACAGCTAGAAAAAGCCTGTCATCTAGGGCTCATTTTGAGGATTTATTAGCTTACCCCATTTCCAGATTGAGTTGTTTCTCTCTCCCCTGACCTCTGTGCGTGGTGTGTGTGTGTGTGTGTGTGTATTTGTCTGTCTCTCTATATAATGTGTATGTATGTGTGTCTGTCTCTCTCTCTGTGTGTATATGTGTGTAGTCATATATATCTCTGTCTCTGTGTGTGTTTCTGTCTCTTTCTCTCTTTCTGTGTTGTGTGTATGTGTGTGCATCTGTCTCCTCTGTGTGTGTGTGTGTCTGCCTCTCACTGTGTGTCTCTCTCTCTGTGTCTCTTTCTCTCTCTCTGTCTGCTTCCTACATGTGAATGGATATATGTTCTCTAACTTCCTGCTATAGCTGCTGACTGCTACTATGCCTTGCCCTACCTACACAGCCATAGGCCAAGAATGCTTTCTTCTAATAGTTGCTTCTGGCCATGTTTTTTTTAATCATAAACAAATGAACAAACAAATGAAAATATAACTAATACAACTCCTCATCAACTAACACATTTTGGGGGTTGTAACACATCAATATCATATATATGGTAAACTTCAATGCATCACATTTAACAGGAGACAGGGTTGCAGATGTGCCCTCAGTTGGTAGAGGGTTTGCCTCACATGTCCAAGTCCTGGGTTTGATCCCAAGCACCACTTAAACTGAGTGGGTGGTACAGGCCTGTCACCTGAGAATTGAAGAGAAAGAGGAAGTTCAAGGCCATCTGTGGCTACAGGGCAAGTTTAAAGCCACCTGGGGAAGTATGAGACCTATTTGAAATAATAATAATGATAATAATATAATAATATGTGCACTGACTCTAACGTGTCAGGAAGTAGTAGATTAAAAAGTGTATGCTGAAGAGTTAATTATAATTAATGTATTCCAAGCAATTTCCTTTCAATTATCAATCCCACAATGCACAGGAGGCAGGGCAGCCAGAGAACGCTACTCTTCTTTGATGGAAAAATGTCCCCAAACTCAAAACCCACTCAATTATGGGTGTGTGGACTGTTGTGGTTTAGATATGCTATCCACAAACCCTCAGGAATCATATTTTTGAACACTTATCCCCAGGAGTAGCTCAATATCTTTAAGTGATCCCTTCAGGGGAGAATAGTCACCAGCATGGGAGGAATGAAAGCGGTCTGGGGGCTGAGAACCCAGACCCATTTGATCACTTGCTTTCTGCTTACAAGCTCCCAGCTATATGGAACCAGTTGCCTACAACGGTTAATGCTTTGCCTGCTATGGGCTGCATCCCTTGACTTGTGAAGCAAAAATTAACCCTTCCTTTCTTGAGTTGTCTTTTGTCACCCCCCCCCAAACTAATGTAGGGGTTAGGAGAGGACAAGGATACCACCATCACATGTATATTGTTACATTGTATCTTAGGGTTTTATTGCTGTGAACAGACACCGTGACCAAGACAACTCTTATAAAGACAACATTTAATTGGGGCTGGCTTATAGGATCAGAGGTTCAGTCCATTATCATCAAGGCAGAAACATGGCAGCCTCCAGGCAGGCATGGTACAAGAGGAGTGAGAGTTCTACATCTTTATCAGAAGGCTGCTGGCAGAATACTGGCTTTCAGGCAGCAGGATGAGGGTCTTAAGACCACACCCACAAAGCCACACCCACTCCAACAAGGCCACACCTCCTAATAGTGCCACTCCCTGGGCTGAGCATATACAAACCATCACACATCACATTATTCTAATTGTTATTACTAATTACTGTTAACAACTGTGGTGATTTGAATGAGAATGGCTACAGTGGGTTCTTATTTTTGAATGTTTAGTCACCAGGAAGTGGAACTGTTTAAGAAGGACTAGGAGTTGTGGCCTTGTTGAAGGAGGCGTGTCACTGGGGGGTGAGTTTGAGGTTTCAAAAGTCCACACCAGGCTCAGTCTGTCTGCCTGCACCCTCTCTCTTCTCTGCCTGCCTGCCTGCCTGTCTACCCAGCTGCCTGTGGGTAAAGATGTAAATCTGTCAGCTTCCCAACATAATAAACATGGACTAACCCTCTAAAACTGTAAGCAGGGCCAGTCCCAAATAAATGCTTTCTTTTAGAGAGT
This sequence comes from Mastomys natalensis, assembly GCA_021653895.1. Taxonomy (NCBI): domain Eukaryota; kingdom Metazoa; phylum Chordata; class Mammalia; order Rodentia; family Muridae; genus Mastomys; species Mastomys natalensis. The sequence goes on along the minus strand of JAJTUV010000360.1, from coordinate 407,439 downwards.
TGCTTTGGTCATGGTGACTCTTCACAGAAACAGAACAGTAACTGAGACAATGTCTTACTATGTCTAATTTAAAAACTAAACTTTATTAGAAGTATGTATCTATAAACAAAAACATATGGAAAGGCATGGTAGCATATACCTGTAATCCCAGTACTTGGGAGGTGGAGGCAGAAGGATATTTAGTTCAAAGTCAGCCTCAGGTCAGCATAAGCAACATGAAACCCTGTCTCACCCAATAAAAGAAAGAAACATATACACAGGGCTACCAGCTTTAAAAAGAAAAAAAAAAAAAAAATAACTCCCTTTAAAGAGGAGCAAAGATGGCTCAGTGGTTAAGAAACCGACTGTGCAGCCAGGCGGTGGTGGCGCATGCCTTTAATCCCAGCACTTGGGAGGCAGAGGCAGGCGAATTTCTGACTTCGAGGCCAGCCTGGTCTACAGAGTGAGGTCCAGGACAGCCAGGACTACACAGAGAAACCCTGTCTCGAAAAACCAAAAAAAGAAAAAAAAAAAAAAAAAAAAAGAAACCAACTGTGCTTCCAAAGGTCCAGAGTTCAATTCCTAGTAACTACATGATGGCTCACAGCCATCTGCATCTGTATATGATAAAGAGGAGCAAAGAGGAGTTCACTTCTCTGACTAAAACAATCTCCAGGATCCTTATTACATAGGCTTCAAGATCCCTCCCTAGCCTTGCCTACAGGTCAGAGGTCAGAAGTCAGAATGGTGTTGTTCTCCTGAGTTTTGATCCACCAGGGACTTTGTTTCTGTCTTCCTTTCCCAACTCACTTGTTCCAGTTAAAACATAACCATAACCATTTGGCTAATAAGAATCCTTACTAGATATCCATGCACTATTAATCTAACTAATCACCAGCTGCTCTTCCTTGTTCTAAGTCATAAATCTTCAGGCTGAAACATCATTGCCAAGCAACAAAATATCCTTTTCCAATTCATTATCGCAAACTCTATATTTAAAATAAATACTGTTCCAGCTGATTTAAATAACAAATCAGCCAATGGATCAGCTGAGCCCACAATGACATTTTAATTAAGTGTGATAATAGGGCTGCATAACCTAGCATAGCTTTGAGACGCCCTTTGGTCACGGACTTTTCCAGATTACTGTCGGTCCAAGCTGCCCTGACTGATCCAGTTGTAATTTTCCATCTTTAAACATGAGAATTAACTTTAAAAAAAATCATTATCCTCGATACTTGTAAACTCTTTCCATATATACCCTCCTCGTCAGCTCTGTGTATATACTTAGACATAAGCATGCTTATAGATATATATTTAGAGTGTGTATATCTAAATACTAGGATATTGATATACACATAGATATCAAATTATTAATAGGTAAGTACTTCAGGCAAAAAAAAAAAAAAAAAGACACCTAGTGGACAACAGTACAACTGCAAGGTAGCAGCTCTAACAGCTGTGTTTGCCACTTCATACTTAAACCAGGTTTGGTGGCTTATACCTTTAATCCCAGCACTCTGCAGGCAGAGGCAGCCAAATCTCTGCATTTGAGACCAGCCTAGTCTACAGAATGAGTTCAAGGATAGCCAGGGCTACATGTCTTCAAAAACAAAAGAAAAGGTTGAGGAAATAAAGATAAACAGTTGTGGAACCCTAGAACATACAGGTGTGCAGGGTACAGATACATGCAGCTGTGGAGCCCTAGAACACACAGGTGTGTAGGTTACAAATACATGCATCTGTGAAGCCCTAGAAGACACAGGTGTGTAGGGTGAAGATACATGCAGCTGTGGAGCCCTAGAACACACAGGTGTGTAGGTTACAAATACATGCATCTGTGAAGCCCTAGAACACACAGGTGTGTAGGGTGCAGATACATGCATCTGTGGAGCCCTAGAACACACAGGTGTGTAGGGTGCAGATACATGCAGCTGTAGAGCCCTAGAACACAAAGGTGTGTAGGTTACAAATACATGCTGCTGTGAAGCCCTAAAATAGATGGTGTGTAAGGTGCAGATACATCCCAGACCTTTCAGAGAGAATGGGAGAAAGGAGGCCAATGAGAGAACTCACATATGATGGGATTTAAGAACAAATGAGGCCAACGTTTTGCACTTATAACAAGAGGCTGAAACAGCAAGGGGGAGGGGGTGTGGATAGCAAAGGCTTTCAAATTTAGCTCAGCTTTCAAATAGAAGATGAATATGTTGAAAGGACACATCAAATGCAGAATGCTGAAAGACCTTTATTATAAAACATCTATTTCCTAAAGAGGTTTTCTGCAACACATCTGAGTACCCTACTACACACCCACACTTCTGTGCTCACCAGCCACCATGTAATCATACACAATTAAGACTCTTTATGGAGCAGAAAAGTCTGTCTGTGGAAGCTGCAATTTGGATGAGAAATGTCTCTCAGAAGCCATGAGATGCAGTCAAGGTTCACCAGCACTACTAGGAAATGTTAGAACCTTCTAGAAGCAGAGACTGTAGGAAAGAAGCCAGGTCATTAGGGAGTAAGCCCTCAAAAGGTAATATCAGACCTTAACCCTGTACTCTCTCCTAGTTTACTTCCTGGCAGTTATAAAGCATTTGCTGAACTCCTGCCATGATTCACAGAGTGATCCACAGGCCCAAGCAGCGAAACGAGAGAGCTGTGAACTGAACCCATGAGCTAGAATAAATAATTTGATCAGTTATGGGCACTGACTATCTTTGGTGCTTGTCAGTGATGGAAATCTCACTCTCATTGTAGGCAATAAACTGATAAATAATTGGAAATCAATAGAAAAAATTAAAAAACCAAAAAACTTTGACTTTCAGGGACATTTTCATCCTTTAAAATCTCATCCCACAGAGACCATTAGTTACATCTAGAAAAGGCGGAGGTTATAATATCAAAGGCTTTCACTCACCCAATCACTGAGACTGACTCAGTGGGTCTGAGACATAATCAGCTGACGATAAGAGCCAAACAGGATCAAATAAAACGGGATACAAAACTACTCCTGATGTTCAAAAATATTGCTCTGAGAAGTATAAATAAGCAAACATATCCTTAGAAAAACAAACAAACAAGAGATCTATGTCAAGTGCAGCAGAGAAAGATTTTATGTGCAAGATTTCAAACAGACAGAGTAATCCACAATATGTGTAGAATTGGAATTAAGAATAAAGAATTGAACACCAGATGCAACAGAAGACAGAAACAAAAAGATACTTTGTATATTCACTATTGTACAGTGTGTACTGAAACATTTTCATATAGTTGTGTGTGTGTAGCAACATACTTCATAAAGCATTGAGCAAGGGATGCAACAGAAGAGGAAAACAAAAAGATACTTTGTATATTGACTATTGTACAGTGTGTACTGAAACACTTTCATGTAGTTGTGTGTGTATGTGTAACAACATACTTCTTGCCACTGAAAAAAGCTTTCTTACCTCTGATTTAAATAATATGTCCTTAACATAACCATGACAACACTAACATCACAGATTTTCAGGTGTAAACAACCATTTCTCAGTATGATAGACAGGCAGCACAATCAGTCATATCGAGTAGAGTCCCATAAAAAAAGGAAGATCAAGTCAGGCACTTAAGGTCAAGAAAACTTTAATCATTAAAGATAAGAAGTGATGGAAAAGTGATTGTGCAGTGAAGAAATATTGGAGGCAGGAATGGTAATCTTTGAATGTACAGCAGACGTGGAAGGAGAGAGAACTTAATGTAGAAGAGTCCAGTTCCACATAGTCTGCCTCAAATTTCAAAAGCAACTTCTTAAGAAACCTAGGTTTCATCTCAGGAATACATGTCAAAGCATGGAGACCCCATATGTGACCTGAAACCCACCAGGTCAGTCTGTCATAAGAGGGACCAGAATGGTCTACAAGGCCAGAGTTACATGTGTTGGTACAGGGCACAAGAAGACAATGTTTCTCAGGCTATTTGACTGTTGATCACACACAGTGCAAATATCTTTATATATACTACTCACATTCAGTGCAAAGTACTTTTACATTATATATGTTAAAGTGTGTGTGTGTGTGTGTGTGTGTGTGTGTGTGTGTGTGTGTGGCGTGTGGTGTTTTAACTTAAATACTATGAGACTAGAGTGTAGCTCTGTGGAAGAGAACATACTAAGCATGTATAAGACCAGTGAAGCAACAAGCAAAGGTACTTCTCACAGACATAAATAAAAGCAAGACCCTAATAGTCACTCTACCTAAAAATAAATTGGAAAAACTGATGCCAGCCAGAAAATGCAAAGGTATATTCGAATCAAGTTATCTGGAAATGCAACAATTAACCAATAAAGATGTTGTAGCATGTATGCGCTGTCTGACACTGTACAATTTCAGCAACGATTCTTTTATTGGATTTAAAGACCTAAACTATGGTTGTGCTTTAAACACACATATGCTATAATTTTAACTCATTGAGCCTGTTGGCAAGCAACGGGTATTTTCCTATGGGGTTGCATGTTTTAACAGCCTGCGATCTTCAAATGTCCTTCAAATGCAATGTCCGTAGCCTCACTGGAGAGGAGGCAGCCCCATATGTACATGTCTTGGTTCTTCCTGGGTACCAGCAGCACAGTACCCTGATAAGGCTGCAATGTAACTTTGAAGAATTTCAACGGTATGATCACAGATGAGACGCTGACGTCAGATGACATATTGACCACCTCCGCCTTACCTGTATGCTTTGAAGCCTAGTATGTTTTGGTTGTGAAGTGTGTTAAATGTAGTCTATTCATTTTTTTTATAGATGAGATTTGTGACCAGCCAAATATGAAAACGCTCTACACTGCTGGATGAGAGACAGAAACCTCAAAAATGAAGCACACTTCTTTGTGATACCAAATTATCACTGGGAAAAGATAATTTTTTCTCTCCTTGTGGTATTTAAACGTCATCCTTTGGAACAAACAATGTGGCTCAGGCAGCTAGCTGCCATCGCCTGACAGCCTGTCTTATCTGCCAAATCGCTCATTAGGTTTGGCAATTTTCACCTGCTCCCCCAGTTTGTATTTCAGCAGGGAATGGGCATCACCCTGCTCTTACCATCACTATAGCAAGTTCCCAGCAGCCCTTTGTTAACACAGCACCCCTTTCCACCACACCCGGACAATGCAATTACTCTATGTACAGTCCACTATTTTTAAAATGTCAATTTGGTTCCCACCATGGGAGGCCAGCCTAGCTTCAATGGAACATCAGTATAGGAGCAAGTGTGTTATATAAGCCCATAATACAGCATTAAGCACACTCAACCATAATTAACCTAGTTCCACACTCAAGCAGAACCCATAAGCCATAGGTGTTTGCTTCTTTAAAATGCTTGTTTCAGGGAGTATCTCAAGCAGGTACATGCTAAGATATGAGGCACCTGAGTCCTCTTCCCATTGGGTCAGATCATTCAACCTTTGCTATAGGTATGAAAGGAGAATGCTCAATTTATAAACAAACAATGTCGGAGGCATGACAACCAGAGTGGAGAGAAGCTAAGAATTGCTTGCCCTGAGCCTGTGAACGTGGTGGAATCTGGGGTGGATCGATACGTGTTGGGCAAAAATCACCAAAGATATAAAACAAAATGCCTGATACTCTATAAAACAACTTCTGCTGGAATACTGGTTTTCATTATGCAGAAGTAAAATATTCACTACCAACCCTGCAATTAGCTAGAAAATTACAATAATTACAGCAATTTTGTATCCCATCTCCAGTCCAATTAATAGATATATGACCTTGTCAACATGTAATAATCAGACTGCATCCACAACAGGGCTGTGGATGCTGAATGGAGCTTACTCAGTGAGAAGGCAATTATTTGAAATTCTGGGAATAGCACTTGTATGCCTTGCTCTATTTTAACAGCTCAAAGCAAATACAATAGGATAGAATCTGTACTTTCAATATATATTTAAATCAGATCAAAAAATAACATGTTAATATCAGCTAACTGTTAAAAGGCTAGATCACTAAGCCAAACAGCCTTAGTCTTCTCTATCTTTGAACAAATCTTTAAGTAGATCTCTCTATTCTTAGATAAGGAAAAATCCAAGATCAAAAGGAAAAGGCAGAACAGTCAGACAGCTAAGCCTCGAAGGTACTTACTGCATGAGCCTGGGGATATGAACTCAATCCCAAAACCCACATAAAGGTGACAGGGAAAATAAACTTCCTCTAACCTCTGTATATGTGCTATGGCACATGTACCCACAAGTACACAGAATGCACATGAAGACACAGTAAGAGTTAAAAAGAAAAAAAAAAACTTAGGAAAAGGGCAAAGAAGGGAATTTACTTTATGGCATAATCTTTTAATAAATATTACTTTGTCTGTTAAGTCTAAAAATTATCAAATTAGTAATACCTTAAAAGTTAAAAGAACATCTCAGGAAACAAAATAATTTTAAGACTTAATAAAGTTTTAAAATAGTTAACAATAAAAAGATTTAAAAGTTACTAAGATACAAAGTAACTAATCAGATACTTTGTCAAACACTTTACAGCAGCACACCGTTTCCAAAAGCTGTGATGTCAACAGGGCATACAGCATTCCGGAATTTACTGAAATCTTCCTTTGACTATTAACATTGATATGAAAAACTCAATTCTGAAAACAAACTAATGTGGCCAGGACTCCAAAAACAGGTACCTGTGCCCTGCTGTCTGGAAATTTAAGACATCCTTGAGCATTAAGAAAACTAAACCAGCATGTAAAAACAAACAAACAAACAAACACCCCTGAGAAATCTGAACCAATCCTATCCTTGAACTTTTCCTGGAGGAGACAGTTCACCTCTGCACGTATGTGTCTCTTACTTCTTCCTGTAAGAGCCTCTGTAGAGATTTCGTTTATTTTATGCAGGGTCTCTGAGAGAATTATAAGAACTCTTTTACTTTTCACTCTCTGAATCTTGGGTGCTTAGTTCTGGACTCAGATTCAAGCTGCCTGCATATTTTAAACCTCTAGCTGACTACATAGATAGGACAAAAAGCAAGAGGCAAACAAAGGAGGAGGCACAGGCAGCTTACAAACAGAACTAAGTTGTTGAAATGTGACGGACCACACCAGTGAGGGAAGAAAAAGGAATCAGAGTACATCCGAGAAGAATAAAATACACATTCTAAATAATCACCTATACTGTGATTTAGATATTCTATAATCAACTATAGAAAGAAAATCGCCACCCAAAGACTCTCAGTCAGTAAAACCACACCAAGTACTCAATCTGAAGTAACTGGGGGCATCTTAAGCAGAAACGACTAAAGAAAGATAAATGAGTTTTAAACTTATTTCTTTGTGGAAGGAATGTTGGTATGACAAGGTCCCACTGTGGCTACAACTTATAGTGTTCCTGCCTTAGCCCCCAGGTAGCAGGATTATAGGTGTAAGTCACCACCATGCCTTACCTAAGTTATAAGTAACCTGAACACCACCCTGTTACTGTTTACTGCAGCTCAGCTCGGCAATTTTACAAACAAGTTATTATTTCTAGCAAAAAAAATATTTCATATTTCTAAGTAAACTGTTCAGAATGATTATGGAATTCTTCAAACAAATATCCTGAGACTGAGAGTCCCTGGAACATGACACAACATAGACTGTGTCCCTAACTTTCCTTGAGGTTTGAACTCTCTCCCAAAACCTCGCAGACAATTTTGGTGCCGAGGTCTCTTCTTTGCTAGTGTTCTCATGAAATATATGCACTGTGAGTCATGGCTACAATGGGGCGGACTATGAGAAGCCTTTAGTTATTTCTATGTATAAAGACAGTGCAGGGTAGCATACTTGCAATCTATCATAATTTACCCTTAGTCAACAAGCAAAAGTCTCTACTACAGACAAAACTAATCCCATCTATGAATGGGTTCATAACTGCTGGCTTCTTGTGTAAAATACACTGGCCTAGGTTCAAACGGTAACCAATGTCTAATAAATACAAAGAATTCCATTTGTAGGAGCAAAGGCAGAAAAAGAAGCTAGGGTACCTGGGAGTTAGGATGAAATGTGCAGAATACAGAAAACTCTCACTTACTTGCCCTAAGGACTGAAGGCGTGACCTCAATTTCACTTGTGGCTTGATAAGGCTGAAAAGCAGAAACATTGTTGGTGCCCAGCTCACTGCCGAATATCTCTGGACTCTGGGTTCCCGTGGAGCTGGCACTGGTACCATCTCCTCCATGGTGGGGATCCTGCTCATCAAACACTGCTACCAGCTGGAAATGAGAGGAAAAAAAAGGCACTTGTGAATGAAGGCATCAAAATCACTACCAAATACTCCACCATGCTGAGACAAACCTAGGAGAAAATACAGACAGCGATGTATCCAAGAATGCTAGCTTTTTAGGAATTGCAACCTCAGTGAAACACTGTTTCCCTGAGGCCCAATGCTCCAGTCACACGTTTCTAGGAAGTGAGTTTCATATCTAAAATTTCACAGGTATAAATATAGTAAGACACATGACATCCCAGAATGCTAGGGTAGGAGTTAGTTTAAATCTTTTTTTACACAGATATGCTAGTAAACATAAAGAAAATCTGTGTACATGCATGTATGCATGTATGTTTTCTTTGCCTTTTTTCATTTTCTCACCCCTAAAGGTCTCAAGTTACCCAGGCTAGCCTACAACTTGCTGGGCCCAGGAATGATGCCTTTCACTTCCCATTTCACAGTCCTGGATTACAAGACTAAACCAACACATCCTCTGATGCTGAAGACTGAACCAGGCTACATGCTAGGCAGATGCTTCCTAAGATGCTATGGAAATGCTCTACCAACTGAGCTATATCCCCAGCCTCGTGTGTGTGTGCGTGTGTGTGTGTGTGTGGTGTGTGTGTGTGTTTGTCCATATTTGAGTCCACACATATATGCTGCTCTTCACATATAAGGAAGGGGATATTTAAAAATATACTCCCAACTCATCAATTACTGTATAAAACTTGAAGACCAATGAAATGAGTCAGTTATGGGCATGAGTTTGATTTAGAGAGGGGGGGGAAGGGAGGGGGGAGGGAGGGAAGAAGGGGAAGGGAGAGGGGGAGGGAGAAAGGGAGGGAAGGGAAGGGAGAGGTGGAGAGGGAGAGAGAGAGGGGGAGGGAGGGAGAGAGAGAGGGAGGGAAAGAGAGAGAGGGAGGGAAGGAGAAAGGGGGGGGAGAGAAGGGAGAGGAAGGGAAGAGAGAGGAAGGAGGGAGAGAGAGAGGGAGGGAGGGAGAAGGGAGGCGGAGGGAGAGAGAGGGAGGGAGGGGAAGAGGGAAGGGAAAGGGAGGGACAGAGAGGGAGGGAGAGAGAGGGAGGGAGAAGGGAGAGGGAGGGAGAGAGAGGGAGGGAAGGGAGGGAGGGAACAGACAAGGGGAATGGACTTGCTTATGAAGAGCTTTGCATGTCAAAGGCATGATTGTGATTCATTAGCTAAAACACAAACAACTAACTGAAATCAGTTATCCCACAGGGCAGCAACATGAGGTGGTGACTTTGAGAACGTGACAATAACGCAAATAATCCCAACCATTCACCATTCTGCAAACAAATACATGACCACACTGAATGGGCTGAAACAGACACCATCTAGATTCACTGTGAAATGACACGATTTCTGCTGTTTAAAATAAAGCTAAATACTAACGAATGGTCATATACACGCTATTCCAGGGAGTCAATTTGCTTCGTGCGTGCATACGGTCTAGCAACTCCCACTCTGCTCACAAATGCGCAGATCAGGAATGAACAAAAAAGTGAAAGTATTTTGGATGGCGAAAGCCAATATTTTCACTGTCATAAACAGCAGTTGCCTAAAAGGAGAAGCTGGAATGAGCTCTGTGGTGTTAGACTGGAACTGGGGCTCAGCTGAAACTCATGGCTCCCATGAGTCAGCCACCCCCAGCAATACCACTTCATTACTGTGAACACGACCATAGGTTCCTAGAGAATACTTACACTGACCTGCATGAATAGGCCAATCACTAGATGTGGGTCATTAATCAATAACACTGCAAGTACCAGATGTATGGGACCATTGTTGGCATAGCAAGGCATACTGATGAACATAAAGCTTTTCTATAGAATATACTATTCTCTACAATAATAATAAAATATACCATACATAATTTATCACCATAATTGTACATGAACGGCAATGTAGTAAGTTCTTTCACACCAACAGATGAGAAAAGCATTATGCTACGATCTCACGGAGATAACGAAAATTCCTAGATCTACTGTGTTCTAATGGGTAGCCAGTTAGAAAGATCATACAGGTGGCCGGGCATACAGAGAGATGATGTATATGAGTATTACAGATCAATCTCCTAGCTCTAGTCTAAGAGGTCCCAGTATTGAGAAGCAATAGCATCCCAGAATCAATGAGCACACGTCATGCCCAGATCTAGGTTTCTAATGTCATTTGCTAATAAGGCAAGGCATCTTGAAAAATAGCTGACTGAAAGTAGAACAGTGAATGAATGCCTAGCAATGCTGAGAGTGAGGAAGTGTTCGAAAGACAAGAGAGCTACATCAGAGGGAAGCAGATAGAACCTGAATCCCCTCTCTCCCCTACAACCAAAGCTGGGATAACTTAGGACCAAACAAATAATTCCACCAGGAGGTCATAATTGGAAAACAAATAACACACCTGTGTATCAGTGATGGCTTAAACAATGGTGGAAAGCTGAGAGCTGCGGTATCCAAATAATAAAGACAAGAGTGGGGCTGGGGTATGGCTCATTTGTAGATGGCTTCCCTGGAATGCTCAGTGCCTCTTGTTTCATTCCCAGCATTACATAAACCAGACATACTGGCAAAATCCTGTCATCCCAGTACTTCCAAGAGAGAAGCAAGAGAATCAATAGTTCAAGGTCATCCTTGAGTATTCGGCAAGCTGGAGTCTGGTCTGGGCTATCTGAGTATCTATCTCACCAGTAAGTAGATAGATAAATGAATGGATAAATTTAAACAAATAAAGAAACAATATCGATATAAGTTATCAGTAGGAATGTTAATAGAAATAATTGTCACAGAAAAAAAAAATCTACCAATAGACACTAATATTACAGGATGAAAAAGATAAATAGATGTAGAATAATTGTCTATCTCAAATATGTTTCATTCTTGGCTACAGAGCAAGATGAGGACCAGCCTGGGGCTATATGAGACCCAGTCTAAAAAGATAAATAAGTACATAAATAACAATGGGAAGAATAAGCAATACTGGAAATAAAGTTATCATTAGTTATCATTAGGAAATCCATAGAAATAATTCTTACAGACAAAACCTACCAGGGGATGCCAAAGTAGATGGTGAGAATAGAAAGAGAAGCGATATGTTTGCCTGTCACAGAAGGCTTTCCATATTATATGTCTCAACCAAAAGAAGAAAGGAAGTTACTTTTGCCATGGAGAGGGTTGACAGGCACAACTCTCCATACATAAAATCAGCAGTGATTAGAACACCACCCCTGAGAAGGACAGAAGGCCATTTGTGTGGCTGTTGTTCCCGCCAATTGTGTCTCTTCAACTTAATCATAGAATATCAGGTAAATCTAAATTGAAGGACATTAAACCAAACAAAGATTAATCTGATTTAGAGTACAACAGTCATGAAAATCAGGAAAGAACGACAAAATCTCGTAAACAGGAAATCACAGAACAGGAAGTACATGTGATGGAAAGCTCCAAAGGATATAGGGCCCAAAAAGTCTAACCTAACCAAGAGAGGCAAAATCTAAACAAACTTTGAAAATCAGCTGACATGTGAGCTGAAAGTTAGTTTATATTGACAATAATTGCTGATTATAGATTATAATCTATAATCTGATTATAGATTATAGATGATGCAGAAGGTTAGAACCTGACGAAGGGATCTGAAATCATCGGGTAGCTAGTTTCCCAACTTTTATGAAATTTATAATTATCTCAAATGAAAGTTTTCAACTGTTAGTTGTAGTCACAAAATACCACGAGAGATATCACTCTGGTTCTCCTCAGAACGAGCACAGTTCTTTGAGTACTACCAAGGTGTCCAACAACTCAGTAGCTTTCCAGGTATTTGGAAGAACCAGGGCTGAGGCTATAAGGAACCACCTGTCCTACTGAAGCATTGCAAGGTCCACACTGTAATTAAAGAGAGGTACATTCACAGAAATATGAGCAGCATTTAATTTCCTAGACAGCTTCTATCATTATATCACAGAGACATGCAGAAAAACAGGAATCAGGGAACTCTGATGCGGTGTGATGTGCAACAAACTGATTAATCTACCGGGACATCACGTGCAAAGAAGGGTGAGACCTTGGGCAGCTCAACCTTGTAATAAACAATGGGAAAAATATCCTTGACAGAACTAAAGAAACAAGGCAAGTGTTTGTAGGTATACTCCCAAGTTTTCAAATTGTAATTAAGTCTTGTCCTCCTGGTGTGACTGGTAGATCCTCCCCCCCCCCCCCCCCCCCCCCCCGCATCAGAGGCACAGAAGTCTCCTGAAAACAAAGATCAGGTTTCTCTTTCTGAAAATAGATAGATTCTTCCAGAGCTATGCTCCTGATGACATATCTGCCATGACTCTGCTCTAGTAGCATGAGAACAGCATAAAGAAACACATGGAGAAATGAGCATGGCTCTGTTTAAAACAAAACTTTATTTATAAAAAATAGACAGCAGATACAGTTTGGTAGGTGGCGATGTCTTTATGACCCTCCCTCCAGACAAGAGATTACTGTCTTTTCTGGCTGCCATTCAATTGTAAAGTTTCAATTTCCAAAATAAAGACAGTCAAAGCTACATTTGTAACCTTGGTAAGCTAACAACACCCACTTTGAGTTGGTTCATCAGAACAGAGAACTCCTACATTGATTTAAATATCATATCCTAGACAAGTTGTATAGCTCTTCATATGCTTTTTTAAAAGCTATCAATTTTTGACATTTTGATGTTTAACTGGAGATAATTAAAATTCAAGTTTGTTATTTAACCATGAGATTATTTTCTCAGGAATCTAGTCCTTTCTGCAGAGTGAAAATGGAGACGGAAAATTGCAAACAACTCTCCAAATATGCCAAATATGGAAGTGCTTATACATGTATATTAGTTTCAATAATTATCTCCAGCATTTTGAGAAAACACAAGATTAAGAAATCTGGACTGTGTCGTGAATAAATGCTATATGAATCTCAGTGGCAGAATCACAGTTGGTGATCTGCAATGTGCCAATAACACACAATTTTACAGCTTTCTTTTAAACCAAATTTTAAGTGCCAGGTGCAGAAATGAAGTAATTTTGTGTTAAATTGGGAAGGGTTTATAATTTTAGAAAAGCTACTCTACAAGAATACATATAGAAACACAGCAAAAGAAAAACGAGACCTCCACAAAAACATCACAGATTCAAAAATCCCTGCATGCCCTTCAAAAAGTAAAAGAAATGTAGTTTAAGTTTCTAAGACGTGACTCAACTCCGTATTTTAGCAGATGGAATCTTCACTATCCATGGACTAGATCATTCTTTAAGATTCACTTTGAAGTCTGTGTTTTAATTATGCTTGCCTGGAGTGGGGGTGGGGAGGTGCATACAGATATCCTCAAGAGTCTAGAAGGGGTGTTCGATCCTCTGTATGTGGGGTGGCCATGAATATTCTGGTATAGGTATTAGGAACTGAACTGGGGTCCTCTGCAAGAATAGTGCCTGTTCTTAACTACTGAGCCATCTCTCCAGCCCTGCAGTACCTGTTTTTAACTAACTTGTGAACCATAGCTCCAGTTGCAGAGGTTGTTAACTTAATAGTTACTAGCTAATCTCTCTTCTGTTCCTTAGCATCTGATAAGTATGATGGGGAAAAAAAGACCAGCTAAAATCTGGTTAATTATGGGATAAGCTACACGTAAATATACCCTACTCAATGCCACACATTCCCCACCAGAACCTAGTAAATATACATCACACATCACTACAAACTGCTCTGATGAGTAAAACTATAAGTAGAGTAGGCCAAAGCAGAGTGGCTGTATCCAGAACTGCATTTAAGAAGCGCTCAGGCGTCTTTGGAGGGTGGCTGGTGCATTATGGGCCTCCACTTATCTCCAAATGCTTCTTTATTGGAAGTAGGAAACAGGATGATAGTTACAATAGGCAGAGCAATGGCCTCACACCAAAACTATCATCCACATCTTTCATAGTGGTGGGTGTTAACATTCTGTCTAAGCTCCGCCCCACAGTTACCTGGCAACAGCCAGGTATGCCTGACTCACTATAAAAGGGGCTGGTTGCCCTCCTCACTCTCTCTTGCCCTCTTGCCTCCTCTTGCTCTTTCTCTGCTTCCTTTCTCCCCCTCTCCCCATTCCCTTCCCCACTCTCTCTCCATGTGCTCATGGCCAGCCTCTATCTACTTCTCTACTTCTCTTCTCTTTTCTTCTTTCTCTCTCCCCCTCCCCCTTTCTCTGCCTCTAACCACCTTCTTAACTCCCCTCCTCATGGCCTTAATAAACTCTATTCTATACTATACTGTCATGTGGTTCGTCCTTCAGGGGAAGGGATGCCTCAGCATGGGCCAGCCAAGCTATCCCTTCCCCCACACCTGACTACACCTCCATAGAACATATACCCTTCTCTTTATCTTTTTATAAACATAACAGTGGGTGTTAAGTTACTTGCCATGACCAATACAACTTTATGAACAGGATTCAGGTTAGTGACCAGAAAACACAGAGCTAACCCAGGTGATGTTAAAATCCCCAACTAATCAGAGGAGCATGAGATTATAAAAGACCTCCCCTGACTTGAGTTGGAGATCTGTGATGATGGACAGAGATGCTGACCACTTGCTCTGAAGATGAAGAGTGGGAGCCTTGAGCCAATGAATGCTAACAGCATGAAGGGGCAAGAAAGAAATGCCCCACAAGCACCAGTAAGGGCTGTGGCTCTGCCAATACAGTGAAGACTAAGGTCACCTCTCTCCATCTATAACTGGGTGTGAGTAAGCACACATAAGCGCACACACACACACATGAAGCCTCTGGCTTATAGTGATGTTTCACAGTAGAAAGAAGAAACTGATGGTGACCCAGCAAGCACATAACTGGTAGTTCTCATTTAGTTAGTTATATCATGGTAGTATATATGCATTGTAAATACAAAAGACTAATGAAAATTCCAGTTCATGTGGTTTGAGTCTACACACAAATATGAAAGTTTTTGTTTTAAAGGATCACAAAAAGAAAGGCCACAGAAGGGGTAAGAAGTCTGCTAGAAAAAAATGTTCAGACCAACATATAACCAGGCAATGAAGCTCAAACTTCCCAGGTGCAATAATTCTCATCAGAAAACGAAAGTGAAGACCAAAGAACTGGGCTATCCAGAGTAAAGTAGGAATGGCTTGAAAATCAAATTTCCTGGACCTCCAATACTCCATATTCTCTATCTCCCTGCCTCTGAATACCTCCCACACTAATAAGCCCAATGGCCATAATCCGCAGACAACCGAAGCCTCTAGCTGGGAGTCTCTTGAGTAATCAAAGGTGATAACCTTCACCTCAATCAATGCAATTCTGAGCTCACCCACCTAAAACTTGCTGACTATATTTGGTAGACATCAAGATAATCGCAAACAATCTGAATATCATGATAGTGTGGCTCACTGTCAATCACAGAATTTAAAAGAGAGGGAGGGAGGGAGGAAGGAGAGAGGCAGGCAGGCCAGCGGGTATTTCAACTAAACTAGTCAACAAGCTGGGCAAAAGAATACACTGGAGCCAGTGCTAGGCTGTGTTAGAAACAGTATAGGCTATGTCAATAATCAAACTTACTTTAGGAGAAACACACACAAAGACAGACGAACACACACACACACACAACACACACACTCACACACACACACACACACACACAACACACACTTCCAGCATCTACAGTTCCAGTCATGACATTACTGAACTGTCAGAAGCAGGTGTGGGTGAATTAACAATGCAGTCTTCTTCCTAAGAGAGGGCTTTGCTTCCGTCAGGCCCAGGCTTGCCAGCATCTTCTCCTGCCTCTGGGATCTGACTTATGAACCCATGACACAATAGAATGTTCTATCCAGAAACCCAGAAGTGTGGTGATGTGAGGCAGTTTACACTCCCATCTCTTACACCATTGGGTCTAGTTGGAAAAAACAGAAACATGAAGGAAGGGAGTCTCTTATCAGTTGTCTAGGTACAACTGAACAAATTGCTGGCAAAAATAATCCTCTTGTCACCAAGATAGCTCTCAAATAAGAGTATCAGAACAGCCAGGAAACCATACAAAAGGCTAAACACGTGACTTTTAATTCAACCTTAACAACATATATTTCTCTCTGAACAAGACTATGGACTATGCTTCTAGTCAAAACACTTCTTCCCTCCTTGTAACCTAAATGTAGGAATTCCTGTGATTTTTCTATACCTATGTCCTCAGCCTACATTCTTTACCCGTTGCAACATGTATAATACATTGTACCCTCTACCCTCATAATCTGTTTTGCTAAATGGATCATAGCAAACATGTTATTTAACATTAAATACTTGTACCATGTAACTTCAAAGCTACAAATCATTTAAGAAATCATCGTTATACAAAACTGTTTTAACCTTTCAATTCATAACAATGATTAATGTCCTACTAATCATATCCTATCCTTAAAATACACTGTTAAGGAAGATTTCTTATCAAAGATTTTGGAACATCCGTATCTTTCCTTAACTCCAGTGCTTCAATAGTCGAAGCCTTTCTTTAATTTCGAAGAATACACATTTCCTAACAACTTCCAGTATGGCTCTGAAACAACTCCCCGAACTGTTCTCCTTTGGCATGTATGCTCGCTTTCTCTTAAGGAGTTTAAACAAACTCAGCTGTGTCCTCTGCTGTAAGACTTTCCTTATTCAGATATTATAAAATATGTGAAGATCCCTAGAGAAGACCTGCCTTTTCCTGGCTTACTTTAAGCTTGTATATACCTGAACAAACGTTCTCTGAGGCTGACACTTGCAGGTTGTGCTGCAAAGTTCTCTCTGGAGGCTGCACTTGACAGCTGTGTGATCAGGTCTTTATCCAGGTGACTCGATGTATGTCTGAACTCAGGATTGTAATATATAAGATACAGAGATAATAAAAAATAATAATAAAAAATATATAATCATAAACTTTGGACCTTAATTTGGAATTTTTTTTTTGGTTTGTTTTTTTGTTTGTTTTTTGTTGTTTGTTTTTGTAAAATGCCAACCAATTACAATCCTAAAAGAATCTAGTTCAACAATATTGGAGTGTTCACATTTGAGACTGTTGTTTATCAAGGTTTTTGAAGGTGTATGTGGTGGTTAGTCCGTGAGACAACAAAGTCACAGAAAACCTCAAGTGTCAGGCCTGGGATGAAGCAACAAGGTGCAAGCATATCCTGCCTTAATAAAGACAGCACTTTCAGTGCAAAAACCAGCCTGTTTCCAAGGCAACCTGCCACGTCTATGGAAATTCACTTGGGAGTCGGTAAATCCTGGGAGTGCAGAGTTCACTGTTTGAACAAGACACCCACTGGCAACTTAGCTCCCTCTAAAAGCATGACCAGAAAATAAAGAGAAGTTTAACTGCTTCAAAGGATAAAGGAGATTCACACGAGTCTATTAAGATGTGGAGATGGGCAGATAAAACGAAAACGGGTGACCTCAGATGTAAAGGAAAAATTGGTTTATTTTCAAGTTCAAAGGCACCACTTGTGGGGAGTGGTGGCAAACCTGTCCTATCAGTGTTCCGAAGGCTGAAGCAGGAAGATAGTCAAGTACAGATGAGCCATTGCATACAGATCCAGTCTCAACCCCACCCCAACCCCAAATGCACCAGAACATAGTCCTCACTGAAAGTGATGACACACACTGAAAGGTCAACGTGCACACCGAAAACCAGAGAGCCAATACTGGCAAAAGATCAAAGTCCAATCAATCTATTTTCTAAAAATCTAAGCCCCCTGTAACATTACAAAATGACTTTCAGATTAATTTGCATACAAAGGGAAAGAGAAGAGGGTGGATTTTAAATATCCACTGGGGCACAGCCGGGAGGCTTCAAACATTTTCTGAAGTGTTTGTTGCTCTGTTCATTGTTTTAGCATCTTCTGCAGGATAGATGAAGATGTCCTTGACATTAGCTTAAATTATCTCTGGTGTACAGTACCATGCTGATTAAATTAGGCTCATTTTAATCATCTGGCAGGTGT
This sequence comes from Mastomys natalensis, assembly GCA_021653895.1. Classification (NCBI taxonomy): domain Eukaryota; kingdom Metazoa; phylum Chordata; class Mammalia; order Rodentia; family Muridae; genus Mastomys; species Mastomys natalensis. The sequence continues at coordinate 389,228 of JAJTUV010000360.1, read as the reverse complement.
ATTCTAAAAGCAACCAAATAATAAAAAATGTTAATCAACTCTTCATTAGTACAACCCGTTTAGCAGTACTTTAAAAGGTAAACACACTGTAAATACTAATTGTGTGCCAATCCTCCCTCCCACACATATATGAAAACAATAGCATACAAGCATCCCGTGTATTTGGTGGGTAAAAACATAAGAACAATAGCACACAGGAATCGCACACATGTATTGGGTAAGAAAGTAAAGACAATAGCATACAAGCATCCCATGTATGTGGTGGGTAAGAACATAAAAATAGCACACAGTTTACATACATGTAATGGGTAAGAAAGTAAAGAAAATAGCATACATGCATCCTGTGTGTGTGTTAAAAACAAAACCCAATAGCTTACAAGGACTCCATCTAGCTGGAGAGTCATTTACGGCCTTGTGTCGAAATGCAAATCTCCTTAGGAGTAAATACCACAGGTAATGAGTTTACCTAAGACGAATTCAGAGGCTACATTTTAAAGGAAACTGAAACTGAGGAAAGCAGGCCTCAACCTTGCCTAATGCCTCAAAGAAAATGTCCCAGAAGATGACCTGAAATGGGTGAGGCACAGTTTCTCTCCCCAAGTGAGTGAAGGGCAGGAAGGTGATGACCAACCAGCTGTGTAGACCTGAACATTTTCTCTACCTATCTGGGCTCAGTACTGGGGTCTAATAATAGTGATGAGAGAGATTGCTTAAGTTGGTTCTTGCAAGCAACAACTGCACAGGTCCTTAATAAGTTACTATTTATTCAAGAGGAAGTTTCAGGCCTGAGAGTCTTGTCAGAAGATGGTGACAGCCCTGAGGATGGTGGCTAAGCCATATAATCTATATCCCCAAGACCAAGGCTTCCTTAAAGGCATACCATCTCATCAGCATTTTTCTTCTATAGAGGGCTTCGAGAGGGGCAGACAAAGGACCAGAAGAGGAAACATTGAAAGCCGGTTATTCCAATAATGAAGAAGTCACCAGAGCCCAGATTAATAGGAAAGCAGTGGAGTGAAAAGACAATTAAAATGTATAATTATGGAAATACAAAGCACAGACTTATTTAAAGGATTTGGCATGTGTGTTGTGGGTAGTACCACAGAAGTAGAAATTGCACAAGGGGTTTGGGCTCCCAGTAGGATAGGCAGGGGGGAAGTCCAAGAACACACCAGTGACTAAGCAATCAGCTTATAGAGACACTGAGAGAAAAAATGGAGGGCTGGGGGGGAGTTATAATTCTCAAGGATGTAAGAAGAAAAAGGAGCCTCTCAGCCTAGAGTCTGGCTGAAGACTCTGCCAGCTAAAATTCAGTGATTCCAGCACAATTAACCCTGGCTGCAAAAACTGCCAACACAGAGACTATAGGTCTTTATACAAAACTATTTTCAGAGAAATGTGTACATATCAGTCAAGTAAGCTAGGTGCAGGCCTAAATATGTAGGACCCTATACACAGGGCCTTTATTTGCCCCAAACAAAACTTTGTTTCCATGAGGTGAACTAAAGCTCCGTGAAATGCTCTCCACCCACAAGGCTGATGGCTGATGAGAACTTAAGTGACCAGAGAGGCTGAAATGTCACAGGACCAGACCATAATTATAAATGATCTTGGAGAACCAGAAAGATGAAACAGTGGCTAAGAATGTTTGCTGGGCAAGCATGAAGACGTGAGTTCAAGTCCTCTAGAACCATGTAAAAAGCTAGGAGTGACTGTATGTATCTGTAACCCCAAAACCAAAACCAGCAAGCTTCTATTCAATGAGAGCGATTGTCTTAAGTAAGGCAGAGTACAACAGGAGAAAATACACAAAGGCACTACTAACACATGCATAGTGTCTGACACACATACATATATGCATGGCATGAACATAAATATAGCACTAAAAATTACTTTGAAATGAAATAAACATTATCCTGGACTCTCCTTAGCATCCTTAAAAACCCTTCATTGCCCACTTCGGTGTATGGCCTAACATTCTTGTGATCAGGGAAATCCTTTGTAATGCACAGAATCTCTAGATCCAAGGAACCTATAGAGAAGACAGCTTCTGGGGCCTATTGTAGAGATTGCCAAATCTTGCTGTATCCTAATTAGCTAATGTTCTCACCGATGTAGTTTTTTAAAAAAAAAATATGACAATTTATATCTTCATCTATTACTATAAAAAACTCCATTAAATGATTGCTACATTAGAACATGGCATTTAGGGTAGCGTGTATCTGTGTCCCCAGGCCATGGTCAATAAATACTTGGTGCCTCTGGGGTGATGGGTGTGTTTTTCCTGTGTTGTCCCTTAAGATATCCTAACTTCATGTCTGCAGGTGAATGCCTGCATTCTGTACTACCACACAGACTGCTGGGAGTTCAAAGCCCAGTTGTTATATATCAAGACTCTTTAGAAACAAAACAAAACCAACCAACAAGTACTGGCCTAAAAGGAGAAGAAATACCAGCTTACACATGTTGTAAAGTGTTTACTGAATATCACAACCTCAATCTCAAAATCAGTATTGAGCTCGCCTAAAAAATACGAGCAGGTCTGATATAAACAAGCCATTCAGCCGGGAACCCATGCCTTCAGGAAACAGTGTCAAATTACAAGAGGAAAAGTCACATCAGAAATGGAGATCTCATCCTGGTAGGACAGAAGGACAAACGGCGAACCACATAGCAGAGCTGTGGCCTCTTAGCTACAGTATTACTCACCAAGCAGGATCTGAACTGACCCAGGGACTTAGTGACACACAGCAAGGCTGTGCCACCTTTTAGAGCACTGTTCACCAAGTGAAATCTAAGGTTAGGGCTGAAGAGGTGAGCACAGTCAGGAAAGAGCCTGCCGTGCAAGCCTGAAAGAAGCCCTGAGTTACATTTCTAGTATCCAAGTGTGATAAGCCAGGTATGGTGTGGAACATTTGGAATCTCAGAACTAAGAAGATGGAGACAATCAGATCATTGGTGGCCACTGGCTACCCACCCTAGACTACTGGGGAGCCCCAGACAAGTGAGAGAACCTAGGTTTAAGGGGAAACAATTAACAGTGGTCAGTGCCTAGGACACCACTCAAGGGTGCCCTCTGGCCTCCACATATACTAATACAGCAGGACTGTGTGTTACTAAGTCCCTGGGTCAGTTCAGACCTTGCTTGAAGAGTCACGCTGCTGGGTTCTTAAGAAACTCGATTCCAATGCCAGGTCAGCTTTTCAGAGGTAGCTGGCATTTTTGTCCACGCTCTGAGCAGCTGGACCTGTAATTTGGCTGGCCCGGTATTTACTACAGGTGGGAGGGTACATCAAAAACAAGTAAAAAGCAATGTGAAGCAACGTGATAGTAAGCTGGGCTGAGAACGAGAGTCACATGGACTTGCGTGGAGCATGAGGAAGCTATAGGCAAAGTGACAGAAAGAGCTAGTCAGGAGTGTCATGAAGGTGATGGGAGTCTCAGGGGTCGGCTTTCAGGCAGGACCACACAAAAGCAAGATATGCATTTCCCAGCCAGGGCATGGAGGAGCCAAGGAAGAAAAGCAGGCTGAATATCTACCCCTTTTCACTGAGAGAATGAACACAATGGCTCTCCTCGACCGGGAATATCGCCATGAGTTTTAAGTCATGAGACAGACATAGAAGGCCTTATCCATTGCAGCAAAACCAAATGACTCCAAAGAGTAAAATTTTCTTGATAAACACATCTGTAAGCACGTGAAAAGAAGCTTTGTAGGAAGCATATTCAATACAAAACCAAACCTGGACAAGTGGTTGTTTACAGTCACGTGTAGAGTGAGTGTTCAAATATTTGCCAGCACAAATACCAGTATTTTCACTACATCTGGGCTTCTGTCTGCGATGGCACAAGAGTTGCTGCATTTTATGATGAACAGGGCAAAACACAACACAAGGAAACAAAAAGAAACACAAGGAAACACAAGGAAAAGTCCCCATGAGCAGACGCAAGAAGAAAGCCACTTGTTCCTGCAAATCAGAATCCCATTAAAACATTCAATGGGAGGCTAAAATATATATGTGTAAGGTTTTTTACCTGTAAGGTAACAAGAGAGAAGAAATAAATATATATAACAAAAATAAAAAATTAACAAGATAAAATTTAAAAGGGGAGAAAGGGGCCTGACACAATCTTATGAGACAGACAAAAAATTTCCAAGGATGTTGCTGAGTTCATTTTCTGTCGGACAGCTACTGCTAGGCATGCAGCCTGCCCTAAAGAGTAGTTTGTTTTCCGAGGAGACTTCCTGGGAGGGAACTAAATTTTCATTTTCAACCTAAAAAAATCGTGTATAGTCACTACTGAGAAATGTGGAGCTTTAAGGAATGAAACAGGGCTAGCTGGGTGGCTCAGCAGGATCTGCTACCTACCCTGACAACCTGATCTCTCTCTGAGCCATATAGTTCCAGAAGAGAAGCAAGTTGACCTCTGACCTCTGTGAGCATTTGCATAGCACACATGTGCACAGGATTCATTTTTAACATTTATATACACACACTCTCTCGGTCTCTCACGCTCCTGCACGTGCACATGTGTACTATGCAAATACACGAGAGTGAGAGACCGAGAGAGTGTGTGTATATAAATGTTAAAAATGAAGCATGTTCTCATATAGTTTTAGGGATGGATGTGGTACCCTCATTTCTAAGTCTCCTGGCAGAGAATGACACATTCCTGTGATATACACATTGTGAATAGGCTGGGTTTTTGTTTTTTTTTTTTTGTTTTTTTTTTTTTTAACAGTTTTTGTTTAGAATTCACCGTTTTCACACAGCGCTAATGATTAAACAACTGTTCCTTCCATCATCTGGAACTGACTTGAAACATCCTAGCATTTGTGCCTAACAAAATGTTGCTTAGTCAGAAGAGCTTTTGCTTTGCAAGCATGAGATCATGAGTTCAGTGCCCAGAACCCACAGACAGACGGACAGACGGACAGACAGACAGACAGACAGACACACACACACACACACACACACAGAGAGAGAGAGAGAGAGAGAGAGAGAGAGAGAGAGAGAAACAGAGGGGGGCAGGCAGAGACAGAGACAGACAGATAGACAGACAGACATGGTAGTGCATGCTAAGGATGAGGCAGAGTGGTACCTACAGGCCAGTCATCCTAGCCTACTGGATGAGCTCCAGACAAGACTCAAAAATTGTCTCAAAATAGAAGGTGGACAGTGCTTGCATAACCCCACTTGAGGTTGACATATGTCCTTACACACATGTATCTGCCCCACCCAACTCTCAACATGTAAGCTGACTAACAAGACAGCTAGGAGGAAAACAGTAAAAAAATTAAAATTAAAAAAAAAAAAGGAAACCACTAAACCAGGAAAAAATAGAAGTCTCCCAGCTATTTGCCATGCCTGCTGATTTAGACCACAAGGTGACTCAGGTTTGTCTGAGAAAGCTGATCTTCCATGAGTAGTTTATCTATAGCCAGATCACTGTGGGAGCAAGACCAAGGCTGTGGGAGACTGGACACAATAACCAGCTGTTCTTTGTCTTCCAAAGTCTGTAGAACAAACATCCACCTGCAGCAGACAAACAAGCTGCAAAGTCTCCAGGTAGGGACCTTTTCAAAAATATAGTTTCTAATCACAGCCTCATAGATCTTCATCATTATATCTGAAAGAACTCTAATTACATTTAGGGAAAGAAAAGTGGATACACATGTCGGCACTAATGGGATCTCAGGACACGGATGGTTTCAAAGCAGCAGCTAGCAACCTAAGATGCATTCTGAAATCATTTGCATTAAGCGCAAGTTTTATCAGAAGGCCAATTAATAGTCAATTTAACAGCTCTGTGGAAAGAGTACTAAATTAAGTGTGTCAACACCATATATTTGATATCAGGGCCCGTCTCACATGCGTCAAGAAAATTACATGAGTGTAGGAAATTCTTGGAGACGAGAGCCATCAGTGGTGACTCACGACCGTAGCTGACAAGTCCAGTTGTTTTCAACATCTGGTAGAGATGATGCCATTAAAAGAAGCCCAGTCCCTGTAGATGTTTCATGGAAAGCAAAGAATAAATTAACCCAAGTTCCGAAGGAATAGTTTTTTTTTTAATTATGGAAAATAGCAATCCCAAGTTAAGTGACACAGATACATTAGAAACTAATGTGTACTGTTAGTATCTTATAAAAATAACTCAGTAATTTTCATTAAAATTAAGCCAATATTCTGTGTATGTTATTGAAAACCTACATCAAAGCCTACATCATCCAAGATTTACATTAGTCAGGTCATTCTTACCCTCATCCCTTTAACAATCCAGACAATTCATGCTTGACAGTCTTGGAGAGTGACTTATAAATAAATAAATATAAATATACATATAGATAATATAAATAATATAAATACACATATGCATATATACACATATAGACATACACACATATAGACATATATACACACACATATACACATATATACACATACACATACACACACACACATACATATATATATACACTCTTCCCCCCTCCCATTCAAATATCATCTAACCTTATAGTCCCACATCCAAAAAGCTCTCCAGATGTGGTTGCTGTACTACTTGGAATTCGTTAGAAATGTAAATATTGGTACCCACTCAATCAGAAATTTTGGGGCTGCAGCTTTAGGCACCTGCCATGTAAACTTCAGACAAAGAACAAATCTTACCTTTTTAAGACCTGTTGTTTAAAGTGACAGTCACGATGCAGCTCCTTAATTCAGGTCATCACACTGTGAGAACCATTAGTCTCACATTGGTGTCAGCCCTGAGTCATTCAAACTAAGCAAAGCGTCAAGACACAGAGAAAGGTGAAGGTGGGGTTTGCTATTAACCACCGCATTCTCCTGTTGCCACACTGGAATTCATGTGCTCGGTATGCTGCTAAGGGCATCAGGAGGCAAAGAGGTTCCAGACTGTAACTCTGATGACAGACCGTTGGCATCAATGTGATCTAAGGGCAAAGATAGTTCTAGAATTTCGGCTAGTAACTTAGGATGCAGTTTGACATCCTTTGCATTAAGCACAACTTTGGTCAGAAAGCCGATGAATAGAAACTCACATTACTTTTTCTATGGCTGTGATAAAATATCATTAACAAAAGCAGCTTGGGGAGGAGAGGGTTCATTTCTTTTTTTTTGGGGGGGGGTTCATTTCTTATTACAACTCTCAGATCACATTCCATCGAAGGGAAAATGGGAGGACTCAGGGCAGAAACTCAAAGCAGGAACCTGAAGGCAGGAGCTGAAGCAGAAGCCATGAAGGAGTGCTGTATACTGGCTTGCTCTTCATAGTTTGCTTATTCTGCTTTGTTATATATAACCCAGGACCACCTTCCTGGGTTGGGCACAGCCCACAATGGACTGGGACCTCTCACATCAATCATTGATCAAGAAAATGTCCCACAGGACAATCTGGTGAAAGCATTTTCCTCATTGGGGTTTATGCTGCCTTTGCAGCCTGCTAACTTGTTCCAGAATCAAGGCGAAGTTTCCCTAACTAATTGCTTCACTCAGATCTCAAACCTAACATCTCTATCTAAAAACCTGAGCTGAGCCAACCAGAATGAAGATACTCTACGAGAAGATCTTTCCAGTGCTGTCCCAATTTCAACTTATGGAAAAACATGTAAAGGCCAGACACGATTACTGTCCAAAGCCTCATCTAGAGACATAAGCATATGAAGAGTACGACAACAGTAACCAAGGAATATGTGCAGTATATAGCTCAATGGCAGAGCTCAGGGTTCATCCAATCATCCCTGTAAGAAATCTATTGGCATAAATGATGAAAGGGAAATTATATATGCTGCTTTAATTTAAAAAATCTCAATAGCCTCAAACAGACACAGGAAGACTAATTATGAGACTACTAATAAATAACCACAGCATGTAGAAGGTGGAGGCAGGAAGGTCAGGAGTTCAAGTCCTACCTGGGCTTTATGAGACCCTGTCTGGATGCCACCCATTCTGTGTATGAATGTATATGTGCCCATATGCATGTACACATAAACTAAGACCAATGAAACAATGCTATATCCATATTACTCAGAGCATATCTGTTCCAAAATACACACACACACACACACACACATATATATATATATATATATACATTCATTCATACATACATACATACATACATACACACAAACATCTCACAGTATGGATAGGGGACAAAAATTCGTCGAATAGCAACATACTCACAAGATAAACAATACTACAGAACTGTACTAGGGGCATCTTCTATTGTGCACTCTTTTCCTTCTTAGTTCTTATTATTCATAGAAATGTGTTTTTAATATTAAAGTAAATTTACAGTCAAGTGAAATCAAGAATATAATAAATATATGTTCTTTAAGAACCTAGCAAAATATCAGCATAATAGATGATATCATTAAAAGTAATGAAAGATTTTGATATTTGAGATTGATATTTTATATTAAAATTTAAATGTGACATGTTCTAAATATGCTTTTATTCAAAGACATTAGAGCTTCGTGGATCACAGCAATAACCTGAACCTATCCCACCAGCACACGTCAGAACCCTCTGGGAATAGAGATAGCTCTTACTTTCAATAGAATTTACCAAGCTGGCTTTCCTCATCTTTCCCACTGTTTTTGATATTTAATATATTTTTCAGGCTCAACACAATGAACAAGCACATTAGAATTTAGGACCACTCTAGACCCGTGACAGTCAGATGAAATGTGGCTATCACTCTCTAAACAAGGTTGAGGCCACTCCCTCTCCTAGCGCATTATCTTATAAAATTTAGTTATTTAACATTTGATAGTAAGAACACAAAAAAAACGTTCCTCGTGGGACTTTCAGGCTGTATGCAAATTCATAGAGTAGGGGACAAGACTGGATGGTTCATCAGAGCTGAACGGTAGGCTCTCATGGTCAGCCTAACCCCTTTAACAGGTCAAATAAAGGGACAGCAGCAATTAACAACAAGTGACAAGAGATACAACAGATTACACGCTCTGCCAGAACTCTTTGTCTTCACACTTGCTTTTAAAAATAGAACAGCAGGAGTCTCAAGATCCAACTTTTTTTTTTTTTTGCCATACATTTTAAATGTAATATAAGTAATCAGCCAGAATCATACCACATCGTTCCTCCCTTTGGGAAGATTGCGAATATTACATGTACCACGTGTATTAAATAATTATGACTGGAAATCATCACAGCACGACAAAACACAGGTGTCACTGCCAAGAATTCATCCAGGGATGTATTACACTGAGACACATGCTTTTAAGCCCGGTAAGAAAACCACTCTGAGTTCTTAACATTGCACAGAATAATAACCACAGCTGGGGGAGGGACATTAAGCACCTGGAAGAGTTCCCAAAGGGACAAATTATTACTGGGCACTTTCCTGTCTTTCAGACGGCATGAGGAGACTCCAACTTAGATACTGCTGCTCTGTGATCACAGAAGAAATGCATCGTTCAGCCTAGAAAGACAGACTTGGGGCAATGACTATGTTTAAACTCTAATTAACTAGAACATTTGACCATTGATTGTAGTAGCTGCTGAAACCTTAGCCTGTATTATCAAGTCTTCACATAAAATACCTCGCCGATTTCCTGCAATTTTGCTTCTTTGTGCTGTAGCTAGCCAGATGGAAACAGGTAAAGCTACACAATGGGGCTAGCCTCTTCAGGCAACTCAATTCATCTTGAACAAGCACACATTCTTCCTATTTCGTTGTTTAGTTTGTATCAGTGAGCTCAACTACATTTTAAAGACCTTGTCTGTAGCCAGCAGCATCTACCAATCATTTAAACTTGGTTTTCTATATGTCACAGGCGGTCTTTATCTCCCATTGTTCTACACTTCCTTTACAAATATCCATTAATAAAAATGACAAATTCACTATCCAACAGCAATGACACTTCACAGGACATGGTGGCTCCCAAACCCCAATCTTCCCGGTGTATTATTCTTATCAATTCCAAGGCTAGGAGCAGAATGAAGGGCACCCATGAGGCACCTCAAAATGGCTTCACTTTGGCAAATACTCTGAAGAAAAAAACCTTGTACAAGTCTTTGATACCGTCTCCATCACACCTCAAACTCAAGGACTGCCTCACAAGTAGCCCTCTTTTGAAGACCAGTACTGCAGGTCCAGTGTTCTCAGACTTTACTTCAGCTAGTCATAGTCTGTTTGCTGATCTTTGAAAGATGGTTGAATTTCCTGTGTGTTGGTGAGCATGTAATATGTGTTAGGTGGGCATATAATATGTATTGGGTGAGCAGAAAGTGTGCTGGGTGACCATGTAATGTATGTTGGGTGGGCATGTAATGTGGTTTGGTGAACACGTAATGTGTATTGGGTGAGCATGTCATGTGTGTTGGGTGGCATGTAATGTGTATTGGATAACAGGAGTGTGTGTTGGGTGAGCATGTAATGTGTATTGGGTGAGCAGGAATGTGTGCTGGGTAAGCATGGTAAGAGAAGAAAGCCTGTGCACAGTGGTGCTGTTTAATGGCATCACCGGGAGATATGTTCCACCTTTAATGTACTTGAACCATCTCCATGGAGAAACTCAGGCCTTGTATTTGGTAGGAGGGCAGTGTGTTAGGCTGGGACCTTACAGCACAACATAAACCTCAGGGAAATTATGTTGACAGAAGCTCAAGGAAAGCAGTCGTAAGGGCTAGCATGGTAACCACATGCCTTCCATCACAGCACTCAGGAGGAAGAAGCAGGGTTCTTCAAGCTCCAGGCCAGGTGACCCCTAACATTCTAAGCTCTAGGCCAGTCAGGCCTACACAGTGAGACTCTGTTTTGAAAAAGTAAAAGAGAAAAAAGAAAACTAATGTCTCCCCTTGGGTCCTGTGTGATTTTACAGTCACTCCATATTTGGAGATAATTAGGATTTTCTTCCAACTCGGGAGGGAAAAAAAAAATACTTTGTTATGCTCTTTTAACTATTAGTTTGAAATAAAACAGCAGGAGTATGATATTAAAGGTTTCACTTCAAAAACAGAATGTTTTCCATTATTTAAATGATCTACTCATTTTTCACTTATTCATTATTCTTTAGGAAAGCATATCTTTATAGCTCACACCTTCAGCATCAAAGACAAGGACTCACATGCCCTGTACTCTAGAACAGAGTTCCACCTATGTGTACCAATTTAATGCCATAAATATGAAGGAAATAGTCTCATGTTTACCCAGGTCTCCTGAGCTCCAGCTACATAAATGTGTTAAAAATTGATTATCTACTACAAAATACAAGTAAAAGTGGGTGACCCTGGATCAGACGGAACTGTAAATGAAAACTCTGTATAAATGATATGAAGACTCAGACGTAAAATTTCAAAGTCACAAAACCGCACAAATGCTCACACAGAGGAAGGAGGGAAATGTCTGTGCTTTGAGTCCGTGGCTGACTAGCTTGGTACTTCCAGGAAAGGCATAATATCAGAAGACACAGTCATCAGTACCAACAATCCACACACACAGGGAGATTGGGGGCGGGGAAGGGGTAGGACTCGGGAAATTGTGACCCTGATACCTTTTGGCAAACTGAGTATTTTGACCTAAGAATAGCCTCAGACACAACCCTGTGGACCTCCTCTCCCAGCAGCTCCACTACCTCCCCAGAGGAGGGTACAGAAAACAGACTTCCTTGTTTTACAAGGTAGGCAAAGACACTCCAACCCCTTACCCTCCCCAAGCCAGCTGTAGACTGAGAAAGAGTCTTTGAACCTTCCCTCTACTTTTCTCTGTAAGAGCTGGTCACAAAACAATTGCCCCTCATAGCCTGCAGTAGGCCTTGAGGTTCCCCATTCCACAGAGGCTTTGCCTCACAACCTGGGAATAGGAAGAGCAATTCACTGAGGTACTACTGCCTTAGCCCAGCCTCTCTTCCTTCTTCCAATCACATTTGCACAGGGTGGCCATGAAGTCATCCATTCCATAGTTCCTTCTTAACCTGTTTCTAAGTACATCAGTGTCAGCTGTGAGCAAGACGCTAGGGTGGAAAGATAGAATAGCATCCTGCTACCCTGACACTGGCCACGAGATTTAGCCAGCTAAGGCTAGCGCACAAACCATCAACGTGCCATTACAGGCATGTTCTCTCACATAACTGACTTGACATGCACAGTCTCTTAAATCAGTGGTTCTTGACCTTCCGAATTCTGTGACCCTTTAATACAGTTCACATTGTGGCAAACCCCAACCAAAAATATTATTTTGTTGCTGCTTCATAATTGTAATTTTATAATGTGAATGTCTGCATTGTCTGATGGTCTTAGGAGACTCCTTTGAAACCATCATTTGGCGCACCCCACTGATTCAGAATCCCTGTCTTAAATGACTAGGGATAGCAGAATTAACAGGTTGTGTCAGTATCAAAGAGCCTAAGAGTTCATGACCACACCTTGCTTTTGGCTGAATCCCCCTTCCCCAAAAGGCTTGAGGCAGGCCAAGGGAGATTGGCCAGGTTACATTTGAACATATGGTTTGAAACAAAACATCCAAGAACAGGGGTACAAGCAGCAGGCCTGAAGAAATGAGCAGCTTCCTCCACAAACAACTCCACTCCTCTGAACCACAACATCTGAGAATCCAGGAGGAATAGTAGCAGCTGTTACAAAAACCCTCTACTCCTCCATGCCCCAGCAACCAACTGAAGGACACAGGGTGAGCCTTAGAGAATCACAAAGAAATGCCCATTCTGCAAGCAGAAGTTAGCCCTATAGAGAGTGGGCAACCTTGCATACATTGTTTACATATAACCGATCAATCAGGATTAAACACTCCTGTACCCTCACTGTATAAGCAGACTGGAGGGGGAACATAGGTGGGAACTTTCTCCAGGGAGGCCAGCTTCCCCACCCTTGAGGTTGTATGCTTTCTTGGTAGTAGGTTGGTCCTCTGAGTTCACAGACTACCTTGTTTCCTTACTTCCCAAGTTAAAGTTTTCCTTTTCCTTAAAGCCTTCTCTAGTCAACCTCACAGTCAGACATGGGAGGCCCAGCTTAGACAGTGGGTGCAGCCACACTAAGGGCATGAGCAAACCCTGTCTTTTCCTCAGAGATCGCCACGATGATCCAGACCCTACCAGACCTGACAGGCAGAGGGAATCATGACCTAACAAAAGACATCATGGGGGTTAGCCAACATATTATGAAAAGTTTTAAAAGCCTGTTAGGAAAATGAGTGTCAATTCAGTCTTATTCTCAGCTTCAAAGTCTGTACCCTTTGACTACCGACCGAAAGGAGAGAGCAAGCCTAGAGAGAAAAGAAAGATGTCCTATAACCATGGATGTTCGAAACCATGTTTCTGGTGGCCGTGTTACAAAAAACCACCCGCAGTGACATCTCAGACTCACACTGACGGAAAAAGCAAATGAAACGTTGGACAAACAACAAAATGATAATTTAAATCTCAGTATAAGCTTCAATAATCAGATAGTTTAATTATTGCTTATGGCAGGATTTTGGTTTTAAAGGACTGTAGCAAACAGAGGAAGAAGCATTTAAGACGTGAAAACAGCTAGCGTTATGTTTACCCATATTCGTGCTGACCTGGACTATAAGCCACTTCAAACACTCAAATAACACACAAAAGAATGCAGCACCATTTAAGTGAAGTACTCTGAGGCCAGACTTTGAAGGAGATGGGAACACAGCCCACGTGGCTGGTCCGCATTCTGTCTAGGGACTCTGAAGTGGCCAGCGGCACTCAGTCCACGCTGCCTCTAGGGCTGTGGCACACACTGAGCGAGTGTAACCCAGGCAGGAAACAGCAGGCTTGAATCAGAACCATGAAGAGGCTCTTTCAGATCCTCCAAATATCAGTGCTGAGCCACAAATAAACTGTCCTGGGAACTGTTATGCATTCAGAGAAAATAGGCCTTGAAAGGTCTCCCAGTACCAATATACCAAATGCTCAGCCATGCAAAGGCGTAACTGGAAAAATGTTATATCAATGGCAAATTCTCAGGGAGCCCAAACATATTTATAGGAGAATAAACTGGAGTGTAGAAGGGGTGCTTGCTCTGAGCAGCATGTTCAGGGCTCTGGCATGTACAGATCTGATGCTACGATCAGCAAGTTACAGCCTAAGGAAACTTAGATATAAGCGTTGACTCTAAGGGCAAATGGAAGATCAGCTGTGTGCACTCAGCAACTGCCAGAGGCTTCGGTAGAAAGGTGTGCTCTGTTCAATCAAACGGCTCAAAGTAATCACAGCAATCGAATGAAGCATGGTTTTTGTCTGAATAAAGTCTCGGATCTTTATCATAACCAAAGAAGCTTGAGCAAACTCTGTTGAAGCATACTGATGGCTCACATCCTGGGGCACTGGTGAGGTAAGATGGAAAGTTACCAACTGCTGCTTTATGTATTTTACTATTAGACTAGTATACATTTAACACACAAATACCAGCAACGCCAGAAAAGGATACAAAATTTTATTGTGGATGTGCTTTTAAGTTAATGTCAGTTTACTATCCATCAGCTATTCTAGTGCCAATTAGCACCTTAAAAAAATGTGTGTAAATATTTGAAAAACATGTTTGCAATTAAAAGGAGGAAATATTACACATTAAAATCAGGAAGAGGCTTTAGGTTAAATGCTGGAAGGTAGCTGATTCTCAAGATATCACATTTTCACAGCTTAGCAGAAACCGGTAGATCCACCCTGAAATAAAAACACAACAACATGCAGCTCCTACTTAAAATTCAGCAAATGTCAATTATTGTTTACTACTTCCAAAGCTAATAGGTTCTCTAATTGAATGTAAGAGGTTTAAACTCGGGGCATCATTAACTTGCATGCCATGTCAGTAATGAAGTGTTGACAAGCACTTTCAGTACCAATATGGGAAAGTTCCAGAATTCTTTGTATTAATTTTTAGTGGCTGCCCTTTTTTTTAAATGGTGGGAAAAGTCAGTGTCCACTATTAGGCTTAGAAGCAAGCTTTATTCTTAAGAAACCTAAAAGGAACAGAAAATTGCCATAGCATAGAGGATAGAATTTCTAAAGAAAATTTTCACAGAAAGAAGTAGGGTAATCCAAAATAAACAATATAAGAAGTTACAATTGAGCCGAACAATAGCCGTCCACCCAGTGTCGGAGTCTCGCATTATTTGGACGCGGTGTTTAAGTTGTTGGGCTTTGAAACTAGGTCAGAATTACTAATAGAAGAAACAGTTGTTCTTTATTGAAACCACAACCATCTCTCGTGTCAGAAAGGAAGCCAACAGTGTTCATTCATGAAGAAAGATCTAGAAAGCAGGCAGATATTTAAATAATGATACCAGAGTTTCAAGATCTGGGTGAAATTAAGTAGACAAATTGAGACTTAGCCTTTTCAGTCAAGCCTAACTCCCACAATTAATCCTCTGACTTCCACACACATGCACTCGGGGAAATACACACACACACACACACACACACACAGACACACAAGAATTTTAATTTAATGGTAATTCAAGCAGGTGGGGTTGTGGTAAACTGGATTTTGGAGACAATGAAACTAGAGTTTCCAGTTTATAATGGTGTCGTTTTAAATTGTGTAAATGCGCACAACGTGCAACGTCAAATGTACTCTAGTGTAAGTCTAGGACCTGCAGGCCCATCTACTCAGGTAAATGCGGTACGGTGAAGATGCTCGTGGTGGGGGGCTGGGCAAGAACAGTCATGGGGACAAAATCTCTGCACCAGTCGCTGGTTTTGTATTAACAGTAATTAGATGGAAGCGTTAGATTATGATCTGATGCGGTCATTCAAACAGAAAGATGAGGTTTTTGTACCGTCTCAGATCTCAGAAGACAAATCTTCAATATCCATACACGGAGAAACAATTTTTAAAAGCTGAATCAGAGTGTGCTGGCTGGTTTTTTGTGTCAACTTGACACAAGCTGGAGCTATCACAGAGAAAGGGACCTCCCTTGAAGTAATGCCTCCATGAGATCCAGCTCATGGCACTTTTTCAATTAGTGATCAAGCGGGGAGGGCCCATTGTGGGTGGTGCCATCCCTGGGCTGGTAGTCCTGTGTTCTATAAGACAGCAAGCTGAGCAAGCCAGGGGGAGTAAGCCAGTAAGCAGCATCCCTCCATGGCTTCTGCATCAGTTCCTGCCTCCAGGTTTCTACCCTGTGTGAGTTCCTGTCCTGATTTCCTTTGATGACAAGCAGTCATGTGGAAGTGTGAGCTGAATAAACCCTCTCCTCCCCAACTTGCTTCTTGGTTATGATGTTTCTTGCAGGAATTGAAATCCTGACTAAGACACAGAGTGAAGTAAGAAAAAATAAAGGAACATAGAATCATGAATACTTCTGTTCTTTATGTATCCGCCGGCCAAAGGCAGACTGTGACTTTCACGTCTGAGCAGCAATCTTACATTATTACTCTATGCTACTTTTGCATGTCCTTAATGTTTTTATCTTTTATTATTTCAAACCCCAAAGGCTATCTATCTCATTCCATGGCAGTGCTACTTGACATTTTCTGATACTCTAACTATCCACACGCTCCCCACCGGCGATACCCTAAAGAGTAGAGTCGGCCTGGTAGACACGATGAGACTGACTTCACCCTACCACCTACAACCAAGCTGTTCTCACTGAGAATTTGCCGTTGATCCAACATAACATTTTTCCAATTATTCCTTTGTGGGGCCGTACATTTGGTATGCAGCTAGGGGAGACCTTTCAAGGTCTATTTTCTCTGAACCGACAAAGTCCTACAAGCAATGAGGACCCTTCTAGGAGCCACGCATGAGAACGTGTTCTGAGATGTCAGGCACGTGTTCTGAGATGGACCAATAAAAATTACCTCGAGCGGAGCTTTGGTAAGAAAGACAGGCACGTCTCTGGGTGGAAAGAACCCTTATAAGGAAAATCGTATGAAGCAAACGGTGTCATGGACAAACAAGGGCGGAGACAGCGCCCCCTAGGTAGAAAAGATGCATTACAAGATGGGAGAGCTGAACCAGGTAAGCAAGGGGACCTGGGCTGCCTTCTCTACTGGTGCTCATCCGCTTCCTGTGCAGGAAGAGCCCCGTGTAGCGCCATTACAGCTTTATTGCTTTTACTTTTGTAGGAAGCTACGTTGACTCTGCTTCTGTGATATATGCATTATAATGAGAATACCTAGATATTTCTACTGTCCTACAAGCAACGAGGACTTAATATACATAATAGTGCTGTGATTCTTCAGTCCCTTCGAACAAATACCCATGAACGAAACTGGAGCATTTAGGGTTTTTTATTTGTGTTTGCTTTGATCATGATCCCTGAGTATTAACCAGTCTCCCACACCGACCCTTTCTCCGCTCAACATAGCCTTAAAGTTCAACATTCTAATTATCTGTGAAAGAACATAGTTCATAAACTGTGGTCACTCTTACATTAAACCTTTCTGAACCCTGTGATTTACTAACCCTCCCTCTACTCAAAGCCAGTTAGAATTTCCTCCCTTAAACGCCCAGGCGGTAAAGGATCCTTCTACCCATCATATCAAGGTCTCATAATCTGCTTCCCTTGGAGTACTCAGGCTACTGCTACCATTAAATTGTGCTTACCTCAGTTATACAGGATACGTGTTTATCCCCCATTTCTTGTAGGAAAAGAGAGATTTAAACCCGAGAAACCAACAAGGGTTGTGCTTTATTCACCTCGACAGCCTCAGTGAACAGCAGCAGAGAATTCAAGATGTAGTTTATACCCAGAAAACAACTACCAACTAGGATAACCTGTCCTGTTGGTCATAGTATATCAGCAGTGGCATTATAATAATTATCAGAGATAGAGGCAACTTTGGAGTTTCTGGCTGTGTGTGGAGTGAATGCAGACACACAGGATCCTCTTAAGAAGATGACAAATGTTTCTTGGCTTCTTTATTCCTTGCAGGTAGAGGGTGGATCGCTTTTATATAAGATAACAAACATCATACCTTGTTCTACCACTAAGAATCCTAATAGTGCTTTCAGGGCTTTATTTGTGATTTGTCTTATTCCAAAACCAATCTGAGTTCTCAGTGGAAATTTTGTCCTACTCTATGGGCCTCATGGAATGGCAGGCCAGAACGACAGAGTAAGCTGCTATAATTGCTCTGCTTTTTAGAGTAACCGATGAGATGCTTGTCATCCCTACTAATCTCATCAAATGTTTCGTCATAAGCGATGTGGGAATGAGTTCTTTGTCTCTTCTGGCAGCCTGGTAACTCTGCTATGTTAAGTAACTATGTTAAGGAGGGCTAAGGTGAACTGTTACAGAGACAGCAAAGAGTCCTTGAGTTCCAATCCTAACTTCCCTTTCTCCAACCCAGACACACGTAAACCATCCTAACTAGAGGCAATGACTAATTCTGTAAATACACAGCATGCATTTCTATCTTACATAGCTGTTGTGTGCACCATCCTGGGAATAGACTCTGGAGGCTCCATGCTGAGCCTCTGTTTCTCCACAGGCCGCACATCCTCTCTTTTTTCCACCTGGGGTACATTCGCTCAGTGTTGAAAGCCACCCTATCTCTAAATCAATCTCCTTTTAACTGTTTTTGAACCCTTTGCTAAAGCATTCCGCCTTCCTAATCCCTCTGTATTTCTGCGTGTCTTTTTAACACAGGTGGCTGCTATACTTTGCCTCGTATTTTAATTAATTGTGCTGCAGTCTTACGGGAGCTCATTCTGACTGAATCGGTCTTATTGGCAAAGTAGTATTTTTCATTGATCTAGGATTTAAAAGGCTTTGTTGGTCCATCGATGCAAAGCTGTTATGATTTTCTAAACCCCAAGCACTTGGTGGACTATCCCAGCCTCTTACAATCATTAAATACATTCCTTCGCATTTTCCACCAGAAGCTATAAATAAATATCGGGGAAGTAGCCAGATATATAGTATTATTAAAAGCCCAATTTATTTTAAACAGCAAGCCTCTAGGCCATTCACAAGATCACTGCAAAGAAAACTGAACACTGAAACAAGAATTCTCCCTAAGATATACCAGTCACAGCTGGTGGGAAAGACACTAGAACCCTAAGGTTCCAGGGTATTAATAAGCTAACTAGAAAAGAATTCTGATGTGAACACAAAGCTGTCAGTACCACACCTCCACCTGTAAATCAAGTTTTACAAACAGTTTTTAACAAAGCTACCCCTCCAACAGAACACACGGGCACAGCAAGCAATGGAAAGGACAGGAAGCTGCCCTCATTCCATCTATGAGGAGTGACTTCACCAATGAATAACCGACTTCAGAGGCTCATCCTACAGCTGCAAATCAAACAAGGAAGATGTCATCTTAGGTGATGTGGCCTTGGAGGAAACCCTGACGGTAAGAGTGTGTGCCTGACAGAAATCACCCTAGGCTCAGCCCTAGTACCACAAACCCAAAGTTATTCCCCAGAGCTGAGCTGAGATTGTGCATGTTACAAAGAACAGGCATATAACATGTGTTGGTAGAAAGATAGAGTGTTTTATTCCTTGAGCACAGAACTGTGAAGACTTAACACAGCCTGCCACTGGCCATGTGCTTTTAATATCACCAGTAATGAGCACTATGCCTCCTGCACATAGGATTTCAGAGTTGTTCAAAACAGTGGTAAACGTTGGCCATCTAAGGAAAAAGAAACAACTGAATTTTAAGATGGGTATAAAAACATCATAGGTTACTCTGAAGTAGTCAGAGATGAAATTAAGAGCCTAGAAGAGTATCTTATGAAACATTTCCTAGACTTTCTGAAAGGCACACCTGTGCATATCAGTAGTACATCTCAGACCTCAATTAGTTATGATTCAAAATTTAGTCCATGTTGAAAGATCTGACAATGCCACGGATATTTCTCATGAGCAAGTATTTGCATACATCAAATTAACATCCAGTGTGTGTAAAGGTTTTGTGAGTAATTTGTTCAACACCAAAGACATAATTATGAAGAAAGGACTGGAGCCTAGACAGGACCATGCCTCTGGAGGCATTTTCAGTATTTCCAACTATCCATTTTCAGGACTCAATTTAGTTCATTATGCCATTAACAATAATTCCTATACTTGGAAGTTGCCATCCATAGATGAAGAATATCATTTTTGCAAGAACCAGGGCTGTCCCCAGATAACATGGATGATGTTAAAGCAGCAAGAAAACAGAAAGCAGAAACTGCCCTCTATGTAACTTAAGCCTTCTGTGGACACAGTGATGTGAGACAGATTCTGAAGGCACTTTAAGAAGACGGCCAGCAGAAGTCAGTGCTAGAACCTCACACAGATCTGTCACAGTCGAGGCATTGGGCACTAACACAACTTGATCAAGAAAAGATAAGTGACTCACACTGCAAATCTCTATCCTCAGAGTGTGTACTTGGTGAGCATTTGTTGTAAACACCCATTGGTAAAGTTTGGTTTCTTTTTCATGTGTGTTGCTGTGTGCTGGGAATGAACCCAGGACACACATAGACTCTGCCACTAAACTGTGCCTGCAGCAATGGAGTCAAAGCAAAGTTTTCCTGGCAGTAAAATAGGTGCCAATGGCACTTTAAGTAAGTACATCAGAGCTGAGTTTCAAACCAGAGAACACAGGAGGGTTGGGAAACTTTGTTTTGCTTGCCAAGAGTATCTGAGGTAAACTGCATCCTAACTCCCATCTCATGAGGGTGCAGAGTGTGGAATGACGGAACTGAGGAGTCAAAAGTTCGCCGCAATCCCTTCATCATTACACCCAACCTTTTCGGTTCTTATTGTTCCTTATTGACCTTACTACAGCCACCATGATAATTACTGAGGAGAAAGGATGAGAATCTCATCTCACTAAAGCTGCAATAAAGTCCCCTTCCAATCCATTCCAGTTCCTATTAATCTGTACTCAAAATGGCACTTAGTCAAGCTAGGTGAAGACTGTGTTGAACATTGAGTCTGAAGACCGGGGGTCTCAGGAACATGCCAATGGGGTGCAAGTCTCTTGCTCTTCCATGTCTGAGCTATGAGGTGAGTAGCTTATCATGGTGTGCTTGCTGTCTCACTACAGGCACCAAGAAAAGAAGTTCACCCAGTCAGGAACTGGAAAATGAACTAAAAATACACCGTTTTCCTTTATGAGTCATCATCTGCTGTAGAAACGGACAGCTTACAAAGCAAAGTTAGAGCAGTTATGGCACCGGGCTTCTTTTCGTGAGGTGCATTTAGATCTTTTAACTCAACTCCTTATGGTAACCCATCCGCGTAGGCTGATGTAGGACCTCATTGCTCTTCTCTGCATCAGTGGTGCGGAATGCACAGTTATCCCATAGCTCTGGTCAGAGTAGTTACTGTCCAATTCTCGAGGTAGAAATTTCATAGAAATTTTTAGGTCTAGCAACATTAAAATCGCGTCTGATGCCACATACAGGATAATTACCTTCAGAAAAGCGAAACAGCATCTTCTTCTGGAAGAAAGCTCAAAAGCACTAGGAGATATTATCTTCCTAAACTATTGGAACATTTTAATTAATGTGAGAAAAAATGTTCTACATCCACACCCACGCTAGTCTCAGAGGGCTACACCAACCAACCATGGCACAGCATCTGCACACATACACACACACACACACACACACACACACACACATCAGTCACAGTCACACAGGGCTACAGCAACCATGGCACAGCATATATGAACAGTGTTCACACACAACCTGATTTTGAGGGTCATCCTTCCGTTTACTCTAATCATAAAAATAATGCTATCTTTAGTGTAGGGAAAAATAATGTTTTTTGGTTTTATTTTACCATCGTGACAACTAGCATTCAAAGTATATACTTTTTGAATGAGTTGATGAGGTCATGAGGGTATACTGAAATGATTAAAGGTTATCAAAGGCCTTGTATCCCATTTATATTTAATAAGGAAATATATTCATTAGGAAATGTTGATCATTCCATGTGATGACATGGAATATTGTATCTTAGAAATAATCTCTTCTCCATACACAAAATTCATAACTTCAAAAATAAGGAAGGTGTATTGGTGATGTAAAAATATCCTGATGTCGAAGGAATATGGGAGAAGGGGGTAACATTAGAACAGTGGGTCAAATGACCTTTTCAAATGGGTGGTATATCAGATATCATATCTGATATTTATATTACAATTCATAACAGTAGCAAAATTACAGTTATGAAATAGTAGTGAAAATAATTTTATGGTTGGGGGTCACCACAACATGAGGAACTGTATTAAAGGGTCACAGCATTGGGGAGGTTGAGAACCATAGTACTAGAGTGTCATATCTCGCCAACAGTCCCTTGTACAACAGACTCATATTCAGGAAATAAACATTCTTCCCCCGCCCCCGTAGGTGTGTGTATAGCCCAATGTTTGTCCTTTTAATGTCTATACAAACAAATTCCACTAACCTTTAAACATAAAGCAATACAGCACACACTGTTAATGAAGTCAAAAATCCCTCCCCTCCTCCTTCCTCACTAACAGATGCAAACGATTTCCCACATCTATCTGCTGTGTTTGCCTACATGAGTCGCTTCATTTCATTTTCAGAATTGACTATGAAAAAAGCAAAGTGGGTTTAAGCTCCATGTCTTCAGGAGGGACTAAGAGCCTAGGTGGAGGCTTCCAGCCTGTGTGGGTGATGCCTGTTCCCTCTGTGCCAGGGCAAAAGCAGGGTCCTTCACAGAACCATCAGTGATCTGAGATTCGATGGTCATGTAAAACAGGCCCCAGACATCTGAATCGATTTCATATGAATGTTCTAGTGCTTGCATGTATTTGCAGTAAGCACTTGAATTGTTCATGTTTCCTCAGGATGTGTAAACATTTTACTATCTCGGTCTCTGTTTACAAGTCATGAATGCGAACAGCTAGTATTCATTTTAAAGTAAGATATCAAATGCTAATTCACTGTAGCTTATTTTGACAACAAATTTACAAGGTATATGTACATTTTATCTTTAGTTTAGAGATGAGTAGACTGAGGCCCAAGACAGGCAAATAGCTTGTCTGGATTGTTTTTTTTTTTTTTAATTAATTAATTTATTTATTTTTTATTGGAAATTTTATTTACATTTCAGATGTTTTCCCCTTACCCCTTTCCCCCCCTCCCTCCCAGGAACTCCCTATCCCTTCCCCCCTCCTCTTGCCTCTATGATGATGTATCCCCACCCACCCTCTCCCATACCTCACCTCCCCACCCTCGAATACCACCCCCCACAATGTCCAGCCTTCATGGGACCAAGGATCTCTTCTCCCCCTTATAAATAGCTCCCTTGCATATATAGCTGGAGCCATGGGTCCTTCCCTAAGTGCTCCCAGGCTGGTGGTTTAGACCCTGGGGCTCTGATTGGTTCATATTGTTGCTTTCCTCATGTTGTCACAAATCCTCTCAACTCCTTCAGTCTTCACTCTATCTTCTCTGTTGGGAACCCCATGATCATTTTAATGGTTAACTGTGAGCATCTGCCTCTGAATATGTCAGATTCTTGCAGACCTCTAAGGAGACAGCTACATCAGGCTCCTGTCAGCATGTACTTCCTGACATCCACATCAACGAAAGAGGAACACTCCTCCATTGTTGGTGGGATTGCAAGATGGTGCAACCACTATGGAAAACAGTCTGGCGGTTCCTCAGAAAATTGGACATATCACTACCTGAGGACCCAGCTATACCACTCCTGGGTATACATCCAGAAGATGCTCTAACACATAACAAGGACACATGCTCCACTATGTTCATAGCAGCTTTATTTATAATAGCCAGAAACTGGAAAGAACCCAGATGCCCTTCAACAGAGGAATGGATACAAAAAATGTGGTACATTTACACAATGGAATATTACTCAGCTATTAAAAACAATGAATTCGATAAATTCTTATGTAAATGGATGGAACTAGAAAATATCATCCTGAGTGAAGTAACCCAATCACAAAAGAACACACATGGTATTCACTCACTGATTATTGGATTTTAGCCCAGAAGCTTGAAATACCCAAGATTCAACTCACAGACCACATAAAGCTCATAAAGAATGACAACCAAGTGGGGGGAGAGGGGGGTTTCAGTCCTTCTTAGAAGAAGTAACAAAATACTCAAGGGAGCAAATATGGAGACAAAGTACAGCACAGAAACTGAAGAAGGGGCCATTTGCAGACCATTCCACCAGGGTATCCATCCCTTGTCTGGATTGTTAATCTATAAAGATTAAGCCTAGGCATGCCCCTGATGACAGTAACAGCTCCACTAACAAGTAAACAAACAACAGTTTGAAAAGTTGGAACATTGTGGATATTAGTCGCTGTGCAAACCTAGGGTAATTTATTGTGCAATTATATCCAATTAAGAGAATAAGTTTAATTCTATCAAGACAGTTCATCTGGTCACTTCTGAAGACCATCTGGCCAAATTAAATGCATGTCGGAAAAAGAATCAAGCATACAGAACCAGAGAAGCAAGTACTCTTCATGCCAAAGTTTCATGTGATCTGTATTTTCAAGAGGTGATTCTGATGCACAGTGCACCTGAGAACGGAACTGCCTCGCAGGTCAGATCTAATCCTCATTTAGTAACAGGCTGCTGTACCTTTATTCACCTGGATGGCACCATCCTCTCATTTAAGACCCTGTAAAAGCACAGCAGTACAGTGGAACTCTGGAAACTGCAGTGAGAGAAGTTTCTAGGCCAGCCTGGGCAACAGCAAGACACTCACTCAAAGCTGAAATAAAATAATATAAAAAACAATGAAGGATCCAGGGGCAAGGGTGGGCAGATGTGCCCCAGGTGGTAGAGTTCATACATAGCATGCACAAAACACTGGGTTTGATCAACAACAAATAAAACAAGGCATGGTGGGACATCCACTACAAGGCTGCCCTGACTGAGCTACATGAGACCCAGCCTCCCTGCCCAACAAAAACTTGACTGAGGAAATTTGCAGTGCTAAAGGGATCAATTTTCCCCTTTAAGGTTTAACAGTTTTATGCTTGAGCACCGTATTTACATCAATTCGACTCCTCCTCTGGCTCTCCTCAGGTGGCTCCACAAATTCACAACCACCTCTTCAACAACTCTTACACACGCATGTGTATATATCAGTATAGTCATTCCATGTGCTTGCTTGTGAATGCATTTAGAGCTCACGGCTTAGGGTTGGGTAACCATGGGGGATGGGGATGGGGGGGGGGGACACATCTCTAGAGAAAACCAGTTCTCCTTCTCTCAGAAGCCACGAATTGCCTATGGTTCTTCACAGTTCCTTGCTTTAAACATTACTAGTATCTATTATTTATTACTATTTATTATTTATTATATATATACTAGTATTTATTATTGACAATGTCATGTGTGTGTGTCATATATATACATATGCATATATATGGCATTTTTATATTCACGCCATTATCCTCTCATATTATCTTCTCCTCTCGATATAAACTTCTTCCCAAAGTCACTGTCTTCTTTCATGTCTTCTTGTGTGTGAAACTCCCTGAGTTTAATTAAGGTTGCCTGCAGGAGCATGGGTGGTTGGGGGAATCAAGTTCTTTACTGTGGGTAAGGGGATCCAGATCAAAAAATGTAAGCAATAAATGTAAAATGTGAATTATGGAGATACAGGGCTTTCCTAATTTGCCCCGTTTGTTAAATTAAAGAACAGAATGTCTCGAACTGCCAGTGACTAAATGGAGTCTGATGAGCTGACAACGAATAACCTGACATCATCTATCTCTTCTCCTGGTCCTGGGGTGTCTGTAATGACAGTACAAGGAATGGGTCCTCGTGACTCTCAGGGTTGATGGCTGAGTCACGCTTTCTTAGGATGGGAGCAAGAAATGGTACCAAGCACGACCGCCAGGCAGTGCATGATGGCATCTACTTTGCAGAGTCTCGAACTATTTTTTAATCTGCAAATATGAAGGGCACACATGGATCTCTGAAAGGGAGGGGAAGCCAGGTCCCTGGAGATGTATCTAGGCAGGCTACCAAACACATCTGACAAGAGGAAAGTCCTTCTGTATCCTTAGAGTGTAGTGGAATCTACAGCAAAATACGCACTTTGAGTAATGTCCAAGACATACGGAATCTTCTACAAGAAGGACTCAGTCTTCTCTGGCATACAAGTGCAAGAATGGATGCAAATGGGCGCTCACAGGCGTAAAGGCTAAGTGTAGGGGGAACACCAGTCCACAGGATGCAGGACACACAAGCAGAAACGTGAAGAGAACAAAGATGTAGCAAAACCCTGACTTGCCCGTTACCAACCAAGGCAGCAGGTTTTACGTTTTCCGCACGAGTCTTAAGTTACTCATTCCACGATACATGAAAAAGCTCATGCTCTTTTGCTTTTACAATGGGAACTATTACATAAAAGTCCCACAGTAGCACCTTATGGAATACTATATAGAAATGGATTAAACAGATTAACTGAAGCAGAATGTCTGACTTTTTTTTATGGTTGGTAGCATCCATCTTTTTTTTCCAAAGGTCAATAGACTCCTGCCCCAAAACCCATGCCAGCTGGGACATCTACAGAGCCCAGCTGACAAGGAACCTACCCCCTCTGCTGGAGCCCCAGGTCAATAGATTTTTTTTTTTTTTAAATAAGATCTTTAAGCGTTGGGAAGTTACCTTAATCAGGGAAGACCTTGTACAATGATCTGAGCTCAGTCTCCAGAATTTATGTGCAAAATGCCACAGTGAGGCTGGTAAGACAGATGGCTCAATGGATAAAGGCACGAGCTGACAAATTAGCTCAATTGGGACCCACGTGGTGGAAGGGAAAAACCAACTCATTCGGGTTGTACTCTGAACACACACACACACACACACGTACAGGAATAGATTGATAAAACCAAACAAATATAGTAAAAAACGATGTCTTTTTAAAGTCATGATGGTGCATGCCTAGAACCCAGCACTGGAAAGATGGAGGCAAACCAAAACAGATCCCTGGGGCTCCTTGACCAGCACCCTACCCTATACAATAATTTTCAGGTCAAGCTGGATACATTGTCTCAAAAATTGAGGAGGATGGAGCCTCTGGACTGACAGCACCTCAGGTTAACTTAAAGCCTCCACATGCATGCACATCGAGGTCGTGTACAAGTAACCACACAGATATGCACACACATAAAAGTACATCTTTAAAAGCTAATATGGAGTTACTTCAAGATATTCTATTTTGAGGACTATAAACAAGCATTTCTAAAACTGTCCAGATCCTTCCAGCATTTTTTTTTAAATGTATGTTAAACACAATTTAACCTCTCTATTTATAGCCACTTCCTCCATAAAGATGTGGGCATAAAGAGTAGCAGTATTGACGAGTCAAGAACGACTGCCACACGGGAAACTAATAACAGGAAATGCAATTTGTAGCTGCTCATAGAGTGCAGCCCTGCAGAAACCATGAGGTTAATGGGTCTGCCTAAGAGCCAGCCTCGCAGATGGGATTGCATGAAAGGGTGCACACACATACATAAACATATACATGCACACAATATATAGCATATATGCACACATAAATATACGCATGTACACATGCATATACATGCACATACACATACATAATATACACATGCACACACATAAATATACACATGCACACACATTAATATACACATGCACACACATAAATATACACATGCACACACATTAATATACACATGCACACACATAAATATACACATGTACACACATTAATATACACATGCACACACATTAATATACACATGCACACATATAAATATACACATGCACACACATAAATAAACACATGCACACACATTAATATACACATGCACACACATAAATATACACATGTACACACATTAATATACACATGCACACACATTAATATACACATGCACACATATAAATATACACATGCACACACATAATATACACATGCACACACATAATATACACATGCACACACATTAATATACACATGCACACACATTAATATACACATGCACACACATTAATATACACATGCACACACATTAATATACACATGCACACATATTAAATATACACATGCACACACATTAATATACACATGCACACACATAAATATACACATGCACACACATTAATATACACATGCACACACATTAATATACACATGCACACACATTAATATACACATGCATACAAATATACACATGCACACACACATTAATATACACATGCATACACACATACATGCACACGCACATACATATGCATACACATAAATACACAAATTCACACACATAAATATATACATGCACACAGATATACCCATAGACACACATAAACATATACATAAATGCACAAAGAGACACATGTACGCACATCAAGATACTCACAATCACACACTTGGTCACCAAGTCATTTGTGAAATAAGAACCTTGAGAGAAACTGTGCCCTCAGGGCAATCTTACACTGGTTTAACTTAACTGTAAACAGGTAGACCAGTCAGAACTGCCACCCTCACATGCCACCTTCATCTGAAGAGCACTCCTTGAAGCCCACTAATCCACACAAGGGCAGGGATGTGCACAGCAGTGATGTGCAGCTCTGGCTGGCCTGGAACTAGCTACGTAGATTAGTCTGGCCTGGAACTCACAGAAACTTGCCTCCTAAGAACTAGAATTAAAGGCATGTGCCACCACACTGGGCTCTCAGTAGCTTTTTAAGAAGTAATGATGTGGTTATTGAAATAAACAGATAAAGATGTAAGAAGCGATGCTAATAGTTAGAGTTAGATACCTGCCTGTCGACCACTGTGTTGCCAGTATGTGATTACGGTGAGACCTTGCTAGCATCATTTTTATCCCCTGGAGAACTAGACAGGTGGGTTCCATATGTGGAACTGCAATGTCTTCTGTGGCTGTGCACCTTGTATCCAAGGGGCCAATCTGCAGGCACCACCTACCACCCTGAGCACACTCAAAACTGTTGTCTGTGGGTGTAGGGCAAAGTCAGAAGGAAATGAACCAATCATGTTTAATTAAGAAAAAGAGAGACCATTTTCAATGTTAAAAATAACAAAGTACTGACTGGTTCTAAGAACAGTGATTTAAACAGAGCTATGCAACCAAGGTGCACTCAGGTAAACCAACTCTCCTCAAAAGCAGCATTTTGCAAGGACTGAGAAGAGACATTGGACTCTTAGAGGTAACAGCCAGATTCCAGAGCCTAATCACCATCTGATGCAGAGCCAACTGTGTTCTCTAGATGGGAAAGAATGCACTCAAGTCAGTCACCTGATTTTTTTTTTCCTAATGTTTGTTTCAAATAATATTCAGCTCATTACATTTCCATAGGACTCTGCATACACAAAAGCAAAAAAAAAAAAAAAAACCCTCATAGACTAGAGATTGAGCACAGGGCCTCTTGCATGCTAATCCTAACCCTCCTCGTACACAATGACCTACACCCTCAAAACTTCCAAAACAACGCCAAGCCCAGATAAGCAGAATTCATAAATAGTAATGAGAAGAACTGCTATAGTTTCCTTCAGAATAAAGTCATGGTTAAGAAATTTTCAAGACAGCAACACAGCACCAGGCAAGGAAGAAAACCTACACTGTGTGGATGAGACACAGTCACAAGCCGACGGAATCGCAGTCGCCTCATGAGACTATAGTGGTTTGGGAAGAATCAGAACCAGCACAAGAAACCTCACATGGGATGTGAAAGCTGATTTTGATCCTAACGTATTTTCCTATAGGAGAAACGATGTTTGAAATAAATTTGGAATGCTTGAGAAACAATATTGTGCTTTAAGTGGTGGCAACGTTCTTAAAAGGAAGGCAACATAAATCATGACAAGAGCACAACGAAATTACATTTTTCTGTTAATGCTAGAAGACAGATGAAACAAGGGTCACCTCTGCCTTTCAATGAGGACTGAGTGATGTCAGCTTGACTGAGCCTTTCCTTCTGACTTTGGCAACTAGACACACGAGACTACACGAATCCCTATTTTGTTATTACAGACTATTTTCTTCCTAAAATAAAAATAGGAATAGGTAATTCCAAAAATAACAAGGAATGTTTCTTTCACTTCCTTCAAGCACAGAAGAAAAAAAAAAAAACTCAGTCTCAGAGGAAATTTTTGCAAAAATAGAAAAACTAAAGAAAAAGTATGTGTGAATCTTGTTAAGAACTCTCAGCCTAAATTCCTAGAAAGCTGTTTATTTCCCTGGCTAGTGCTCAAATTCTCTAAAGCATGTACAATCTGTAACCCTGGTTTAAATTATTCTGATTTGTGTGTTGCTTTTAGAGTTGTCTATTTTTATTTAGACAAGTGCTTTGCCTACATATATGTATGTGCAGCAAGCAGATGTAATACCCATGGACGTCAGGAGAAGACCACAGATCCGCTGGAACTGGAGTTACAGATGGTTGTGAACCACCACACGAGTCCTCTGCAAAAAGAGCAAGTGCCTGTAATGACTGCAACGTGTTTAGGAGCACTGTCATTTCCTTCGTACTGAAGGTGGAGTACAAAGAGTGGGGGGGGGGGGGGAAACGTGAAACCAGGAACTAAAATTGACACCCCTCTTTAAATTCTAAAATGTTGATCCTTTAATTCCATGAAAGGTAGCAAAAATTAAGGTTTTTGTTTTGTTTGAAATGAGTTTTATGATGTAGGCCAAACTAGTCTGGGTCTCTCCATCTGCTTCCCTCCTTCCCAAGAGCTGAGCTAACAACAAGTATTCACCACCACACCTACTAGATTTTCCTTTTTTGTTTTTTTGTTTTTTTTTTGTTTTGTTTTTTTAAATCCAGCAATCAAGAGTTGAAAAGTTCCACATACCCTGCAATAGTAAGTATAAGAGACTCACTTCTCTTTGGCTCTGAACCAAGTTTACAAGGAATCTCGATCCTAAGGTATCCTAATACCACCAGAGAAACTGAAGCAGAAAGCTCTGAAGCACAGAATATACAGGCCATGTATTGTATACATGCTCTCAGTCAGCCGACAGTAGCTTCTAGAAAAAGTGTACTGCACACTCTAGAGGGGAGCAGAGAGGAGAGGAAGGACCAGTAGCAAGTATGTGAATATAATCACCAAGACAAGATATACCCATTACCTCAAGAACACTCACAAGGGTCCAGAGGACATCCAAATTGTACCCTCTATAGTACAAGAACCACAGGACAAAGGTATCAAGTCTCTTGATCAGAAGAAACATAAAATTAGCAGCAGGAACAGAGAAAGACACATCAAGATTAAAATGAAATACTATCACCGACAAAATTAAG
Organism: Mastomys natalensis; assembly: GCA_021653895.1. NCBI lineage: Eukaryota > Metazoa > Chordata > Mammalia > Rodentia > Muridae > Mastomys > Mastomys natalensis. Next base: position 358,002 of record JAJTUV010000360.1, on the reverse strand, counting down.
GCAAAGATTTTACATTTCACATAATAAAATGTTTGAGCATTGATTAAGGAGAGCACTGAATAGTATTAATGATACAGGGGTATTGATAATACAGGAAGCATAGTCTTCACGCCTCAACAAGAAAACTTTTCTTCACAACATTTGAAGACCACTACAGAAAACCGCAACTGACTGAAAAGCAGAGTTGTATCGCTCAGTCCCAATGGATACATCTACAACACACTCTGGAGCTTAAGACTCGGGAACACTGGGGAAGGAGGGGTAGAAAAGGCATAAGAGCTAGGGGATTGGGGAGTTTGTCATGAGATTGTGTGTCCTAGTAATTTCAGAAGCTACACTCAAAAGGGCTTACCAACACAACTGCCCAAATCGAAGCCAAATAAACCTGACATGGATGAACATGCCAAACCAGACAGAGAATAGTCTATGAGCCTCAACCCTACACCAAGAACTACAGGCAACTGAGGAGAGCTGGGAGCGGGAGAGGTGGTATTCCCCAAAGAAATGTAAACCAATTTGTTATCCAGTGCCAAATGGCAAGCCCTGAAAACATACATGCAGGTAGCATCATACAGACTGAACAAGTTATATTTAGGAATATACTCGCATGTGTATATACATATGTGCATGCAGTAACAACTTTAAACAATTGGTTTAAAAAAAAGAAGCCATGAATTTGAAGAACAGGAAGGGGTAGTGTGGGGTGGGGGTTTAGAGGGAGGAAGTGGAAATGAAGAAATGTTGTCACTAAATTATAATTTCAAAACTTGAAATATGTGTGTGTGTGTGTGTGTGTGTGTATGTGTGTGCGTGTGTGTATGAATGATATGCCATCAGTGAGACAACACTGGTAGCATTAAAGATAACAGCACATTGTTAACTTTTGAGCTCAGTAGAGGGTAAGCACTATTCTAAATCATTTTCATATATAATTTATTTGGATTTTACAACCCAGTGAATCAGGATTAAGTTTTGTATATCATCTACCATAAAACATGAGCAGTCACAGGCTTCTCCTTCAGCATGTGATTGCAAAACTAGCAATAATTCTAAGTCACAAAAGTAAAATCTTACGTATCTGGGAAATAAAAAAAATGACACACCAAAGAATAATAAAACCAAGGAGCAGATGGAATGTAAACGTTGAAGAAAGCAGGGACTGATCCAATTAAGAGTGTGATGGGCCGTACTGCGATTAAACTAACAATTCAGGTTTTGGTACACTGGTTTGTGAAATTACTTCCCCCATTTAAACGTAGGGTCTTGTATTTGATGCCATGTGATGTGTTTCACTTAGACAAGGTTAGCAATTTGGAAATTAAGAATATTAGTCTTCTAAGTTATTAGGAAAAATGAGGTAGGGGTCTAGGTTAGCAAAAGAAAGCAAGCAAATCCCACTGGGTTCCAGCTGGTCAGTTATGTGCTCTCAGGTTATCCAAGCAACAGAATTTGTACAAAGGAAAAACTCCCTCCAAATTATGATAAATATGAACATTTGGAGCAATGAATTCCTAAACAACCACTAAATATAAATGCTTTCCACATTTTTTTTTCTATCTTGAAAACACCACCAAAGGCTCCATATAAGACAGGGAATGGTTTTACTCACAGAACCGAGAGATTCTTGGTACGCTTTGGCTGGAAAGCAGCACCTCAGGTCTGGCTGAATTAGCAGGAAGAAGCTGAGATAGTCTCAGACACACGAGAATCTCATTTACTATTTTTGGTTGGCCCCAGCTTTTACGCATTACCTATAAATGGATAATTTTTCCCTTTACAGAAAAGTAAACTACTCAGGCGTAACTACTAGTTGTGTTATTAAAAGTAAATGAGGGGGTATGAGATGGCGTAGCGGGTAAAGGTGCCTGCCTTCAAGTATCATGACCTGAATTTGATCTCTATGACCCGCATGGTGGAAGGAAAGAACTGACTTCTACAAGTAGTCCTCTGACTTCCATACATGCACTGTGGAACATACATATGTACACATATGTACATACACATAATTAACTGTGGAACATACATACATATACACATAACTGTGGAACACATATGTACATACATACATGTAATTAACATGGAACACATGTACACATGCATGCACACATTATAATTAACTGTGGGACACACATGTACACATATATCCATACATATAATTAACTGTGGAACATACATTTGTATACATACATATATACACATAACTGTGGAACGCACATATGTACATGTGTACATACATACATACACACACATACTAATTGTGGAACACACATGTACACATACATACATGTATGCGTTCATTTTTTTTCTTTAAAGATTGTTGGTGGCCCAACTAAAGAACCTTAAAACTTAACTTAAGTACAATTAATTCACCCATGGATATGCATTGCATTCATTTTATTAGAAGTTGAAACAAAAAAAAAATATTTTAAAAGAGTAACTTAGTAAGAACGGTGAGGAAAAGCAGAACCTGGAGAGGCAAGTGTAAAAACCCAGCTACTTGAGGCTGAAGCAGGAAGACCCTGACTGGAACAGAATAGAGCAGGAAGGAAAGAAGAAAGGATTTTCTGGACCATATAAATGATAAACCAATAACCAGACAGCTGTTGGTTTTCATTTTATTCTTTCACCAGCCTCTAATCAAGTGTGTCACCTATTGATGGCACTAGCCAGAACCCCACTGAAGGATGTGGCTATGGGAATTTATGGGAACCAAATAAATCATGGCAAAAGACAAAGATAATCCTGTGAGCTGACCGGCGTCAAGATCAGCATACTAAAGCACACCATCAGACCTAGCTGCTGCCATAGGACTTCTAGTCCCCGTGGAAAGTGTCGCCGTATAGCTTCTCTGCATCTAATGCATAAATATGAACGGAAATATACTTTCAACCTAGCATTTCCACTTAAACAACCTGCAATCAATTAACTGTTGTCAGCAGCCAGAGCCAATTTTCTCTGTGCATGTGGAAGGAAACGTGCAGAAGAGGTTGATAATTCCCTGCGAGCGTGTGGCCAAGTGTTTCTAAGCAACCTGTTCCATCATCTCCCCCAATGAAAACAAGGGAAAGAGTTTGAACTGCAGATGATGGAGCTCAGAATACTAATGACAAAGCAAGAAAGAGCAGTTCACCACAGATCTTATGGGGAAACTGGGAATGACTTTCAGCTGAAAATAAACAATGATTAAACATTAGTACGCAAGTCATAGAGATAGCCCAACACGAGCAGATTCTGTGGCTGTCCATCCAAGTTAATGTGCCCATTAACACATCTGTACAGAGAGTTTAGCGGATGATTTGTGTGGGGGTGTATGTGTGTGTGCTGGAAATCACTGTGGTGTGGGGAATATGCACTTACTTGCTGTGGAATTCACTTAACCCTCTGGAGAACATTTAAACTGACAACATTCTTACGTTAGTATCTCTGTCCAAGGGACACTGCATGGTGGCTGTGTGCACAAAGCTCTCTGACAAGCTGAAATGGAGCTATGAACCTGCGTCAGCGGCCAGCCACTGCAGGGGGCAGCACAGAGCAGCAAGCTAGCAAGGCAATAAGGCTCACCCACTCCTGCTCTGAGGGAAAAGGGATCTCTCTACAGCTGTACCCAGATGGGCATCACGTTCCTCTCCTCCTGTCTGGGAAATTAAATGAAAACAACCTCCCAAAAAAAAAATCCCCATGGGGCTCAAGGGAAAATGTTTACTCTGTTCTTAAGTATTAAATCAGAGCTTCCTGATATCTGTGGAAGAGAGAGCATTTGCTCAATGACCAAGGTATATAATAATAAAAGTTTTAGAAACAAGACTATGTGAGCTGGAGAGATGGCTCAAACAGACGGTGCCCACTACTCAGCATGAGTTTGGAAATCTAGCACCCAGTTAAAAACATGTGTGGGATCCACTTCCTAGAAGGAAGGATTCCAGAGGACCTCGACTTCACTGGCCAGTCAGTCTACGCAAATCATTGAACTCTGGGTTCAGGGAGATACCTAGTCTCAAAAGGATAAGTTTGACAATGATAGTGGAAGACTCATAAAGATAACCTTTGGCCACCAGGTAGGAAAGTCATAGCCACATAGTCACATACACAACAGATGGGGGGGGGGGTCGGCAGGGGCACAAATAACTAGGAGGTGGAAGAACAAAATACTTCAAAAACTCTTATTGGAAGAACAAGATCAATTATTCTATAACTGGAGATAATTATATTCCTAGGTTTTGTGTGTTTTTGATGTCATATAATATACAATTTATTGTGTATATATGTTTGTATTCACACACACACACACACACACACCACACACACACACATACATACACATGGCATGAATGTAGCAGTAAAGCTGCCCAAAGGGACAAAATAGAGCAGTGGAGAGAGCGGGAGGATATGAAGAGAAAGAAATATGCTCAGCAAACAATGTATCCATGTGAGAAAGCTTCAATTGTTTTCATCTCAACACGAATAAAAGGATTTCAGCTGTATCCAAAGCACAACAGTTACATGTAAACACTTCTGTATTATGGGCAATTCCATAGATTTTTTTTTTTAACAAAGAAGCCATAATAATAGGCCGAATACTAAATATATCTTCATTTCTTTGCAGAATTCTTAAATTATGCCATTTTTTTTCCCTTGAGCCAAATGACCTTGGTTCAGCTACCCAGCACACATATAGAAGTTACACATGATGGCTGGTGTCTGTGACCCTGTCACTGGGGGAAGCAGAGGCTGGAGGATCCCACGGTAGTCTTAGCCAGCTAGTCTAGCTGAAATAATTAAGTTTCAGGTTCAGTGAGAAACCCTAACAGTAGACAGCTTAAGTTCTATCAGTCTGTTTACCATATAAGGTACTGTGGGCTGGATGTGGTCAGACACAACAAAAGCTTGTGGAAGCAGGTTTTCTGTCTAAACAGTATGCCCATTCCAGAACACATGAAGGATCTCAACTCCTTCACTATGAGCCAGTGCCTGAGGAAGCACCTATTTCCTATACTTCTCAAGGGGGTAGGGGGGGCACTGTCATTGGTCCTTCAAATAACACACCAGCCAGTGAATGATTTTTTTCGTTTGAGGCAGACCCTCTCACATAGCTTAAGTTTAGGCTCAAACTCACTGTGTAGCAATGGACACCTTGAAGTTCTGGTCTTTGTGGATCCACCTCTCCAGTGCTGGGATTACAGGTGTGCACTACCACATCTAATTACACATTGCCAGAGATTCAACCCAGAGCTTTGTACCTGCTGGGCAAGCACTCTGTCAAGGAAACTACATTCTCCACCCTTCATTTGGTATTTTTGACTTGCAAACCGTTTCAGACTGAATTAATATTACTTGTGGGAGAGGTGCTAGCAGAGGAGGAAGCATAAATTAGCTAACATATAAGATTAAGAGATCTATTATACAAGAGAAAATTATAGGCTACGATATAACTCAGTGTATAGAACTTGCTCAGTATGTGCATGTTTCTCTGTGAAACACACAGCATCAAACACTCATGGACATGTATACACATAGACACACCCATATACACATAGAGACACACATCCACTTACACTCACACACACACACAGATATACACATAGATACATACATAGACACACACACAGACACACACAAAAAGAAGGACATGAACACACAAATACATATATATACATACACACACACATATGATATCAAGCACTTTGGGAAGCCTGGAATTGCCACATGGTAGAGCAGAGAATTGGGTACAGACAGAGGAATACACACACACAAAGAAAGACATGAATACACAAATACATATACACACACACACACACAGACACACACACAACACACATACACACAATATCAAGCACTTTGGAAGCCTGGAATTCCCACACATGGTAAAGCAGAGATTGGGTACAGACAGAGGATCTGGCTGGCTGATTCTGAGTAAGAAGCATGATGTCACAGTAACATTGTTGCAGGTCACCCTTCTACTGCCCAGAGCTGCTATTTAGAATGTCTGCCAACGGAGACATGCACGAGCTGCCTCACTGGCTAACAAACCACATTCTTTATATCACAGCAAGCTATTTTCACATTATGTCTGAAATCGAAGGAACAAAAAGAATAGAAATCTGCTATCAACTGTTTAAAAATTTACACCAAGAACCAAGGAATTCCCCAGTAGAGTATAAAGACTTGCTGGAATTTTCATTATGTGAATTTATTGCCAATTCAGTCATCTTAAAAGTTGTGCTATTAAACATATTGTCCTTTGCTGTTCCAAATAACATTTGGGGAAAAAAAATGACTTTCTTAATACCATCACTAGAATGTTCTTCCATTCTCTGAAACCACTAGACACTTAACAGAATGGAGAGCTGGAATTTGTCCATTGTTTTCCAGACAATTATTAGGTGTACTGAAGACTGGGGGAGGAGGCAGTCACAAACAGCTCCAACAAGAATCTGTTTGTATTTCTTCTTGAAGACTTTGAAGAGAATGTAGATCTGAACGTAGAAGCAGAACAGAACCTCATGTTAGTGTTACTAACTCAAAAAATGGTTTGTAAAAACAAATACACTCTCTCCTATGTTGTATCCACTTATCTAAGTGTGTGTGTGTGTGTGTGTGTGTGTGTGTGTGTGTGTAACATGGATCGATTGCAAAGACCACATCTTCATACTGGTCCACTCTGAAAGGACCAATGGATGCACACCACTGTGCTTCCTGTCCTTTGTCAGGACACTGGGCACCACCTTTCACCAGGTGTCCCTACATCAGCTCTAAGTAGAAACAAGGTTACAGGCTGAAATGCTATGTGGCACTTCATAGAGGTCCTTTCCTGTCCTCCCTCTGCTTCCAGGCACATAACGTTATGCCTAAACCTGAGGAGCCACCTACCTTGGACCACAAGGTGGATACTAAAGAGAGACAATAGCGGGGCAGGCATTGGCACTGGGCTATGACACATACAAGCCGGACTGCAAAGTGCTGGACTTACCAGACAAGAGAGAAAAAGGAACTGTGGTATATTTGAGCCACTCTTGCTAATATTTGGAAGTCTTAGGATCATATATCACCTTATGTATTTAACCCCAAGTAACAGAGTAAATGCTGCACCAAAATCCCCATACAAATAATTAACTATGACAAGAAAGGTACTGACAGGACACAAAGTTCAAATTGTTAGTTATAAACCAGTAAAGCACTTCATCACTAAGAAGATACAGAGTTACTCTCTTCTCCAAACAATACCGAAGCTACTACCAGAAGTAACAGGACCAGCGATGCCCAGCTTCCCTTTGGATCCTGATCTTCTGTCTTCAAAAAAACAGGCGAGATTGCCATCAGACAATAATCACAACTTTTGCTACTCAAAGCCTCTGAATACTCTTTATCCTAGCTTTCTGAAATGTTCTATCCAACAATTAATCAGCTTGGCCTTCTAAATTGATAAAATTGAACCCAATCCATACACTTTGACACAGAGTTAAGAAACAGACATTAAAAGAACATAATTAGAAAATATTATCTTCCAGAGGTCTTGACACAAATGAAATACAAAAGTACACAAAAGTCTACTTTGTAAACACATACAATACAAATGATTTCAGTATTGATTTTGACTTAAAATAATGAGGACAGGGCCTCATTCCTCATTCCCTCCCCTGAGCAAAATCATTTTAATTCTCCCAATATTTTCTTTACAAATTGACTTTTTCTTTTTCAAAATAAAATCAACACAATATAGGGTCTAATTTTAATTCTTTCATTTCTAACAATTTAACTTATATCAATAATGCTATAACTTCTAGATATTTTGCTTACTAGCACCTCGGTATATATAAATAATTCAGTGTAGCAAATTCTTGTATTGTTCATACTGCAAAACCTACATGGAGTACAAGAATGTGAAGCTATGGAAACAGGCAACATGCCTTATTGAGTTCTTAAACTACTCTACCTCAAAGGGTGTCCCACCATTATAGCTTTGATGATTGAAATACCCTTCTTATAAAGGTATGCACATCCTTAACATGAAGGATGTATGCTGAAGCTGTCTTCCAGACTCTAAAGGCCAATGCCCTTTTTAAGCACCTGGGGTCAGTCCACAGAAGAATAAGGCACCCAGCATGTCAAAACGGTCCCATGTTATCTGACTTGTCCAGGTTTCACTTGTGTACAGTGTGCCTTTTTCTTCCATGTTTTCTTTTGAGACACATTTCCATTGGAAGGGTCCACAGCTGAGAAAGTTCATGTTTTCTTCAGTCTTAATACCACCTAATTATGGCTGATAATTGAACAATATCGGACAGACAAGATATACGATTTACCAAAACAACTGCTTAGTGTTTTTTTCATTATAGAGACTAGAGAACTTCTAGTTAAATGCACGCATAATCTATACACATTTAAAATAATCAACTGTCATTAGATCTCCATTTCTGGAAACATCTCCTGATATCAGCTATTTCCTTCACTGGTCTTAGCATTATCTTACTTCACCCCAGATAATATCAATCTGGTCGTATAAAATAACCCTTTTCACTTTTCTGTTGTATACACTTATGTGCCTGACACCATTGCTCAGAAAACAAAGGAGAGTACTCCATTCACCATTGTCTGTAGATTTCATTAACACACTACGCTGCCTCAGTAATCCTTCAGGGCTACCAAAGAAAATAAACGTATTACCCTGTGATTCCCTCAGTTGGGCTTGCTTTCAGTAATCCTATATCTTGGAAAATTTATTACGCACTTACCTTTGTTTTATACAATCCAGTTAATTTCGTGTGTAAGATTTCAAGATTTTGGGATCTCAAAATTATTATATCTACCCGTGACAGACTTTTGTTTTTTAATCAAGTAATTCTATAAAGCCATCGAGGAGAGCAATCAGGTTTTCGAGTGACAATTGCCACTCTCCGGCATTGCATCCTTTTCAATTATCTTACAGATGCTTACATATTCTTGCTAATGTTTGTTTCATTCGTCAATTAGGAACTGAAATTAGACCATTAGAGGATAACTTTTTCTTTTTAAAAACAATCTGCTATATCTGTCTCATGTGGTGGTGCTGCTGCTGCTGCTTCTGCTTCTGCTGCTGCTGCTTCTTCTCTTCTTCTTCTTCTTCTTCTCTTCTTCTTCTTCTTCTTCTTCTTCTTCTCCTCCTCCTCCTCCTCCTCCTCCTCCTCTTCCTCCTCCTCCTCTTCTTCCTCCTCCTCTTCTTCTTCTTCTTCTATTTCTGGCACTATTTTCCCCCAGAACTCTGAGAAGCCTCAGACAGCACCATCCTATACGGGAAGAACGAGGCAACCATGGCATGTAGGTGTGACTTCTGAGGTGCTGGACAGATAGATACACTTCCTATCATTTAAATGCATGTAGGTGTGATTTCCCAGGTTGCTGGGCACATACACTTCCTGTGATGCAAATGCTTCTGTTGAGCCTTGCAGGCTTTGTAACTCTCGTGACATTAAGGTATTCTTGAGGCGAAGTTGGTCATAGACATTTACCATGGGTAAGATCATGTAAAGATCCAGGAAGGATGTAGCCATCTACAAGTTAAATGGACAGTGTGCAAAAGAGTCAAACACTGCCAGAACCTAGACCTTAGGTATCTGGGCTCCGAAACAGAGACAATTTGCTATGAAACTTTGTTATGGCAAACATAACAGAACTTATCTGACCTACAAAACAAAAAGAAACAAAGCAAACCAAAGGACATGAAGTTTCTTTTCTGAGATGTCCTCAGAAAAGAACATTCTCAGAACATGCCCACTGATGATGGGGAATGAGGGAAATCAAGATTCACTTTTAAAATTCTCCAACTGGGGAAATGTCTGAATGGGTAGAGTCTGAGTTCAGATTCCCAACACCATGAAAAGGCAAAGCATGGCAGTGCCCAGCTGTGGTCCCACAGCTCAAAGAAGTCAGAAGAATACCTGAGCTTTGCTGGTCAGTTTTTACTGGCATTCCTAGTGTAATCGTGACAGAGGGATGGGGAAAGGAATAGGAAGGGAGAGGCAGGTGAAGGAGAGGGAGAGGAGGAGGAAGAAGTGGAGGAGAAGAGGAGGGGAGGGAGGGAGAATGAGTGTCTAACACCGGCTGCCCTATTTGTTTCTCTGCAGATGGTGTCCACCATCAGCCAGAACTATTTCATAAATGCCATTCTCATGAGTGTACATGAACATGAGTTCAATTAGACCTTGCACGAAAGGTGACTTCAGTCCATTCTCAAGTCCATCAGCCAGTACAGAGTGCAGGTCTTGCTAGGCAGGATTGCTTCTACTCATGGCTGCTGAGATGCGACTCACTAATCACTCTGCAAATCTAATTGAAAACTGAAACAAAGGAAGAGCAGGACTCTAGCTGTCACTCAGTAAATCCGAAGAGTCCTGACAAGCCCAGTGCAACTTCTCTCTACTTGCTTTATGGAATATAAGTGTTTGCTCCCTGGCTTTGTCGTTTTCTTCGTTTCCAGTTTTCCCTTTAGAAAAAAAAAAGTGGGGGGGGGAAGGAAGGGGACAGAGAAGTACAGTGACACTTATCTGAAAGGGGTAATAAAGGCGATCCATACATGATTGCGTTTTCAACGATTCACAGTGTGATTCTGCTGATTAGTTTTAAATTGGGGTGGGAGGAGGAGGAGCTGGAAACTCAGCTCAACAGATACATTGTTTCACTTTTGTGTTCATGGGAGGAGAGGCTGCACTCAGGACTGCCGCTCTCCTTAAGTCAGCTCAAGATTGTTTGTCAAGGTGAGGACACTCTTCCTTACAAGGGGGAATTACATCCAAAATAAAATAGTTCCTAAAAAGCAAATGCAGTGGATAGACATGTCCAAAGACTACAGTTGTATATCTTTAGTTAACTTCTTACTGAGAATCTGCTTCTTTTAAAAGTATGAGAGCAAATATCATCCAACTCTGCTTCTCAGGAACAGCTGCCGCCTCGGAAGCTGCCACGTTTTGTGCTACATGGAAGTTTAATATACAATCTCGGTCAATCTTAACGATATATATTAATGCACATGGCACAGAAAACAGAGAACTGAGCCCGTGACATGGTCCAGTGTCACAGCCCAGTTCCTGGGTCAGTCTGGAAGATGCAGCACAGCCAAAACAGAGAGAACGCACCTCGACAAGGCAGAAAGCAAGAACTGACTTCAGAAAGCTGTACTCTGACCTCAAAAGCAATGCACTGCACATATGTACCAACTCTCTTTTGCAGATAGTGGGTGGTTCTCTCTCTCTCTCTCTCTCTCTCTCTCTCACACACACACACACACACACACACAGAGAGAGAGAGAGAGAGAGGAGAAGGAGAGAGGGGCAGGGATAAGTAAATGAAAGCAAGAAAGAGACCATACAAGGTGACATAAAGAGACAGAGTCAACAGTGATGGCGTCCCTGACTTCCTGGGACACTGCTTTTGCTTCCTCTCAATACAGTCTCGCCCAGGAAATAGCCACTGGAGTGTACCCAGAGCCAGACTCTTTCAGACCCTTCAGATGCAAACATGAACAGAATGGAAGAAAATGGCAAGCTTTTTAGAGGGGTGGCTGAGAGGAAGACACCAGGTGTCATCATCAGTGTCAGCTGGAGGCAAAAGCCCTTTGAGATAGGGGGAAAGACAGGGTGACAAAGGACAGAACACCAGAGGGAATTGGATGAACGGAGAAACTAGAGTCACATGACAGATGTTCATACCATGAGGCTCAAATTTAAATACTGCAATCACTTAATAAGCCTAAACATGCACCAGAGTCTATGTCTATGTGTACATACACCCATAAATAAATACATGTTTATTTAAAGGGTTTGTTTGTTTGTTTTATAGGTGTGTTGGAATTTGAACTAGGGCCTTAAACATATCAAACTCAAACATACCACAGATCTTACGCTCAAAGTTCCCACTGAAGGTCAACTTAAATCCAGCCATCATCTCTTGAGGAGTATGTTATATTACTAGCTATATAAAACAATGAGTGAATCACAATAACAGAACAGTGAGTACACTATTTCAAAGTGTTAGCTCAAAATCACTGAGTGACTGCCCGGCCATCATTTGTCCAGATGTTGCTTAAACAAAGTAGTGAAACCCCATTTACGTATGAATGCATTTCTGCTACTCTTGACTCGAATACTGTTCCCCGCTAGATATCATGAGACCAGAGACTTGTGGAAGGTGTAAAAATCTCTCTGTTAAAAAGACGGATAATTCTTACACTCTATGAGCTCCAGAGAGGAAGACAGCTGTGTGGTTTTACAAGCCTAGGCTTCTCGACAATTTAAAGCCAAACATTTTTCATGGATTTACATTTATTAGAGCTCACAATTATGACTTATGCCTCTCCCCAGAACTCAAATAATAGCTTCTTTTGAACCCAGATAGAGCAAAGGAAAGGTTTATTACTCTGTCACTTGTAAGCCCTCGGGGCAGTCAGAGCACAAAATGCACTTTCTGTTAGCGGAAAGTTTCTGTTCAGTCGAAGCACACTACTCTGAGGACCAGAATAGGTGTTATCAAATTGTCTTGGAAATCTGAACAATCCACATTTAATTTAATGGCAATTAGTTTTTAACTCCTATTTCTGACTACTAGACAGTCTCGATAAAAGCGCACACAGTCACTTCGGTGTGAAATGAACTCTTCAGTCCGTGTCTTAAGTCACCCAATCCAGCTACACACACGCTTACAGTATCCTGCTCCCTACCTGGAACTCTGCAAGAAGCCAAGAAATCTCCAGAATAGGGAGAGAGTGACCCCAGTGGAGTTGTACAGGCAGGCTCACTCTACCTAAAAGTCCTTTGGAAGGCTTATAAAGAAAATAGGATTCTTTAAAAAAAAAAAAAAAAAAAGTTTCATTTTATTACAGTAGGTTCTATAAAGGCCACTTTTATTCAGTATAGACCGTACACTAGCCACAGTCCCCACCCATCCTTCCTCTACCTAATTCCCATTAGTCTCCTTTGTTTCACTACAGTTTTGGTGGTTTCCATGGCAGCTGTACATACACAGTTGTGTGTATCAATATAAAATCTGGGGGCCTCAAGTGACGGAATCTATGTGCTATTTGTCCACAGGAAAAAACACTGTGGACTCTGTATGCGGTAGCTCATACACAGTGGGTAGGACACGTGGAAGCCAGAGAAGAACGCCAAGTGCTTTGCTCACTTATCACTTTCTCCCTCAGTCCTTCCTTAGACAGGGTCTGTTACTGATCCTGGAGCTAGGCTGGCAGTCAGCAAACCAACTGTACTGTCTCAGGCCTGACAGTATAGGGTCTGCAGGACGGTATTTTTAAATGTGAGTGCCGGGATCCAGACTCAGTCATCAGTCTTGCACAAGAAGCACCGTTCCCCACTGAGCTGCCTCACCAGCCTGGCATTTGTCTGACAATCACTTAATATGCTTGCGTTAGCTCCAGCAGCTTACATTTTTCTGCCAAACTTTCCTCTTCTTTATGGATGAAAAAAAAAAAAAAAATCTGCCGTGTATCCACATTTTTCTTACCCGCTCCTTTGTTGTTGGACACGTAGATTTGCTATTGCAAATAATGTTATAATAAACACTGACAGAAAGGGGAGATAGAGAAATGACTCCAGGATTAAGAGCACTAGCAGCTCTTGCTGAGGACCTGGGTTTAATTCCCAGCACCCACACCAGCTGATTCACAACTGCCCATAATGCCAGTTCCAGAAATCCAGCACCCTTTACTGGGCTCCACAGACACCTGCAGCAAACATGGAGCACAGACATACACTCAGGCATGTTGTGGATAGCCCCAGCCTTGTATTTTGATCCTAGTTCCCAGTGGATAGCCCCAGGCTTGTATTTTGATCCTAGTTCCACCCTTCTGGGAGGGGCTGCAGAAGATGATTGAATCTGTACACAGATGACATCTTGTAAACCTTCTGTCAAATTAAAACTTGTAAAATAAAGACTAGAGCCAGAGATTGGGCAGTAGAAGGGGAGGCGGAGAAAAAGGCTTAGGGGAGGAGAGAGTGAGAGGAATTCGATATAAAAGGCAGAGCAGAAGCGGAAGGAGGGAAGTCATCGGGAGATGCAGAAGGAGAAAGCAGAAGCAGAGGCAGAAGAGAAGGAGTCGACGAGAGAAGAAGAAGAGAGGAGGAGCAGGAGGAAGCAGGCAGAAAGAAGCCAGCGGTAGAAGGAAGTCGACGACGACGGAGCTGGACACCCACTCAGCCTGGATAAAACCACAAGTTATAAGGGATCTCATAGCCGGGGATTAGAGTAGTGTAGTGTAAATCTGCCCAATCCAGGGTGCAATTTATACCATAATTATTGAGTTGTGTCTTCCTTTGACTGGTCTCCTTCGGGTAGGAGATTTGCCCCAACAAAATTGGTGATTAAATAATTCATTCTACTACACAGGCGCACACACACAAATACATAAAATAATAAACAAATAAATCTTACAACAGAAACCAAGAAACATTAGGAGTGGGTGTTTAACATATGAGCCCTACACTTTACCCTCTGGTTTTGACATTTCCAATGGGATATCTTTTGTAAGAAAGTCTTTCCTGTCTTGTAAGGTCCCTGGAAGATACTCCTTTCAAATTAAGAAGGAAATGTATAAAACCGCAGGACCAATTCAAGTGAACAGACAGGAGGTAAATGACTTCATGACAGTGACAGATAGATCATAGTTACTGTCAACCTGTGTAGACTGAGAATCACCATAGAAAGACCTACAAGGATGTGTGTACACATAGTGTGTCTACCAGGATGATTCCAGGAAGTTTCACCTGAGGTGAGAAGGCTTACCCTAAATGTGGTGGCATCACCCAGTGAGCTGGGCTTATGGACCAAATAAGGAAGAAGTAAGCTAAGCTGCAACAGAGATCCCTCTCTGCTTCCTGCCTGCAGACATAAGGATACCCAGATGCTACTTACTTCTGTCTTCCCTTTCTTACATTGCTCCTCTCAGAGCATTTTGTCTCAGTAATGAGAGAAGTGACTAATAAAATAACTAATCTGCTTGTCAAACATACCTAACCTGAGCCTGGGACCCTGCTATTCAGAAAGAAAGAAAGAAAAACATTCTTTTAGAATTCATGTATTAGAATCAAAACATCAGGCTCAGGACATAGCTCAGGAGCACAGATCATGTCCAGCATGTAGAAGGCTGTGGGTTTCATCCCCAGCACTGAAAATGAAAAAGAAAGATTCCAAGAACAGTAAACATAGTATTAGGATGAGAGATTCAGGGTCAGGCTATAATTTGTAAAAATTCTATCTGTGTTTTTGTATTGCAATTTAGGGGAAATAAAATGAATCCATGCATAAATCATTTTAATAGGAAAGGGAGAAGAGAAAGAGGGGTAGAGACCTTTAAATAGCACAGTGAAGAATTCATGTATTAAAAATTTAAATTTTTTTAATATTAAACTTTTATCAGTACAGAAACCACCATTTCAAAATGTTGACTAATGAGCTATGTACTGATATCCAGATAATAAAAACAAATCGTTTGGAGACGAAGAACAAAGGATGTCTTAATAATAAAGCAGATCTTTTAAGTCAAGAGAAAGAAAGAGCTATGGAATATACCCTCTTTCTTACAACACTGTACAGGCTCAGAGCTAACAAGGTAGCTAGACTCCAGGCTGACTTTACCATGCCTTCAACCTACCCTGGTTCTCTTTGCGATTATGGAGATGCCCTTCGTATCTTTCCTCTAATATAAACAACAAAATCACTTCTTTTAAAAAAAAAGAGAATACAGTTCATACACCCTGCGGTAGAAGTTAAGATTTCCATTTAACGAGACATAACATTCGACACTTGTCTTCAAATATAAGTAGTTCATATGTACGGTTTAAACCTCCGATAGCCAGGCGGTGGTGGCGCACGCTTTAATCCTAGCACTTGGGAGGCAGAGGCAGGCGGATTTTCTGAGTTCGAGGCCATGCCTGGTCTACAGAGTGAGTTCCAGGACAGTCCGAGCTACACAGAGAACCTGTCTCGAAAAAACCAAAAAAAAAAAAAAAAAAAAAAACCTCTGAAACGGTTTATACATTAGAATTTCCAATCTCTTTTCTGTTCCTACCTCGAGTGCTAAGGAACTGATAGAGATAAAAACTCAATTTAAAGCCAGGCATGGTGGTTCGTGACTATAACTCCCGCCCTTAGAAAACTGAGGTTAGTGGATTGCAATAAGCTAAAGGCCAGGCTGGACAGCTCTATAGGATCAGGCTGGACAGCTCTATAGGATATCCTAGGAAGCATGAGTATACTGGGCTGGTTTTGTGTGTCAACTTGACACAAGCTGGAGTCATCACAAAGAAAAGAACCTCCCTTGAGGAAATGCCTCCATGAGATCCAGCTGTAAGGTATTTTCTCAATTAGTGATTAAGGGTGGAGGGCCCACTGTGGGTGGTGCCATCCCTGGGCTGGTAGTCCTGTGTTCTATAAGAAAGCAAGCTGAGCAAGCCAGGGGAAGCAAGCCAATAAGTAACATCCCTCCATGGCCTCTGCATCAGCTCCTGCTTCCTGACCTACTTGAGTTCCAGTAGGTCCAGTTGACCTCCTGACTTCCTTTGGTGATGAGCGGCAATGTGAAATTGTAAGCTGAATAAACCCTTTCTTCCCCAACTTGCTTCTTGGTCATGATGTTTTGTGCAGGAATAGAAACCCTGACTAAGACAATGAGTAAAACCCTGTTTCAACAACCCAATTCCACCTCACAAATAAATAAATAACACACATACAAACATACCCACTTAGCTTTGCCCTTATGCTGCGTATCTATTATTCCCTGTGGAAGCAATTAAATCATCAGAGATTGGCTCAGTGGATAAAGATGCTTCTCTCCAAGCCTGAGGACACGAGTTCAAATTCCAGAACCCATACAATAGAAGGAAAGAAGTGAGTCCCACAAGTTGTCTCCTAGCCGACAAACATGCAAACTCTCACGCGCACGCACAGAGCTGCACATGGCTCGGCTGCTCAGTGTCCACACAGTCCTAGAAAGATCTCTGTGCCTCAGGGATGAGGTCATCTACAGTGGAGCACCATACATGCACTGAACTGGTTGAATCTAATGTCTACCCGAACTGCAGGAGAGCACTAGAGAGAGAGAGAGAGAGAGAGAGATCACCAGTTGAATTGCTAGAGATAAAACACTCAACTAGTTGTCTGAATTCTCTTTTTATGACTTGTTTGAAACCAGAGGCAAGGGTGTATGGTAGCTCGATTGTTAGAACACTTACCTACTGAGTACATGATCTTGGGTTCAAACCCCAGGAAAACACACACACACATGTAAAACGTTTAAAAACTAGTTTAAAAAAGCAATTTACAAGGAGAAAACCTACTATTCTTTTAGACCCAAACTTAACTTCTGATTTCTATATTATTTTCTAAACTTTAAGACAGGTTAAATATAATGATAGTATTGCCATTGACTGGGTAAGACAGAACACATTTCTACAAATAACTGTGGGAGTGTCCAAATTTGACAGCAACTTGTACAACCCACATGCTTGCCTCTGTGCAAGAAATGGTACCTGCACAGTTATACATACCTGCACAGCTACATGGCTTTATCTGGACTCCCTTATACAAACACACAGAGTGCTCAAGCCCTACAGAAATTACCCGTGTGCACAGCAGGTGTCTGAGGCAATTCTGAGAGTTGGGATGGTGATAAAGGAAAGGGAATGGAAGGGCTTGTGTTCCTTAATGCCGCAATCTCACCGAGCAGTTGGGGGTTGCACTACCAATTTTTAATGTATTATCTAAATCTTGAATAAATCTAGAGAGAGGCTGCTAAATAGAGTAGGGATTTAATGAGCTTCGGGCATATAAATAAGAAATTGCTCCCAGCTGTAGTTTCAGCAGAGGGTGGGTAAGTTTTACAACCCCAGAGGCAAAGGCATTTCAAGGGTCTGCTTTATCAAAGGAACAATGAAACCCTCCATCTTGAAAAGCCTCACAGTGGTCAGGAGTGGAGCTCTGAGCTGGAAGAGCTGTCAGGTGATCAGTATTGTAGTAGACCTAGGTGAGCACAGAAAAAAAAGGGGTATTTGGGGAAGACATGGTGGATCTGTATAGGGACAAGGGTAGCCATGGGGGCCTGAAAAAGCCAGAATCTTAAGAGATGTTCCTCCTCTGCCTATATCTGCTTCCTCTACTGCAAGAAGCTTGCAGAGATTTCTGTATGACTTTGTGTATACTTTGTATTTGGGAGTTTTGGTATTGGTTTTTTTGATTTCCTTTGCTTGTGGGACAGGACTTCATGAAATCCAGGCTTATCTCCAACTCATGATGTAGCTGAGGATGACCTTAAACTTGTGATCCTCCTGCCTCTACCTCCCAACTGCTAGGATTGGAAGCATGTACTACCATGCCATGTTTATGAGATGTTAGGAATCAATCCCAGGATTTGGTGCATGCTAGGCAAGTGTTCAGGAAATGAGCTATACACCAGAGGCTTTTGTTCATGTCTATATTAGATATATTATAGCTACAATATGCTGATATTAGTATATGCTATGTGTCATTTGTAATTTACACTGTTTTATTGGCACAAATATCTGTTTTTGAAAGGCAAACGTCACATTACCATCATTTAAACACAGTCTCTGGAGGAGGAAACGATTCTGATTTTCTGTAAGATGATAAGTGTTGAACTGGGATACCTACATGAAGAGAAGAAAGGGAAAATACACTCCCAGGAGTGCAGGGAGGCAGTGATGACTCTCCAGTAGCTCTGCCTCTGTCTGGTTTTCCCACAAGCTTAGCCAGGTACAAGCATCTCCAGAAATGTGAGAGCACACTGTTCTGGAAGTTGAGACAGGAAAGCACAGGGGATGGCTTAGCCACTGGGATTCCATTCTGCTTAGCTACTATGAAACTCTTCTAACACACTTGCCAGCCTTGGTCCTTTAATAACAAAGCAACTAGCAACTTATCAGCAACCTAGGGCCCCCCCTCTCCTCAATAACCGCATAAGCATCCCCTCCTATTAACAGCCAGGATTCTGCAGCCAGCAAACTTAGATTCTGTTCAGTCTTACTCTCCTTATGTCTAGTACCAGAGCAGGAAGGCTGATCCAGCTGCACAGTAAAGCAAGGCTGCATCCTCGAGTGAATTTTTAAGGCAAATCCCCTATGTACCATTTTATGCCAGTGCATAATTGGGCAAGCATATGATTAAAACCAGATGCATTGTGGGAATGGAACATGCAGAGTGGGCCACGGCTTACATAATCCAAATCTATCAATCAAAACAGGGAACTGCTCATGGTACACCCCTTAGCAACCAGGCTCTCTCTCTAGAGCCTCATAAAAGGAAATCCCTAACAATAATTGCTGCAGGTCTTGAGTACCTTGCTCTTTTGTGCTGTATTCTGATTTTTCTTCTATTGTTTTGCTTTAAATAAAGTTCTCTCTCTATGAAATCTTGTGGGCTTTGATTTCTTTCTCAATAAAAGGTCAAGAGCTTGGAAACACCCAGTTCAGACAGAGTCCCTGTAAGCAACAAAAGCTTGAAAATTTGCTCTTGCAGAGGGAGAGAAAAGGGGTGGGGGTTGAGGCTGATAGTAATTTTTCCCACTGGATCTCAATAACTTTCTGTTCAGCACAGTTCATAAGCAGCGATTTCCTTTCAACCCCTCCACCCTCCTCCATTAAGATAATATCAGATCGCAACCCAAGAACTCAGAAACCACTGTTCCTTGAAACTTCACATTCTTCAAGTACACAGGGCTGATCAGTCAGTAAAGTGGTTGTTGACCAAGAACGGGGACCTGGGGATGATGCCTGGAACCCACATAACAGGAATAACTTGATGTGGGTCATTGACCAGTCAGCTGACCTTATCAGTGAGCTCCAAACCAGTAAGAGACCTTGCCTCTAAAGCCAAGACGAACAGCACCTGGGGAACAATATATCTGATGTTGACCCCTGACCTCCAGAGACACACACACACACACTTAGGAACTGAGGAGAAATCCTTAGCTGAGATGCATGCAACAAACTGAGACACACATTCATATCCTCTCAAGTCACTGAAGAAGCAGAGAAAATTCCAATAGGTTCAAATAAGCAAAAAGAACTGCTGAAGTTCCCAATGAAGGTAGGTGAGATTTGACAATTCCCACAGGAAAGAAGACTACTAAGATAGAATTATGAAAACTACATATTACAAATATAGGGAAACCCAGTGCTGGGTAAAATACTTGCCATTCCTGGGGTCATTGGGTTAAACTCCCAACAGGAACAAAGAAAACACATTTGTCATGTATGAATAGTGGAATTTTAAATACCTAAAATACAAAATCATAGACCTGGCACCAGATATAAGGTAAAAGTTAAACTTACAGTATAACAAGAAACTTTCTACCCTAGAATAGCATATTCTGGTACTCAGAGCTGAAAGTAAATAGAACATTCAATTCACATAACCTTGTACGTTCTCAGATTACCTCCCAAGCATGGAGATTATATGGTGTGCTACAATGCCCAGTTTCTGTGGTACTGTGGATGGAACCCTGGGCTCTGTGTACCTGGCAGGTACTCTACCCATTAAACCACCCCCAGCACCTTGATCCCTGCTGTCAGTAATGTTCCAGCCTGGCAGAGAAGACAGGCGGATTCCACAAGCCCCTGGGGTTAATGCTAAGTTGGCTTTTTGGCTATCTCACAGCTGAAAGGAGGAAAGAATCCAGGGGCCTACATCATCATAGGACATGACAGGGAAACACCTGAAAAACCAGGCTTTCTCTGTCGGGGTAACTCTAACTGAACAGAGGCCCGACAGAACACTGAACAGGGAAGGCTGACCATCAGACACCTTGTCTGAGGACCATGCAAAATGACAATAATAACAGCTCAGCATAAGGAGAGCATATGATATCACGGCAGTGCTCCACTCAAGGATGACATAGTGGCTCTAATTCCTTAGTCCTGCCTCTTTCTCTCCTCTTGAGTTTCCTGGGTTTCCTGGATTCCTGTCCCCTGAATAGCTCAAGACCCAACATAAACCTACCCTTTGTCCTCAAGAAGCTTGGAGACCTCTTAATCAAGAAACCTCCATGAACTCTTCACTTGAATAATTGAATAAAGTTGCTTTCTGCTTGATTCCAACCCACTTAGGAGTTTGTACTGACCTGTGTGGGCACTGAGGAACCTCAAGCCAATACCATGAAAGAACCTGATAACACACAGAACCTTCTAACTTTAGGCCAGCTGCTCCATGACCAAAGCCTGGAGGAGACCCACAATGATGGCAGGTGTCTTTAATTGCAGAGGCTTTGAGAAACAAGAAACTCAGAACGGCAGAGCTCTCCTACATTTTCTCTCAGCAAACGGCTTGATTTCCTCGTTCTATTCACAGGGGATGTATTTTTTGTGAGAACTAGCCGGCAGACAAGTACAGACCTCACAGAGTCAGCTATATGCATGGGCATGGGTATACACAGGAGTGCACTAGAGGCAGGGAAGGTGTCACAGCGTCCTCACACAGGGTGAGTGACCAAGGGCAAAAGAAAAAAGCCAAAACAGGAGGCAGGCAGGACATCCTCATCTGGCCTGGCTCCCATCTCCCCTCATGCCCTGTCTGAGGTGTGTTTCTGCCTGATTTGTTCTTCTCAGAGACTGCTAGGATACAGGTCTCCAAAAGTTAGAGTGAGCCCTTACCCAGTAGGCCTTAACCTTAGAAATTTGCCTAGACTTAGAAATATATATTGTCTTTACAGTGAGAAGCAAATTTGGAAACCCTCTTTCAGCATCATTCTGAGCCTTTGGGGCCAATCTGAGTTCCTAGAAAGTTGGTACCCAGGTCTCCTCATTTGATATCATTCCCCAATGGACAGACCACAGAGTCATTGCACTGCAATCGTAGAAATTCCATTATTTTTACAGATAAATGTGCAACACATGTGATCACTCTTGCAAACAGCCCTCTAGGGTACAAATATGCTAAGAACCGCACTGCTTCGTAGACAATATCAAAGATGAAAAGATGACAGTGCTCCCAAGATGAGACCCAAGCAATGGGTACTGTGCAAACAGCAGGAATTCTTAATGCATGCCAGTTAGGACAGCTGAATAATTGAGAAACTTGTCTGGTGGGAGGGGAAGTGACAGAAATACAAAATGGATGGATAAGTGAAGGGTTATTCAGTGATTTATGCAAATTCCAACTGGGGGTTGCCTTTAATAATACCTGTTTTTTTTTTATAATCATTTTTCTGTTGCCATGTTTTACAAAGGGAAGAAAGGATGCCTCCTGTCTAGCACCTGGAGGCATCTCTGCATTCATCATTTGTCACTCCAAGAGGGCATTTTGGAGTCTATGGAAGGGCCAGACGTTGGCCAGCCAGGAAAACTGATTCCAGGAATCTAGGACAGCTAGAACCTTCATTCTGTCCCACACTCCCAGCATCAGAAATAAGAGCCATGTACTATCTTGTGAGAAACATGTGGTCTACCTGTACACACTTACCACTTCGGCTTGGTGGTCAGTATTTTGAAGTGCTTATTAAGTACAGAAAAAAAGTACTATCCATCATTCCTTATTGGGCCTGGAAAAATTGAACATCAGGTCCTGAGAAAATACCCCACAAGGTCTTGGGTGTTTGCACATCTTGAAATGGCTACTGAAGCTCTACATGCTAACAGGTATGGGGTGTGCCTCACCTGACACTAACCACAGCAGCCACCAGAACCCATTGCTGGCTCTTCTTAATTCCACACAAATAAAACATGGTAGAATCTGAAATGCACACATATAGACACTGGGCTGATGTCTAGCAGGTAAGGATGCTTGCTACCAAGCTCAGTTACCTAAGTTGGATTCCCAGGACCTGGATGGTAGAGAGAGCCAACTCCCACAAGTAAGACATACTATAAAAACTAGGAATCAATGAAAATGATTCCTTTTTCCATCATTAAAAACAAGGCTGCCTCATCAGGCAGCAGCCTCGATTCTTGAGAATCCTGGCCTGTGTTGTTCCCCAAGAAGAACACTGGCTAGAATCTTTGTCTCAAGCAGTTAGAAAATCCTCCATGAAACCCATAACATTTCAAACATCTGGGATACGATGCATTCCAGACACACCTTAGGAATAAGCTAAGCATAGAGAAATTAATTTTGGTTCAAGTTGGCATTTCTTCTAAGATGACAGACACTTTTTTTTCCCCCTAATGTGATAGACAAAGAAAATTTTTTTTTTCCCTAAACACTAAGCATTTGAGAAAGATTTTGAATTCCAGGCATGTTTCCAACTCACATAATTATGTCTGGCCAGATAATCTTAATCATTAATTAACATTCAGATATTAAAACAAGATTCTTCTACCACTTGGCCAGCTAAATGCCCAGTGAATAAGGGTGAGTTCAAGAGCCCTGTATGATTAGTCTGAGGGTCCTCAAAAGCCGAGAACATGGACACAGTTGGAGAATGGGTTTTAACAAGCAGAAAATTCAGGCCACACGAGGCAGATGACACCTGTCTGGATGCTGGCCAGACTCTGAACAGTGAAACCTGCTCGGAGACCAAGACAGGTTCCCGGATGCCAAAGCCTTAGTGAGGGAGCAGGAAAAGAAAGCAAAGTTCTGAACCTTGTACCGTGTTTTCAAAATGTACCATGAGTTACAAACTGATGGGCAATAAGAGGGAGAAACATAAGTGACATGAAATCACTCTGGGAGAGACGATCTTCTGCAGAGATATAACTTTTATTAGGAGTAATGGAGTTTCTACATAATGGAAATTTACCTACATGATGAATCCTATAACTGCAGAGGCATTCCGATCGTTGTTTTAAGTGCAGGATTTTATATGAAACACCCTTCATGGAAGCTCTATTTAAGACAGATTTACCAATATCGAGTCCAGCGTCTGGCCATTCAGACCAGCATTTACTTATATTCTGTTGGCTGCAATGGGAAATGCTCTTACACAATCCTGTGGGAGCTGCCACAGGAAAGTCCTATGCCACTGACAAACTCCAGGTCTTCAGTTTACCATGCAGGACTGCAAGAGCTATTGGGTGCTCTCAGAAGCATAGTTTGTGACTATGGTCATTCTTCCCTTGAAATAGTCCACTGATAAATTGGCTACTAAACTATAGCTGCTTAATAAACAACGAGAAACAAGAGCAGGTCCCAAGAGGGCTCACAAAACATCATGTTTTCTCTCATCTAAGTATCTAGATCTGAATTCACACACACACACACACAAGTGTATGCACGTGACATGAAAGTAGATGGAGGCCTGGCAGTGGTGGTGCACTCCTTTAATCCCAGCACTTGGGAGGCAGAGGCAGGAGGATTTCTGAGTTCGAGCCAGCCTGGTCTACAGAGTGAGTTCCAGGACAGCCAGGGCTACACAGAGAAACCCTGTCTTGGGGGGGGAGGGGGGGAGAAAGAAAATAAAGTAGAGAGAGACTATTGAGAAGCAATAGGAGTCAGGGTGAAAAGGATAAGGGAAATTAAGAGAATGGATACAAACAATTTACCGTATGCATAATATAATGGTAATGAAATCCATTGTTTTATACACCAACTAAAAGATAATGATAACTAAAAAAAAAAAACAAACAGTAGAACAATACTCATTGAAAACCAGTCAGGCATCAGGGAACAGCAATCTTACAAAAAAGCTGACTTAATGTGCAGAATGTATTAACAGACACCTAGGCCTCAGAGGATGGCTGGCAGTATAGTCTATCTGCCTGAAAATGACAGGAAGGCCATGCTGGCCACTGAAGTAACAGAGGTGTGGGTACAGACGATGTCACAAGGAATACCCCAGTGACTTAGCAGGATTACTGAGAGCTGTACTCATTAAAGAATGTCCATGGTGCTCCTAGGGTATACCAGGCAAGCCACAAGGGTTTATTTGGTTTGTTTTGTATTTCTTTAATAATGTTAGTGACATTTTATTTAAGTTCCGTTTTTATTAGTTTTAAGCTGAATGCTGCATATAAGGGTTCACTCCAAGATCAGCAAAGTATTATGCCCCTTCTTGTTGAAAATACCCAGAGCTTTCATTGTTGAAAACATACTAAGCCTGTTTATATTGAGAAATCCAACTGCCTTGGAAACAATGTGTCCGTGTGCACATCTATGTTGAAAGGGGAAACTTATTTTAACTTTTAATTAAACTTTTAATAACTTTAGAAACTAAGCAGGATTCAGAAAACCAACTTCATACAATGACAACGTGGGCAGTTTTCCTTCGTTTTGTAAAAACAAAAGGTCTTTTGTAGAAGACCTCGTTAAAGCATGCTAGCCCCCAAACAACTTAGAAAAGCTGCAGTGGGTCCTTTCCTCATGAAGCTTGCCAGCCTCGGTCACAAGCACGGGAGGGAATCAGACACGTAAAATCAGACAGAGTGATGGCAGGTTTATTATCCTCACTCGTTAATGCTCTGATGCCTGTGTTAAGTGAGAATCTGAGATGGCTGCTAACGTTAGTAACAGCTCCCAGAGGCTCTCTGAGTCCACTGGTTATTTATAAAACATAAACACACACGAATAAATGGTTCCATCACTACTTTGCACAGGAAGGAAGACATTGCACAACCTTGGTTAACAGATGAATTAATTCTGCTAAGCAACTGTAGTCCTTGAAAGAAAAGCAGGAAGCAAACCAGTGAACCAGGGTGCAAGGCTGGAAATACAAACTATTTTACAAGCAAAGCCTCTGTAGGGATGTTACCCTAATGCAAGCGGAGGGGCAGACATGGAATCCTAAATCCACACAAGTGTGCTCAGCGTCTGCACTAAGGTGGGCAAGGAAGGAGGGGGGGCTCAAAGCAGCAATGAGAGGAGACAATGCAGCGCTCCCTACTTCTGGAGTTCAATCTCAAATGCCAACAGAAGAGTTAAGGCAGCAGCTGTTACTAGAATCTATTCCTTCTGATAAGGCTCGTTAGAATAAAAGTATAGAAAACTCCCTAGGGAAAAAAATCTACAAGTTGGACTAACCTCATATAGATAGATAGATAGATAGATAGATAGATAGATAGATAGATAGATAGATGGATGGATGGATGGATGGATGGATGGATGGATGGATGGATATAGATATATACACACACAGTGTGTGTGTGTGTGTGTGTGTATCTATATCTATATCTATCCTTTTTTTTTAAAGTGCCAAGAACTGGTCACTTTTCACTTGAAGATTAAAAAAATAAACCTGGTATATTGAAAATGAAATAACTCAAAATGTACCATACATTAAACACAACCATGTATAAACCTAGCTTAGCTATGGTTATCTAAACTTGTACCCAAGTCTTCTTAAACTATTTAAAATGCAAACAATAAAGAAAAGTTTTCAACAAATCACTCTCCCAAGTATATTCCCTGAATCTTTAAATATATACACCTTTTCCTAGTTAAAAAGTAAGACAACCATTATTTAAAGAAAGGAAGGAAGGAAGGAAGGAAGGAAGGAAGGAAGGAAGGAAGGAAGGAAGGAAGGAAGGAAGGCACACTAATGCTTAAGCAGAATTGGCTCGCTGTTCCATTATGGATCTATAAAGAATGGTTATGAATCTGTTACAATGACAGTTTTTCGAAGAAAATGGTGAATGCCTACACTGTCACCAGCCTCAATAGTCCTGAGCGATTCTGGGGACGTCTGAGAAACCAATAATTAATTACCTCATCTGGAAACACAGCAGGGAGGTACAAGGGTCCGGAGGCAGAGGGAGGTTGGCTAAGGCAGAGAAGGAGGCAATTCTTCACGTGGCCTTGCGTGTGCACTGGCTCTGGAAGGCAGAGTTGTTCCACTAACCTTCCTAACGCTGAACCAACCGTGAGTGTCAGGAGAAAGGGAGGTAAGAGACCTTAAGTGATCTGCATTGGAAGTGAGCAACTGTCGCTGGCAAACATCTGAAGGAGAGGTGATAAAGCACTCAAATAGCCCATCGAGTAAGCAGTAATAGTTAATCCCTATTAAAATTAATCTTTTGAGTTAATAGATACGACTCTCCGAGCCACTACACAGAGCTCACACCCACGCAGGTTTCAATCAGTCAAGGCTCCTCGCAGCACACAAATATTAATAAATGTTTCTACTTAATGCGTAACACACAAATAACATTCTCTCCCGAATTTAAAGCAAGCTATGACTGCTTAAGCATTGCAAGGTATTTCAAAGCATCAACGTAAACATAGTTATGCTAGTCATTAAAAGGACAGTAACATGAGGAATGAACCAAGAAAGCATACACTTGTCTCCCGACTAACACGTACACCTACATACTAGTGACATGCACACATACACTAGTGACACGTACACCTATGCACTAGTGACACACCTATGCACTTGTGATACACACACTAGGGACATATACACCTATGCACTAGTGACACACCTACATACTAGTGACACATACACTAATGACACATACACAAACACACTAGTGACACACACACACATACTAGTGACATACACACTAGTGACAAATATGCCTACAAACTAGTGACACATACACCTACATACTAGTGGCACACACCTATGCACTAGTGACACATACACCTACAAACTAGTGACATGTACACCTACATACAAGTGACACACACCTACATACTAGTGATACACACCTACATACTAGTGACATGTACACCTATATACTAGTGAGACACATACGTACATACTAGCGATACACCTATGTACCAGTGATATGTATACTTACATACCAATGGCATGTACATCTATGCACCAATAACATTGACACCTACATACTAGTGACATGCACACCTACAGACCAGTGATATGCACACCTACAAACCAGTAGCACAATGTCAAAACATTAAGTTTTACTTGACTGCCATCCATTCTGAAATGTACAATCCCCTGTAATGATTTGGTTCTATACGTAGCAACACATGGCGCCAGGAGACTTAGGAAATACGTGGCCTTCTATTCCTTCTGCTTCTTGTGACAATAAAAAGAAAAATCAGAGTTAAGCATAGCAGGGGGAGCAAACACTCTTTTCCTGCAGAATAAGAAAAAGGTTTTAAACCAAATTTCTGTGTAGTATTCTCTCAAGATCAGTTTCTAGGTATCTGGGCCTCCAGAGGGAAACAGGGCAAATGTACACAACCCATTTGCATCTTTTTCTGAAAGCTTGGTTAATTATTTTAAATTTACTTTCTTTCTTTTTTTTTTTTAATTGCACTATAAGCTAGGGAATTAACAATGTCAAGAGTACTACTAGTCACCAGACTGCCCCATGAGTGGACTGTCCAAATTACTAAAACTACACAGCAGGTTTTCAGAGGACGTTGTTCTGCTGGACATACGTGACACGCACATTCACACATGACTGCGTGCACACACCAGGTGCACTTCCAATCACACAGCCAAGCTCAGGAAAGAAAAGCAAAAAGGCTTCCTGCACTGTAATCTTGTTACTCTTCTCAGCCAACAGAGAGGAGCCATTTGCCTCCTGGTCCTGGGAAGGAACATCCACTCTCTCCGAAGGCCCAGGAACCTTCTATTCAAACAGAGTTTGAAGGAGAGTCCCTAGGAGCTGAAGCTCTGGAGATCTCAGATTTGGGAGCAG
The DNA here is from genome assembly GCA_021653895.1 of Mastomys natalensis. Lineage (NCBI taxonomy): Eukaryota > Metazoa > Chordata > Mammalia > Rodentia > Muridae > Mastomys > Mastomys natalensis. The sequence goes on along the minus strand of JAJTUV010000360.1, from coordinate 329,467 downwards.
TAGTAAGTTCTCTAACAACAAGCAGTTAAAGGAAGAGAAAAGGAGGGTATAAAAATTTAAGAAAAAAAAAAAATCAGGGTGAGACTGAAAAAAAGTATGCATTCTGAAGTAACAAACCTGATTAGTTGTAAATAGAGCTAATTAACAAGTTACCTAATTAAACCCAGAGACAGCACGTCTGCCTTCAGATCACATTCTAGACTGCCAGCTCATATTTAAAGCATTGTTAATACTGGTTGATAAATTTTGCTTGGCTTCCAAAGTACAGGTTTGGAGTTTTTTGTTTTAAGTGTCTTTCCTGTGTCTGTAAATAGCCTCGTAATTTGCCAAATGAAAGCAGAGCAGAGAAGGCTGGCAGGTCAGAGAGTTCCCCGGCAGTTCTCACTGGTCAAGTCTTCAGCCTACTTTCAAATAAAGGACTGAACTCCAGGGACACAGACAGTCTGGAAAGGTCAAGACTGTATGTTTCTAATTGTTATTCAAAACCATTCTCATTTCTTAACATAGCAAGTCTGTGAGCTGAGACTTGCTTTTTTGCTTGCCTTTTTGTGTATGAAGATGTGTTCATGTTGGGGGGGATGGGGAGGGGGGTGGGGGCGGGGAGCAGTGAGAATGCACAGGGATGTTTGTACTGGTTAGGGTTTTTTGTTTGTTAATTTGATATCAGATAGAGTCATCTGGAAAGAGGAACCTCCATTCAGGGATTACCTCTAGCAAGTGGCCTATAGGAAAATCTGTGAGGCAGCATCTGAAGGAATGATGGGCTTGAGAGGGCCCAGAGCACTGTACCATCCTTGGGCAGGGGGAAATGCATTATTTAGGTTAGCACACTGAGCAAGCCTCTCTCTGCCTTGAGTTCCTGCCCCTCCCCACTTCCCTCAATGATGGGCTAAGTGTGTGAGATGTTCCTTCCCTAATTGGTTTCTGTCATTGTTTTATGACAGCAAAAGAAAGCAAACCAGGACAACATGTGTTTTGTGCATGTGGAGACCAGAGAGCCGTGCTGGGCATCTCCCTCTCTCTATATTTTAGTTTCAGAGATAGGCCAATCCAACTGGTATCTTTCTTCTCCAGTAGGACCACACTGTATTTGTCTTTTATAGGATGCTAGGATTCTGAACTGAGGTCCTCATGCTTGTGTGGCAAATATTTTAGACAAAGCCACTCCCTGCCTCCTGGTTTGGATTTTGAAAGGAAAACATTTAAAATTACTAGCCATCACTTGTGTAGACATATTGATTCAACAACCACATTCATGTTCAAAAGTTACACAACGATAAGCCAAGAGCCATCAAAACTGTCCTGCTCTATGCTACAATCCCAGAGCTAAAAAAAAAAAAAAAAAGAATATGTAAAAATAAAACTCAAGCTTACTAATCATTTTTTTTCTTTTTTTTTTTTTTTATTGTTTTTGGATGTATGGATGTTTGCCTACATGCATGTCTGTGTACCACATTCACACACAGTGCCCTTGGAAGCCAGAAGAAGGTTTCTGATCTCTAGAACGGGAATCAAAGATGTTGTAATCTGCCATATGGGTGCTGATAATAGAACCCCTGTCCTCTGGAGGAACATCCAATGCTCTTAACTTCTGAGCCACCTCACCAGTTCCCACCTTTCTAATATTTATTTTGAAAGACTTAAGATCTTTACACCCTGCATTTAAGTATAATGAAGGAGGAGGGAAGGAGGAGGAGGAGGAAGAGGAAGAGGAGGAGGAGGAGGAGGAGGAGAGGAGGAGGAGGAGGAGGAGAGGAGGAGGGAGGAGAGGGGGAAGAACAATAATAACAACAACTACCATAAAAAAAGTCTTTAACAGAATGACCCTTGAGACATTAGACAATGTACAAAGCACTAAGGACTTCCAAAATGCCTTTTACTCTTTGTTGAAAATCAGTGACTTCTATAAAAAATAAAATATATTCCTTTGCCAACATACTTAAGATAGCTTTTCTTCACTCTCAAGATTGCGAGAGTGAAGCCAGCAGATAAGAATGTGTCCTTTAGGCAGGCCTTTAATCCCAGCACTTGGGAGGCAGAGGCAGGCGGATTTCTGAGTTCGAGGCCAGCCTGGTCTACAGAGTGAGTTCCAGGACAGCCAGGGCTACACAGAGAAACCCTGTCTTGAAAAAACAAACACAAACAAACAAAAAAAAAAAAAAAAAAAAAACACCGTGTCCTTTAACAGTGACAGATCCACAATCAGAAAAACTAGAAAATAGCTAGGGTGTTGCTATACGCTGGGTCAAACACCTATAAACCCATTTCAGAAGAAAATGGATGAAACAAAAGACAAACTGGAATGAACAAAACGTTCAAATTCAGCAAACAGACAAGTGACTTCAACCTTCTTTTGGGCTATGAAATCTCTCTGAGTAGAATGTTTCAATTTGTTTCAAAGATGTTTCAAAATGTTTCAAACCAGTCATACTGCGCACTGCTCTATGGCGGAGGAGGCATTTGCCAACATGGCACACTCCTCAATCCACATTCAGTCGGATAGTCTACAATGCTCAGGAACAATGTTATCATCACAAAGTATCTCCAGTCTCCTTTCTAGTTTCTCCTGCTAGTAATGCCCTGGGATGCCTCATGATAACCCAGACCCATGTCAACTCTCCCATCAACTCATCTGCCAGGGCACTCAAGAATGTTCTAGTCTACCAAGCCCTCTTAAATATCATTTATAATCTAGTTCAACTCCATCCTCTTCCAGAAGTTCCTGCAGTTCTTACAGCTACAAGCATGACCCTGGCACCTGTGGTATTTACTAATACTGGAGTTTACTGAGCTGAATGAAGGGCCTAAATGTATTGGATTCCTTTTCAACCTTTATCTTTCAATTTTCATTTTACCACTGCCAGGAGCTTTAGAAGTCCTGAGGTGAGCAAGAATAGAGGATCCTACCTTGTGGGTCTCTGCCTTGTGAGTAACATACTGTTGAAGAAACAGGAGATAGCCAGACATAAACAGCACTAGAGGGTGCTATTAAACTCTCCACTAAAGAGCTCTGAAAACCTTCCATGATATTCCCACTATTTACCCCATTTTAACCCCTTCCTTCCAAGCAGCTATTAGCATTCCTTGGACCTAGGCCCTGGCACTACATAAAAAACTTACCTGTGTTAGCATGAAAGGAATGTACATGCTATATTGTTGTCACATTCTCATAACAGACTATGCCAGTGGACATGTTATAAACAAGGTTGATAATAAAAAAAAAAATTGACAATCCATTAAAATCAGATTATTCCTTAATTCCTTAAGTCCACAGCACAGCATCAACATCAAGACTGTGCACCTGATTTATTTTCATTTATAACTCATGTTGGGAAAATAAATATTTTAAACCATGGCTTTCAGGTTATATAACATACCATTCAAACTGAAGGTTTCTCAACCACTGTGTAAATGCCAGCTATATAATCACTGGAATTCTTGCAAATTTCTTAAATTTCAGTACAAAAAGGCAGGTACTCCTAAAGGTGGTCAGTATATTCCTCATTCCGAATCGGACAATGTTTGGCTCAAGTCTGTAAATCTCAGTTAGCACTTGGGAGGTCACGATAGGAGGAGTGTTCCTAGTTTGAGGACAGCCCTTGACTACAGAGTGAGTATTCCCACCATGGACTTAGAATATACAAAAAGAAATGTATTTATAGAACGTCATCTGGAAAAAACATTCCCAGAAAAGATCATCAATCATCTAAGAAATAAACTGTTTTCTGACATAGCTCTCATATTGTCATATAAATATTGATTTGAGATTTGCAGGTTGGTACTGCCCTAAATTAAAACTCAAATCCTCCGGATTTCGTGAATTAGCAGAGAAGAGAATGTGAGGTATGTAAATCATGCATTCGCAAGGACATTATGTGTTCCCATCTTTGAAGTTTATGAAAGAAATTCTACAATCGAAACTGAGCTCTCAAACCCAGCATCCTGGTGTTTAAGGAGGGTGGTGAGGACTGTTTTGCTCTAAGATATTTCTTTCCTCTTCTATGGCTGGAGGGAAAGTCAATTCAGGGACCAAAATGAATTTTATTTCTAATCAAGATACCAAATACAACCAGGTCTATTGAGTGACATAAAAAAAAAAAAAATGCTGAATAAATTAGGCTGAATGAAAAGTGTAGACTAACAGCAGTCAGTAGACTCTAGTTTCTTTCATAAAAAACAAGATACTTTTGGAGAACAACAGGACTTCTGTGCAAAATCTATGAAAAACACTAGGAGAGTAGCCTCCATGACAGGTATGTCTGTTTGGTTATTTGTTTGGTTGGTTGGTTGTTGGTTTGGGGAGGGGCAGTCTTTAAGATTTATTTCTTTATTTATTTTATGTATATGAGTACACTATCGCTGTCTTCAGACACACCAGAAGAGGGCATCGGATCCCATTACAGATGGTTTTGAGTCATCATGTAGTTAGTGGGAATTGAACTCAGGACTTCTAGGAAGAACAGTCAGTGCTCTTAACAACTGAGCCATCTCTCTAGCCCCCTCCCCAAGTGTGTGGGGGTGGGGTAGGATTGAGACACTTTCTCTGTGTAGTTCTCGCTGGCTTGGAATTTTCTTTGTAAAGCAGGCTGGTCTCAAACTCATAGAGATTCACCTGCCTCTGCCTCCAGAGTACTGGAGCACCCAGCAACAGGTGTCTGTAACAAGCATGGGCAGGTGGGTTTTATTTCTTGGTACACAGTGAGTTCCTTCCTGACATTTTCTTTGCTCCTGAGGATGATGGTGTGTAGTGCTGGGTACACATGAGTGTATTTGCTGGCTATGCATGGACCCTGTTCTCGTCAGGGACCCATGAATGCCTATCTGCTGCCCTAATGACATGGAGTTCAGTTTGCAGGCTGGACTCTCTGTACATGCCATTATTCACACACAGCTCACACTGGTTTGTCAGCAATACTGTGCTGACCTGGAATTCTCTATCTTGCTTTTGATAGCCTCGTTCTTATAAGAGTATCCTGAAGCATTATCCCAAACTTAACCCAGCTATACTACTGGGGGCAGCAGCTATGAGGAGCTCAAGCAGAGGTGTGACCAGATGGTAACACAAGTGGTGCCAGCTCTAAGCCTCAGCCCTGGGTAACAACCTAGAGAGCTATGAAAGGTGACCTTCCATAAGGTACTCAGCTCCTGAGCTTAGAAAGGAGATTTCCTCTGTTTTGTCTTAGTCTCTATTGCTGCTATAAGACTCCATGACCAAGGCAACTTATAGAAGACAGGGTTTATTGGGGGCTTATGGCTTCAGAAGTTGAGCTTATGATCATCATGGTAGGGGAACGGGGCTGTAGGCAGGCATGGCACTGGAGCAGTAGCTCATTGCTTTCACCTTAATAATCCACAAGGAGGCAGAGAGAGTTACCTGGGAATGGCGTGGCCTTTATAAACCTCTAAGCCCACCCCTATTCACACACCTCCTCCAACAAGGCCACACCTCCTAATCCTTTCTCAAACACTTCCATTAGCTGGAGACCAAGTATTCAAACACGGAAGCCTATGGGGCCATTCTCATTCAAACACCACAGCCTCTCTTCCAATCATAATGTCATAATGGAGGAGAGATTTGGAGCTCTGGAACTGTATTCAGTGAAGCAAGCTGATAATGCTTAACAGCAAAAAGGAACAGGCACTAAGAGTAAACTGTGCCTCTATCCAACAGTCACTTAGATGTGCCCACCACACAGCAAAGCGAGAGCAATGGCTGTACTTCTGAAACCCCTTCTGTCTTGTCTATGGGGAGAACCCTGCGCGGGACTTTATAAACTTCAACCCTTTTAGTTTCTCTTTCTTTGTGGAGAGGGAAAAGACAAAGAAAATGAACTATGTAATTGTGACCCACACCTTCACACTTTGACCAGGTACACAACACATCACGTGTAAAAAAAAAAAAAAAAAAAAACCACACACAGGCATGTCCGTCTGCTGTGAACAGCTTGCATATCCACAGATGAAATGCCGAACGTTTGACATATGATGTGAGCAGAACATGACCTCCAAGCTATTATGCTTGTTTGCATAGTCATTTCAGGACAAATCTGCCAAACCAGTGCCCAAAATGTGAAACTGCAAACACCCAAAGAGCCAAGAGAAGTTCAGGGCACGGTGAGCCACAGCAAGCCCATTCCAAGGCCCAGTCAACCACGCCATGTATGCTCTACGCTCTGAAGCAAGCATTAGTCTAAATTATATTAACATGAAATGCCTGTACTGGGTTTAATCATACCACAAAAAAAAAAAAAATGAAGTCCTCAGCCACAGTATATCCAAATGTTGAACTTATGTGGATACAAAATCTTCAATTGTAACTAAGTTGCAGTGAGGCATTAGAGCTCACCTAATGTAGCATCTCTGACTTTATATGAAAAGGAATGGGACAACAGACCAAAAGTGTGAAAATCAATGCACTGTAGTTACGATGTAGATAGAAACACCTGCAAGCCATGAATACCTGAGTTACCTGTGAACATAAGGAGGTGTGGTATCCTTCCCTGGGGCCTTTTGTACACACTGGGTGTACTGGCTAGTTTTGTGTCACAAGCTGGAGTCATCAGAGAGGAAGGAGTCATGCTTCCATGAGATCCAGATGCAAGGCACTGTCACAATTAATGATCAATGGGGGAGGGCCCAGCCTACTGTGTGCAATGCCAAACCTGGGCTGGTGGTCCTAGGTTGTATAAGAAAGCAGGCTGAGCAAGCCATGGCAAGCAAGCCAGTATGCAGCATTCTTCCACGGCCTCCGCATCAGCTCCTTCCTCCAGATTCCATCCCTGCTTGAGTTTTTGTCCTGACTTCCTCTGGTGATGAATAGCAACATGGAAAATATAAGCTGAATAAACCCTTTCTCCTGAACTTGCTTTTTGGTTGTGGTGTTTCCTTGCAGCAATACCAACCCTAAAGACAACACTGGTTTGGCATTACCTTGATCTTGGACTTCCAGCCATCATAACCAAAAGAATGTAGGCTTCTATTGCTCAAAGCTACCCAGTTCTCAAAGGTTTGTTGTGATGGCTCTGCAAACTAACAGGCCGTACCCAAGCCCTGCCTGCAATGAAGTCACTAAGTCTAGGAAGATGTGAGGGACCTGAGTAGATATAGATATGAGACTTTTCTCTGCCTTAATAAATCATGAGGAACATTGGTACACACATGCTGGCCAGTCCAGCCAGGTAGAGCGATCAGCCTTCTGAGTTAAAGCATCAGTCTACTTACTGTATCATAAGTATAGTCTACAGTCTCTGAACCTCCTCACCTATCCTGGGAAGCAGGATGAAGACATGCAGGACACTGAATGAATGGTGACTCATGAAGAGGCTGAAGTGCACTGAAGTAACCTCAGGTCGTGTACCCTAAACACAGGGTACACAAGCCCAGGCACCAGAAACTGACTAAGGGATTTGTTTCTGCAGCCATAGGAAAAACTTCAATGTGCTCATTTATGTGGCAGTCACTGAACAACTGGTATAAAGTAGATCAAGAGTTCATATGCTCTCCCTAAAAGCCAGATAGTGCTCAAAACACAAGGCAGGGAACTAGGGAGATGTCTCACTAGGTAAAATGTTTGCTGCACAAGCAACAGAAGCCAAGTTCAAATCCCTAGAACCCACATAAAAAGGGGGTTCTGCAGTGTACCCTGGTAACCACAACACTGAGACAGGATGATCTGTGGTCTTATAGCCAACCTGCCTCAAAAACATAAGGTAGGGGAATAACGAAAAACATTTGACATGACTGTCTGGTCTCCACATGTATGTATGGTATGTAAAGGACACACACACATGTGTGTCCAAACATACAAACACACACACACATGGGGGCGGGGGGGAGGGATCTGTAGTGTAAAGAATGGCCACAGAGAAGTCAGGGTCAAAAACCAAATGCCTTTCATAAACAATGCTGATGATTAACCCCAGTGAGAGGTGGGGCTGTGCCTTCGTTTTTAAGTCCACACAATTTCAAAAAGTAAGATTTAAACATTAGAAAACAGAGACCCTCTCCCGCAATATATAGAGAGGGAAAAGAATAAAAACTACATTGCAGACACAAGTCACAAGACATCTGTTAATGTTATGGGACTTGAATATTAGCTGCCTACATCCTTCAAATATGATTTTTTAATCCCCATGGAAAACCAAACGGTCCACAAAATTACCAAAAGAACAGGTTTTTAAACCCTCCCCGCAAAGGAGGCAGGAGTGCTAAATCCCTCCTTCACCAACCGCTCTCCCAGCATCTATTACTGTGGAGTTACGAGGTGAGGATGAAGGGCTTGACTAGGGAGGAACGTAAAGTCTCCTCGCAGACACCGGCTCCGTCCACCACATCACAGTCATTTGTGATTTATTGCCTCTGACTCTCATATTAAACATTTTCAATATCTCTTAACAGTTTGATACAACCCGTTAAAATAAATTTCAATCATAAGTCATTCATCCTCACCTGAGGAGGCAAAGGCTACACTAATACAATCTCTTTACAGCGCCAGCCAGAAAAACAAGAGAGGACGTCTTTCGTGCACATATGTTGAAGTCGCAATCCAAAATCACCATAGGGGATTTCCTCCTAACTTACATAGCCATGCATATAAGGCACACACAGGCAACGGTCACTAGGCACAGAACTGCACATGACTCTGTGATCCCTGTGTCAGCTACAGGGGAGCACCATACCTGCACTGAACTGATAGAAAACTAATGTCTGACCGAACTGCAGGAGAGCACTAGAGAGAGAGTTGAACTGCTAGAGATAAAACACTCAACTAGTTGTCTGAATTCTCTCTTTATGACTTGTTTGAAACCAGAGGCAAGGGTGTATGGTAGCTCGTTGTTAGAACACTTACCGATTGAGCACATGATCTTAGGTTCAATACACACACACACATACACACGCACGCATGTGCACACACACCCAACACCCTCAGCTTGTTACAAGAGAGTTTACCATTATTTGGGGGTTAATCTGCCATTGTCTTGAGATCAGCAGCACATATATTCACTCACTAAACCATATGGGCAGAGTATGTTTCAACATAGGATGTCCCAGCATCTGCACATGTTTAGTCAAATATCTGATGTGCAATATAATAACATTCAGGAGAAGCTAGGGACTAGGGTCAACTGCAGGGTGCTCAACTAGCGTGCAAAGGCCCCAGGGCCCATCACGAATATCCCATAAACTGGACGTGGTAGGGTGGTAGGGCCCAACTCTCTCTTTCGCTGCCTGCCTCGGACCTGGGATAGCATACAAACTGCGAGAACAGAGACAATGAGTGCTCTTGCTCTGAATTCACAGAGCGGGAGCTGGGATTTGGTATGAAACAATCAGGCAATTACATTAAGCATCAGCACGGGAGACCTAAAAATTCACGATGCTGTCAGTCAAGAAAAGAAACTCGTCAGCTAAGCTCTCGGCTGATGCTCACTGGTCTGTCTCCTGGCAACACACCCTCCAAAGACTCGCCCCTGCATCCCATCCCCTAAGCTAAATGGGCAGCACGACCCTCCAGCAAAGAGCACACCATAGAACAAACAGAGATGGAGGGAAGCTCAGGAATAGCTTGACACTGAATCAAAGGCAAAGTCCCCAGCTTCTGCGTCATTCAAAGTAGACAAAACCCAGAACTCTTGCTGCCTTTGGAGACAAATTAAAAATGGTTCATTTAAAAAAAAAAATTTTTTTTAAAGTGGGTTTTTTAAAACACCCATCAAAAGATGGCTTAGCAGTTAAGAACACTTGCTGATCTTGCAGAGGACTTTGGTTTAGGTCCCAGCATAGCTGCTTGGCTGCTCGCAACCATCCTAACTCCAGTTGCAGGGGACCTGATACCCTCTTCTGGCCTCCAAGGACATCAAGGATGCACACAGGTGGTACATATACATACATGCAGGTAAACACTCATACATATAAAACATGAATCTTAAAAATAAATTAAAAGGTAGTTACACCAACCATAGAAATTGTCCCTTGCTTACTGTTCTACAAAATAAAACTACCAGCTATAATTTAATTAAAGCACTACCAACACGCCCACTAATTTAAATGTAAATAAGTTTTCATTTTCATCATGATTTTGTTCCTCCTTCCTTTTTGAGACGGTAGCTCATATAGTCCAGGCTGGCCTATAAATCACTATGAATAGAGAAGACCTGAGCTTCTGATCCTCCTTTCTGTACCTACTGAGTGCCAACATTACAGGTATATGCTACCATGTTCAGCTACTTGGTATTGAGGATGGAACCTGGGGCCACAAACTGGGTTCCACCCCAGCCCACTCACTAAAATCCCACTCACTGGGATTTTGCAATACACCAGTATTGTTTGCATTGAGTCAGTGTCAGAAACAGGGCTCCAGAAACTAAGGATGGCTCCAGGAAGAAAAGGCAAAGGAACTACACAGTGAATGTAACAAGTTGTGGCATGTCATCAGCTCAAAACAGCACAAACAACACACACACACACACACACACACATGCATGTACACATACACACATATATACACAGACACACACATACACACATACACACACACACACATACATGCCACACACATACAAACACACATACACACACACACATATATACACAGACACACCATATACACACATACATACACACACATATAGCACACACATACACATGCACACATATTCATACATATAACACATGTGCACACACATACATGCACACACAAACACACATACACACATGTATACACACACATACATACACATATAGCACACACATACACACATATACACACACATACACACATGCACACATATACACACATATAACACACACATACACACACACTGAGCCTAAATAACACAAAAGATGAGGTATCCAACTTAGAGCTCAGGATTTAAAACTCTTGAGTAGCAGCAAGCAGTTCCCTCCGTCCCTGTCTCAGGTCTCAGTTAGCAGCCAAAGCCCAGGGCCTGTTTGTCAACAAGGAACTGGTAAGGAACAACAGTGTACTCCAAATCATGGGACCACATGGAGAACACAAGGCATAGGGAACCCTGGGAACAACCTCAAAGCTGAAACGCAAACAGGAGAGTGGGGGTGGTAAGAAATGACCCGCTAATTACCAAGCACTGTTAGTGATGAAGTCTGTACTTATCCACTAATTACTAAGACTGATAAGCAGAATTGGTCTATATTCACTGCTACAGAATCACCATCCAAGACACACCAGAGAACAGTACTATAGCAAGAAGCTATTTGCAGGTCAGTGTGCTTAAACTGCTCACGTGAGTGCAGAAGACTGTAGACGGATGAAGAGGCAAAAGCCAAACAAATGCAAAACAAAAAGAAAAAACAAAAACAAAACAAAGCAAAAAAAAAAAACAACAACACAAAAAAGCACGGTCTTTTCCCTCCAAGTGAGAGAGAATGGGTGTGGCTCAGGACGTTCCGCTTACTTAGCACTTTACATATTTTTCTAGTTCCTCCCCATCACCATGAGCTACTGTAATAAAAAGTAAGACTGTGCGAGTCCCACAGGAGTGGAAATCCCTGAGGAGCGGGTAGTCGCCAGGTCTGTAAATGACTGTTTAGTGAGAAGCACAGGATCATGACGGGCAAACGTGTTCTTTCCTATGCAGGGCATGGTTGTAAACAGAAACAACTCATCACCTGGAGACTTGTCTACATCTGCACAGACACTCGAGTCGTTTCAGAGCCTCACAGACTGAAAGAAGCCACAACACATCTTCACCAGAAACAAGAACCTTTATAATTTACTAGATGACCTCTAGTAGAGGCTAAGTCTGTAGTGAACAAAAGGATTCTCTTACCCCTCTCCCACACCCGCTTCTACAACATTCATCCTCTCCTTTCTGCCCTGTGCAAGCCTCTCAAACACCACTTCACCACCCAGCCTCACGCTAACTCCCCACGAGCATTCCACCACAACAGAGTTCTGCATCTTAGCTAGAGCTGGTGTCTTCCAAACATCATCTAGTTTGTGAGGGCCAATGGTGAGAGTCCATAAGTATAAGTTAACCAGGGCAGTCACTGGACATGGAGGAGTCTAAAAACTGAAGGTCAAACGGGCCCACATCACCTCTCAAACAGTCAGCGCAGCTGAGGTTAGCATGCTAGGTCCCATTAAAATGAATATTGCCAACCAATTAGTAGAATAAATGGTTTGCCTCATAATGGGCTTTGTCTGTGTTAATTTGCCTGCGTGCTGGAGGATCTACAAGTAAAAGGCGGGACCAGGTGCGATCCCAGAGCTGTGGCAGAGAACTCAGGACACAGGTGCGAGGCAGGACCCCACAGCAGTCAGGGGTTGGGGGTTGGGGGAGGGGAGTCGGTCACATGTGAAAATCATGAAGGACAAAGTAATTCTGCTGTCATCCAACATAGAAACCAACACAGAGACAACTGTCTACTAAGCTAAGCATTCAAAACCCCAAATGCATCGATAGTGGAAGTAAAGAGGGAATAATGGTACTGAAAACCAAGGGCGTGGGCAAAGCACAGTCCACACCACTGATACAAAATAACCTTAAAAGTATACTCATTTGCTTTGCAGAGAGCTGCAATGGCTTACGTAGTAAGCGGCCTCATTTGTGACTGCTTTGTCTCCTGAGAAGAGTAAGTAAAACAACCCTGCTGGACAGGGCTCTGTGAACTCAGCTTCTCGGAGATGGATAAAATTAACGATGTGCCTTTATTGCATTCATTTCTCGTTCTTTTCTAAGGCAAAGATGAAGCCAGCTACACACAGGCTCTTCCTGGCTAACTCTTCTATCTGACATCTTGAAACAAGTCAAAGGGTGGATTTTTAAAATGAAGTAAAAAAACCATCACTATCAAAGGCTGACACACACTTTGAAGTTGTACAATGACAGTACCTGCTAACATTACAGCTCGCTCCACCCACAAGTGTCTTTGATTGCAAGTGGCCCGTGTATGAAGCCTTACCCAGAGCCCTGCCACATGGCATGCTGGGAATTTTCATATCATTGTTTGAGTTCACTGTGCTGCTTTGCCACTGGTTTTAGGTGTTCACTAATAATGTGCTTTGTTCTCAAAGTGTCCCCACACCTGCCAACGGAGAGACAAGGAGGCTCTTGCAGATAATGTGTTGTTGTGCTGCCCTCTAGTGGTAACTCAAAATCAGCGGAATGGAGGGGACCAGAGGAGAATTAAGACAAGGCTAAACAGAAGATAATAGAGGTGTTATAAATAATGAAGAGATCGCCGGGGGGTGGTGGCGCACGCCTTTAATCCCAGCACCTGGGAGGCAGAGGCAGGCGGATTTTGAGTTCGAGGCCAGCCTGTCTACAGAGTGAGCTCCAGACAGCCGGGCTACACAGAGAAACCCTGTCTCGAAAAAAACCAAAAAAAAAAAAAAAAAAAAAAAAAAATAAAAAATAATGAAGAGATCACTTCTAAAAATTCAGCAGTACCCTGCTATTTGATTGTTATTAAAAAAAAAAAATCTACGGCATGTCACTCTAGACCTGTCTACTCACTTTCAAAACCTCTATGTAACAAAAATCTAAGGGGAAAAAAATCAGCAAGTGCACATGTGTATAAACATATACACAAATTAACTGCAACTTTAAAGAAAGAACACTAGCAAGGCAGGTCTACAGAATATAACATTTGTTACAGTGACGAAGACAGAGAACTCTTATTAAGACACAGCAGGGGTGGGCAGGGAGAGAGTGGACCCTCTAGCTAGGGTGTGTGCTCTAAAATGTAGCCATTTTCACACAACAGTGGCACAAACTTCCAATAGCTACGCTTGAGAGGCTGAGTGGGAAGATCACAAGTTCAAGGCCAGCCTGGGCTCCAACACAGCACATTTCAGGCCAGGGTGGGAAAAAGAGTGAGACCCTGTCTGCAAAAAGAGGAAAGGGTACAGCAGCCCATTTCTCCAGGATTCAGAGCAAGTAAAGAAATGTCTAAGTTTTCAGAAACAAACAAACAAATAAATAAATAAATCTTAACAGGTCTTCATTGCTTTTGGAGATTACACATTAATATCACATCAAAAATCAGAATTAACCCATATATTCACACAGGCAAGATTTCTTTCATAGAGTCTGTAGGAGAGGAACAAAGTAGGGTAGGTATCAAGGGGCTTTAGAAGCAGTCTCTTCTAGTCAGAACATGCAGGCAACAGGAACCTGGGTTCTCCAGAGACGTCTCACAATGCTGTTTGAACACTTACAGAAACCTCCATAACAGCATCTTAAAATAAAATCTATCTTCACAAAACAGACCAGTTTTGTCTCCAAAGTATGAAGACATGGGCACTTACCATCCAGCAATAGCCTTCAATTACAGACATACAGCGCCCTCTTCTGGATTGTCAAGGAATTGCCCCAACAACAAGACAAAGGACTTCCATCTCCAGGTAAACCACAAAACTGTCCAGACACATCCCTCCAGGCAAGAGCCACAAAATCATTTGCAAAGCTAAGCTTTGAGCATTTTTTTTTTTGATTCAGAAATAAGTCATGGAACCATCTGAAGACATCCTTTGCCTTTGTTACCACATACATGCTTTATAAAAAATAATTTATAAATTCTTTCGCAATTCTGAGCAGCAGGAAAGATGCAGTGTGACTTGAGTCATTTTGAAGGCGGTTTATAACCGTGCCTAGGATCCGAACACCATTAGCATAGTATCTCAGATTCTCTCTACTCTGGGAGTTCTTATCTCTGGAACCAAAAATGGCCAGGCCTGAAGGTAAAAGAAGATTCTGCCAGAAGTAAGCCTCGGAAATGAGTGTGTATTATAAACACCACTCCTTTAACAAAACACAGGAAGCACACAGACTAGAAACCTTGTTCCTAATAGAGTAGAAAAGGACATCCAAGCAGGAGCACACCTGAGGCGGTAAAAACCAGATCCAAGTTTCCCTCACGCTGACCAGCAGGTTTTGTCCTCAAGTAATACAACTATTAAAGGAGTCGCCGTCTATGGGGAATTTTAAGGACGTAGTTAATAATGCATCAAGCACATGTTTGCCTCCAATGGACAGCACATACCACATATATAAACAAAAGACAACAGGCTGATATTCCTTCCACAAACCCTCTCACAATTCTCTGTAAGGAGCAAAAGTACATTCTGACAATCCTCTTCTATAAGAAATCACACCCAGGAGCAGCAGGTGTTGAAGATCCCTCCCAGGGAACTGAGCAAACCTGTTCATTTCAAGATGCAAGGTGCTACAAGGGCTGACCACAAGGATCCTCAAAGATCTTCTGCAAGGCCTCTGTGCTCCGGGAAGATAGAACTTAACATAATACTATACCTTTAAAGGGGTATTTGAGGCCAGACATGGTGGTTCACACCTGTAAATCTATCATTCGGGTGACTGAGGCAGTGCGAACATTAGTTCAAGGCCAGTCTTGGATGTACAGACAGACCTTGCCCCAAAGAAAAAGGGATCAGGAAAATGGCATTCTTATACAGGACAATTTGACAACATCTGTCACACTATATAATGCACCATTTCCTTTGCTGTTATGTAATTGTGAGATACATTTAATACAGCATTGTTTTTAATTAAAGGAAAGAAAAAAGGAAGGAGGGAATGTGATATATTTAATAAACATTAAAAATTTTCCTGATTATAAAGAGAAGCTTGAGTGTACCACCTGCTACACTCAAATTAAGACACCCCAAATTATACACTAAAACTGTAAACACAGTTTCATTAAGACTACCCATTCATTGTGTTCAGTTTTTCTATACGCTTGGCCTATCTGCATCATGGAAACATTTACGGTTAATTCTGTCTGATGGAGACAGAAGAGACCTTTCAGTTCCTTGGGTTCTTCTAGGAGGTGATATCCTCATCAGGAACATGCTCTATCCACAAAGGAACTCCAGTATAGACACTTTGCTTACGTTGACACACATCCGGGAAAGCTAATGAGTAGACAACATTAACCAAGGTCTTCCTACAGCTGTCCATCCATCTGAGACCCAGATGAAACCTCAGAGAACAAAGTTTGGAGGCAGCATCTTAGGAGAGAAGTCTTGGAGGTGATTGACAGTGGGTGAGGGAGGGCATAAAGTGGGGGCATCTGCACTTAGCTGAATCTTTAAGCCTAGCCTTTACTGGTAGATCAAGGAGTCATATGTTATATGAG
The DNA here is from genome assembly GCA_021653895.1 of Mastomys natalensis. Taxonomy (NCBI): domain Eukaryota; kingdom Metazoa; phylum Chordata; class Mammalia; order Rodentia; family Muridae; genus Mastomys; species Mastomys natalensis. Next base: position 313,330 of record JAJTUV010000360.1, on the reverse strand, counting down.
GGTATCGGGATTCTGGGCTCTCACAAGGTTACATCTAGGAAAGAGAACCCCTGAGACATCAACTAGTTATTCCACACCTCACCCATCCCCAATATTACCAACAAGCCTGCCATGGTAGCCATGTCTATCCCAACACTGCACACGAGCCTGCTGTGGTGACCACGTCCTGAGTGCTGTTACCCCTGGGGTCTACAAGTCTGCTCTTCTCCCTCTCCATAGCTAACACAGCCATCCTCCTCTCCTTCCTGCCTTCTTCACTGTCATTTTAGATGCTCAGTGGTCCGCAGTGAGCCAAATGCTTCTATCAAAACTCAAAGCTTATTACTCTCAGGTACAAACACCTGCCCTTGGCTTCAAAATGCCCCTATCAGAAACCTGTATGGACCTTGAATGGACTTGGCTGGATGTTACCTCATCAAAGGACAAACTCCCTAATCATCTTCCAAAGCAGATTCTATACCTCTAGCTACTCAGTTCTGTCATCCCTCAGGGGCCACATGTATCCCTGCCTGCCATTATTAGAGATGCACTATGTCTACAGTTCACCACAAATACCACAGGCACAGAGAGCATCACTAAGCCTTGAACTATGCTAAGTCCCAAATCACCAAGCATTCACTGGATGCTGGATGCTAGCGGGCCAACTACCCGAACATCCTATTTAAGCTCTTTCTTCTTGCCTTGTCTACAGGAAGACTAATGCTCCTTTTCCTTCAAACCATCTCTTCCCATCCTACAACTGCAAGCACCTTCCATCCTTTGATACAATGTTGCACTTGCAATGTCAAGCTGGCATGGTCTAGCCTCCCTCTATATGCCCTAAGGGTGCACCACCATTATTAAGCTGTGTGGTGTTTATGGTGAATATCATGAGGGTATGGGGCTGTTTGGCCTGAGTTCTAATATCAGCCTGATGTCCCCACACACGGCCACAAAGAGAGCTCACAAAACACATGTCCAGGGGACATCCTCATCCCTCACATGCTATGGAAGCAATGGGTAGAATGAGAGGCAGGTTGATGCAGGAGGCTACATTCTGGAACTGGTTTACAGGGCCATGGGACATTCCTCTACTAAGGGACAGGTGACAGCAAAGTGACACCTTTACCCTCTGGGCTATCATCGGTTGTCATAGCAAAAGTATAAAATAAATGGAGAGTAGGCACCAAGGCTTTCTCTAACTCTGCTAGGTTGTAATTTGACATTTAACAACACTGTTAAAGGACACAGGGTAACACAAATTTAAGATAAAATTCTTCATATACACCAGCAAGAAGTATATCATGTGTACCAAAGTGAAAGACTACAAGAAACACACAAACACATTTCTTCAGATCTTTATTTTATGCATATATAATGATATATAATATATATTATAACATACACATACAACACACACACAGAAAACCAGTTACTGAATTCTGAAGACAAAGTAAAGAGACAACACCCAAACTTTAAACTCATTTCTCCTTGTCCTTTGGCTCTTGGAGTTGCATCTGCTAGCTACACATCCTAGAGACTGTAGCCTGGGGGAGATCTCTACCTGCAACTAGAAAACCTACAGAGCCCCAAAGGACACACAATCTTTACTCAGCTCCATGGGACTGTTCCAGCTTTAATATCTTCAAACTGCTTCATTCAAGTAACAGCTAAATCCCAAAGGCCATCTCTACTCTGGCAGCTCTCTGACCACAGTGACATCTGTAGGCTTAATCTCTGATGCCACAATGTAGCCAGTGTAAGGTGACATACTGCAACAGAGCTTCTAAAAGGGGGAGGGAGAGGGTGTCACTGTCATGATTCCAAGCATGCTAAAGAGCCTCAGACCACCACCAGAACACACAGAACCCCAACATTCTTGAAATCAGTCTATTTCCAGGAGTCTACAAAACAGCAAGAGAGCTACCCTGGCTTCTGTGTTGTCTTTAAGAAGTGGACTGCCAGGCAGTGGTGGCGCACGCCTTTAATCCCAGCACTTGGGAGGCAGAGACAGGTGGATTTCTGAGTTCAAGGCTGGCCTGGTCTACAGAGTGAGTTCCAGGACAGCCAGGGCTACACAGAGAAACCCTGTCTTGAAAAAGAAAGAAAGGAAGGAAGGAAGGAAGGAAGGAAGGAGGGAGGAGGAGGGAGGGAAGGAGGGAGGGAGGAAGGAAGGAAGGAAGGAAGAAGGAAGGAGGGAGAGAAGTGGGACAATAGCTATGCTAAGTCTGCATCTTCTTAGGATCCTTTTGGTGCAGCCAATGGAAACACTGAGAAATCGGGGGGAACTAAAAGGCTGAGTAAAGTGAGAGTAGACCAGGCATTTGACATGGCATAATGAAGTTTGTCAATCATACTGTTAATTGTGGGCTGAGCTAACTTCAAGGAAGCACCTGTCATGACCTGAGCAACAGAGAACAGGTTTAAAGGAAAAGCAAGCAACAAGCCTTGACAGTGCACAACCTCTCATCCCAGGCAAAGAGATAAGCAGGAAAATCATATGATCTAGCCAGCCTGGATACATGGTAAGATCCTGAGGAAAAGCAGAAAAGGGAGGGGAGGGAAGGGAGGAGAGGGGAGGGGAGGGGAGGGGAGGGAGGGGAGGGAGGGAGGGGAGGGGAGGGGAGGGGAGGGGAGGGAGAGGGGAGGGAGGGGAGGGAGGAGGGGAGGGGAGGGGAGGGGAAAAAGTCATTGGAGAGACAGAGGCAGGGGATCTCTGAGTTCCAGGTCACCCAGAGCTAAACAGTAAGACCCTGTCTCAAAAACAAAACAGAAAACAAGGCACCTAGCTTCTAGGTCAGTGCTTGGTAAAGGTAGAACATAGAGACAAAGCTTAAAGAGTAACAAAGTTGTATGCTTGTGTTCAGATTCCTCCTTTGCTTTGTATTTTGCAACATTTTTGCAGGGGTGGGGGGGGAGACTGGAGAGGAACGACATTAAATAGTTAAGAAAACCCCTTTGGCTCTGAGAACTGGTGTAAGCGGATGTGTTCCCAGAGCAGAATGAATGACAACCCTCTCAGTGAACGAGGCTCCTGAGAAATGGAAACTGTATGTAAACAAGTTAGAAGATCTAAAACCACAAAAAAACAAGTAACACTTGTTCCCTAGGTGACAGTCATCAGTAGTTTCTCATCTTTGTTCCTGGACTGTTACTGAGGAGGAGGCACAATTAGCCAAACATTTTTCATGGCTGTAATGAAGTCCAGGCACAGGAGAAGCAGACTGCTCTCCAACGAAAGACTTAACAAAACACCATGCTTTATTCATGACATCTTACCCTTAAGCTCCAAATAATTCCCCAACTGCATTTCAAATTTAAATGCTAAATTCTCCTCTTGCCCCTAGGCACTCACTGTTCTGCAGTGCAGCGTGCTTTAACGTGCCCGATGACGGCAACACCACAAAGTACCTTATCTCACCCCAGTGATCCCTGGTACCACTTCCACTTTGGAGAACTCTGGCAATCTGGCAGGTAGACAACACACCACCATCATGGGTCATTGTCATCATGGGTGATCAACCGTGTGAGGACTCTGTTCTGTCCTACAATTTTTTTTTTCACATGTGAGCACCTGCTTGATATTTAGGTAGGAGGGCTCACTGGCTTCTTAACTACCACTTCTGGTATAGATCTGTCCTCTCTTTGGTTCCCACGTCCTTCTTGGTCCTCTCAGATCATTGACCCACACCATCTGCCCCTAGATACTTAACACATACTTTTGTTTTAGAAAAACAAAACAAAACAAACAAAAAAAAAAAAAACAAAAAACTTTGTAACACTTCTGTCCTCTCTCTTCTACCAGTGGAACTAAAGTAGGTTTCCTTCTATATGAATACAAACTCTCTCTCTCTCTCTCTCTCTCTCTCTCTCTCTCTCTCTCTCTCTCTCTCTCTCTCTTTCTTTCTCTCTCAGCTTAACTACACCACCAATCCCAAATACTTCTTTGCCTCCACCAGCAATAACAGTTTCACAAGAAGAACTTAAACTTTTTTCTTCTGCATGTAACTGAAAGAACGATCCATTATTCATCCTTCCTAGAATAAACTTGCATAGCTTAGGACTCCCTACATGGTAAGTAGCAAGCCGGAAGCTGCATCCCTTTAGAGTGACGGCTTGTCTTTTATCACGGCTACACCACACCTCACATCTGGAAGACGTGCTGTAGGTATCAGTGGGCATCTACTGACAGGAAATAGTAAAGCACATAAGGAAAGCGACTGTGAGAGTCTGTCGGGCAAAAAAGCTTTAGCAACTCAGCAATCTTACAAATATTCCCCAAGCTTGGAGTTATTCTGCCGTCTGCCCATAAAACAGGAAAGGCCGTGAAAACGGAAACTTTGAAAGATGTTTTTCCTTTGAGTGCGCAGGAGCAGATCTTTACCTGACACAAAATCAAACCGCTGCCAGAGCTCACAGTCTCAAAAGCTCCTTGTAGCCCTAATTACTTTGTGATTTTCAGCTGCTGAGAAAAGGTGAAGGCTTTGCTGGCTGTCTTCTAGTGACTATTAATGCTTGACAAGACCTATTGGAGTGAAATCCTGGGATGAGTGGGTTGGGGCAAGTACTCCAGAAAGGAAAGAAAGAGCAACACACATAGTGTTAGCATCAAGCCCGAACTCTGAGTGACGTCATATTCAGGTGATACTCAGCTGACCTGCGACCTCTACCTCGTTACCAAGACAACCGCCAAACCTTCCCATAATTCACCTGACTACCTCACATGGTACCTGTGGACTAATACGCCACAGGCCATATAAATATTCAGGGCAGCGACAGCTCTCTCGCTCTCTCCTCTCTCTCTCTCTCTCTCTCTCTCTCTCTCCCCCCCATCTTTCTCCCCACTTTCTCCCACCCTCTATCCTAATAAACCCACTTTCTCCCGTGGAATCAGCTAGTCTGGTGTGGACTGCTTTAAGCCGCGCCGCCGGAACCCTTTACATAGAAATCTGGCCTTGTACTGTGATGGAATGTAGCTGCTGCTTCAGTAGCCTAAATTAAAATGTCAAAGAATGATGTCAAGGAGCAGGGTTACAGGGGTTCCTACAGGTTTGGGATGCATGCAGATCTGCATCAATTCCAGAGAGAAACACAATATGCAACTCTCACATAAAATACTCAAAAATAAGTTTACATGTTTATCCCAGGGTCACCACGAGCCTGTGCACCGGTGTGAGGATGCATCCGACTTAAACAGACTGAAGGTTCGTGCTTTATCGTCTTCAAACACAGTCGTCATAACAGATGTGGCAATTTTAAGTCAGCTTCAAAGACATTCTTGAAAGAAAATCCAACAACCTTCATGAATGTTTGATAGCTTATTTTTTAATATTGATGTAATCCATGTTACTCCCACTGCCAAGGGCTATAGTATATGTTGGGGATGCTGCTAGGTCTCTTTGATAAAGACTCCTGTGACATTACTCAGTCCAAATAATATACAAAAATATGGAAATAGTGTATCTCCACAGGTGACACTTTAACAGACACCCAGCTGTTTCAATGGCCTATCATTTCCTGGCTAGGTCAGAATTCCTGCTGCTCCTTGGACAGTAGCCAGGGTAAACTTATAGCCACCGACAAGTCCTCCAAAAACAGGAAAGCAACATCACCAGCTTTAGATATAGCCACAGAGCTACAAAGGCTTAGACAGATGGTCCAAGTTCAGCAGATTTCAGGACTTCAAAGGACTTACAGTTGCCAACAAACTACTATACAGGCAGCCAGGGCAGGCTTGGCTTTGCACAAATATTTACTCAGATTTGCACTTCAACCACAAAGCTAATTAATAGTTCAAACATATCTCCAGAGGTCCAGGGCAGGGCACTGCAGCACTCCATGGCAGGCAGGGAGAGAACCAGAAAGGTCACTGTTTTTCTAGTTGGCCTTGATGATTAGAGAGGGCCTGGTAAACTCTGAGACTTAAGAGTTTAGTTTTGGAAATTCTCTTGCTAGCCAGCTCGGTATGCTAGCATCACTTAGATTAGAAGGAGGAAAAGTAAGTGTGGTGTGTGTGTGTGTATGTGTGTGTGTGTGTGTGTGTGTGTGTAGGTATGCACACACACAAATAAAGGGAGGAGGCAAAAAACAAGAATACCTTGACCACAGTTCAGCAATGGATGCATCCGAGTGGCTAAACAGCTGCAATCACTGTCCGGTGAGCATGGGGAAAGTTCTAGGTCCACCCAGGTACAGGGAAACATGGTATCTATAGACTGCACGGAGACATGCTCCTCATCTCCCCTCCACAGATTTAGGCAAATGGCAAAAATCAATGCAGTAACACTTTGGTCTGAGTAAAGAAGGAACCTTATTCTGGTATCTTTCCCTTAATACTGAGCACCAATCATCCCTTGAGTCTCCTTCCTAAAAGGGAACCAAGCCAGTTGTTTCTCTGCCATCCACAAGTTAATCAAGGCATTACCTATTGAGTCAAAGGTGGCTAACACACAGGGAGGACATAAAGGGAATCTGGCCATGGTGGTATAAGGCTATAACCTTAGCAGTTAGAAAAATGAGGCAGGAGGTCCAACCCTTACCCAAAACAAATTTAGAGCAGGAACTGAAAACATCTGGAGAGCCACCACAGTGGTGCTCCCCATCCTTAGTAGCCACTGGAACTACCAGCCTAGTCCTCAATAGACCTGGGAGTTCTCCTCAGCCAACCCAATATGACAACAGTCTTCAAGATGCCAATAACCCCCCCACCCGCCCCCCAGCACAGACAACTCCCAAGTCCTTCTCAGCACACAGCTGCTCCACAAAACCAAAGTGCCACTTGGTTCTCCTGAAGTAGAACTGGGACACCTGCACAGTTCCAGGGCTAACATATGGCTCTAACCTAGGACCTGAGACACCATGAGGCAACCACTGTCCTGTGCAAAGCCACCATGTTTCCCAGGAGAGTGGATCTCAGCACTCAGTCACACTGAGCAAGTACCGGGGGCCCCGCCCAAGGCAGGCTGTGCATAGGTCTAACAGTGTGTACTGAGAAGAGGCCCGGCTTTTAGTGAAGCTGTACCATGTTCATTTCCTTAGATCCTTCACGTTCTGCATGGGAAAGCACAGGGCAAAGTTGCTAATTGACCGATTCCCTCATGCAGACATCTTGGATTTTCCTCAGGAAACCCATTATCCCTGTTGTTCTTCCCAACCTTCCCTTGCACTTTCACACTTCTCGGTGCAGTTTTGTGATCAAAAGAGATTAGGCCTGGTCAGTATCCTTGAAGGAATAGACAAAACCAAGGCAGAGAGACTTCCAGCAGACACCTCCACGGTAACCGACACTTCCCACACCACTCACGGAAGTTGTGTGATGGCCTCACTCGAATGGAGCAAGGAGATGACGCACCCGTGTGTGCTCACGGGTGCCCAAACAGCATCAATGAACAGACATATTCTGGAGAAAGGGAATTAAATCAGTCCAGGCCTAAGTATAGCCATGTACAGTGATCAAACTCCTCAATCATACAGAGGAGCTTGCATAAATTCATGGGCAGACTCGTCTGGAAACCGTTTAAGAGATGTCAGCTAAAGGAAATGGTGATGGTGAGGTACAGATGTGACGGCTAAGGACTTGCTAGACTGGCAGAACTCAGAGCTCTGAGAGAGGATAATGAGGGGGAAAAGCAGCCTAGGGCTGCTTAATTTTACAGAGTACTAAGTATATTCCAAGTGTGGGGGCAAAGCTGCTGAAAAAGAAAGGCTGCATCTCAGACCATCAGTATGATCCAACAATGATGAGTCCCAGTAGCTTCCACTCCAATACTCAATAATGACTTCCTCGATTCCCCAGAGATTGGTAATCATCATCAGAAAGGACTGAACTCCTTTTTTGTTTAGACAAAATGCCTTGTCTTAGTCAGGGTTTCTATTCCTGCACATAACATCATGACTAAGAAGCAAGTAGGGGAGGAACGGGTTTATTCAGCTTACACTTCACATGACTGTTCATCACTAAAGGAAGTCAGGACAGGAACTCAAGCAGGTCAGGAAGCAGGAGCGGATGCAGAGGCCACGGAGGGATGTACTGGCTTGCTTCCCCTGGCTTGCTCAGCTTGCTTTCTTATAGAACTCAGGACTACCAGCCCAGGGATGGCACCACCCACAATGGGTCCTCCCACCCTTGATCACTAATTGAAAAATGTCTTACACTAGATCTCATGGTGGCATTTCCTCAAGGGATCTCCTTTCTCTGTGATAACACCAGCTTGTGTCAAGTTGACACACAACCAGCCAGTGCTCTCCTCCTTAGGAACTAGCAGCTCCCGCAATGAACTCTGGAAGCAGTAAGCATAGCCTCAAGGGCCTAGCCATGGCCAAGAGCTGACATTCTTTGATGAAAGAGGAAAGTATTTAGATTGGGCTAAGGAAAACACACAGAGATGCTTGGTGTCTAGCTAGACAGCCCCACAGGTCCCTGAGAAAGCCACAGTGTGTCCACAGCATTTGGTCAAAACACAGATTCTGTCACCTCTGACCCTGATGACTGTCAGATGAAACTTCGGGCAAAAATAAGACTCCAGGAATAGACAGTACACGGTGTGCAGGTGTGAACACAAGTCACGGAGGGATGCTCATACACTGTGTCCAGTAACACAAAACATGAGCTCCAAGACAACCTGTAGGCATATATTTTTCTCAACCAACTTTAATAAGGGTTCAACCTTCCCTTTAGCCCACCACCCAGAGGTAGTGGAAAAGAAAGGTTATTAGGATACAGGAAAGCGGACCTGTTTAGAAATAGTTCTTTGGGGAAATTCCAATCTTTGCTGTTCTCAGCCCAGTCCACTAGCAAACGTCAAACATGAATCAGCAGCCGCAGACCAGTCTACTTGGCATACACCACATAAAACTCAGCAAGGGCAGTTCGATCCAGAAGAAACCACAAGGTTTGCCAACTGACCCAAGTCTGTGGAAGCACTAAAAAGCCACAGGAACCTCACAAGAAGTTCTTTGTTGAGTGTTTCTCTCTGTGAAGTCACCGCAAGCGGAGCTCAGCAATGCAAAGTGAGACAAACCAATGCATGCATGTCAGCAATGGTGGTGAACCAGAGCAAAACAAACCAATGCTCGAGCTCCCACTGTCTGTGAGGTCACATTTATATTCTTTCTAAACATCACACGTGCTTTCACATGTCTGCTGTAGCAAAACATCCTTTGACCTGTGTGCCCCAGCAAAACATCATTTGGCATAATCGATGTTCCAAAGAAACCAGACGTTTCCACTTCACAATCCGCACTTTGTCTTTATTAATTGGTTTAATGTGAAACTGACAACCTTATAAGAAATACAGCTATGACGGCATGGTTCTAATGAGATTAGGTGAGGAAAAACACACCAGGGGCCGGTAAAATTGTGAAAAAAAAAAAAAAAAACAACATTTTCAAAGAACTATCAGAGAACCCCACTGCTCACTTCTTGAAAAGGCTCTGCAAACAAAAGAAAGTGGGATAAAAACAACTAATGTATGTCAGATAAAGACTTCCAGTGATTCTTCCCTTGCAACAACACCAAGTGAGAGGAATGATTGGCGTTCACAAGCCTCCTGAGAGGTGGACACAGAGCTAAGTTTACCATTCAGGGTGTAAGAAGCTCCCTGCCTTTCCGTAAGAAAACACCCATGAATCTACAGCAATGCACAGCTGTTTACATGATTGACAAGACGGCTTCATGGATCAGCAGAATGCTTATAATGCTAATATTAGCAAAGTTCAGGTCAGACCCAATCCCATCTATCTACTTTTTATTACACCATTTCCTTGATGCCACTGAATCTATTCATGTATCAGACTCGAAACCTCGGGATCTTCCACCATAAGCTCTTCCCAAGCTGCTCGTTAACATGAGGGCATTGAGCTGCCACATAGGCACACATTTCCACACCCTGCCTACTTAGAAACCAAATTTCCCCCCAGGTCCCTTAGGGACAGAGACCTCCCCAGAGCAGATCCTCAGAACATTGTGACCCTTAGCCTTTCCTTCTAAAATCATAATCTGACCCTGACTACTCATGTCTGCTTACAGTTTTCCCTTCTGTAACTCCTGCTGGGAAAAAAATGAATTAAGCATTTAACGCCTTTGTTTCTTTCTTGTTACGTGACAAACGGTTCTTCTGAACCCAAAACTCCACTGATCCTTCACTGAGCACATTAAAACCCTTTAGCAATGGAGTCAGTCCTCAGCATCTATGGGGGGCTGATTTCAGGATTCCACGGGTACCAACTAGGTAGCTCCTCAAGTTGCTCGTGTCAAGATGATGCAAACTTTACACAGAATCATCCACACAAACCCTATCATGCACTGTATTGGTGGTGCTGGGGGCCATGCAAGGTAAGCACTAACCCGCTTCTGCATCCATTAAATCCTGTCTATATTACACAATAGCTAACAGAACCATGACAATGTGATGGGTACAGCTTCATGGTTTAGGGAAAAACAAAGAGGCAGGAAGGTCTGTATATTTAAAACAATTGCAATTTTTAGGGTTTGTTTTCGTTTTTTACTCTTCTGAATATTTCTGACTTAGGGTTGAATCAATCATAGATGTGAAATTTACACATTATACAGTTGACTTTATTGGCCACTCCAGCATGTTTAAAAAAAAAAAAAACAAAAAACTTCTAATAAAGAACCTACTTTGCTTATAAACAAATTTCATGTGCTTTAACACATTCACTCCATCTTATCTATCTTATAGTGACAATTTGAAAATGAGCCCATTCAAAAGAAAAATAACATTAGCTCCATGTAAACAACCACCATTCCTTTTTTTAAAAAAATGGAGTCTTAAGTGTATACAACACAAATACAGTATTACAATGTATCTTTTAGGGCCACCTGCTTGGCTCTTTCAAAGTATATGTTTTTATGTATCTTTGTAGCTTTTAAGTTCCCATTGATTCCTTCATTTTATTATAAAATGCAAACTGGTGGTACCCTCGCTTGTGTTTCTCCCAGGCAAACAAATAGTGGGATCTGACAGGGGATAGAAACAGAGAAAGTGGAATATGAGTAGAACATGGGTAGTACTAGTCTACCAAAAAAAAAAAAAAAGAAAAAATCAGGACGCATTGTCAGATGCACAGGGAATAGCAGCCCTAGAAAGAAAGACCCTCTCCCTGCCTGGACAGTGCTCTAAGGATGCTGCATTTTCATGCAAGGGCAGGAACGAAGTTGCAGTAGATATATGTGTTTTGTAACCCAAATCCAACACTAGGGGGCGGTATGGCCATCTATAACCTAAGAAGAAATTTGGTTTCTAAGAATTGAAGCATAAACACAAGTCTCAGACAGGGTGAACCAGGCAGGCATTATGGTCCATACCTTTTAAGCACAGCCCTGGGACCATGAAGCAGGAGGACTGCCATCTGTATCGAGACAGTCTGAGCTACATCGTGCAATCCTGTTTTTAAAACAAAGCAAAAATGACCAGGACGAAGAAAAGTAAGGGCCAGGAGAGATGTGGCTTCACAATCACAGAGATGCCCTGTGCTCATTAGATTTGAACTCCTTATTTATAATTTCTGATGGTAAGTCAATCAAATATTTGAGAGGGACAGCCTAGAAACAGACTTCTCGTGTAGGCAAAATGTAATTGTTTTTCCAACCTCTAATTTGTTTATCACTAAACATTGTGTTTGGTTTTTGTAAGTTTGATGCATATCTGTTCCTGGTCTGAGCTTGCTAACAGGGCATCTACAGACAGCTGTAGGGACCCCTCCAGTGGCCCTGAGTTGATCATAACCAAGTCCTCTTTGTTCCCATGTATCCCAGGCTAGCCTTGCAGTTGATATGTAGCCAAGGATGACTCTAGACTTCTAATGAGCCATAAAGAACCCCAATGTTAACAGACTGTATATAAAACACATTTTCTGTTCTCTATATGGGGTTTTTTGGGGGGGTTCCTACTCAAGATCTAATTTTTACCTTTATGGTAAAATATACTTCTATCTGCAGCACAGTCCATTCAATATTTTCTTGAGATAACTAACCTAAATTCCAGGAAATATTATATGATAATACATGATAGATATACTGTCTATAGACAATTTAAATATTGTTACCAAAGATCCAATTATCAATGTTCGAGTTTTCATACTAATTGAATCTTGGCTCGATGACAGAAACCAAGGGACAAATGTAATGGAAGCAATTGTGGGCTTCAAAGATTGTGGTGGAAGTGTGTTATCTCTTGTCTTTCCACAGAGCTGGTGCAAGGAAGACTCTAGCTCTGTCCACTGACTCTTGAATCCTTGCATACGACAGAGCAAGCTGACAAGACCCAACAGGGTTTGCTTTCCCTCGCAGCTCTGCTTCCAGAGCTAGCCAGGTACTTCAAATGCTCTCTAACGACAGTAATTAAACATCTGGTAATAGGGATCTACATGTGCCTGCAGAGATCGCTGTCCTTTTCATTAATTATGTGCATACTGTGGACTAAGAAGACTCGGTCATGATCAACTCAGGGCCACGGGAGGGTTCTCCACAGCTATCTGTAGACGTCTTGTTAGCAAGCTCGAACCAGGGAACAGATGCTGAATCAAACTTGCAAAAACATGCCGAGCAAAGGCATGCGTGTCAGCTCGAGGGGGACACACCGCCGTGAGCAGAGACCTTTACAAAACATTCGACACTGCACCTGAAGTGTGGGATGGGCAAGCTATCCCCTTTCCTATATTAGGGTGACTATATTCCGTGACTCCACACGGAATCACGTCCGGGTGCATGCTTTGACTCACGGTGCCCAGGTCCAGCAGAGCCTTGGCAAGAGCACAAATAAATGCCACGTTTTAAAAATAAGCGAATGCTTTCAAAAACCATTTCATGCTTCCCTAAGTTTCAGGGTGAAAAACAAAAAGAGAGAGGTGGGAATTCAAAGATGCTTGTAGGAGTCTGAAATCCATTTGGTGATAAAAGAGAATCTTTGTCAAAATAAAAAAAAAAAAAAAACCCACTTTCTGTCCTTAAATTAATTGATACCTTTTTATACTAGCGACCCCCAAACCAGGAGATTTTGCTAATTAGCACATCGCTGCTACCCATTTTTTTTCACCTTCATTTAATTTTCCTGGAGATCAAAATAACAACAAAAAAACCTAGCCACAACCACTTTTTTGAGAAGACTTTTTAGATTTTATATCCTTTGGTACAAAGACATGAAAATGTGTGCAGGTGTCCATTAAAGCCCAGAGGATGTGTCATATGACAATATTACTCAGAGAATGTTTCTCAAAGTCACCTTCTGGTTTAATTTGCTCAACCTGATATACACTAGTACACTGAGGATCCACCAGAGAAAATGTAATTCCCCACACAGAAAGCCTGAGGTGAGGGGACTATGAATCGGTTATCCTGGAGTGAGAGGCAAATTAAAGGAGGTAGGCTGAGCCATCCAAACTCCAAAGTCAGATGGAAGAGGCTCCTGGCAGGTGGGACTCTGCCCCTAAGGATGGGATACAGGTCAAGCTATATATGGTCACTTAGCAAAAGGACGTGGAAGGAGAGGCTAGGAGAGAGACAGACTAGTGTCCGAGAACTGGTGTTGATCCTCCAAAGGCCAAGGGAAGCTGCCAGGAAACATAAAAAGGGAAAAAAAAAAAAAAGTAAGAATTGGAAGTAAAGGGTACTTCCACTGCTAGATATGCTGCCAGTAGGCAAACAGAGCAGAAAAGTCAAGGCCCAGCCCCATCCTGCCATCAGGTTCTACCTAGCATCCTCTAATCTAGGTACGCACCTGTCAAACCAAAAACCAAAAAGTATTGAGCCACAAAGTGATTATGGTTGCTTCATGATTGCTGAGCCTAGAACCTCTGTAAGATGAAGAAGATATTGGAAGTGATTCCATCAGAGGTGAGCACCAGGTCAGTCAAAATTGATGATTGGGTCAGTCACTACTACCGTAAATTTTAATAAATATGGATGTCTCTAAGTATTTGTTCATTTCTGTGGTTAGGCTGGTTAGAATTTACCCACAATTCCCACTTGTTCATAGAATTAATACAGTATAAGAATCCATGCAGCACTGGCTTGGCGGATGCTGAGACACTGATCCCCGAAGCAGAAGACAGCAAGGGACCAGGGACTTGTGCCAGAGACGTTTCAGAACCAGCACAGACGAGATGCACATCAAGTCCATCTGGCCTGGAGCTACTTCCACTAGTGGGAAAAAGAAAGGCATCTGACATAGTGTTTAAGATTATCACTGTGACCGTGAAACTTTTTTACCTTTACGATGTAATTCTGGAGGGCCGAATAAAAGTAGGATCTTTGAATTCCTATGTAGCTCCCACCAAGCTGCAATGTTTACTAATTATTTTGTCAATACTGACCGGTTCCCTTTCAGGGGGTGGCTGGGGAGAGGTCACTGACCATACCACTGGGCTGAGCAGCCGTGTTTTTAGCATGAGGTGAGATGATAAGGGAGTTAGCAATGAGATCAAGATACTACGCATCCGAAGCTAGCCTTACTCTGTAGTAGCAGAGGATGACCTTGCCGATGACTTTCAATTGCTGATCCCGTGTCCATCCCTCAAGCCCCTGAATTATAGCCCTGCCCCATCATATCCAGTTTATGTGATGCTAAGGACTAAATCCGGGGCTTTGTGAATGCTAAGCCAAGAGATTATAGTTCAAACAAGTGAGGCTACATTATCAGTTCTTTTCCTTCAAGTCTGCATCACTTCTTATACTTCAATTCAATCAATACACTGCTTTATATGACCTCCACCCCTGCCTAGAACTAGGTCACACACACACCCCATGAGGATTAAAAACTGGAAATTTCTCAACAAGGAAAGTTTAGTTTTTAAAGCGAAGAGTTTCTGCCATAAAGTAATCAGAGGGAAGCAAATATTTCAGATGTGTTTGTGGTTTGTGGTTTAAACTATTCTGGGTGCTGTTGATAAATGTACATTTTTTTATACCTAATTGCTTATGGGAAAGCTAAAATTAAATATTTAAAAAATTAGATGTTACCCTTGAATAAGTTATATACAAATATAGAAACCACATTAACTGGGGTTGCTAAGGAAGCGAAAACCTCCAAGTACAACACACGAATAAGGAGAAATTAAGATTCATATCATCTTAGTATTTATACAACACAAAAGGGTATGGAAAGACTCATCAGGAATACATTTTTCCTGTAGGTCAGGAACACGTCAGCTACCAGAGTCACTTTTTCTTCTAAAACCAGGAGGTAATTCTGCTCCTGAAAAAAAGTCACACTTACATGGTCTCTATTTTGTTGTTGTTGTTGTTGTTATTGCTGTGCTTGTTGTGTGGTCTAAGTGATTATTTTCACAAATGAAAAAGGCAGATAGAATTACTGCCACCTTATAAAACAAGAAAACATGCTTCCATACATTCCTAGCAAGTAGCTTCCTAATAGTACACTTAGCAAGAATATACACAAGTTCTAGTGTTCTGTGACAAACAGTGCAGTACTTGGCACATCTATTTATCTGCATGTTTCATCAACAGCAACTGGCAGTATCCACAGTGGAGGAAAAGACTCATTTAAAAATACATCTGTGGGAGTTGGAGAGATGGCTCAGCTGTTAAGCACTGGCTGCTCTTTTAAAGGAGCAGGCTTCCATTCCCAGCACCCACATAGCAGCTAATAATCATCTGTAACTCCAGTTCCAATTTCTGATACCCTCTTCTTGCTTTTGAGGGGATTGCACATGCAGGGTATTCAGACATACACACACACACACAAAGACACACACACTCACAGGAAATAAATAAATCTATTAAAAAAAAATACAACTATGGGATACAAAGCTAAGTCCAAATGACTATAATTCTATTGTATATCACTTTTATTGACAAGGACAATCATAACTGCACACTTGGGTGCACTTCCTTCTTGAATTCTGCAAACACTTATGGAGAATAGCAATTGAGTACAAAATCCCAAGACTCCTCTGTGTTGGAACAAAAGAGTTTGAAAGTCTGGATTCAGTTCCCACCTGGTGGCTCACAACCACCCTAAACTCCAGTTCCAGAGGATCAAGTGCACTCTTCTAACCTCCAAAGGCACCAAAAATAAATAAATACATATGTACAAGCAAGCAAAACACTCATACACATAAAATAAATACACATGAGAAAAAAATAAATTTCAGATTTTGCTGAGAACATTGATCATACATCCTATAAGATAAACCTGTTCACCCAGCAAACTATTCCCATATGACTTTTAGTCTCTCATGGGGTTTTCAAGTTGTCGAGATCCCCTTCTGTGGGGTGGATACAGGGGGTCTCACTCTGCAGCCCTGGCTGACTTGAACAGTAAGCAGAAAGCAAGGGTTACAGACTGGCACCACCAGAAGCTTTTTTGCATTTAACACATGATCTCAATTTTCTTGACAAATCTGAGGGAATACTGCAGTCTTCTAACCATACCTACTTTCCTAGGAATGTATACAAATATATACAATGCATACAAATATATACAATGCATACAAATATATACAATGTATACAAATATATACAATTATACAAAAAATACATACAAAACAGTTCCATTTCTATTAGTCACATGCTGGCTTCTAGGAGAAATGCCATGCTCTGTAGAGAGGGTGCTTCATGCTTAACAGAAAAGGAATCTGCCTTTCTTTTTTGTCACTTGTCAATGGGACTTACTATCATAAACAAAATATCTCATCTTAACATAGGTGAATGTCTCCCAGGCACCAGTGTCCTCATGCAACCTCCCAAGAGTCATATCTCATATTTAAGATGAACATTAACACCATCTTGCTAACAGCTCAGAAAACTCAATCATTTATGAGAGCATTTTACAAGAGCAGGACAACGCCACCATTACCATGGGATGGGGAATGAGAGAGCTTAGGGCAGGGAACTAAATGTGGACTGCACAGTTCAATTAGCAAACCGGATTCTGACAGGACTGGAGGCTGACGCCCTGCCACAAAGCAACTAAGGGCTCCTTTCTGTGCACTCATGTACTGTGACCGAAACTCCAGGTGTCAAATGCCAGCCCACAGACCTGCACACTTGGAGTTCAGCAGCTTCACCCCTGCTTCTCCAGAGGGAAAGCCTCATCCAATAGAATTGTCAGTGATGCTTCAAAGCTAGGCCTTGACCTCCTCAATTCCTGTTACAGTCCACGTACTCTAGGTAGAAGGTTTAATTCTTTAAATAAATCACAGGTTTTAGGGGTCATCAAATTACATGGATCCAAACAAAGTATTATCAGTAGAAATAAATCAGAGCTGCTAAAAATATTTATCTGAAAAAAAAATGTGTGCTTTTGGGATTTCTACTGAAAGTTATACAACTTATTTGTTTATAAGATATTTATAAATATTTCATATAAAAAATTCATTTATCAAATAATTAGAAGGTTGAGGTTGTAGCTCAGTTGCTACATGTCTGGCATGCTATCTAAACCACACCCATAATATCAGAACTTGAGAGGTATAGGCAGGAGGATGAGAAGTTGAAGGCCATCCTCAAGTCACATATAGTCTGAGGTCAGCCTGAGTTACATGAGATTGGTTTCTGACTTGCTTCCAGCATACAGGTGGCCTCTGTTGACAGCAAGGGAAACAGGCAGGAAGGAGAAACTGAAAATGCCTGAGACTGAGCAGAACACACACAGCACTGGCTTGGCAGATGCTGAGAAACTGATCCGAAAAACAGAAGACACCACCCAGCAAGGAACCAGGGGCTTGTGCCAGAAAACTTCACCACCAGCACAGCTGGGATGCAGAGCAAGCCCATATTATATTGAACAACCTAAATCTATATATTCAGCATACAAATACTAAAATAAATTGTCAAGAAGGCATAGCCCCACCTACTTCCTATCATTTTCAATCAGTACTTTGAAAGCAGAAAGAGTAAACTGTAACTATGAAATAGTGCTTCTATGAAACTACTTTCTATGAAAGTGAACACACTGGCAAATTTTATTCCAGTGTTGTGTTGCATGTAAAAGTTACCTAATCCTTTCTGCAGGGTGTTTTGGTAACATTAATAATATAACCACTGAAGTCCTGCTTAGGGGGATTACACATGAGAAATTGCAATCTTCTGGCAACATGGTTACTTGTGAGATACAAAACCTTGACACTTTGTGTTAAGAAATAACTAGACACAAAAAACATACATCCACACAGAACCTGGGAGCACAGCAAACATCAGTAAGACTTTGAAGAGAGCTGTTCAAATTAAGTAGGAAGCTTTTTTCCAAAGAATATAAAGAAATAAACACACAGAAGAGGGAGGTTTTTCAATTCTCAAGGAAGTTTAAAGGGATCAGAAAGTTCTGTACCAACCTGCCTTTGGCTGACTCTTGAAGTAGCTCTTTTGAGGTTCAAAGACCTTGACAGCCGCAGGGCCTTCACTGAGTCCTTCCTGGAGGCACCAGAAAAGGAGAAATACTTCCCTGTACATTTCTTCCTGGCTTGGTCTGCCATCTCTAGCCATCAGAAAGAAGAAGGGAGGAAAAAAAAAAAAAAAAAAAGACAAGATGCCCCAGACTGCAAACCTGTTTACAGAACAAAATGGTTCCTCGATGTTCTCAAAACCCAAACACCCAGTCTATAATCTCCTGGGTTCTCAGAAAGGAACAAAAGCCTGAAACACAGGAGAAGAGAGGCTCCAGTCCATCCACACAAGATCAATCCTCCCTGTAAGCTGGCCAAGACTACGCAGGGCAATGTGGATCTCAGATCACCCAGGGACAGGCCCCAAAGCACCAAATTAAAACACCCTTCACCAGTTAAACAGGCTTGGTAGTTGGTCAAGACTAAAACTGGGTGTAGTAACACACCCTGGCAGTGGCTACATATGAGTAAACCCATCAGGGTCAAGGAAGTCTCTGACAGCAGTGTTCCAGCTTAGCTGCCACCTCACTGTAGAGCCTCTTCAGGGACTGCTGGATTTATGCTCTGAGACTGTTCTCCTCTTCCACTGAGTGAGTGAGAAGCTGACACTCAGATGCTCAAGTGTGTACATAGTACAAAGGGAAGTAGAGAATAAAGAATGCATAATTATCATGCACTCTGCCTCTAGGACATCCTTCCTCAGACCTGGAAAGGAAGGGACACTCTCTTTACATGCTCTCCAAAGTGGGCATGCAGGGGAGATAGGAGGGCTTGACAGGGTGCTCTGTGAGAGAGTTCTTGCCTAGTCATGCCAGGTCTGAGGTCCATTCCAAGGGTATCCAGGAGAAGAGGGAGGGGGGTATACAACCAGAAAATGGAGACAGAAGTTTTAATAAAGTAGCAAATTCTCTTAAGATTTACAATATAACAAAAATGCTGATTATACCAAATATATATATAAAATTTGAGAGCTGGAAAGACGGTTCAGTAGTTAAGAGCCTTGTTGCTGTTACAGAAGAACTGAGTTTAGCTCCTAACACCCATATGATGGATCACTGCAGTTTCAAGGAATCTGATGCCTTCTGACCTCCTTGAACACCAGACATGGCACAGAGCACACTTACATACACGAGAGAAAAAAACTGTCACATAAAGTAAGTCTGAAAGTTTAAAAAAGAAACTACAGGGACTGGAGAGATGGCTCAGTGGTTAAACAGCACTGGCTGATCTTCCAGAGGAGCCAAGTTCAATTCCCAGCAACCACATGGCAGCTCACAACTGTCTGTAACTCCAGTTCCAGGGGATCTAACACCTTCACACAGACATACATGCAGGCGAAACACCAATGTGCATAAAACAAAAATAAATAAATCATATAAAAAAATAAAAGAAAGAAACTACAAACCTCAAGGCTTTAGGGGAGACAACTCAGTGGACAAAACACTTGCTATGCAAGTGTGAGGATCTAAGTTCAAATCTCTACAAAATCCATAAAGGTGGGTCAGTAATTACATCGCTCCTAAGGTGAGATGAGAGACAGAACTGGAATATCCCCTAAGCTCACGGACCAGCTGGCCTGCTGTATGCCAATGTGGGTACTGTCTCAAACAAGGCAGGAGAAGGCATTTGCCAATGAGCTGAGTTCAATCTCTGGAATCTATATGGAGGAGAGAACCAACTCCTGCAAGCTGACCTCAGACCTCTACACATGGGCTAATAACAGAGTCTGTTTTAGTGTTTCAAGTTATTTCCAGAAAATGTGCATGAAGAAGAAACTAACAATTACACCCTGTCTGTCTGTCTGTCTGTTATGGGAGAGCAGGAAAAGTTAACAGCATTTAACAGCATGATTCAGGGGTGTTCAAATACTAAAAATATCAACTTGAACTCTCAGCTACCTTTCTCTTTCAGAAGAATACATACATTGGCATCACACTGGCAACTGTTACAAGCTAAAGATACAGAAGCCCGAACGTTTTTTTTGTCCAGCAAATACAGATGAATTCCATTGCCCAGTCCAGTCCTCGTGTAACTGATAGAAAAGTAAAATTCATCAAACTAATCACCTGCATAGAACAAAAGGCCAGAACAGCCTGGTTAACATTTGCTTCTAAGCCTTTGAGAGCGGGTGTTAGAGCAGAAACAGCACTGGTAATGGTGTTGGTGACCAATTGCCAAGGGTGCCTTCAATTAACCTTTCCCAAGACCAACCACAATCTAAAACCATTACATCAATTCTTAGGCTTAATCATTATCCCCACTTACAGATAGGAAAACTGAGGCTCATATTGCAAAGCCATGGGGGGAAGAGGAATAAGGACTGCGTACTTTAAAGACAGACCATGTGGCTCGAGACACCACAATACAAGGTGCCCCTAGTACATGAAAGAACACAACAGAAGCGCAGCAGTAAGCTTGCAATGCTAATATAGCTGTAAGAGATGCTCTCTCCATTCCTCTTGCCTAACTCGGCAGCACTTGACAGCACTTCCACAGTTATCTCTGAGAAAGCTTTTTCATCTTCCTTTTCCCCCAGACTAAGTCATACAAAAACTGTAAACACAAAAGACATTGCTATCCTTAGCTATATTTAGAATTGCCTAATGCTTTCTTCCTACTGGAATTAAGCAAAAGTAGAATTATCAAGGAAAAATATATTAAGATTGGTAGTTGAAGACAACCCCCCCCCCCCACGGTACTGAACATCCAGCTCTCAGCAAAAAATTGTGCTAAACATTCTAACTTTTTCCAGTAACTATGATTATTTCTGCTAAAATTAAACCTTACTGAGGCTAGAGAAATGGTTCAGCGATTAACAGCACTGGCTTGCTCTTGTAGAGGACCTGGGTTTGGTCACCAGCGCCTACAGAGAGACTCACGGCCTTCTATGGAAAGTTCAAGGAAATCTGATGCCCTCCTCTGGCTTCTCCAGGCACCAGAAACACATGTGGTGAACACACATACATGCAGGCAAAACACTCGAATGTATAAGATAAATTGAAACCAATTAAATTTCAAAATAAAATTAAGTTTTAAAGCATCGGAAAAACATTAGACTGTTGTCTTATAGTGATTTTAATGAGTTTACCTCTGTGTCGTGAATGGACCTATTATACTTGGGTTCTCATTATCTAACACCTCACCAGGTCAGAGGCTCTCCAAGTCAGCAGAGTCAATCTGTGTTACTTCCTGCCTGGCACTGGCATGTGGCTGCTTGGAGGCACTCCAGTCTTGATGACATCCCCGCCCGCCATCTTTATTCTCCAGCCTCTATCAGCCTCTTGGTTCCTGGGATGCTGCCAATCAGCTCAGACTTTGTCACTCATTCTTGACACCCACAAAAGGGTCTGTTTCTCAAGTGCAAATACGATCACCTCAACACCCCTCCATTCTCAGTTATAACTCTAAAGCCAACCAAATAAAGGCTACACCGGATAGCATAGCTCATCAACCAATTTCCAAACTTGCGGCAGCTCACAGACCCAGAACTCCTTTAATGAAAGAAAGGCAGGTCCCCTTAAGGAAGGACCTTGTTAACAATACCAAAGAGGTTTGACATTAGTCTACCGCCCTTCCTTCTTTGGAAGGATGTATAGCCTTCCATTAGGGTAACTGTACCTTGTGGGAAAAGAAATAATCAGACTCCCTCGACCTATTGAACACTAGTTCTAAACTGGCACTGATTCTAGGAGACACCAAAAGGCCTACTGAAAGTAGAGGCTTGTGGAGATCTGATCAATGGAGCTTTGACTGAGGTCTAAGTTACAATAGGTCCAGTGGGTCCCAAACTCACCCTGTGGTTATTTCCCCAGTTCTAGAATATAAAGTTGGGATAGTTTCACTTAGAAGTTGACAGAATTCCCACACTAGTTGCCTGACCTATGGAAAAAACTCAAATGGAAGCCACTGGAGATGCCTCTACCAGAGAAAATAGTGAGGCAAAACAATATCACAACCCTGGAAGAACTGCAGAAATTAATGACAACTTCAAGAACTTGAATGATACAGGAGTAGAGGACCCCATCGTGTTTCCCTTAAACTCTATCTGGCTGTGCAGAAGACAGATGGACATAGAGAGAATATTTTATGTGCTGTATGGATACATCACCTGTCAATTTAAAAGCCTATGGTCTATGGCTTAGGCAGGAAATAGAGGTGGGACATCTGGAGAGAGAAAGAATTCTGGAAGAGAGAAGGCGGGAGACTCACTGAAAAGATGTAAGAAGAGCAAATATCTGGTACATGAGCACAGGTTACCAGCCACATAGCAGAATGCAGGCTAGAATAAATGGGATATTTGAAGTTATGATCTAGTCAGAGAAGAGCCTAGCTATATAGTCAAGGTATTTGTAAATATATTTTGAGTCTGGGTCTTATTCCTGGGAGCATGGGGCCAGGAGCAAGAAGCAGGGCTTAACTTGTACAAATGGATTGTTGGGAATGACAACTGAATGCCAAAAACTTAAGCAAGTAGTGACCCCAACTGCAGCAGCTAAGCCAGGCATGGTGAACTTACCTAAGCAGATCTCCTGGAACTCAGTACACAGCTATTGATCTAGCAAATGCTTTTTTTCTTGGTATCTGTGACAGGAACCACCAGAAGCAATTTGCCTTGCCAGTAGGATTCCTTTAACAACTTTACCTCGAGGGTATATTAACTCTCCTGTCCTGAGTCTTAACTTAGTTTGAAGGGCTTTGTCATTGTTGTTGTTGAATTTTATTTTTTTTATTTTATGTGTATGAGTGTTTTCCTGAATGTATGTGTGTACACAAGGAGGCCAGAAGACGGTACTGGAATCCCCCCAACCCCAGAAATGGAGTTACAGATGGTTTGAGTTGCTATGTGGGTGCTAAGCATTGACTCCAGATCCTCTAGAAGGGAAGCCACTGCTCTTAACCACTGAGCCATCTGTCCAGCTCCAGTTTGAAGGGATCTTGATCTTCTGTCTCTTCCACTAAGCATCCTACTGGTCCACTATATTAATGACATTAGGCTGAGTAGATCCAGTGAGCAGAAGGCAGCAACCACTTTGGACTTGTTGGTAGTGCAATTGTGTATCAGAAGAGGAGAAATAAGTCTAACCAAAATCCAAGGGCTTTCTACCTTAGTGAAAATTCTAGGAGTCCATGCATGTAGGGCATGCAGAGATATACCTTAATTCCTAATAAGTACCTGGACCCTCCCACCGTCAAGAAATAGAGCTAGTTTAGTGAGCCTGTCTGGATTCTGAAAGTAACAAATTCCTCATTTGGGTGTATTCCTTCAGCCCATATATCAAGTGACTCAGAAACCTGTTGGCTTTGAGTAAGGCCCAGAGTACCAACAAGTCCAGGCTGCTGTACAGGCTGCTCCACCATTTGGGCCATATGATCCAGTAGATCCAATGGTATACTTGAGGTGGCAGTGGCAGATAGGGATGTTGTTTGAAATCTTGCAGTAGCAAGACCCTCTCGGTGACTCACAAGAGAAACCCTTGGGATTTTATAACAAGGTTCTACCACAGTCTGCAGTCAAGTATTCTCCCTTTGAGAAGCAACTCTTGGCCTGCTATTGGTCCTCAGTGGAAACTGAATGTTTGACAATGAGTGACCAAGTGACTACGCAACCGGAACTGCCTTCATGAGTTAGGTGTGATTTGATCCGCCAAGTCAACAAGATAAATCTACAAAGCAGTCAATTCATCAAAAGTATTGGTATGTGGGTGTGACCATGCCCAAAAAAGGTCCTGAGGGTATAAAGAAAGAAAAGTTTTCCATATGCCTATGGTTCCTATTCCTGCTACAGTGTTCCAAGCATGTACCTATACCTTTATGGAATGTGGAATGCCCAGTGATTGGTTGGCTGAAGAAGAGAAAAATAGGGTCTGGCTTACCAACAGTTCTGAATACTATGCAGACACAGTAAGATGTGGACAGCTGCAGGGAACTATAGCCCCTTCCTGGGATGACCCTGAAGGGCTCTCGAAAATAGAATCTTCACAGTGGGCAGAATGACAGGGAGTGGATATGGTCACACATTTTGCAATATACGTAATTAAATGCTGACTCATGAGCTGTAGCCACTTGCCTAGCAGACGGTCAGTAACGTGAGAAGAACCTGGCTGGTTGAGAAGGACACTTGGGGAAAAGGATATGGACAGAACTCTCTAAATAGACAAAATGTGTAAAGACACATATCCCTTGTGAATGAGTGCCCCGGTTGAATGAGTGTTCGTCAAAAGGTGACTTCAATAGAGAAGGAGTTCAATAACAAACAAATAGGATCAACTATTCTGTAGGCACTCAACCTGTTTTCACAATCATTCTTGCTATTGCCCAACGGAACCATGAACAAAAGCAGCCATGATGGCAAAGACAGAGACAATGCATAAGCTCAAAGCATAGACTTCCACTCAACGAGGCTGACCTGGCTAGAACTTCTGCTGAGTGCCAGATATGCCAGCAGCAGAGACCAAAACTGAGCTCCAGATATGGCACCATTCATGAGAGGTGACAAACTAGCCACTTGGTGTTAGGTTGACTACACTGAGACCACCATCACTGAAGGGATAGATATGTGTTCTGGTTATGGATTTGCCTTTTCCCACACATAGTGCTTCTGCCAAAACTATCATGTGTGGCATTACATAATGCATTGCCTACTGTCATAGTATTCCATACAGTATTGCTTCTGGACAAGAAACTTGAGTCATAGCTAAAGAGTGTGGCAGTGTCCCATGGTAATGAAATTCATTGGTCTTGCTATGATCTTCACTATCCTGAAGCAGATGGCTTGACAGAAGGTGGAGTGGATGTTAAAAGTGACAGTTATAACAGCAATCAGATGTCAACAGCCTGGAGGGCTGGAATCGAGTTTTCCAAAAGATACTATATGATTTGAATCAGTGGCCAATATATGGCACTGTTTCTCCTACAGAGACTCACTAGTCCAGGAATCAGAGACCAGAATGGTCCACTTGCTCTCACCCATACTGACCACTTTAAAAACTGTTTCCTGTTCTAGTGATTTTTTTAATGCTCTGATGGTCCAAAACTTTCATTTTTAGTATGTGTGTTGGGGTTAGGGGGTCAGGGGGTGTCTTTCTTCCAGGAGACACAATACACATTCCATTGAACTAGAAGTTCAGACTTCCTCCTGGACACTTCAGGCTTCTGATGCCCTTAAATCAAGAGGTAAAGAAAGAAATAACAGTATAAGGAGGAATGGTTAATCCAGACTACTGGGGAGAAATTGGATTGTTTCTCTACAATAGAGAAAAAAAATTGTCTGAGTACAGGAGATCTTTTAGGGCATCTCTTGGTGCTACCATGTCCTGTGAATAAAGTCAATAGGAAACTACGACAATCTAATTTAGGCTAGGTTGACAAAGGGCACAGACCATTCAGGAATGAAAATATGAATCAACTTCCCAAGAAAAGAACCAAGGCCTGCTGAGGTGCAGGCTGAGAGTGGGGGAAATCCAAGATGATAGTAGAGGAAAACAGAAATACCAGCTAAGCCACATGACCGGTGGCAGAAATGGGAACGTAACCATGTTTCTCGCCTATGCATTCTGTTTAAAAAAATTTAAGGTGTGTGTGCTGTGTGCATATATACACATAAACTGAACAATTTTATGTCTTCTGTTCTCTTGTTTCCTTACCATGCAATGTAGCATCAACTGAAATAATATTAGCAGTTAAGTTGTGAATCTGTATTACTATATTTAAGTTATGAGACACTAAAAACTCAGCATTCCTCAGGGGCTCTGCCAACTACATAGAATATAGAATATAAAATATAGACTATAGAATAGAATATAAAATATAGAATATATTTTAAGTATATCTGTATGCATCAATCAAACAAGGAGTAGACTTTTGATGGCTCGTCTAGATTTCCAACCTGACTGGATCACTACAATGAAAGCCACTGGACACCTGCTTACTTGAAAGAGGAAGACTCAGTCCAAGTGTGGGCAGCACCTTCTAGTGACAGCTTTAAAGGACAAGGAAGAAGGAAGTTTGCTCTGGGTGTCCCCGCCTCACTCTTGCTGGCAAATTCACCTTTTGCTACGGCACTAAAGTCAACCTCTTCAGGTTTCCAATGCAGACTTAAGGAAAGCAACTCTCCAGGAATCCTCCAGACCTTCAGTCCCAAACTGGAGGTGCTGAGGTATACTGTGAACTGAGCAACTACTGCATTCTCAGCCTCTCCAGCGTCAGAAAGACACTATGGGCTACCTGAACTGTATTGTGTAAGGCATGCTAATAAATCCCCCTTCACACACACACACACACACACACACACACACACACGTTCATTTAGAGAACCCTGACAAATACAGATTGGGGTGCCAGAAGTGGTTCTAGAGAAAAGAATTGTGAGGTTGAATTTCTCTACTGGGCTTGGTGGTATCTGAACTGGCTTTCCGACCCTTAAAACCTACAAACTGACCACAGCTTCACTACTCTCGGGAAATCACTTGAGAGTGACCACTGCTACTGAGAACCCCAAATGAGAGAAATGGCCCCCAAGGAAACCAACATCAAGTCACAAACAGGCCTAGAAGATTTGCAATTTTTTTTGACACAGTATGTTCCTGGCTCGTGGTAGCTACAAAAGACAAACCCTATAGTGACAGGTGTTGGCAAGTCAGTCCCCTTGAATTCCTCAACATTTATACCTGAGATTCTTGCTTTTCTTTAGATTTCAAGAAAATAGGCACGGTTTCTGTCCAATTCAAGCAGGCATGATATCAACTATCACAAACACGGGTTTGAGCAAGAGTCAGAAGCTGTGCTCGCCAACCCAGCCCAGCAACAGCATGGAGGAGAGCGAGGCAGAGTATCACTCATGCTGAGTGTCCCAACAACCTCGTTGTCCTCTAGCCTCCTAGAGCAGCCTGGCTGGTTTAATGCCCTGTGTGAACCCTAAAGTGTGATGAGGACACAGGACTATCTTCAGCTGCCTCCACACAGCTGTGGTAACACAACTGAGTCTGAGGCTTTATGCCCTTGTGCAATTCCAGTTCAAGCCAAACACAGCGTGAGGTGTGGGCACGAGGCTTTATGCCCAGCTCCTCTCATTGCCTCACTGCAATAAACAATCTGCTGGCGTCTATATGCGGGGGCCAAGAACCCAGTCACACATCTTTATCATGCTAGGTGAAACTCTCCTCCCATTCCGTCCAAGCAGATGGGGGAGCATGCATAAAACTGGCTTGGGCTGCTATGGTTGTGACATTAATATACTAGGCTGCCTTTAAGGTGGTAGTGAGAAGCCACAGACCAAAGGTAGCAGGAGGGTCAGCTTCGAAAGAAGAACACACACATTGCAAACATAAATGCCTAGAGCATGCACACTCATCTTGGAGCAAAGTCAGTGGCTCAGGCCCAGTCATTACACCGGACCATCTCCGAGCCAGCACTGGGACCATAACTAGAAGATCCCACATATCCACAAGCTCAGAAACAAGAACTTCATAATGATGGACGTGTGCTGTCGAGAAAAAGTTTGTTTGACAAAAACAAGGGGAAATGGCAAAGAATACATGGTGGTGCTTACAATGTAAATGTTTCTGTTTAAAAATTCTAAAGCTGAAGTATGAAATCTCAGTATAAGGAAAAGCATCACACCATGTCATCAGGTCAATGAGAAGAGAGTGATGGCCCTGGGTGAGTTTTCATCTCTGTTTCTAGCACAGAAGGGAAGGGTTCCCTGCCATTCTACCCTCATCCTGGAAAACTGCCACTGGAGCAGACTGCCCCAGCCATGAACTCACTCTGTCTTTGTCATCAGCAACGTCACAGAGGATGTCATCCAGGTCTAGAATCCCTCCATCTCCGTGTTCCAAGCGATGCACCTGTATCCAGTAGTTTGGATCCTGAACAAAAGAACACAAACATAGATACATCAGCATCAATGAAAGAAAATTCAACGATTTAAAATCAGTAACTTCCTGACCGTGAAAGGGAATGTCAATAATATTACAACCAATTAAAACTCCAGACAGGGCTCAACTCATGGTAGAGTCAGTCTTCCTCTTCCTCTATGAATAGGTCATTCATATACACTTCCCCTTGTCTCCATACTATCCATTATTGTGACAGGAAAACTCCTGACCTCAGAGACACTGATTTCCCTCCAGCAGATCAGACTTTTCATTGTCTGATATAGAATCTATCCAAGAACCCTTACAGATCGATCTATAGAAACGCCTTATTAAGCACCACACATTCTGCATCTGAAATCTCACATTTGCTAATCTGCAGATAGCGTGCTGCACACACATCCTGTAGAGTTATGTGCTCCTCTCAAACAGACCTGGACAGGCAGAACTGTACGAGTCGGCACATGAACCAAGAAGGCTGTGGCGTGAGCTCTGTGTTTATAAAGGTCAAACCCGGCCCATGTGCATATGTGTGCAAGACACTACTTAAATCAATCCATCAAAATGTGGGGTGCAGGGTCTTTCTCTCCAAAGTGGAATTGGGGGAGAAAAGAGAAAAAGGATAGCACTTAAAACGTTTAAATATTCCTTATTGGTGTATTTAAACACACTCACACACCTTGTTTTCAAGTAATTTGAGAAGGACACAGTTGCCCTTGAACTCAATAAAACTCTGATGCATGTGCTCATATGGAAATACCAAAAATGTTACCTATATGAACTGATTTTCCAAAAACGCAGAATTGCTACACAAATGCTATATTAATGCTCTGTTATTTCCTAAGAAGAGATGTTTGAGACAATCTTTCCTTGAAGACAAAGGATAGGTGTGTTAGCAAAAGCACAGATTTCACCAGATCTATGAGCCAAGACGATGCAAGGTAGTGGCTGTTAGCCCTTCTAGGGTCTGCCCCACAGTTACCTGACAACAGCCAGGTAGTCCTGACTCAGCATAAAAGAGGCTGTTTGCCCCACTCCTCACTCTCCCCCACTTTACTCTCTTCACACACTCTCCCTTCTCGCCCCACTCCCCTCCCCCCTCTCTCTCCACATGTTCATGGCTGGCCTCTACTCCCCCCACCCCATTCTCTCTGCCTTTCTTTGTCTCTACGCCCTCAACTCCCCTCCCCACACCCTAAATAAACTATTCCATACTATATCCAACGAATGGCTAGTACCTCAGGGGTAAGGGAATGCCTCAGCATGGGCCCACAGAGGCACCCCGACCCTGCATCATACCTAGCCTCTACCTAACATATTCCTGGTTCTCTCTTTCTTTTTATAAAACACAATAGGGCAGAGGCCAGCATTCTCTGGATGCTGCCCAAACTCATCTCTAACACAGTCATGTCTCAGACTCACTAATGCATGACATGTGTTACAGAAATGGAGACTCACTATCCTTGGCACTGTTTAGCCAGAGAGACAAGCAGCTCAGACTTACTAGTCATAGTCAATAATATAAGCAGGGTCATGAAAATCACCTCAGCTACTGGGACCTCTGTAAAGGGAACTGTTCATCTAGAGTGAAAACACACACATCACACACAGAGATACAAACTACACACACAAACATACCATATACACCAGATACATACAAGCATATACACAAACATATACACACAGAGCATACACAAACAATACGCAGGCGCACACGACCGTGATGCGTTGCACGCACGCACAACACACACACACACACCATCACACACACACTATGCTATTTTAGTTAGGTTTCTAGTAATAAACAATCAACTACCATGACAAATAGCAACTTGAAAAGAAAGGGTTTATTTCATTTATGTGTTCGGGGTCACAGTACATAGAAGAAAGCCAAAGCAGGAACCTAGAGGCCAGAACTAAATCAAAAGACATGGTGAAGGAGTGCTATTTATTGGCTATCGGCTTGCTTTTCATGGCTTGTTCAGCCTACTTTCTTATACCATTTAAACCAGTCCAGAGATGGACTGCCCCCATTGAGCTAGGCCTACTCATATTAATCTCTAGTCAAGAAAATGCTTTACAGACTTTGCCTACAGACAAATCATATGAAGGCATTTTTCTCAAATGAGAGTCTCTCATCCCAAATTAACTACAGCTTATGTCAAGTTGACATAAAACTAACCAACAGTATACCAAAATAAATATACACATACCATAGCACCCATACATACATAGAGACATACAACAGACATACACACTATATTACATATACACATACATACTTACAACAGACAGACACATACACAAACAGATACTTAGAGATTTAAACAAGCACATATCTACAAGCATATTCTTCAACTATGTGGCTTATCTGATCCATGCGATCCCTAATTTCACTGTCACCTGCATGGTACTATAAGACCCTGCCACTTTGAGTATTTCAGAATTTGTTGTTTCTACTTTGTTTGGCAGCCAAACTCCCGAACCAAACCACCTTCCAAGATCCTAGTCTTTAAATCAAATGGAGTATTAACTAGCTGTGTTAAGAAAATTTAGTACCTAATGTCCTGTGGTGAATAAGGAAAAAGAGACCCTCGCCATCACCTCCTGCCAGTTAGGACAAGTGCATTCTGCCCTCCACTGCTCGCCCACACCCTACAAGCACTAGTATGAACAAACCAGCTTAACTTGGCAACTTCCACTTTTACATCATTTCTACACGCACAAGCAGATGGCCCTCCCAACAGCTTACTGAACTTAACTCTCTGTACACCTATCTCCTCCTGGATCAGCACCAAAATTATCCATCCAACATTTAAGAACATCTTAAAAATACCTTTAAGAAGTCATATAGTTGTCAAAATAGTATACATAGTTGTGGGGTAAATGCAACAGTGCAGTAAGTACATATGTAATGTTTTAAAAGCCAAACAAGAACAAACAACAACAACATAGCACACCATGTGTGGCAGTGCGTGCTTATAATCCCAGCACTGACCACGAGGAGACCAAAGGATCCTCCAGGTTCCAAAGGCAGCCAGCCAGTCTACCCTAGATGGTGAACTACAAGCCAATGAAAGACCCAATCTCAAATCGTCTGGATAGCATTCCCAAGGATAACCTCTGGGGTTGTCCTCCAGCCTCCAAATACATGCATGATTCATGCACAGGCACAGAAACATGCACACACCTATGTGCACACACATTAAACATTGTTGTTTTTTTAATTAATCAACAAGCCTGTTGCCTCAGGCTCATCTCCTATAGTCCCGCTGCAGCCAGGTTTCCTCTCACGACTGCTCCTCAGTCACCAGCAGCTTCTGCATCATTACATGCAATGGGTCCTGTTTTTAATCCTTCTTGGTCTGCTGGCAAAATCTCACATTGCCTTTTCTCTGAAATATCCCATAATTTTTTTTTTTAATCTTCTCATGAGCTGACCAAGGGTTTCTGAACATGAGACTTGTTGACTCCACATCGAGAGGAGCCCTGATTCAACAGTCAGATACTTATTATATGTATCAGGCTTTTATGTGCTCAATGAAGGGACTTTCAGAGGAGAGAGAATGAATACATGAATGACTCTCTCCTCATTAAAAAAAAAAAAAAACTAGAGGTGAGAAGGGCATCTGAAATGACCTCCTGCACAGCATTAAGACCAGGAAGGGTTAGGGCTTTTTTAATCGGGGTACCACTCTATGTATGCCTGGCTTGTCTGAAACTAACTATGTAGACAAGGCTGGGTTTGAACTAACTATGTAGACAAGGCTGGGTTTTAACTGTGTAGACAAGGCTGAATTTGAACTAACTATGTAGACAAGGTTAGATTTGAACTTGCAGTTCCCTACATAAATATCCTGAATCGTGGGAATTCAATTTCTCTCCTACTCCTAACACTTATTAACCTCCCATTTTACTTTCTAGCTACCCCGATTTCTCCAGCTTTGAATATTCTAACTTTTCATTTACTTACCATTCTCTGCCTTCTTTCTTCCTAAGTTTTTTCCTTTTGTTAAAAGTCACTTTTCTTAAACTCTCTGATAAATATTCT
Source organism: Mastomys natalensis (assembly GCA_021653895.1). Classification (NCBI taxonomy): domain Eukaryota; kingdom Metazoa; phylum Chordata; class Mammalia; order Rodentia; family Muridae; genus Mastomys; species Mastomys natalensis. The sequence goes on along the minus strand of JAJTUV010000360.1, from coordinate 281,065 downwards.
CCCTGCTCCCACCATTCCTACAGTTGTGAGTTGTGGCTATCAAAGCTGATACCTGTATCTGACTCATGCTCACAGCTGCTATTACTGTGACTTGTTCCCCTTCTATGCACCACCAGGTGTAAGACACTCTATATTGCCACTGAGATATGCTCCCAGGTCAGCAAAGGCTCCAGCTCTACATACATCCTTGCTCAAACTTCAAGTAAAACTTTAACTGAAAGAATGGGGTAATAAAATATCAAATGGGAGTTAAAGACCAAGCAGGCATGACCAGGACCTGAAAAACCCAGTCCTGGGTATCCCCCTACTGCAGAAAGGGGCAGCAATGAAGGCCACAGCCACAACAGACTGAAATCCTTACAGACCACACATTAGACTTGAAGAGTAACTAATAAGAGTACAGCCCATACACTGCACTGCCCATGACATACTTGCCCAGTCTACTATAAATGCAACCTGCTCCCATAAGACCTGCAGAGAAAGCAGGAGCCTCAGGTCACACCATAACATGCAATGTGTCAAAATATAGGAATCCCCACCAAAATATTGGGTAACTATATGACAAAATACAGTTGGAATACATCCAGAATCTCACAACAACCCACTGCTAATAGACTGGGCAAGCCTGAAGCTCAGTTGGTAGACTACCTGCTAGCAAACATGAGGCCCAAGGTTCCATCCCCAGCAGCACATAAAAACTAACATGGTGGTACATGCCTGTAATCCCAGCACTCCTGAGGTGGAGGTAGGAAGACTAGAAAAAGGGGAGCCTGTGTGTGATGACATGCTTGCCGTTCTTGTAAGTCTAGAGCTGTGTATGTGTTTGTATATGTATTCATATGCAAGCACATAGTGTGATGTGTGGCTGTTAGAGGGTAACTTGTAGAGTACTTTGTCCCCTTCCGCCATGTGGGTTCCAGCAACTGAACTTAGGCTAGTCAGGCTTGGTGGCAGCTGTTTCAATCCAATGAAACACATCACCATCCCAAAATGCACCAACTTTTAAAAATTAAAAAGGAAAAACAAAAAGCATCAGCAGGAAGCAAATAAGCCTATTCCAGTGGCTTCAAGATTCCGAAAGAAACACTCTGTATCGTAGAAGCCCATGCCTTGTCTATCTGCAAAACCGAAGGTAGAAAACAATTTTTTATTGCTGTTTCTTAGAAATGTAACCTTCACTGTCCCTTTCTCTGGAAAGTCCTGGAAGATGTGTTCCAACAAAACAAGGACTGGACTGTGAACAAGAGTATCATGGCTTATGAAACAGATAGCTAGCATAAAGGAAAAGAATTCCCTGCAACAAAGAGATCACTGGGAAGCTAACCCCAAATGGTGACAAGACCTCAAAAAGCTGTTGGGGAACAGATTTAGAGCATGACCCACCTACAATGAAGCTGCCAGGATTTCGAAGTAAAATGCCTCAGGATGGTGTGGAAATAACATCCAAATTCACTGAGACGCCACCTTCCAGCAGCAGCAGCGGTAGGAGCTGAGTTAGGAGTCAGAGCACAGAAGGCCTCAGGGACAGCACAAACATGCAGAAAGGGCCATGCAGCTCAGCTAAAAGCAGCATTCCATCATAAAGAATATGGGCTTTTAACCTAACCAAAACCATAACTATATTTGGTGGAAAACATTCTATTAAAAAGTATATGAGAGGGACACATACAACATGACAGGGAACCAAGACTAGTTTTCTGGGATGGAGAGAAAGGATGTATACACTGAGCAATGGGCAAGATCGGTCAACCAAATAGTGAGAAACTACATTTAAAAAAAGAAAGTCATCAAGAAATAATAAAAGCAATTTATATAGAAATATGGTGGTGAATTCCAAAAGAATGGTCTGTTAGAGAAGGCAGCTTACACTCAGTGCCATTCCTGGATGGAGAAGGATGGATGGATGGATGGATGGATATGAAAATGGATAGTGGATGATGAAATGATAGATAGATAGATAGATAGATAGATAGATAGATAGATGATGATGGATGATGATGGAATGTGTGATGTGATAGATAGATGATGATAGATAGATGATAGATAGATAGATAGATAGATAGATAGATGTAGATAAGTAGATAGAATAGATAGATAGATAGATAGATAGATAGTAATAGAATAAATGATGATAGATATAGATAGATAGATATAGATAGATAGATAGATAGATAGATAGATAGATAGATAGAGGAGCAGAAAACTGTTTGAGAATTTTCCTTAAATAAAACAACCGCTTGACACTAAGCATCCATATGATCCGATCAGCAACAAGGTAAATACATCCCTAAGACAAAAGAAGCCACTGTTGCTAATAACTACACAAAGAGAAAACATTTCATTTTTGAAAGCTGGTAGACCAGTTGAAGGAAGTTCTTCTTTCCCTAGATAGTAATGTAACTGTCTCTCCAATGTTTGCAAGCCAAACAGACATTTTAAACACGTGATCTAAACTATAGCAGCTGTTTAATGAAACAGCGGTATTCCAAGGCAGCAGCCATGACCTACGTGGCTTTGCCTTAATCACATTCCCACTTCAGACACACACGCCTTTACCTTGAACTTATAGAACTAGCTGTCAGTTTGCTGTGGGAACTCAGGTGAAGAGTAAACACATTTCTGTTGCCTTCTCAACAGGAGTGGAGGACATGGATGGTCAGAGGTCACAGCTGACATCCAACAATGAAATGACCTGCATTCCTCTTTGGGAGTGACTAATGTTCTTCTCAACCCCCCAAGCCACGCCCACACTGATGCCTCAACACCACCCAGCAACCCACAAATCTGTTGCCCCACAAGAGAGTGGATACCATTACTCATCTAACTAATCAAAAAGGAAAGAGGAAACAGGGAAAGGTAAAGTTCAAGCTCACAAATAACTCTGCATGTCTTGTTCCTGTAGAACCAGGCAGTGTCTCAAGGGCACCTGGGCTGTCCTTGTCCTCTCTTGTCATTTCCATTAGGATGGGTGTGGAAATCTTTGGTTTCTCCATCATTCCACACCAAGAAGGGAGACCTTGACACAGCTCTCTTCTCTATTCTACTAACAGCAGCAGGAACCTTCCGGAGTCAACCCAATCTGTTCATAACCTTCCCAACAGGCAGCCCAAGGGATAGAGAACCCAGTAAGCAACCAAAGACAAAATGTAAGAGGCTTTATAGAAACACAACTAAAGTGATCTTAAAAAAAAAAAAGGCTGAGGACTAAGGGAGAGGTGATTCAGGTAAAAACACAAACTGTTCTTTCAGAGGATCCAACTTCAGTTCATAGCACCACAAGGAGGCTTACAACTAACTGTCTGTTACTCAAGTTCCAGAGAATCTGATGCCCTCTTCTTGCTCTTAGGGATACTGGACATGACGAAAATTCACACAAACACAGGCAAAACACCCATACTCATAAAATAAAAGTGAATAAAATCTAGAGATAGAGAGAGACAGAGACAGAGAAAGAACCCACTTTGGCTAACCTAAGCACAACATAGCCACGCTAAAGACAAAATCCCGTGAAAAAGGACAGTTAAGGAAACTTGTCATATGAAATAGTGAGTCGTGACCTGAGCAACATTAAGTAAAAGCACACTCTTGTTTGAAGGGAATGCCTGCTCACGTGAACACGAGAAGTACCAATTTCAAGAAGCACCTAAGGGCACTCCTTTTGTAACACATGGCTTCACGCTTGTGACGTAGGAAGAAGAAAAATGCCATTCCCTGTCAACAGCTAAGAGGCCAGGCAATGGGTGAATTAGTGGCTCAAATTTTTTTTGAAGGAAAAATATTGTCAATCATTCTAAAATAACAGGGGAAGTGTTCAAGATCGAAGGGAATAAAAACTATGATGGTATTCTTGGCTGGATCCTTGTTAAGGGTTTTTAAAAATGAAAAGAAAGTCAGGCTAGGAATGTGGCCCAATGCTGGAACAAATACCTAGCTGCACCAGGCCCCAATTGCCATTCAAATTACCACAATTTTTCTTTAGAGGTTGTAGTACTGGGGAATGAACCTGCGCCCTTCCACATGCTATGTAAGTACTCTACCGCTGACTAAGACATGTCCCCAGCTTAACACTGAAGCATTGTCTCACTCAGTTGCCAAAGCTGGCCTTCAATTTGCTCTACATGCTCCAAGCAGGTCTTCTTTGAACAGATGCCTGGGATTACAGGCCTGCTCCATCATGGCTAATACATGCAGAAAAAGTTTAAAGTCATTGTAAAAGACATTTGGGGAACTACTTGAAAAAAACTGTTACTGTAAATTATATACCAAATACTTGTTAGAAGTCGTTAATTTTCCCAATTGTAGTAATGGTCTTGTGAATCCTGAAGGAAACACTCTTCTTAGGGAGTATATTATGAAATATTCATAAGTGAAGTGTCAAGACATTGGCTATTATTTTGAATTAGCCTGCTGAAGCTGAAGGACAGCTCAGTCGGTAAGGTGCTTGCGTTGCAAGCAAGAGAACCTGAGTCCAGTCCCCAGAACAATGCAAACCTGCCAGGTGAAATGGCTTGTGCTTTTAATTCCAGTGCCTGAGAAGCAGGAAGAGGAGGATCCCTGGTGCTCGCTGACCAGATGGCCAGACAGTCAAACCTAATTGGTGAACTCCAGGTCAATGAGAGCCTGCTTCAACAGAAGTGGACAGTGTTCCTTGATATGCCACCCAAAGCTGTACTCCATCCTACACACACGGACTCACACACACTCACACATACATACACACACATGCACACACACTCACATACTCTCTCACACACACACATACATATTAACACACTCATGCACATAAACATACATATGTACACTCACACATACATACACATACACTCACACATACATATACACACATACATACTCACACAGGCACATTCACACACGTACTAACATACTTACACACACAAACACACAGATGCACACACACATACATACATACACAAACTCACACATACATGCACATGCACACACGCACTCACATAGACTTGCACACTCATACACACACACTGACACATACAAACACACACATAAATACTCATACACACATGCACACCCACTCACACAGAGACACACACACACACATGGATACAAAGATGGATTCATATATATGCATGCATGTGCATTCATGTAGCTAGCTAGGGGTGAATCCATCTTTGTATCCATATATGTATGTATGTATGTATGTATATCCCTACATACTTAAAATTAGCCTGTTCTCAAGATGTAGACAAGCACTCAGAAGGAAACACCTACTATACAACATGCATCTAGGAAAATATAAATTGCTCCAAGTCTTTAAACCAAGAAAGTTAACACAGAGAATTGGTTATAAGACAAGGAACAGCTGAAGTTCCTGAGCAAAGAAGTCTAAGAAAGCCACGGTCCTCCATGCTGACTGACTAGAAGAGGTGACAGCATAGCCCAGGTCACAGATGGCCACAGGCCAGTGAAGGGTGGAGGTGCTGGAGCTGGAATCTTTGAGGAGAGACTTCTCTGCAGAGACTGAGACCAGGGCGGGGGCTGGGACGTGTCCGGTGGAACATCATCACATGACACATCCCCACCATACTCCCACTGCTCAGCCTGGACAGCTGTCAGCAGATATGGCTAATCTCCGACTATTCTTGGACTGTCCCATAACACACTGGAAACCAGAGTAACTTCACACAAATGTGGTGACCGAGTTCATGAGAACACAGGAAGCCAGCCTAATCAGTGTTCCAGGGTGTAAAACTGTCAGGCATGTGAGAGGGGAGCCGGGGATGGAAAATTTTAATCAATGCTAAGGATGAAATAAAAGGCATTACAACATGCAAAGCAATTCATCTACCCACTGAGCTCAACTTCCAACCCGCTATGCAACCGGGGGCGGGGAGAGATTTGGTATCGTGTAAATAAATCTTTTTAAAGGCTTAAAATTGAAACTTATCTACAGATCCGATAGCTAAGAATATGGGGAGATATATACAGCTGAGACAGAACCCCAGCTAAACATGCAGTTTATCATTTGAAACAAGCTGAGTCCATCCAACCCATGGAACACTGAACAGCAAGTCAAGCTTTTCCCCAGGACTGGAGACGCGGCTCAGTTGGCAGATGGCTTGCCTAGCATGCATGAAGACTGCATTCCATTTATGGCACACATATACCAGGTGTGATGGCGTGTGCCCATAACCCCAGCACTTGGAAAGGGAAGGCAGGAAGAGCAGATTCAAGGTCATCCTTGGCGGTCCCAGGCCAGCTTGGTCTACAGGAAACCCTTTCTTAAAAAAAAGAAAAGAAAAAAAGAAAAAGAAACTCCCCCAGAACATTATCTGTTCAGGAGAAAAGTAACCCCTAAGATCCCTATGAGCTAGAGGTCCTCCCTAACTTGGATTTCCCTACAATCTTTGATCTAGCCATTTAAACAACCAGTGAGTGCCTCTCCTCTTCTCCTGCTGCTTCTCAGTCTTGCTCAGTACTGAGTGCTCAGTTACTGAGCACTCAGTACCGTAATTACTGAGGGCCTGCCACCTCATCTCACTTTGTTTCCATAACCGTCACAGGCATAGAACACAGAACACCCTGCCCCCAGCCTGCCTTCCGCCTCCTGGAACATACCTACCTGTTCCTCACCAGAACGCCTCCATATTAGAATTCTGAACTACCTTAGTTGTATTTACCTTCCCATTTCCGGTTTGAAAAAAACGTCCTCTGTGACATGGGCTTCAGTCCTGAGGTACTTATCTAGACACTGACTCGTACTAAACAGCCTGTTTACTTGCACTCCTGCAGTATTCTGCTTTTCTCATTGGTAAGGTAACCAAAGAGACTTTTTATGAGCTTTCTTAAAATGCAGAACAAAGAACAAACACTGTGATTATTTTTATATGTATATGTATATATATATATATGTATGTGTATATATGTACGTATGTATATGTATATACATATATATGAATGATTTATATATGTTATATATATGAATGATATATATGAGATATATACATACATACACAAAACACACACACGCCAGGGAAGTACATAAACAATCTTGCTGTTCATCCTTCATCCTCCAGCTTTCCAGCCTGCCTAAAGCATCCCCATCAATTACTCTGTCTAACAGTCCAGATGACAAGAAACATGAGGATGGAAGAATCTAGACAGACAGTTCCCCTGTAGTGAGGAAACCGGACTACAGCTTGGACACCTTTGTTCCCACCCACAGGTTAGTTTCGTCTGGGAGCCCGAATACCCGGGCATCATGCCTCCAGTCTCAGGGAATGTGAGGAACTGCGAAGATCCAGTACTGCCACCTGACAGTGACACATAGGAAGGAACATGTGAGACACTGGATGTGTAAAACATCCCAACCAAGGCAGACTGCAGGTCAGCCAGCTCCAAGCCTTAAAAGCTCCCTCCTCAGCTCTGCCACCAACAGAGCTCCCTTAAGGCTGGCACCAGGTGGTGCACCCCATCTCTCTCATCTGGTGAAGGGCCACAGATGGGGAGAGCATACCTCTAGGCTACTCTTGCAGACTCACAAGGTAGGTCTTCAGCTCCATTTTGTATCAGAGATGAAATACTAAAACATGACTTGTGTGAGGTGATCACTATCTAACCAAAGGAATGGCAGAGCCAGACAGTGCTGCAGGCCTGAAAATGTAAATCTTTCCCTCCAGGACACACTGACACCTTTTCCTGAAATCCAAGAAGCTGGTCAAGATGGCCAACATGTAAAGGACAAGTTGAAACAAGAGGAAACCCTTAACCAATAAAAGGGTCTTTTTAAACTTGGAAGGAAGAAATAGTGAAGACGGTGTCATGTCTAGAGAAGAGCTTGTTTGGTAGTGTTCACCACACTAGCATAAGGACCTGAACTTGCTCTCCTAAAGCAATGGCTTCTGAAAGAGTCTAGGCATGCTGGCATGTATCTGTAATCCCAGGGACAGCACACACTGGAGATACCCAAGAATCACTGACCAGTCAGCTTAGCATACTTGGTGATTCTAGCTTCAATGAGAAAGTATCTAAGAAAAGGATGGACAGAGTCCAAGAAACATCATGTGAGGTTGATCTCTGGCCTACATACAGACATGCAGTTGTACGTACACACAAACACACACACACATAAAGACACACACACATATGCAAACACACACACACACACACATATACACAGACATGCACATACATCCACATATACACAGACACACACATACACACAAACATACACACACATACACAAACACACACCCCACCACCACAACTATCACCTATCAGACAATATCTTTCACTTCCTGGAGTGTATGGAAAGAATGCTTTGCACCAAATTATAGGCTGTGATTCCAATAGGATTGGAGCCAAAATGCAGAAAAAAAACAATCCATCAACTCAAAATCGGGTCAGGGACCTCAAATAACTGTTTCTCTCATACACAGCAAAAAGAGAATCCAAATAACCACCCTAAGAGATCCTTAAAGATAGCTATCAGCTGAGAAAAGAAAATCTACACTGTGTGTTCACTCCCCAGGCAGCAACCAAAGAGGAGACTCAACTTAGACCAAAGGAAACTGACCTGAAAAAGCATGCCCACTGAAATACATACAACCCAATCTCATGGGTCCAGAAAGCTCTGAATCAAACAAAGCAACTTGGAAACAGCTCCCTTCTCCCTCTTAATCCAAACCCGCCTCTCGGCTTGTTCCTATATAACAAAAAGTATTTTAAAAACAACAGCCAATAAAATCCTTTCTCAGATTACCCAGTCACAAACATACATGGTAATCCCATACACCTGGATATCCTAAACAGGACTGAATCAAAAGAAATACTCCTAAGTTGCTTGAGGGGAAAATGACCTATACAGACACCAGGCATTCGGAAGGCCCAAAACCTACCTCTGCTTTCCTCCTTGGAAGCCTGGGCAAACAGTGAGTCAACTGTAGCTTACGGCTCTTCCACTCAAACTGGGCCCAGCCCACCCTGTGAGGGCTCTGGGTCGAGACCCCACAGCACCACATGGTCACAATACCAGTGCGGAACAAGGCAGGGCCCTAGACACTGGTGTTCTGCGTATAACTCCAAACAACTATGAGAGGGTGGCCAGCCCAGGCTAGGAGGTACCTGGGACTCCCGTAGCCAGAGATGGAACTCCCTCTCCTCCCAGAGGATTCTTATCCTCAGTCAAGGGAGGGATCTATGATGGTATCTTCAAAGGAATGCCAAGACAGGGGTGCCCCTTCCTGTGGCTCTGCCATCTACTGTCCAGGAACACAACAGTCAGGGCAGAGTGGCAGAGACTCACAGGCAAGACCTCCATATGCCTGTCTCTGTCTGTTCCTTCAGACCAAGGTACTGGGCTCTCCTATCTCCTGCTATGTGTGTGCTTGTTTGCACCTCCTAGAAAGGCAGGCTCGCTCCTCCCTCTGTGGTGTTCTTTCCCACACTCCACTTCCTGGCATAGATCTATTTCTTCCTGGCACTGGTCAGCAATCCCCGCTTATCTATCCCAGTCATTCCACCACAGATGAAATGACAGAAACCTCATGCTGAAAACACACTGTCGTTTATTACCCTGACAAATATTTAGATAACACTCTTCATTCATTGGGGATGCTGGGCAACAGATAAGCCCCCCACCCTCATAGTGATGGCTCTGCCTTTATTCTCAGCCAAAAATAATGGACTTTTAGATATATTTTATTAATTCTCGGATAATGTCTGAGAATTGTATCGTGTATGTTGCTCATGTTTACCGCCCCTCTCAACTTCTCTCAGATCCATCCACACCTTCCTACCATGCCCCCAACTTCATGTCCTCTTTTTACTTTTCATTTTTTTAACTACCCCATCTTACCCATTTTATGCTGTCCATATATATACTCCTGGGTGTGGGACCACCTACTAGTGCCTGGTTGACCTACCAGGAGCCATACCCCTAAGGAAAGTGTCTATGGCTCCTCGGTTAGTGGTACAGGTATACTCCATGCCATGCTGGAATACTGGCTGGCTTGATTTTGTTTGGGTCCTGTGCAGGCAACTACAGCTGCTGTGACATGATATGCACATTGGCCCTGTCCCACCCAGAAGATGCTATGTTGATCCAATATCTAACTCTCATTCTCTATTGTTCATTCTCTCTCTTCCCCTCTCTCTCTCTCTCTCCCTCCCTCCTTCCTTCCCTCTTTCCCTCTGTCTGTCCCTGTTTGTCTCTCTTTCTCTCTCTCTCTTACACACACACACACACATACACATACATACAACACACACACACACACACACACACACACACCACACGACAATCTGTGCCCTCTTCGATAATGGTGCGTGACAAATGTCCTTTCTGTGGCTGGTTTGACTTACTATTAACACTTATTCTGAAATAAGGGGATTCTTTAATAAAGGCTAACCCCATATACCTTTTCTGAACAGATAATAGCGACATATTTAGGAATATATTTGTTATAAAATCAAAGAAATGGAGCTTACGAATTGGAGAGAGAGCAAGGGGGAATAGGGGAAGGATTGCAGAGAGGAAAAGGAAAGGGAATGGATTCTAAAACTGTTTCAAATTTTTGTTTTGTTTTGTTTTTTATATTTTTTTAAAAAAAGAAAGCCTCAAGAGCAGAATGATAGCCCCAAATACTGAGTAATCACCTACACCACTGGCTTTAGAAACCAGACCAGCCTCCCCAAGCAAGTGACACTCCCAAGCACACTTAAAGTTCCTTATAAAATCCTGCTTGGAAACAAAGAAACAAATTAGCTGTGTAGGAACTCCAAGGATGTAATTACACAGCTGGTAATTAGGAAACAGACTTCCTGAAATGACAACACTGGAAACTACAACATTATCAGATGAGGGAGGGACACGGGGAGTAAAACAGGTTTGGGAGGTTCAGCCCCAGAGGTAAACAGTGGAGAGAGCCAGCTTTGCAGGGGCAGAGATGAAGAGTGGGTGCTTCATGGGGACAGAATCAGAGCAAGGGCTTACAGGGACAGCCAGAGTGGGAATGAGTAGTCTGCAGACACACGGATAGAACAGGGGCTTCATGACATATCCAGAAAGTGATGGCAATTGTCAGGATGAGCACTGGATGTCCCCACAGATTTCCCTACAGGTCAAGCTGATGGAGGCAATTCTTCTATTTTAGTTCCTCCTCTCAGGAGACTCTAATTGTATCAAGTCCACAAAAAGGAACCATACTACCCTGTCTACAACATCTTCTGTTGGACATGCACATAAACATAAATACTTACAACAGCTGTTCTGAGCTCTGTGGAGAGGTTCTGAGCTCTGGGAGACTTTTAAAACCCAAGATACCACCTCTTTTAGACCCCGGGAAGACTCTTGAGGTGAGAACCGTCAGACATATGAAGAATCCCTGCATGGCAGCTCCTGATGACACACCCGTTTCCTGAGGACCCATTTGTGGCTTCAGCCACAGGCAGAGACAACAACATTTTGTGTGCACACACGACTAGCCAATTAAGAATAGTCATAGGACCCAGGTATAGCTCACTGATTGAATGTGTTCACAGCATGAGACAGGCCCTGAGTTCTGTACCCAGCACCAACAAAGAATAAAAAAGAACCTGTACCCACTCTGAAGGAAACATTTTGGAACACATGGGTACAACCAGTTCCATGAGCACACTCCAGTTCTCCAGACTTAAAAGCGACAAGTGACTAAAGAGTTCAAAAACAACACCCAGTTACAGAAACCAAACACTACCACAGAGATAAAAGAACCCCAGAACCTTGAGATGCTTTAGACAAAGCAAGAATGCTTTCTAAGGAACCATCATTTCATTTCAACAGGGGTATCTTAGGAGAAAGTGAGGGCTCAGAACACTCCCACTGTGTGAACAGAACCTCCACACGCCCTGGGCCTGAGCACCAACACCTCTCCACCGCATCCTCTCTTCCCGAGAGATGGTGGCAACCCCTGCCAGATGAAAACAGGACAAAGAGCCAAGTACTCAGGATGCAACCCTCCAGCATTTGCCAGAGCCGCTTTGTGTTAAACAACTGTCAAGGAGTTGCTCACCTGGTGTGCAGCAAGGAGCAAAACAAACCCAAAACTTAGAGGTATAGGGGAAGAGCATAGGAAAAATCCCAAACCAGTTCCGAAAACTGTAAAGGAGTGTTTGAATATTTTACTGGAATTCCTACTAAAGGAGTTCAATCTTTCCAGTTAAAACCCCTACTCCTTGGCGTATTTAATAGCTCCTTGAATTTAATAGCTCCTTAAACATTCCCTGAGTAGCCTGTAGTAGCTCTTCCTGTTTATCAAAAGACTAAAATAACCAGCCGTCAACAAGATGAGACAAGGAAACAAAACTTGATGGACGACTGAGGCCACAAATATGCTGCCAGAGTTCCAGAGAAACCACCAGCTGGAAGCCACCCTCGAGAATGTTCATGTGACAGCAAACAAGCCAATCCTGCCCACCTCCAGCTACCTCGAGCCCTTCAACCTCCGCCCCACAGTCAAGATCTTCTTAGCAGTCTAAGACTTGCACCCTGAACTCATGAACGTCAAGATTTCAGTTCTCGTGTCCCAGCAGCGTAACAGTATGCACCAGTGACTCAATTAATATAAAAAATCAGTACACAACACGTGTGAAATAAACATCAGAGCTCATGCACTGGTAATCCAGAACGGGAAACCCCTCATGGTTGAGCCTGAAGGATATGGTGTATATGTGCTTCTAGGAGCAGCCTGAGGTTTCTTCCCGTACAGACCTGCCCACAGTCACCTAGCATTCCTGCAAAAACTTGTCTTTCCTTTGTTTGAACACTCAAAGAAAAGAGTTGGCACCAAATATTCATCTTGGGGCACAAAGCACGTTAGAAATAAACTATTCTGAACTGGAGAGATGGCTCAGCAGTTAAGAGCACCAACTATTCTTCCAGAGGTTCTGAGTTCAATTCCCAGCAACCACATGGTGGCTCATAACTATCTATAATGGGATCCAATGCCCTCTTCGGGTGTGTCTGAAGACAGTGACAGTGTACTCACATACGTAAAATAAATAAATAAATCTTAAACAAAAAAAAAAGAAAGAAAGAAAAGAAACTATCCAGTGTGCATTATGGGCCTTCTTTTTTGGTACTGAGTTTTTGGATGGATGGATGGATGGATGGATGGATGGATGGTGGGTGGGTGGTGGGTGGGAGGGAAAGAGAAAACCTCCTCTGGAGGCTAGAAAGATGGCGCAGCAGTTAACAGTTCTTTCTCCAGTATCTAAGAAGACCAGAGTTTAGACCCCAGCACCCATGTAACAAGCCAGGCATCTCTGCAACCTGTGACCTCAGCTTGTGGAGGAGGCACAGGAAGGTGTGGACAGTAATAGAAGAATCATGACCCCTGTAGCTTGCTAGCTTGCAATCAAGATGATAAAAACAGGATCAGGGAGACTCTGGGATGAAGGAGAGAGTGCCTGGGATGAAGGAGAGAACCTGCCTCAAAGGGAAAAGGCCAAGAGTGACAGAAAACATGTGACACCACTTCAGGTCTCCAAGAATACACAGGTACATGCACATGCATGCACACAGGCACACATACAGGCATGCATTCACAGGTATACACATAGGCATGCACACACACAGGCACACACCCAGACACATACACACAAGCAAGTAAGTCTTTCTTAAAATTCCTTGAAACAATGCCACCTTGTACTAGACAAAGACAGGCATGGTGATATACACATGTAATATCAACCTTGGGAGGCTGAAGAGGAGAATCATTAGTTTCAGGTCAGTCTGGCATGCATAAGGAGAGAGTATGTGACACAAATTGGGAAGGAGAGAGGGAGCAGAGGACAAAGAAATGAAAAGAGAAGAAAGAAGAAGGAATACTCTAAAGCAAGTTACAATCCCACTGCACATAAAAATGTCCAAAATTATTTAGCAAGGCTAAACCACTGCAACTTCAAGAAAAGCTTATCTTTAAGAATCACCCCTCCAAAAGTCACATGTTATGATGAAACAGAACACTATTCAGGTAACGAGAAGACCTTGGGTACAAATGCTTTACACCAGAAAGAAATCAAGTCTGAGGGAGTAGTTTAGTGGTAATACACTGGCCACACAAACATGAGGACCTACCACACGTGCTGTAGAGTGTATCTATGACCCAGCACTGAAGTCTCAGGACAGAGGGACTGGTGTATCCCTGGAGCTCAGACAGCCAGCTCTGGTTCAGCAAGAGAAGATCATGTCAGAAAAGAGGCTATTAACAAGGAACACACACACACACACACACACACACACACAGAGAGAGCTTTTGTCAGCTTGGTCATAATGGGAAGGTATCTTGAAAATGATTCATTATTCTAAATCAACACACACAAACACACAAAAAGGAAAGCTACATTAACAACAACAACAACTACACAGAGCAGCATGACCTCATGGCAAAAGTTAATTTAGCTCTACTTTTAGGTAGCGTAACATGCTTTACAAAGACCTATGGCCACAGAAGAAACTGAGTCAAGAGTTGAGGACTATACACTTATTCTGGAGGGAGGAAATGAGCTGTAATCAAAAAACTGCTGCTTCTTTAGTTATGCCCCATTCTTCCCTGGAAAAGAATCCAACAACTGGGCAAAGAGTGGAGCAAGAAGTAGACCCTTGAAGGGAAGGCAGAAGGAAGCTGTCTCCTCAGGAATATAGAGTCCTGGCAGGTGGCTGACTCTCTTTCTTGAGCCACAAAGCACCAGGTGCAGGTCTAGGGTGAACACTCTTGAGCCAGGCAGGAAAAGGAGCCAGGGAGGCAGGTGAGGGACACTCCTCAGAGGTGCCTGAGGTCTGCCACCCAGGAGTTCACATTTCACATCTAATGAGGCAGCCAGGGGATCACTGTTCACATCTTTGGTCACAGACAGAAGTGCTAAGTAAACCTGTCTGGGAGGCACTGGTGCCAAGCTAATTTCACCAGTTATGATTAACTATAGAGTGAGGCCACTAGTATAGGGAAAATCAGACACATGGTGGGCGATACAATCAGTGCATTAAGTATCACTCTGTATGACAGAGATCTCTGACAATTCTCCAATATCTACAATCCAGCATATATGTGTAAATGTTATAAATATATATTAACTCAATGTACTGCAAATATACATTAAAACTCACAGAGGTGGCATCACATCGTGCTCAATGTTGCAGTTATCCATCTTTCACTAAACAGAATAATCACAATCACACCGGTGCTCTGCAAGGAACCCTGTCAACTATGGGCACAGAGAAATGAAACAAATTTGCCACAATCAAGATCAAATTACTGTTCAACCCTGTCCAAAAAGTTACATAAAGGCCTAGGAGTTATAAAGACAACATGTGTGATACAATGTGATACATCCTCACAGAAGTCTCACCTAGAGCACAAGAAGTACCTCAGAAAGGACAGTTGGACACAGGCACGTGACACATACTCATAACCTTAGCACACAGGAGACTGAGACAGAACTTCTGTAGGTCTGAGGTCCTGCATGGCTGTAGAGAGAGGATCAGAGCAACCAGAACTACATAACAAGAATCTTATTTCAAAAAACCAAATGGATAAAAAGAAGAACATTGGGCCAGAATCTGATGTCTAACCCAAGACTTAAGTAACTAACTCATTATGAATCATGGCAGCCAAAGATTAATCTTCGAAGTGTCTGATATTGACACTGGGTAAAGTGCTTTACAACACACACACACACACACACACACACACACACGAGGACTTAACTTAGACACATCCTAGGAAAACAGAGCATGGTGACACACAGTGGGCAATGCCTACAAACCCGTTGCTGGGAAACAAACAGGAGCAACTTCAGAACTCACTGGCCTAGAAAATCAGCAATTACCTGGCTAAGTAAAATATGCTGTCTCAAAAGACAAGGATTGTTGGCACCAGAGGAACAATTCATGTATATATGTGCACACACAGATGCAGCGTGTGCACAGCGAGCACACACTACACACACAAGAGTGAGAGAGAAAGCACCTGGTATAACATTACATGTTTAAAAACTATGTATCATTCTTGCTGCCTTGTACCTTAAAGGCACTATAGCCCTCTGGTTTCTGTTATGAGCTCTCCAGATTTTCCAGGTAGTGTCTGTCTTGACTTCACAAGCACCTTTCAGTTTGAGTTGCTTGTGATTTCAAATAATGTCCTAAAAAAAATCAAAATGTTATTAGATGTTAATCAGAACACAGTAACTAATCTCAGCTCCCTTTTATCAGAAATTATTTAAATTTCAATTTCCACAGCTAGTTCCCAGCCGGAGAAAAAATGAAAATAAACCACTTCATAAAGTCTTGTATCATCCTGATTTACGGTGCTTTAAAATTAACTCAGGTGTTGATTACAGTGAGACAGATGGACAAACCTGGGGGCTGCAGGCTTGGCTACAACGTTCAGGCTGCAGTGACAACTCCCTTGCCTTAAGCAGCCCATTGCTTTCTGGGTAACACAGGAGGAAGCCTGGGGCTGTGTTCAGGCTACAGCAACCCTGTGGCTAAGTTCCTGCTCTAACTTTACTTTGGAGACAGGTCTCTTACTAGTGTCCAAACCCAAGCCACCAGTAGATGGCGCTCTCAGAGCATAAGCAGATGTGTCCCATTCTCAGCAGACTAAAGAGAGCTCTTGAGTTCATCAAGACAAAAACACTCTTAAAGTAAACATCTGGGCTTCATTCAAAGACTTTAACCTGAAGTGTGAATGACTGAAGTGTTCAAGAGAAAATAATCAATTTTAAGCTTCTATAAAGTTTTATAAACTAAGTTTTTCTAGGTAACTTTTTTCTTTTTTTTAAAAAAAAAAAGATTTATTTATTTTTATTTATACGAGTACACTGCAGCTGTCTTCAGACACACACTAGAAGATTCCATCAGATCCCATTACAGATGGTTGTGAGCCACCATGTGGTTGCTGGAATTGAACTCAGGACCTCTGGAAAGAGCAATAGTGCTCTTAACCGCTGAGTCATCTCTCCAGCCCTCTAGGTAATTTTTTAAGGTTAAAAAAAACAAAAATTAATGCATTGTGGTGGGAAATTACATCATGATCTATGGGTTTTTCTCTCTGCCATCACCATGGTTTCAGGGGCTGAGACAATAATACCTCCATGTGTCAAGTGTTTGTAGTGTAAAGACTTAAGTTTGGATCCCTCACCTATATAAGCTTTGGGCATAGTAGGAAGCTACTTAACAAGGCGCTAGTGGGTAGGACAGAAAATCATGGGGGCAATGCATATGCAGCCACCGGCTGAAATGACAAGGACCAGGTTCAGTGAGAAACCTTGTCTCAGAATCTGAGGGCTGGTGAGAGGGGGCAGGGTGATTGGAAAGAGCTGACTCCTGCTGCCAACTCCTCTGGCTGCCACACACTAATGTCCAGCATACATGTGTGCATGCGCACACAACTAGCAGTTAAAAAGGTAACGTGGACAGCAATAAAAGTCAACCTTACACACATCACATCACACACACACACACACACACACAGTGCGCCTGTGTGTGACTTTCCAACTCACGTTGACTTGGAGCAGCTTGCCCACCCCCATTCTCTCTCCTGTTTCCTTCCATTCCTCCGACACCTCGTCTTCCTGTAAAAGTCGGTTTCCTTTGCAGTAGTGAAGTAGAACCCAGACCCCAGCAGGCAGACAAGAATGCTACCACTCAGCTCCATCCTGATTTTGTCGACTATCGTGTCTTTAAAATGCTCGTGCATTTCTAAATTTGTCAGGGAAAAAAAAAAAAAGAATTCTAAGCCTTCTAATGACTTTATCTAAACTTTCCAGTAAAGTATTAAATTATATGTAATCAGCTATCGTGTCCCTGATCCCCAATATTCAAACATTCTGATGTCACTGCAGTAAACGGGGTGCACACACCCAAAGAGAAAAGAAAAAAAAAAAAAAAAAAAAACGCAGAAACATTAATAAAATTCTTACTAATCAACTGGGTCCATTTTCATAAAGCAGAAATCTTAATATTAGGCACATCACATGAACTTGCACATTTATTATGTGCAATTTCAAGACAAAAGATAGAAAGGAGTTCTGTTAATGGGCTGCTTCCCACGAGCACACTTCCCACACACACACACACTGTCAGAGAGTTCTGTGTCAACTTGACACAAGCTAGAGTCATCTCAGAGGACAAGCCTCAATGGAGAAGATGCCTCTGTAAGACTATAGCTAAACCTGTATGACATTTTCTTAATTAGTGATTGATGGCAGAGGACACAGCCCATTGTGGGTGGGGTCACCCCTGGGCTGGTAGCCCTGGGTTCTAAAAGAAAGCAGGCTGTGCAAGCCATGAGGAGCAAGCCAGTAAGTAGCACTCCTCCATGGCCTCTCTATCAGCTCTTACCTGCAGGTTGCTACTCTTTTTGAGTTCTTGTCCTGATTTCCTTCAGGGATTACCAGTGATACTGAAGCAAAAGTCACATAAACCCTTTCCTCCCAGAGTTGCTTTAGTCATGGTATTTCAACATAGCAACGGTAACCCTAACCCTAATCAGTAGACACATTCACAGTCTACTGGATGTTGTGGGCCAAAGAACTAAGGAGACAACACACAAATTAGGCATGACACAGCTTTTAAAATCTGCTTTGTGAGCTTCATGGATTCTCAGGCCTAAGAATGGATACCTAGGAGCTAAACATAAAGACTGTCAGAGAAATGCAGCAAGAATATCTAATTTGCATAGGTGTAAGAAGGATTAAATTAACCCAATAGTTTAAAGTAATTCAAAATGGGGAAAATGGTTAGCTCACCCCTGTCCTCACTGTGTGCAGAAAAGCTGGGTAGGAGGATTGTTGGGAGCAACCTTGCATATACACTGAAGGCCTAAAGTCAGCCATACCCTAAGTCAGACATACATGCTTAAAAACACAGTCTTGGTCTCTGTGGAAAAACACTGACTCTAAAACAGATAGCTATAAGATCTTTTAAACAGGCAGCCTTGGTAGAAATTTACCAGCCTGGATAAGAACTAGTAGTCATAGACCTGTGGATAGGTAGCCTTGGTGGAAAGTACCGGCTTAGATAAGAAACAAGTGAATCATAGATAGAGTCATAGTGACTTGTTCCTTGCTTCTTACACCAGTCAATACCCTGTTCTGGAAGATATCTGTACTCCCCCTGAGAACACCTACGCTTCTGCGTCATGCCCTTCCACATATCCTGCCTCTATGTGTATATAACCCCTGTGTGAAAAAAATTAAAATAACAGTTTGATCAGCCTATAGCAAGGGCTGTCATTTTTGTGTTTGCTGTTCCACCATTCTCTCTTTCAGGTGATCCCCCCAGACCCTGTTCACTGTCCTGCTGGAAGGGGCAGAGGATAATGACTTAAAAAGAGCCAGTCTGAGAGTAAGACTCTGTCTCAGGAAAAAGATGATAGATGGTTAGATACATGGCAAAAAAAAAAATATTGTGATCATCTGTGCAATTCAACTGTGAGATGCAATCTTTAAAAACTAAAGTGTTTTAAATAGCTCAGGGACTCTAGTCACTGCTCAGAAACCTGTTTGTTATTTTGTGTGCCAAGATCTTCAAAGGGGGCCTTATGTTTCTCGACCACGTGAACCTGTTTCATGCTGTGAAATCTTTTTGAGAAGACTTAATATAGTGTCAACCTATCTTTAAAGACTCTATGGAATCCCCAGATCTATTAGCTTAACCAGTAGTTACATTTTACCAGTTAGTTACCATTAGTTAACCAGTAGTTACCTGCCAGGCCAACCTGGACACACTAAGGGAGGAGGTATTCAGATAAAGCCAATAGGATACAGATTTCCCATGACTAAGAAACAAGAGTTATGTGCAAACAATTAATATCTCCACAGCTCCTAAAACAGCATTTACATGATTGCATCATGTAACTAATTCTGCTATCTTGGGTTAACACTTGGGGGATTTGGTGGGGAGCCCACACTCCCACATAACAGGAAAAGGTGGTACTTAAGCATCAATTTCTGAAGATAGGAATATATTTGAGTCCTTCCAGCTTTAACATTCTCTGTGGGTAATCAATGTATTGCTCACCATCTCTGCCTAAAATACGTTTCAGCCATCCACAGAAGCCATGGCATTTCCTAAAGCTCTCCGCTGTGGCTACTTTTTTGAGTCAAGTTAGAGCAAACAGAGGTAATGACATCTGAGAACTCACAGTTCACTGCGCTGGTATCATGGCCTTACATTTCCTTCCCTGAGCACAGACTTCCAAGGCTTCTGTAACTGCAGGGTTCAGAGGCCTCAAGGTTCTCTTTCCCTGTCTGTCTGTGAACCTTCCTGGTTAGCATCTGCTCTGTCAGTAATAAACTGAGTGAGTTTGAGCAATTAAAAATAAATAAACAAACAAACAAATAAACCCTCAGACATAGCTCCACCTGGCCAGTAAAGGGCTGGTGCAAAATCACTAAATGCTTGCTCTTTGGCCCACAAAAATCTGGCCAACTTAAGCAACTTAAGCCAGGGAGGTAGCTTAGTCAATAAGGTGCCCTGTTTGCAAGCTTGGGAGCCTGACTTCAATCCCCAGGACTCATGTAAGGCCAAGGATAGTGGGGAGATAGGAACAGGGGGATCCCTAGGGCTCACCGGCAATCACCCTAGGCTACGTGGTTATTTCCACAAGTCAGAAAAATCCCGTCTCAAACAACCAAAATAGATAACCTGAGAAAGAACATCCAAGAGTAGACCTTCACATACCTGCTCACAAACTTGCACGCATACACACACACACTTCCTCACACCACTTTATGTAGAGCAGTGGGTGAGTCTGTCGGAAAAGCGCCTTAGCCCAAGAGCCGCAGGCATCTTGTGGAGCCACTGGAGCAGGCAGGAGAGAAGAAACCTAGAGCTGTGTGGACAGACAATGTGAAAACCATGCCTTTCTAACACCCTCTCTGTGGGCAGGTCATGTCTGGCCAGACCCGAGTGGGTCATTCCTATTATGCTGAGCACATGTGGAAGTACAGAGCAACCTCCTTGGACTTTGGAAACGGCTGACTTTCACTGAACTGATGCAAGTCTAAACACAAGTCAACAGACGGATGGGTTCGTTCGGAAAAAAAAAAAAATATGATCCAAGTTTATAGGCAGATGATTTATGAGCACTTTGAAGTCCTTAAGATTTTTCTTTCTGTCCTTGCCTCACCCCTCTCTATCCCAAGTCCTATACGCTGATGTCAGAATAAAATCCTGCCAGCGCTCTTCACAATCCTCCAGTTTGAGAATCAAATGTGGATGCTCTCAAACTCTCCCCCTGGGCTAGCAAGTGCTCTGACTCCATCCTCAGGGGAGGGGGAAGGAAGGAAGAGAAGGAGGAGGAGAGGAGGGAGAGAGGGAGAGGAGGGAGGGAAGGAGAAGGAGGGAGGGAGGGAGGGAGAGAGGGAGGAAACTTACAGTTAATAAAATAGTCTTTAGAAAACACGTCCAGGTGGTTGTAGTAGCACATGCCTTTAGGATTTGCTGAAGGAAGTAGAGGCAGGAGGATCAGGAGTTTGGGGTCAGCCTGGGCTATACATTTAGAAAACACTTCAAAACATGGCAGTCAATCAAATGACATAGTGAGTGCTTCAAGGTAGGCCAGGTGATTCACAGGATAAGGGCAGTTGTCACACAAGCATGACAACTTATGAATTCCATCCGTGTGCTATGACATGCACACATGCACGAACGCATGTGTGCGCACGTGCACACACACACCAATATATACTCACAGTGAGATACACAATTCTGACATATAGTATCATTTTTAAACTTCATCAAAATAGAAAGATGGACTCATTAGTGGCCAGCTATCCCGATATGGAACATCCAGGTTGCAGAGACACAGCAAACTCTGTTCTGCCTTAATCCAGTGCTAACGATGACCCAACGCACCCATTTCGCAGTGCTTACACTAAGTGCTTATAAGACCGAGTGCCTACCTCCTTTAACTCAATATTAGACGCTGCCACCACATTCCTGAACTTTCCCTGCTCATCCCCTAGAAGCAGAAATAAAAAGATCCATATATTCACTAAGGATATAAATTATCTAACTTATTGTGTTTAACACAACATCAGGAATTTTATGCAGGAAATTATCCTTACAGAGAAATCCTTAAAGTTCTCCAATCATTTGACTTCTCTGAAGACACGGAAAACCCAAGAAAGAGAAAGGCTGTGAAAATCTGAAGTATTTTACACATAACATGGAAGCTAGGCATCCCAACATAATCTGAGTTGTAAGATAAAAGGGTCTAATGCAATAATAACAAATCTGAATTCTTTCCCCCAGAGGCTTGCACTGAACTAAAAACTCATTAAGGAAGTTACACACTGCAAATTGATTGAACTGTTAGAGATGAGAAGACCCACCCTAACTTGACCCACCTTCGCTGACAACCCACATAAAAGGACAGGAAAAGAAGCATTGTGTCCTCACTCTGGTAGGCAAGTTCGTCTTTCCTGCTGGAGAGCTATTTCTTTGCCCATATTAGAGCCCACTCCTTCAGGATTTCTCACACAGACTGAAAACATCCATCCTCATGGGTGGAACAACTACCAGATTCTTGGCCTTTCTGTCTGCAGACAACCATTGTTGACTAGCCAGACCACAGCCCAAGAAGTCACTCTAATAAATGCCCTTTAGATACAAATATAATACATATTATAGATTTGTTCTACCAGTTCTGTCCCTCTAGAGAACCCCGACTAATACAATTCCCATGAGAAAATGTGAGAATAAAGTTTCATAAAATTCCATGACACTGACGATGCTGCCACCCAGAATCTGCGTGCGCACACACAGACTAGACTTCCAGCAAGTTAAATCGGACTTCATTTTTGATTTGCCCAAGCCTTATGAGTGAATTTACTATTTGAGCAAGAAACCTGGTAAGGTTTCCTCCTGCCACGGGTTATTAACGCCCCTCTGTTGACATATGCTTTTCACGCATGTCTTTAGAGTTAGGCAGGCTCAGGAGGAAGTTCCAGATAACTCTGGTCTGTTCCCTTCCCATCACACCCCCCACCCACCCACCCCCACCCACTCCAAGCACCTAAAACACAAACTCCAGCAGCAAGCCTCCTTGGCTCCTGGGTTCTGTGCCTAATCGGTGCCTTTTCTGACTAGAATCGGAAGCAAAAAGGGTTCCAAGTGCACCCAGAACATTCTCTCCACAGAATAAAGTTATGAGTCAGTAATGCACACCTCAGGAAAATCTCCCTAGGTGGTTCCTACTGGAAAATTTGGAAATCAGTCCTTGGTAACTGGTGAATAAAAGAACTCAAGAGAGATCAGAAGTATTCTGAACTTGAACTACATGATAATAAAATCATAACTTGGTGCAGTTTACGGATTGCAGCAAAAACCTGACAAGGATCCACAGCTCTGAATGCTGACAGCAACAGCAGGACCACGCACCACGAAGACATGAAAAACAATTACCTAAGTGTACCTGAGGCACTTAAAGAAGAATCCATAGGAAGGAAAAGGGAAGAAATAATAGAAAATAGACAATCATGTAGTGTCAAGCAGACCCAGCATGCTTGGAAACCGGTTAGGACCCAGTGAAACCAATCAAGGAAAAAGAAAAGTTAACAAAGCAAGCTGAGAAGTCACCTCAGTCAGAAAGCGCTTGCCTTGCACGTGGGAAAGCCATGAGTTTTACATGAGTCACTAGACTCATGTAAAAAGCCAGGCTTGGTGGTAGCACAGGCGTGTGGGGTGATCCCAGCACTGGATTAAAGCAGAGACAGGAGGATGTATGTGGTTCGTTAGCCAGACAGTTTGGCGTTCTGGTAAATTCCAGGCTAGGGAGAAACCTTCTCTCAAAAATGTTTTTTAATTTTTAAGAGAAGGTAGACAGTGTTGTAGGATACACACACACACACACACACACACACACACACACACACACATATAATATATATATATAAATATTGAAGGCAGGGATATGTTTGGTAGAGTGAGAGGTACCAGCCACATGCGGTATAGTATAGAATAGAGTTTATTTAAGACCTGGAGAGGGGAGTTGAGGGAGTAGAGACAGAGAAAAGGGGGGGGGAAGAGAGAGAGAGAGAGAGAAGAAGAGGAGAGGAGAGGAGAGAGAGAGGGAGAGGGAGAGGGAGAGGGAGAGGGAGAGGGAGAGGGAGAGGGAGAGGGAGAGGAGGGAGAGGGAGAGGGAGAGGAGAGGGAGAGGAGTAGAGGCAGGCCATGAGCACATGGAGAGAGAGGGGGAAGGGGAATGGGGAGAGAAGAGGAAGAGGGTAGGGGATCAAGAGCAAGAAGAGAAGAGAGGAGGGGGGAGCAACAGCCCCTTTTATAGTGAGTCAGGCACACCTGACTGTCGCCAGGTAACTATGGGGCAGACCTTGAAAGAATGCCAACAAGCAGTGCCTCTGACCATCCACAAGGTGACCTTCTGACTGCCATACACACACGTACACACATGCATGTACCCAAGCACACATTAATAAGTACACAACACACAAAGTTATGATATTAAAAATACAGTAATATATTAGTACCTATCATGTGGCTGTTAAAGGCTAAGAAAGAAATACCAGAAGCAGATCCATTCAGATAAACTCGAAAACTTACACTGGGTGGAGCAATTCCTGTGAAAATACCAATTCCCATAATTAAGATAATATGCAAAATCGGGATCATCCCGTATATTTTTTTTTAAGTGTGCATTCATAATCTGAAACTTTCCCACTCTGAAAGCTCCAAGCTCAGATGGCTTGACTTGGAGTTCACTCAGAAAAAAAAAAATAATATACTATTTGACATCAGCTCTCCAAGTAGCAGAGGACATGTCTTGACTCATTACATAAGTTCAGTACAGGCCTGATACATATCTTAATTTTTATCAAACCAATTCCAGCAGTAGGTATAAGAAACAAATCACCAGTAAGGGCAAGATGCAAAGACAGGCTATATACAGACAAAATTCTTCCGTCAAAATCACTACTTGCTTGTGGAAGTTAAGACACGGAGTTTGTAGACTGACAAGAACTGCTAACTGAACTCTGTACACCACACCGCTGAAAATCTGCAGAACACGGGACCACTTGTTCAGTGATCAATTTTACAGAAGGCAAAACCTGGCCATGCGTAAAAGCCCTGGTCTTTCAGATGCAGACAGACAGATAGACAGCAGACAGAGTGCCGTGAGAGGCTCACGGCCTTGAGCAACACACAGACACAAAGCCACAACGATTTCCATTACCCCCATTTGCAGCAAGAATGATAACGGAGACCTAATCAACTTTGTCCTCAAAGCCACTTTTTTTTTTAACAAATTTAGCTTTTGAGTTTTTAAAGACAATGCTTATTTTAATATGTCTCAATTAAAAGACAAGCAGCCGGCTGCTAAAGCAAACTAGCTGCTAAATGGCAAACTAAGGGTTTAGGGAAGTGGATCTGATTAAACACCTCTATTGCATAAATTAAGGAACTAAGTTCCCCAAACTCAAGGATTCCGTGACTATAAATCCCCATAAGCTGTCAGCACAAGGAAGAAACCCGCCTCTCCCCAAATGTGCACATGACACAGGATCATGGCTACAATCAGTGGAGAGCACCATGCTCGGGACTCTCTTTTAAAAATCATTTATTTAATTTTATCATCATCATCATGTATGCATATATGAAGGTGTGCGTGTGTGTGCGTGTGTGTGTGTGTGTGTGTGTGGTGGTGCTGTGCGCGTGCGTGTGCGTGTGTGTAGCATGCTGTTCCTGTGGAGGCAAAAGTACAACGCCAGTGAGCGCAGTCTTCTCCCTCCACCCTTACCTGGGTGACAGGGACAATTGGTACAGTCACAAAGCAACAGTCTCTACCTGCTGAACGGTCTCACATCCTCTGAGATGTTTCTTTTACCCTAATTTTGTCATGGTCACTTTAATTCAGATGAAATTCAAATTGCAAAATCATGTCCATCATCTCTTATGAACTCTCTTATTAAGCAGGTTTGGATTTCAATTAAAAAACAAACACAACACACACACACACACAAAAACCTACAGTATAGTATATGTTGGTGTGAGACCTTCAGGTCCCCCATAAACTTCAACTAAGCCTCATCTGGAGAGCTGTTCTTGTGCAAAAGTTTGATCATAGTCCTGAATGCCCATCTTTGATGCTAGGTCCAGACACAGACAGCTACCACAGATGAGCTTCCTGCTCTAGCAGTGACTAAGGCAGGGCAAAACATATACACAGTGTTACATTCTGTCTAAGCTCCGCCCCACAGTTACCTGGCAACAGCCAAGTGTGCCTGATTCACTATAAAGGGGCTGTTTGCCCCCTCCTCACTCTCTTGCTCTCTTGCTCTTCCCTTCTTGCTCCCACTCTTTCCCCATTCCCTTCCTCCCTTCTCTCTCCCTGTGCTCATGGCCAGCCTCTACTTCTCTACTCTCTGCCTCTCTCTGCCTCTACTACCCTCTTAACTCCCCTCCCCATGCCCTAAATAAACTCTGTTCTATACTATACCTATACCCTTCTGTGGCTGGTCCCTCAAGGGGAAGAAGGGATGCCTCAGTATGAGCTCTCAGGGGCACCCCCTTTCCCCATACCTGACTACACCTCCATAGAACACATTCCCTCTCTCTTGATCTTTTTTATAAACACTTTACACAGCACTTATATATTTATAGTTCTTTGTTCCATGACCTCTGGGAAGCAGCATGAAAACCTACAGCTACCTGTGCAACAAGGTAAATTAAGGATTGTCATATGTTTGGTGTTTCTGCTACTGGGATTAAAACACCATTACCAAAAGCAACTCTGGGAGGAAACGGCTTATTCCACCTTATAGGTTGTAGTCCATCATCCTGATATGTCAGGGCAGGAACTCAAGAAAGGAAATGAAGAGAAGTCATGGGAGAATGCTACTCACTGGCCTGCTCCTTACTGACTTGCTCAGACTGATTTCTTATACACCCCAGGACCATCTACCACAATGGGCTGGGTCCTCCCACATCGGTTACTAGTGAAGAAAATGTGCTACAGGCTTGCCCGCAGGCCAGTCTTGTAGGGGTATTTTCTCTACCAAGGTTCCCTCTTTGCAGATGACTCTAGCTTGTGTCAAGATGACATAAAACGAGCCAGCACGGGGCTATAAAAGGATATAAAACATTAATCTGTCATTAAAATCACTGAGCTGAAAGAGACTGTAAAGCCTCTGGGCAGTATCTCTACATACACAGCCCTGGCTGAAGCTCAAAGACAAATGAACCGTTTGAGTGACAAGACCTACAGCCCCCTCCCAGGGTTCTCAGCACACCACACACTTCTGCCTACATCTTTATTTTTAACTGAAACCAGAGGAAAAGCAAATACGGCCGTGAAGTGGCAATATCTGCAAGAGAGAAAGACAAGGGATAAGTTTACTGGCTCCAAAGAGACCAGGACCACAAACAGGATCCTGAGGTCCTCTGTCTCAGAATTACACGAGAGGAGAAAGAATGTTGCATTCACAAAGCTGTTTGTGAAGTGAATTGCGGCAGTGAACCTTTCCTCAGAAAAACGTAAGGCACAGAGTGTTTTCCCATCTGGAGGTCTGAACTTGAGAGAAGACACTTCTCACAACTGCTGCTGAAATGTGCAATACAAGAGTCTTAGTCAGGGTTTCTATTCCTGAACAAACATCATGACCAAGAAGCAAGTTGGGGAAGAAAGGGTTTATTTAGCATATATTTCCACATTGCTGTTCATCACCAAAGGAAGTCAGGACTGGAATCAAGCAGGTTAGGAAGCAGGAGCTGATGCAGAGGTCATAGAGGGATGTTACTCGCTGGCTTGTTTCCCCTGGCTTGCTCAGCTTGCTTTCTTATAGAACCCAGGACCACCAGCCCAGGGATGGAACCACCCACAATGGGCTGAGTCCTCCCGCCCTTGATCACTAATTGAGAAAATGTCTTACAGCTGGATGTCATGGAGGCATTTCCTCAAGGGAGGCTCCTTTCTCTGTGATAACTCCAGCTTGTGTCAAGCTGACACACAAAACCAGTCAGTACACCAAGAAAAGGACAGACCACAGGACAGACACCAAGAGCCTTACAGTGGTGTGGTGAAGCCTGCGACACATGCCTCAGTCTTCTTACTTGAAGGAGCATGCACAGTGGACGCCTCAAGGCAGAGCTAGTCTGTGACTCCTTCACTTTTTGAAAGCTCTCTTGGATACCTAGGTTCTGGTTGTTGTTGTTTTTTGTTTGTTTGTTTTTTGTTTGTTTAAGCACATAAAATCCACATCTTCCTCTAAGACTCCAATAAATGGATAACCAGCTCTGACAAGCCCACAGCTGCTGCCAGTGCCCACACTCAGATGGAGAGCTGAAGGCCACAAGACAGAGGCAGCAGGCCAGGAGAGAACTCAGTGTCACCCCCTGCACTGTCAGCACCAGGCACAGCGGGGACTTCAGTTCATAGGGGACCAACCTCCCACACACTCCTCGGATCTCTCTCTCTTTCTTACCCAATACAAGAAACAGAAGAGACTACAGTGAGGGGTCCTGAACCAAAGCCGGACAAGGGAACATCAAGTTTCTACAGAACACAAAGGCTCTGGCCACACCACTGACAGCTGACAGCCAAGACGCTCCATGATCAATCCAAAACTCTGCCTCTAGGCCATCGACTTTAAACCAAAGTTCAAATGCACCACTCTGGATCAATGCAGGATGACGGCCCATCCATTCCTGAATCCACGCTGGAACTGAACCTGCCTAGGATCACCATGGCTACCGTCATCCATAAACCTTCGATGCTTGTCACTTTTCAAAAGATTCTTCCATTTTAAGATTAAATAGAGAGTGGGAGAGGAGTATGAATAACATTTCCTTTCTACCAGTTGTCTGGGATTTTAATGCAAATAGACTTCTATCTGAAAGAGAAAAGGTCTATGAGAAGTTTTCTAAATCTCTATTTCTAAGAGAAAAATGATACAGTTACAAGAAAGAGAGGAAGGGTACTATCGGTCATGGTATTGTATGTCTTTAATCATAGCACTAGAAGAAAAATAATATAAATATGATGTAAAATCTTTTTCTAAGAAAAGAGGAAATAAGAAGACACATGGAAAATTTGTAAAAGTGAATATCAACTTAAGAAAATGGTGAAAGTCCCGCTAAGGCTGGGAAACACAAGCCAGGCAGTGGTGGCGCACGCCTTTAATCCCAGCACTTGGGAGGCAGAGGCAGGTGGATTTCTGAGTTCGAGGCCAGCCTGGTCTACAGAGTGAGTTCCAGGACAACGAGGGCTATCCAGAGAAACCCTGTCTTGGGAGAAAAAAAAAAAAAGCTGGGAAACACAAACCAGATTTATTTCTATTTACCTGACAAAGCTGATAGGAGACAAGTTGGTACGCACAAATGTGGAGTAACTCTTCTTTTTCAGTACAATTTGCCAACATCTAATAAAACATGACGAGCACCCACCTCCCATGACAAGCTTCTTGTGTGTCCTAGAGCAAAACCACTGCACAGTATAGCTGTGGGGGTGCCATGGGATTCCCAACAAAGCAACAGAAAAATATTTACACTATTATTAAAAGAATGATTACAGAATTACCTTCCATGTCAAGAGATAGAGTCCATTCCCCACCCCCTCAGGTTTGTTCTCTGCCGTATCTACACAGCTTGGTACCTTTACAGCATCTGTCTTTCAAGACATTAAAGTACTACATTCTTAAAGCTACACTGCTATGATAATTTACCTTGTTTTCACGTATTGCCATTAATCTCATCCTGTAGGCACTATAACCATTTTGGTAGGTAGGTAGGATAGTAAAGTCATCCTTCAGCATCCCCAAGAATAGATACTAAGGTTCCAAATCCTAGATAACAAAATCTGCAGATGTTCTAAGTTCTTCCACAAAATGATAATGACTGCCCAGAACCTATGCAGGTGCCCCATAATACTGTAAATCACTCTGCTAAGTAAGCACTGTGTTGTTTGGGAAATATTGATGCTTAATATAAAGCAATGTTTTTCAATTGTGCTCCACCTGTGATTAGCCGAACATGTGGTGTAAAGCTGATGGTCACAATGGGCCTACTGTGCGCATGGTGCTGGGGACTGTCTGGTCTTAGGCATCCACTAGGGCTTGGAGTAAATGTGTAAGTTACAGCTGCCTCCACCTTCTCCTGCAAAGAAACCTTTTCCTTTTTCTTCTTTGAAAAAAATATGTACAGTCTCGAGAAATAGCTCAGTGGTTAAGAGTACTTACTGGCTGCTCTTGCAGAGGATCTGGGTTCAGTTCCCAGCATGTACCTGATGGCTCACAACTATAACTCCAGAGCCAGAGGATCTGAACCCCTTTTCTGGCTTCCATAGGTACTGCACTATGGTAGCAAACATGCACTCATGCAAAACACCTATACACATACAATAAAAATAAATGATAAAATACAGAGAAATACAAACTCCAGACAGAGAAAATAGAATACAGACATCTAAATGTTTACACCATTCATGAAATATTTGCCTTTCTTTTGCTTGTGATTGGAAACAAGAGGGAAAAAAATAGCTTTTGCTGAAGATATGATCTATCCCATATGCTAAAATCTGTCGACTCAAACACGTAAATATAAATTCACTGCTAGTAGGTTGACATGCCTTAGTGCTTTTCTTTAATGTTATTTTTGTGGTTTGTTTCTACTCAACACGTAAATAAATTCACTGCAGTAGTTAATCCATGCCTTAGTGTGGCTTTTCTTTAAGTTTATTTTTGTTTTTTTAGACAGAAAAGTCCATCATCTCTCCAGGGCCCTGCACTACTGTTACAAGAAAAACAAACGTAAAGTTAATGTTTTCAAACTACAAACGAGATATTTTCCACACCAAAAATCTGGTTCCACACAAAGACAGAGGGAACACAGTCTTTGCTTCAACAGTCCTGACACAGGCTGCACCCAACTGCTCTCAACTCTCCTAAATATCAACTTTACTCACTAATGAGAAGCATCCTGGTATCAGAAAACAAATCTCAGCACAGAGGAAAAATCAAAGCACTCTACAGGGAAGATGCAGCCACCTAACATTTATCTACACCCTGTACTCTGAAGTCTGTTATAATTGCCTTATTACAAATCCTTCAAGCCCTCTTTCCACCCATTAATCCAAGAGCAAAGAAAATTCCGGAGATTTGCACTTTGCCCATCAGACCGTCCACGTGCACAGCATTACCTGGAAGCTAATATTTAACACTGTGAGATTTGTTCAGGCATTTAAAAAAAAAAAAAAAAATCATAACCAGAATTAGGATCTCATGGTTTTAACTTCTCAGTTAAACTTCTGAGCTGTCCTCAGAAGGAAGGATGTATCCACCACGGGGAAAATCCAAAGAGGATTCAACAGGGAGCTGCCTCCAAATGCTACCCCACCCCCAACCTCCCATCATCCCACTGGGATAATAGCCAAGGAGCAGTGTGTCCTCTGACCCCCTGCCCCAGGGGCAGGCATTTCCAAAGCCCAGATGGACTCTGCTTGGCTCATGATTAGTCAGACATCGCCATCACACCTACATAAATTAGAAATTGCAGATATCTGTGGATGTGTTAAGCTCTCAAGCAGTCCCCTAACTTCTAAAAGTAAGGACCATTCTCTAGTGTTAAATGGACTCGAGCATTGTTTTAATTCAAATATGTGGCATAAGGCCTGAAGTCAAGGCTCGTTTTCTATGTTGTCTATACTTGGGGAAATCAGAAGCATCTGAAGATCTTCTACACTACACACCTCTCTACACTAGATCCCTGCTGTTGAGGCCCCAGAACAAGACAATGGCCTGCCTGATCACAATGAAAGGCAACAGCTCCCTTAAAAGTAAGCACCACCTAAGGTTAACCAGTCCCCTGCTGTCCCATAGAAGTGTTCAAACAGGCCAGTCACACCCTTAGGGAAACCAGGAGCCACCCCAACCTCTAAGTCCTCCCACTCCTGCTTGCTCCCTGTGGCCTCCGGGAGCCCTGCACAACATGGTTCCTCCCCTCTAGACTATGCACAGGAGAATGATAGACTGAATCAGCCAGATCCATGACCATAGAGTGGGAATGCTCCCTTACCCACAAAGTGAAGAAATGATCAAAGTAAAATATCCATTTCTAATTAATACCTAAAGAGTGATGAGGACACAGAATGACAAACAGAAACAAGACAAAAACAAAAATTAATCTACAAAACAGACATGCTGTGATCTAGTGTTCGAGGTGAGCAACCAGGGCCTTCTACCCACTGAACTAAGAGCTCACTCTCTGGAAATGTTTTCTAGGTAGGTAGATGAATGAACAGAGAAATGGGGTCTTTGAAGGGTAGAGCCCCCTTTCTGGAGTCCCAAACACTTGTACAGAGGATTTGGTTCAACTCAGCTTAGAAGTAACTCCATTCTTTATTAATAGAGCAAGCCTCAATACAAGCAAGACATAGATTGCCTTGGGAAATGCTTTTGCAAGTCAAGGCTTAAAAAAAAAAAAAAAACAGAAAACTGACACAGGGCAGGAAATGGAAGAGTTTATTTTAAAATTTTGGAAATGAGTTACTTCAGTCATTTGAAAAGTTTTACAGCAGCAGATCTCTCATGTTTCCCTGATTCTCGTGTATATGTTCCAAATCCCAGCTAGGATATCAAGATCTAATCACAGAAGCACGAAGGCTGGGGAAGAGAAACACAAAGAGAGCTGGGAAAGAGCAAGAAGCATCAGACATGGTGCCAAGAATTCCTTCCACGGAGTGTTTGTTTGTGTGGTTGAGCTATAAGTCCACAAAGTCAAAGGCTCCTCAAACACGAATTGTCTTTTGCTTTTCAACAGACGCCAAAGTTGATTATGTGGTCAGGCAAGCAGACTTGCCTAGGTCTGAGCTAACAACAGCCCAAAGCTAAAAGCTTTCCCAGGCGATTCTGCCTTCAAGGTCTGCCCTTCCACGGGCTGGGACTGATGTCGTTCACACATGGCCACAAAGCAAAGTCACACGGCTCACAAAGCAAGCACAATCACAACGCTGTGTATGGTTTGAACATCTGTGCACCGACTAAGATTCAGTTGAAATGTAACCCCCAAAGCAACAACATTAAAAGAGAGAGAGAGAGCGTGCGCGTTTCCCACCGCCACCTTTTTTTTTATTTGTTTTTTATTAGCATATATTAAGTATTCATAATAATGGGTCTGGAGCTAATATGAATAAGATGCCCCTTAAGTCTCAAGCGTGTAAATACTTGGTCCCAATTTGGTGATACAGTTTGGAAAAGATTAAGAAATGTGGCCTTGCCGGAGGAAGTATTTTATTGGGGGTGGGCTTTGAGTAGACTTGAACAAATCCAGTCAGTTCTCTCTGCTTTATGTTTGTGGTTGAAGATGTGACCTGACAGCTGCTGATCTAGCCACCTACCCACCTGCCTGCCACCTGCTACTTCTGCTCCACCAGCATGGACTCTAACCCTGCAAGTGTAAGCCCAAAATAAACCCTTCCTCCTATAGATTGTCTTGTTCATGCTCACAAAGACAGGCTTTGTAATGACATTTTCACATATGTATACAACACGCCTGGGTCATATCCTACCCTCTTTTGCCCTCTCTTGTTCTTATACTGCTCCATTGGTGCCATTCCCCTTCCCAACTAGCCTCCATCTACTTTAATGTCTCTTCTTGGGGGTACAGTTCATTAGCATTGCTTACAGGAGCATGAGTATCTTACCAGTGGCTACACCGCTAAAGTAAATGGCTCTCAAAGGAGGGTCTTTTAGGAGTCGGTGAGTGCTCTGTAAAGAGGCCAAAGGGAACTAGTTAAACTTGCTGATCCTCTTCAGTCTGCCTGTGGATACAGCAGAAGTGTCTTGGAAACAGAGATACACCCTCTCCAGACCTGGAGCCTGAGGGCTTGACTCTTCCAGCCTTCAGAGGTGAGAAAAGCAGAAACCTGATGCTTATAAATAATATCTATTCTCAGTATTTCTGTCACCGCCATCAAATAGTCTAAGGCAGACAGCAAAGCAGCACAATACACAATTAGGAACTGGGCAGACAATGACCACAGCATAGGAGGTTCTCAAAGCCTCAAGGAGTCTGGCCGGCCACAGTTCTTGGTGTACTGAGCAAAATAAGAGAAGACAGGCAAGACAAAGCTCTGAGCCAAACCTAAAGGCTGTAGGTCTCACTACACTAGAATGAACACAAATATTTTTCTCTTCGGTATTTTTGTTAATCCTTAACCAACTCATAAAACTGTATAACAAGCAACTCCTGGCTTAAAGAAAGTAGATGCTGACTTTGAGCCAATCAGAGTGGCCACGGCCAGGAACATGGGTTCATGTTGCTCCAAACATCACCGCTGGAAGCAATTCTTACTAGTTACCCCAAAGATCATAATTTTTTTTTTTTTTTACCAACCATGTTACATGTTGTTGGGAAACAGCAAGGTGAAGGAATTGCTATCGGTCTCAGACACTACCTGATAACATCTGTAGTTTTGGGGTTGATAGGAACTAGAATACTAAGAATACATTCACAGGTTTTATCTGATAGTTGAAAAGTACGTTAGGTCAGATATAGGCATGCTCATGGAAAGGCTGTTAAAGGAACTAAAGACAGCTCAAGATAATTTGACTCTTAGACAGACAACACCTTAAAACTCTCCACAACCAGAAGGTTCTAATCATTCAGCCTTCTAGACACGAATCAGTAAGTTCCCCCACCCTCCTCCTCCTCCTGGAGGAGTCTGAATATGTGAATTTCAATACACTGCTTTACTTTAGCGGCATTTTTTTTTTATTATTCTTTAATCTTTTTTAAACACTCCAGTCTTTATCCCTCTCCTGGTACACCCTCTCACTGTTCCTCATCCCATACCTCCCCCCACCCCCCTACCCTCACCCCACCAGACCTCCCACTCCCCTGGACCTCAAATCTCTTCAGAGTTAGGTGCAGCTTCTCTCACTGAGCCCAGACCAGGCAGTCCTCTGCTGTATGTGTGTTGGGGGCCTCATATCAGCTAGTGTATGCTGTTTGGATGGTGGCTCAGTGTCTGAGAGATCTCCGAAGTCCGGGTTAGTTGAGCCTGCTGGTATTTCTATGGGGTGGCCTTCCTCCTCAGCTTCCAGCTTTTCTCTAATTCTACCATAGGGGTCCCTGGCTCTGTCCATTGGTTGGGTGTAAATATCTGCAACTGACTCTTTGAGTTGCCCGTTGGGCCTCTTGGAGAACAGTCATGCTAGGCTCCTGTTTGTAAGCACACGTAGCATCAGTCATAGTGCCAGGCCTTAGGGCCTCTCCTTGAGCTGGATTACAATTTGGACCTGTCACTGACCTCTCTTCCCTCAGGCTCTTCTCCATTTTTGTCCCTGCTGTTCTTTCAGAGAGGAACAATTCTAGGTTAGAGTTTTTGACTGTGGAATGACAACCCCATCCCTCCACTTGATGTCCTGTCTTTCTACTGGAGGTGGAATCTACAAGTTCCCTCTCCCCATTGTAGGGCATTTCATCTAAGGTCCCTCCCTTTGAGTCCTGAGAGTCTCTTACTTCCCAAGTCTCTGGTAAATTCTAGAGGGTCTCCCCACCTCCTATCTCCTTTAGCTGCAATTTTAACTCATGAAGAAACACAACTCTTCACTGCTGTCATTATAGAGGGAGGAGGGAAGGAGAATGAGGAGGGGAAAGGGGGGAAGGAAGAAGAAAAGGAGGAGGTTGGCAGCAATGAGGAGAGGTAGTCATGATGATTTTGGCATGTTTCTGAAGAGATCTCACATAGGGAAAGCAGGGACTAATGTCCACCTGAATTGTTCTTCTTACAAATGTTACAGAAGACTGTATACCTAGCAGGGTCTCGGTACCTAGAATATTAAGTATTTCTTCAAACACAAGTTAGTTGTGTAGAAACCATTCTCTTCTTTCAGAGGGTCAGAGAAGGGATTGGGAGCGGATGAGGACTACAGGTTTCAGTCTTCTCATACAGCTCACTGAGCCCAGGAATCCAGAAGCTTCCAGAGGAGCAGAGGGTGGGTTGTACGGAGTGACAGCAGGAAGAGAGAAAACACAAACAGAGCAGCTGGTCAGAGGGCCCACCTGCGCCTCTCTGATGAGGAGGGAAAGATTAGAAAAGTCTGCAAGAGCTATTTCCAGCACCTGGTATTTCAAGTTTCTCCTAGTCACTCGTGGTGACTGGGAGTTGGTAACTGAGGCTGCTGACCGACCGAATAAATTCCAGAAATACAAGTATCCGAGGACACACGGATGCGTTAAAAGAGAAAGAAATCCATCTAGATCTAGAGCCTCAGGAAACATGTTTATCCTGAGCATTCCAAAGTCTTCTAAGCAGTAGCAGCAGCCTCCATCCCATAGCGACTTATGGCAAAATGATGCCTGTGATCAGTCAGTGACATCACTGTGAGAAGATGCCAAGTCAAGTTATTCCCCGCCCAGGCCTCCTTCACGATCCTGTCACTCTGTTCAGGACTTTCCTCTGACCAGCCTTCGTATTTTAGGAATAACAAATGCTGTTCCTCCCCTAGAGTAAAATAGTTCAGCAAATGAAGTTTTATTTGGTAAAAGGATAAAGATGACATGTGTCTTTTTTTTTCCCTTGGAGACCGATATTTCACCAAATAATAAAACCCATTAAGCCTACTGATTACTCAACCACATTGAGTAAAATGTGATCTAAAAATACGGTAAGTGTGAAACATGACTTCATACAGGAATATCACTACATCACCATGCCATGAGCAGACAAATTATGCCAACAGCTTTAATCCGCAGTAAAAATGCAAAACATTTAATTACAGGAGCAAAAAAAACGGTCTCACGTTGCCCAGGCTAGACTTGATCTCTAATTGGTAGAAGATGACTATGCTTCTGGCTCTCCTGCCTGCAGCCCCTCTAATGCTTTAATCATGGCTGTTGATAACCAGTTTCTACATTGCTAGAAATGTGACCTCATGCCACAGCCACACTTCACAGATGAAATAAAACGTCAGACTTAGAATTAACCTCCTGCTCCTGGAAAAAGCCCATGTCTGTGGTTGCATGGGACTGACATTTTTGATTTTAAAAGAATAGCATCTTTAGTGGATAAGAAAGAAAACAGCTATTCCTGTTTCACTGGGTTTTATGTACTCCAAACATTCTAAGAGTTCTGAATAGTTCTCAGCACACCCCCAGATCCATGTAGAAGTGACTTCCCTGTACAGTTGAGCAGAGTCATCTGTAACAAACAGAACCATCTGTAACAGAACACCCAGTCAGCATGGGACCTTTCTAGTGGCAGCCAGTGCCCGTGGAATCCTTTCCCTGGGGCAGGAGAACCTGGCTGTTTTGCTGCACACCATGCACACATACATTTACAAGAGTCCAGGGCTCTGGTCCACTTTGCACTGTGCTTATATTCAACAGGTATCACGCTTCAGATGGAATCCCGTACACTATC
The DNA here is from genome assembly GCA_021653895.1 of Mastomys natalensis. Classification (NCBI taxonomy): domain Eukaryota; kingdom Metazoa; phylum Chordata; class Mammalia; order Rodentia; family Muridae; genus Mastomys; species Mastomys natalensis. Next base: position 243,671 of record JAJTUV010000360.1, on the reverse strand, counting down.
AGATATCATAACAGCTCAAAGAAATTACCTAAAGATGGCTAAAACACATCAGTACATATATTCCGGCTTTCACAAACTCACAGGATACTTAAGAGTCCATAAAAGCACAATAAGATAACAAAAACAAACAGAAAAAACTAACCTGAAAGCCTATAGCCCAGCAATACAACAAACCTAGCCCACTTCCTAACTTGTGGACTCGGCGTTGGTATTTTACATCCAAGACATTATTTAGTTCAAGTATTTACCGCTGCTGTCTCCACAGTTCCTCCACCCAGAACCTGAAGAGTGAACGACAGTGACTCCATTGCTCAGAACAGTTACAGAGATTAGATTTCGTCACACAACATTCTCCCTGACTCCCAGTCTTGCAACACAATGTTCTCCATCCATGAACAGCTCAAGTTCTACTCATTTCGCTTCCTTTTGTTACTCTGCAGCGACTATATCATCAGTAAAGGTTATTACATAGAAGCAGAATGCTGCAGACCAGCCAGGTGCTGCAACACATGGATGCTGCATGAACAGGCACAGGATTGCAGGCACAAGATCTGCAGCAACAGGATGCGCAACAGCAGGGATGCTGCAGACACAGGGCACAGGGATGCTGCAGGCACAGGGATGCTGCAGGCACAGGATGCTGCAGGCACAGGGATGCTGCAGGCACAGGGATGCTCAGCACAGGGATGTGCAGGCACAGGGATGCTGAAGAGCACAGGGATGCTGCAGAACAGGCACAGGGATGCTGCAGACACAGGGATGCTGCAGGCACAGGGATGCTCAGACACAGGGATGTGCAGGCACAGGGATGCTGCGAAGCACAGGGCACAGGGATGCTCAGGCACAGGGATGCTGCCAGGCACAGGGGATGCTGCAGGCACAGGGCACAGGGATGCTGCAGGCACAGGGATGCTGCAGGCACAGGGCACAGGGATGCTACAGGATTTTCTATTCCACTCACCACTAAGAATGGAAGCAGGCAAGCACATTACTTGCCACTTCAAAAAGAATTTACTATCTGAAAACCTTTGACGGAAGGAAAGACAATGAGCAGGCCCTCTGTCTAAAGTGGTCTACAGCGATCAGAACAACACAGTGACCAAGAGCAACAGAAGCTGTGGATCACACATTCCCGATGCAGGCTCCTTACTGAAGCACTGGAGCTACACAGTCCTGGGCACCAAACCTCAGTTCCCTTTGTGAAGTAAAGGAAGGAAGCCACGCCCACACTGAAGGAAGGAAGCCACGCCCACACTGAAGGAAGGAAGCCACACCCACATTGATTTTTTTTTCTTTTTATTATAATGACAGTTTATAAACAACAAGGAAAATATGTAACTCGTTGAGTTACAAGGTTGTGTGCTGCTGCATCTGGAGCGATAGCCCAGTGGGTAAGGTACCTGTTTCACAAGCATGAAATACTGAGTTTGGATGTCCAACACCCATGTAAAGAATTGGGCATGGTGTCATACGCCTGTGACCCTGGAACTGGGGGTGTAGAGACAGGAGCATCCTTAGAGGTACTGGCTGGTCAGCCTAGCCAGTCAGTAAACACCAGTTCAGGGAGACCCTGCTTCAAAGCTTAGGGAAAGATGATCAATACACATACACACACACAGCATACAACAAAACACGAATACACAAACACCACCACCACAAAAACACAACACTAACACAAACACACAACATCAACAAACTCAAACATAAACAAACACACACCAAGACACACCAAAAACACACATAAACAAACACACACACTCACACACAAAACACATACATAAACAAACACACACACATCACACACATAACACACATAACAAAACACACTCACAGACACACACAAAAACACCACAATAACACAAACACACACACGAACACACACACACACATGCAACACACACACACACACACACACACACACAAAAACACATACATAAACAGCAACACACACACATGACACACACAAACACAAACACACACACACTACACACAGAAACACCAACACACTCACACCACACACACAAACACACATAAGCACAACACTCACACACACACAAGAAACACGCACATAAACACAACACACACACAGCACACGCACAAACATCACACAGCCAACACACGCACCACACAAACACACATGCACACGCACACACTCACACGCACATACACACACACACACATGCACAGCACACCACCAACACACGCAACTCACACACACACACGCACACCAACACACACACCATGCCACACATCAACGCACACACACACACACACACACCATGCACACGCCACAACACACACATGCCACACGCACACACACACACACAACAGCCACTGACACACCACAACACACAACACACATGCACACCACACACACACACACGCAACACACACACCGTGCGCACACACACACACACATGCACACACACAGCACACACACAGCGACACACACACACACACATGCACACCACACACACAGCCATCACACACACACACACGCACACACGCACACACAACGCACACACATCCCACACACAATGCATCACACAACGTGACAATGCATCCGCACACACACACACATGCACACCACACACACATGCACACACGCACACACACACACACACCACAGCACACACACACATGCACACGCACACACACACGCACACCACACGGTGAATGCATGCACAAGCTCTGTGTGCTGAAGGATGAGGATTATTCTAGAACCATCAGATATTCGATGAAAAAACTCATCATCATATCATTAAAATTCCATTATATTTTTGTACCCACCAGAAAGCATCTGGGAACACGTAGTTTGCAATGAACCCCCCCACACACAGAAAGGGGCACTTCTATACCATCAGATTTGCCTGTCTTTGTTCTCATCAGAAAGTGAGCCATGTCCTAAAGAACCTGCCACTGGGCATGCTCAGTGTTAGTTCCCCTTGCGCTAACAAGACAAACGGCTTGCTTTGGCTTTGGTACCTTAGCTGGTTCTATGATGAGACTTGATAGACTACAAAACCCTCCTCGGAGGACTCGGCCTTAGCCCCCATCACTCAGCAGAGCATACCCCACATGTGTCCTGCAGAATGGGCTGAACTCTTATGGGAAGTTTCGGGTTCTGCAAAGCTCTGCCAGTTCATCCAGAGCACCGAACCACAAACTCAAAACAGCCAGACTCTCCATAATCTGAAATCTACTTTCTCAGAGCCACAAAGGCACCCTAACAAGCTTCAACAGATTTTTACGCTCCGCGCCAACTGGCAATGGGCATCAGAAGTTAAAGTGACGGTTCTCGTTAACGTGAGGAGTCAACTTGTGTATCAGCTACCTCGGATCGATGCCAAGGTTGGAGGAAGAAAAAGGGAAACGCACAGGCTATAATATAAGCCTCGGGCATGCCCCAAGTTGCTATGAGCTGCTCTGCCCAGCCAGGAGCATGCTACGTTCTCCCGCTGCACCCTTTCCTGCTATATGTAGCTGCCCTATCCCTGACAGACTTCCTATGTACTCAAAGAAAGCTGCCTGCAAAACTGCTCAGAATAACAGCATGCCTCTGCTTGTGGAAGAGGTCCCTAGACACTGCCCTCATGAGACCAGCAGCAAACAGCCAGGCCTGGCCAACCCAGATGACAGACAGGCTACAGCAACTGTGGCTGCTAAAAGGAGCCAGTGAGAACCTCACCGCTGCGCTTCTCAGGGGCCCAGGGGCCCTTAGAAATAGCAATAACATAGCAAGGCTCTATTTTATAGTTATGATATCAAGCAAGCTTTGTTTTCCAGTGGTGCCTATATTAGGGCAAGACTTACAGGATCCACATAAGCTGAAATATTCACCTTCCACACATCCTCCAGAAGATGTTAGCATAATGGTTTCCAGAAGCTGTGGCAGTGCATGAGGAAGGCAGGAATACAGAGGTGGATGCTGGCTAAAGGGTATACTTTCATAGCTAGGTTGGAACACCTAAAATCTCTAAGGTTCAGCAAAGTGGCTGTGGAAATTACTTCATTCTTGGATGTACAGAGCAGATATCATACACTAACTATTGCCACAAAAAAAAAAAAAAAAAAAAAAAAAAAGACTGTGACATAACAGTCAGCCAAATGGCACCATTGAACACAAAACTTCCTAACGGGGCACAATCATACAATGATTTCAGTTATTTTTTTTTTAAATGACATGCAAATAGAGCACAGTCACCCTTAAGAGGAGCAAGACAACACGTTTCCTGTCTCAAAGTAATACCAAAAAATTAAAGTTAATTTGTTCCAGGGCTATTTATTTTCCATGTGGGATTAAACAAGTTGACCCTAAAGAGACTTTCTCTGCCCACTCTGGGGGGTGTACGTGTGTGTGTGTGTGTGTGTGTGTGGTGTGTGTGTGTGTGTGTGGTCGTGTGCATGCATGTGCAATAAAACAGGAGTGGAGAACACAGGACAACCTGGTTTGCTGGTCCTTGCTTCCTCCTTGCTGGTCAGCACTGCATGGACCATGTGAGCCAGCCCTTGAGCTTCTAGAAACTCTCCTTCGTCCACTTCTCACCTCACAGGAACAATAGAATTGCAGCCAAGCCACCATGTCTCTATCTAAATAGATACCTGAATGTTTGCAGGACAAATGCTTTTACCCTCTGAGCCCTCAGTCTGAGTCATTTGTTTATTTGCTTGTTTGAGGCATGGTCTCTACATTGCCCTGGCTAGCCTGAACTACCATGTAGACCAGGCTGGCCTAGAACTGATAGAGATCCACTTGCCTCTGCCTCCCCAGTGCTAGGATCAAAGATGTGTGTGTGTCACCACACGCACCCTTGAGGCTGTTTGTATTCTGGTTTTCACAACTATAAGCAACACCATAATCAGCACGATCAAGCATTGTGTCTAGCTTATCACTGATGCCCTTCTTTAGACCCTCAAGATGCTTGGCTTAGACATAGTATTTTGCAATGAGCACCACAAAAGAATTTTAAGGTTCACAAGACAGTAATTGGAGCAGGGCCCAATTTAACAAAAACAATGGGGGAGGGGGAACAACATATGAACAGCAACATAAATAAAACGCCAAACCGTAAATAAAAGTAAGGTAATTTGGGTACTCTATCTGGTAAGGGGGACACCGAGAAAACTTCTTCCTGACATGTCCAGCCTTTCGTTGGGATATGCCAGTATCGACAAGTGTCAGTCTCGTAACAAAAAAATAGAACACAAAATGTCTCATTATGCTCTAAGTAAGTTTATGGTTTTGTTATTGGGCTACATTCATAGCTATCCTTGGCAACATAACATGTGTGTGTGGCCTGCAATTTGAAACGTGCATACAACATTGATGATCTTCTCAGAAGTCTCGGGTTAGAGAGCCAGCTCTTTAAAGGCCTCTTCTATCTTCTACAGCATCTATCACTCAACCTCGAACACAAGTGCTGCCCCATGCTCCCCCACTCACTCCTGACCAACAGACACCAGAAGCTGGAGTAAGAGGAAGAATCTGGACCTTCCAAGACACCCAATTTCTATACTGAACGTCAAAAATTAACAGTAACAACAAGGCAGCCAATTGTACCATCTTACGGTTGAGAAAAGAGAGGCTGGGAACGTAGCTCAGTGGTATAGGCTTTGCCTAGAGTGACTGAGGTCCTGGGTTCAAAAGCTGGCACCACCTCAATAAATAAATAAACAAACAAACAAACAAATAAAAAGAAAAGACAAAAGAGAAACTCTAACTGGAAAAGCTACACTTAAAAGCATGAACACACACTCTCGACCTACCAAGTATTAGCACAAAAGATGTGAGGCTTAGCCACAGCCAGCAGTGATGTGACCATGCATCCTCAGAGGAGATTCAGCAAGTGGACAAGCTCCCTATGTATTCAGCTTAAGGCTTGTTGAATATGAATGAGTGACAGTTTCTAATCTGCAAATTTTCCTACGTAAAGATCCCTTCATATATCCGGTCTGAATTCTCATTCTTTATACATGAAAACTAGAGTACCAAAAATAATAGTCTCCTATTCTTGGAGAAAGCCTCAACTTCTAAGAGACTCTTTGCCCTGATCTAGAAGAAACAGCCTTGAGAATGCATGCACGAGGGAAGAGGAGGGGGAGAGGAGGAGGCAGCGGCAGTGAATACTACAGGATCTATTCCAGGCTGGTCTGAACTTCTGCCCCCAACTTCCAGTGCTGGATTACAGTATAAACTGCCACACCCAAGTTATGTGGCACTGGGACTCAAGTCAAGGATTTACTGAGTGTGTGGGCAAGCACTGAACCAAGTAAGATATGTCTCTAGTCTTGCACTTTTAAATTTTTGATTTTTTTTTCAAACATGCAGACAGAATTTTAGCATACTTATAGTCATGTTCACATAATCTCAGCATATGCGTTCAAACTCTGGAAAATTCATTCTGGGAGCAGAAATTATCAGGGCAGAACTTCTAAGACACAGGCCAGGACTTCAAGTCTAGGAAGAAGGGAGGAGGGAGAGGGAGGAGGAGGGGGAGGGAGGGAGGGAGGGAGGGAGGGAGGGAGGAGGGAGGGAGGGAAAGGAAACAAAAGACCTCAAGCTTCTCTTCAATTAAAAAGCAGGTTAGAGCCCTGAAACATATTACCACACAGACCTAAAAAATGCAATCTTATAGTATTTTATCAAGCCACGGAGTTGTTCCCTTAATGTGCCAATGAAGTGACTAAATTTGCTTTTCAAGTATCAAGTTTTTTTTCATTTATATTTCCAACCATATAAGAAATATCTGTTAAAAAAAAAAAAAAAAACAGTGTTTGTCATAATTAATTTGGTGTTAGTAAATGTTATTACCATTTTATAAAGATCTGCAATTTTCAACCCAGAAGTGATTGCCTGTGATTTATAACACCTCTAATAACTTGCTGTAGACTAGTACGGCATCTCCAGGGATTGGGGGCAAACAGGGAATTCTCACAACAGGGCAAAACTCTAGGTTCTCCCTCCCACTGTCCTCAGCCAGAGGATGCTCTCTCACAGACAGTTCCTTCTCCTCCCCTCCAGACAGCAACTGCAGTCAGATATTCTTGACGCCCAAACCTGCATCTTCCATATACAGGTTCTGAGAGATTGTGAAAGACACCAGGCTTCTATCAAGTTGTGGTTCATACCACCCACATCACAGAAACAATAAGAAAAAAAGTTATGTATACAAAATCCTACCTCAAGTATAGCTGGACAATAAACACCATCTATCCTCTAACGACCTGCCAAAATGTGTTTATTAAAGCTACTTTTCTAAGCAACAGTGTGCTAAAACTTCACACACATACACACACACACACACATGGGGGGGGGCAGAGACAGAGAGAGAAAGGGAGGGAGGGAGAGAGGGAAGGGAAGGAGAGAGGGAGGGAGGGGAGAAGAGAGAGAGAGAGAGAGAGAGAGAGAGAGAGAGAGAGAGAGAGAACATGAACCCAGTGCATAGACTCAACATTAAGGATTTTTAAACACTCTGAACCTACATTAATAAACCTCCCAGTAAAACACATCATTGTTTTCCACGGTCAGCCTTCGTTTTCTGAAGGCTGAGGAAATAGTTTTACACTAGCTGCTAGTGTAAAACACTAAGAGAACAACTGGAAAACATCAGCACACTCAAGAAACACTACTTTTTTTTTTTTTTTTTTGGTTTTTCGAGACAGGGTTTTTCTGTATAGCCTTGGCTGTCCTGGAACTCACTCTGGAGACCAGGCTGGCCTCGAACTCAGAAATCTGCCTGTCTCTGCCTCCCAAGTGCTGGGATTAAAGGCGTGAGCCACCAAGAACACTACTTTCTTTATCGCCATGGTGCTGTGACAGACTCCTGACAACGGCATCTCAAGGAAGGAACAATTTATTTGGGTCCATTTTCAGAGGGTCCAGTCCAACTGAGCAGGGAAGGTAAGATGGCAGCATCGCGAACCAGCTGGTCACACTGCATCTGCAGTCAGGAAGGAAAGAGCAATGGATGCCAGTGCTCTGCCCACTGATGTTTTTATTCAGTACAGGACTCCCAGGTCATCGCATGGTACTGCTTCATTTGTCTTGTATCTTCCCACCTTGGCTAACCCACTCTAGAAACAACCTCGTAAGTATGCCCAGAGGTCGTCTGCTAAGTGGTTCCAGATCCTCTCAGGAGGACAGCCAACATGCACCATCGCAAGTGCTATCTAAGGGGCTGGAGAGAGCTTTGTTGGTGAGGGCTTGCCATGCAAGCATGAGAACCTGAGTCCAGATCCCCAGTACCCATGGAGAAAGCAGGGTGGTGTGATACATTCTTGTAATTCCTACATTGTGTGAGCTGAGACAGGAGGATTCTTAGGGTTTGCTGGACAGTCTAACCAATTGGTGAGCTCTGGGTTCGTTGAAGAGACCTTCCAACAACACATAGTTAGCACCTAACTATACTGTGTGTAAGCATATGGGAGGGAGGGAGGGAGGGAGGAGGGGGGAGGAGGGAGGGGAGGGAGGGAGGGATGCAAAAATCAATCTTTTTTTTTTTTTTAATCTCTGACATGGCAAATACAAGTTTATTTGCATGCTTTACCTGAATAATTTAAGATACTACTGGTCTTATGTTTTGCATATGTTTTTCTAATTGGAACTTGATACTTGACTCATAATTATACAACAAATAAGCATTTGTGGAAAAGAACACAGGTACAGTGTCATTCTCACACAAATATTACAATACATAATATGGCCTTATGGTTTAGTCCATTTTTAATATATGTTTTTCAAGACTTTAATATACACAAACATACACACACATATACATTCATATATATACATGTATATGTATGTATGTATGTATGTATATAGTATATATATATATATATATATAAATATATATATATATAACACACATATAATTGAGTAATTGGGCCTAAATACTTTTTTTGAACTGATGTATTTTAGTTAACACGTAAACTAAAAGACATGTCATTGATAAATACATACAAAACATCAAGTAGATAACATATACACGTTAACCTATATAACAAATACATGGCATATACATGCAACACATATAATGAGCACATAATAGATACAGCAAAAATCAATCTTTGCAATAATAATTCCTACTGCCACCTTAGGCACACCTCAGTCAAAAATAAAAATAAATCACACTCGTTCTTTTGTTATTCATGATGGGTGGAACTTTGTGTTGACGCAGCTATTCTGGGGTCCCCTACACACCTATATGTAATGCTTCACACCATGCTCTGTAATACGACCAATAAACTCATCAGTCATGGATTTGAACTTGAACATAAGCCTTATCCTGTCTCTGGTGTCTAATCTAGAAACTCACGGCCCCTGAGTATCCAGGGCCAACTGCAATTATCACTTGCTCGCCATAAAGGCTTACTCATGAAAATCTGCTTAATCAAAGGTTTCACGACCGATGTGACTCGAGAACCACTTGAGAAAGGTGTTACAAGCGGTTCACAACCCGGTGAGCAAGTGAGCAGGAGCTGCGGCGATTGCTGTAACCGGCTGATGGCTGTCTCATTAAAGAGACCAGGAGAGAAAAACCTGGGAATCACTCTCCTGTGCAGCTGGGCACGGCCACGGACAGTTTGCTAAATGAAATCTATTACCAGTCATCCATGGAGCACAGCACTGGACTAGACTGAGGGCTGTGGCTTTAACCCTGTCTGGGTGAGGGAAAATGTTGAACATCTAGGATTAGTCAGGTAGGTGAGCTCAGCTCTTAATGGCCACAACCCACACCACCCCAGCCCTCCATACCATACAAGCCCTTCCCAGGCTTCTTCTGTGCCCTTGCCTGCCATCTCACTCCTCAGTGACCATAGCAGAGTGACTCACCTGCATCAAGGTCTCTCTTGCTCCTCCCTCTCCCTCTACTGATAAAACCCAACTCAAAGTTTCATCATTTCAGCCAAGAACCACAGTGAGCTAAAGCAGACTCAGGCACTGTCTGGTGTTGCATCCTGTTCTAGATGCAGGGACTATAGCGGTGAAGGCGATGGTGTGGCCTTCTAGTAAAATCCTATGGCATTTGGTGACTCGTGACATTACCACACTCAGGCCTCTGCTGTGATAAAACACCCTTATCCATCCACATGGAGGACCCCTTTTGCAATTCTTGAGACAGGGTCTCATGTATCTCAGGCTAGCTTCAAACTGGCTATGTAGCTGAGGATAACCCTCAACTTTCGATCCCCCTGTGTCAGACTCCATGACACAAGGACAGACATGTGGGTTTGACAAATGGAAAAACACAACATTAGCAGGGATACCCTTGGAGAAGCTGGCAGCCAAGCTCCAGGGAGCCTCAGGAACAAGCAAATCGGTGCCATCTGTGACCTCACAAGGTGCCACATCTGACTATCCAAACACTAGTGACTTTATAATTTTCCTGAGGAGACATGAACAAACGTCTATGTACCCACAGATAAGACAAAATGACAAAATAAGGCTCGAGTCAAAAATCACTGAACTAAGGAGTTTATTGGCTAATTTACAGAGTCTGGATCAAGCGTTGCTTACAGGTATACAAAGGACCCCGTAACAGCTACATCACCACAAAGTTCCACCCTATCATGAATGATAGAAACGAGAACGCCTACCCACCCCCCTTAGTTAATCCTGCATCTACCAGGAGGCTACGATCCAGGTTGATGCTGTGATGTTTCCCTCCTTCCATCTACCAGAGAATGCCAATAAACAGCACCACTGCCACTGCCACAGATCTATCACAGTATTGTTTTGCTCATGAGCTACCAGACTCCAAGATGGCAACGACATGACTGTGTTACGTCTGTGCCATGCTCAGAGAAGAATGCCATGCTTCAACGCTTTTCTTTGAAATCTCCCTCAGTGACACAGGATCTCAAACGTCGCCTTGGAATGTAGACACCTCAAATGTCAAAGGTAGATGAGTCCTTCCTAAGCCCTTACTGCAGGACTGGCACACACAAAGTAACCATACTATAATGAATAAAGCAATCTTTTTTTTTTTCCCTGCCTATTTACCACCAGTGTCTAACTTAATATTTTCAGAAGTGACTTTGGTGTCTCGCAAAGAGGGAAAAGATTATCTAGAAGCTGTGACTTCCAAGTTCTTTTGAGGATGTGTACTTGGTAATCACAGATTCCAATTTAAAGCAAGTAAGAAGTCAACGAGAAACCACCCTAAGGAAGGGATGCTTGTCTATATTCCTGGCGCTTGGGAGCCCAAGGAAGGGAGGTGGTGGAGATCTTAGGAAGCCAGCCTGTTTCTTAGAATATTGGATAACAAAGAGCATTAGTTAGATCTACCAATTCCATGGCCCATCTAAGATGAAGGCAATAGTATTTCGAGCAAAAATCACATTAAACACAAATACTTCAGCCAGCATAATGTGCTGAGACAAAAACTAATATTAAAGATTACTGAATAAAGGCACCCAGGAGAGCAATTCAGGAGTTAATGCATTTCATATATGAAATAAAACAGAAAATAGTCTCAGGCCTGATTTTTAATATAATAAAAAGCTGTGCGCATACTGCTGAGATTTCTGCTTTCTCTCCATTGTAAATAACCAGCTCAGAACTCATGAATAAAAATAAATTTTATTTCCCTTGGAACGAGACTCATTCATTCCCACCCCGACGCCCGCACTCTAGGGATGGAACCTGGGGTAAAGCTCACTTCAACCCTCTTTATTTATTTCTACAAATATAATTTAACTAATCAAAATCTCACACCGCCATCGGGTATACACATCGCAACAAGCCTGATGTAACTCTGGGTTTCTATAGACCATGTTATAGAAGTAAAGTTAATAGAAACATCCCTCATATCGTCCTGTCTCCTGGTGTTCGCACACCTGAACAATCCCCTCCCTGGCTCACTCCTAATGAGCAGACATTACAGAAGTGGAGTATTGTCACCTCCAAACTGGCTCCTAAGAGCTACCTACTGGTTCCCCTTCAAGTCCCCAGCAACACGTAAGAGAGGCTGAGTGAGAGCTACCATCCAGCCCCATGAGGGAACTTCACATGGATCCTTACACCTTCTCAAGCCACAGGAGGGCCACAGCCTCCCAGGACATGGCTACCCATAAAGATCCAATAGTACAACATCTAGTGACCTGGCCACAGAAGCCTAGTCAAGGAATTTTGGATTTCTTTATAAGCTACTAAGTTTGGGGAGAGCATTCCATGAACAATGACAACAAGAAGGTACATGAATGAGATAAACAGTTAAATTATTGGGTCTGTTGTAGAAGATGTGTCATTGTTTGGGCAACTGCTCATCAAGAAAGAGGAGGGTCACAAGTAATCTACTCTTGTTAAAGGAAGGAGAAGAAGAGGAGGGGGGGAGGGAGAGGGAAGGAAGGAAGAAGGGAAGGAAGGAAGGAATCCTAATTCAATTTTTTTTATTTTCTGAACTAGAAAACACACATTCAGGGACTGGAAAAGCACCAAGGAATCAAGAACACATACTGCTCTTGTGGAAGACCTGAGTTTGTGTCCCAGCACACATACTGGTTGGCACACAACTGTCTGTAACTCCAACTCCAGGGGGTCTGACACCCTCTTCTGGCCCCCAAGGTCACATACAATTTTTATACCATTGTTTATTTCTAATTATGGGTATGTATGTATTCATATGAGCAGAGTGCTCTCAGAGGCCAGAATAGAACACAATGGATCCATTGTAACTAGAGTTACAGAAGGTCGTGACACGTAATGTGAGTGATGGAACTGAACTTCAGTCCTCTGGTAGAGCAATACAGGCTCTTACCTGCTCAGTCAACTCTCCAGCCCAGCACAAACACGTAATTTTAAAAGAAAAAAAAAAAAAAAACTGCTAGATTCCCTATTTTACATGTATCCTTGATTAGAATAAAATTCATATAGAAGGGGAATGTTTAATTAAACATTCATCGATGTTTATGCTATCTTTCAATTTTTAATCTATTTTTCCACTCTAAGAAATGATCACTGTGATATTTTAGAAACACTCCCAAGTTACAAAATTCCTTAGAGTGTTCCAGTGGCAGAGTGGCACGCTCTGACTTGCGAATGGTGACACTCCCCTGATACTTAAAGTGACCACGTTACTTTGGGGAGCTGGTGTGAGCCAAGACAGCTTCCTCCTATTGTCTGTGGCTTTGTATTCTACACTTCTCTCCAAGGAAAGACCATGGCTTCTTAAGAAATGTAACTCTGATGGGTGTGCCATGTGAGTGTGGGAAGGCAAAGGTGCAGAGAGGCAGACAGATCTCTAGAGTTTGAGCTAGCCTGATAGTGAGTTCCAGGTTATCCAAGGCTGTACAGTTAGACCCTGTTACAAAAGCAAAATGAAAGAGGGGCACACAGACAGACAGACAGATAGACACATATATACACACAGAGACACACACATACACACACATCCAGAGAGGGGGAGGAAAGGGGAGGGGAAGGGGAGGGAGGGAGGGGGAGGGGAGGAGGAGAGAGAAGCCTGTGACAGCTCTGGAGAAGAATATGCCACTCCAGAAGAAACATGATAAACAGCCTGGGGAGACAGAAATCTTGGACAAAGGTATGAATTCCTTGCACATGTGAACATACAAGCATAGAGTTCATCTGTTGTAGCACACATGTGTGGTGTGGACTCACCACGGAAGCACGGGCTCAACTCACCAAAGCTCATAATTGTTGCAGCTTACAGTCACGCTTTTACTAATGGTGAAAAGTTGTCTCCAAAAATAAAATCAAAAAGGCAGGAACACGTCTGTAGCTCAAGAACTTGAAGGGGGAGGAAAGGAGGATCCCGAATTCAAGGTTCTACCTAGCTACGTATGGGGTTTTTAGAACAGACTAAGATACGCAGCACCACCAACCCCCAATAAATAATAAATAAATACCAAGGAGGATGAATCTCACGGGACTTTCACTCTCCATTACATGTCCAATCAGTAGGAACTAGATTTCAGTTCTCAACCCATTCCAGAGACATATAGAATACATTATAGAATATGGAATTTGCACAGCACCCCTAAGGCTACCCACATGTGGTCTTCCTAAAGGATTGCCATCTGCATGTGGTTGAAAAGCTCTGAGCTATTCCAGGCATTAGCCAACGAACACCAAACATCTCAGATTTTGAATTCTCTAGAAACCAATCAAGATCTTCTTTGTTCACAGGTGTCTGTCTGCAGGACCTTCAGGAGGTAAACCACCTGTGATTTCTTGGAAATGTCTAAAGGCACACTATCTGTCTAAACCATGTAGCTCACTAAATACAATATCTTCTATTAAAAAAAAAAAAAAAAAAAGCCAGGTATAGTGGCACACACCTGTAATTCTAGCATTTGGGAAGTTGAGGAAGGCACTTGATGCCAGGCAAGGCTGCACAGTTGAGACCCTCTCTCAACAACAAAATCTTAAATTATTAAAACTTGGTAACATGCTCATTAAAGCATGTTATGTGACACATACACAGTAATTGATTTTTAATGGTTTTTTTTTTTTTTTTTTTTGAGAATTTACCATGGAAAATGGGGCCGATAAGGAAGAAGTTACAGATCAAACCGAATACCCACATGAGGGTGTCAATAGTTGTGCAAGCTGAGTGGCAGGTACCCAAGAGCTTTTCTTCTGCCCTCTAGTCATTTGTGTGTAAACATTTCCATAGTGCAAAGCTACCCGCAAAATAGCTTGGTGTGTGTGATGCATGTTCAGGGTAAATGAATTATGGAAGCAAGCAGCTCATAAGTGGGTGTTTGCCAAGGGAAACACTGCCAGGTACAAGAACAGATTCTAAAGGCTGGGATTCCACCCTGGCATCTGTTCTACCATATGCGACCATCTGCTTCATATCACAGACAGCAAAGCATTTCAATAGGAAGTGTCAGAGGCGACTCCTAATCAGAAACCAATTACCTACATGTGCTGTCAGCCCAAAGCAGATTAGAAACTCCTGGGCAGAAGTTAATGGAAAAACCACAAAACCGCAAGACAGGTACACATTCTAATGAGGGCGGTTCCCTGCTGAGACTTTTACCGGCTCTGATATCTTAAATATTTAATTAAAAGAAAAAAACAAGAGGATATAAGACAAGAGATGTTGAGAAAAATGTTCAGAGGTAAGAATAAGAGTTTGAGAAACAAAGACGCTTGAATGAGAGACTCGGTGGTGTTTAGGTCCCCTAAGCATAAAGGATCCACCCAGGGACTCTGTTGAGTAAAACCTGTTTTACACCCAAAGGGCTCGTGGCCAAAAAGACAATGCACACAGGTTGCAATGCACAAGCAATACAAGGCTTTTTTCCCCAGATTAAAATAAACCTCAGATACTCATAAGATCAAGCACTACAGCTAGTTAGGACATCGGGAAAGACTGTAGATGGAGCCCATTAGTGTGCTGTGAGATCAAAGTCTCCCAGTTAAAGATGCCCTAGCAGTTAAAGGAGCTGGCCAGCAGCACAAGCTTAAGCAGGAAGCTGAAAGACAGGAGCAGCCAGTGTGACTCACAAAAGATATTAAGAAGCAGTTTGGTGCAAGCTGAACACCCAGTAAAGGACGGTTTGCTGTGTTCACATGCCATAGGACCTTCTAGGGGCTTCTTGAAAGGAACACAATCTATGCCTCTTATGAGATGGTCGGGGGCTGGGTGTGAAATCTAAAACTTATATGAGGCACAATACAAAGATGGAAAATTAGGGAGGCATAAGAGGAAATGGAGCCCCTGTGGGAGACTCTGCAACCTGGCTGATGCCTCTGACCAGAGAAAGTCAAGAGTTACAGCAGAGACAGGAGAGATGGTTCAGCAGATAGGGGGGAGGCACTGGGTGCTTTTCCACAGGACCCAAGCTGGGTTCCCAGCACCCACACAGCAGCTCACAACCATGGCTATCTCTATTTCTGAGTGATAAGACTGAGTGATCTGATGCCTTCTTCTGACCTCTTCATCTACCAGTTACACATATGGAGAACATACATGTGTCCAGGCAAAACATTCCTATGCATTAAATAAATGTAAACAAATAGTACAGCACAATTAACACTCACTGTGAAGGATGCATAGAGAAATAATATTCCTTTTATACGGATATATTTTGTTAAAACTACACTCATCCATGTTTAAGGCCTAAACCTATACCACCTTACTACTGTCCTAGATATTAGAAATATCAGATATAAGACTAAATCTTTGTTTATAGTAAGAATATTAACTTCTCCTTCTAAATCCTTTTAACCCAGAGTCTTACCTTATCAGCTGTGATCCTGTCCAATGCAAAGCAACCACCCTAGGATCTCATTTACACTCCTTAGCTATTCTTTGAGGTGCAGTGTCAGAAGTCTACCAAAATGGTATACATGGGTAATTAGTTTTAAACTTTTTTTTTTAATGTATGCGTTTTGTCTGCATGTATGGATGTTCACCACATGTGTGTCTAGTGGCCATAGAGGTGAGAAAAGGGTTGTTTCAAATGCGTTGAAACTAGAATTATCAGAGAGAGTTGTGAGCCTCCATGTGGGTGCGGATAATTCACCACCAGTCCTCAGAGAACCAACGTGAGTTCTCACAGGTCCTGAGCCACGGTTCTAATCTCTATATGGTTGTTCTGCAAAGACACTTAACTGTGACTCTTCAGAAATCCATATCCATACTCCTGTGTTAGTTTTTTCTTTCATAAGCTCCAACTCTGCTTCACACTGGCGTGCCTAAAATCTTTTTTCTAAAGCCAAACAAGAATCTGACTTCATTTAAGTTTAGGTATCTAAAAACTTGAAGAAACTCTCCATTCTGATGCAAGGGATAGCAGGTAACTGGGTAATCTCCACAACCAGTGTGCTTTTTTACAGAGTCTAGGTCCTAGGGTGTCAAAAGTGCGGGATAACATCAGCTATTACCTGGGTATCCATCCCATGTGCAGTCACCAAAGGTAGACGCTGGTGTGGATGCCAGGAAGTACATGCTGACAGGAGCCTAATCTAGCTGTCTCCTTAGAGGTCTGCCAGACCCTGATATATACAGAGGCGGATGCTCACAGCTAACCATTGATCTGATCAAGGGGTTCCCAATGGAGGAGTGAGAGAGAAGACTGAAGGAGCTGAAAGGGTTTGTGGCCCTATGGGGAGAGCCACAATACCAACCAACCAGAGCTCCCAGGGTCTAAACCACCTGCCTGGGAACACATAAGGAGGGACCCATAGCTCCAGCTGTATATGTAGGAGAGGATGGCCTTGTTGGGCATAGGTAGGAGAGGAGGTCCTTGGTCCTGTGAAGGCTAGATGCTCCAGTGTGGGGGAATTCAAGGGCAGGGAGGTGGAGTGGGTGGGTGGGTAGATGGGGGCACACCCTCATAGAAGCAAGAGGAGGGGAGATGAGATGGGGGTTTCTGGTGAGGGTGGGGGAAATGGGGAAAGAGGATAACATCTGAGATGTAAATAAAATATCCAATTAAAAAAAAAAAGAAAAGAAAGTAAAAAGAAAGAAGGTGGGTGGGTGGGGACACTTCTTAGTGAGCCCGGCAGGTGGCTCATGTTGAGGCTTAGAACCAGTTTGCTCCCAAGGAAGCAGTGCTCTCACAGGAGGCCTAGGTTATCAAACCAGCTCTCAGAGGGCTCTGGAACCCTCCAGTAGCTCAGGAAGACTCTCTGACTCCACATCTCTTTAAATTCAACCTTGTAATTGAGCTAATGAAAGGCTGCTTGCAAAATTACTTGGCATTAATATACAGAGCATAAGGATCTTGAACGTGCATGGAGTTCTCCTCCAGATTCAGCTAACAGACACCCACTAGGCCCTCCAGCTGCAGGGAGGGTAACAATGTGTCCCTCACCATACAACTCTGGGAAGGGAAGCACCACAAGGACTTCTAAAAAGGGGAACATTATAAAAAAAATGATTATATTATTAGCAAATGAAAGGAGGGAGCATGATAGTTCACCAGAGCTCCTATACAGGTGAAGAGACTTGACACACAGCACAGCGATGGCAGTGTGCATTGTTCTGAGTCAGTAATTTCATTCTTAGAATCAATAGATAAAATTGGATATTAAGATAAATATTGTCATATACATAACTATTGTGTGGTAATTATCTAGAAAAACAAATTAAATATTCAAAAGGAACAATTATATAAACATTATGTCATGATATCCATGAAAAGAACATGCTAGTCATTCAGTGTTTGATATATTAATATAAGGAAACATTTTTTTTCCTTAAACCAGTAAATAGCCAGACAATGGTGATGCACATCTTTAATCGCAGAACTCAGGAGGCAGTAGCAGTCATATCTCTATGTTTGCGGCCGGCATGGCCTGCAGAGCGAGTTCCAGGACAGCCAGGGCTACAGAGAACCCCTGTCTCAAAAACCCAAAACAAAACAGTAAAGAACTGTATTTAGTGTGACCTGCAAATTCATTAGAGATTTTAGGAGATTTCAAGATTCCAGTCATTGATAACAGAGTTTGAAAGGACTAGATTCTATTCGCAGCACCGAGGGGGAAAAAGAAAATACAAAATGGTATGCAATGAGATTTCAATCTCTGTATTAAAGGTAAGAATTTGTTCTTTAAAACACACATACGAAGCTTTCCTTTCCAAAACTACACATTTAATCTCTAGTGCGGTTTGCTTACTGAACCAACTCCTTAACCAAATCTGTCACACAGAGACATACACATAACTTCTCTTTTTTATTTTAAAAATAAATCTTGAGGTTGGAAAGATAGATTAACAATTAATAGCACACATTGAGCAGCTGAGTGTGGGTCCCAGAACCCACTTCAGGCAGCTGACAATGGCTTTTAACTCCAGTCCCAGAGAAGCACATGCCTCTGGCCTCCAAGAGCACTTGCACTCACATGCACACACATGTACACACATGTACACACGCATACACAGACACACATGCAAACACACATACACATACATGCAAACACACACATACACACATATGCAAACACACACATACATACACACACATGCAAACACACACATGCACATACACACACACACATGCACACATATGCAAACACACACATACATACACACACACATGCAAACACACACATGCACATACACACACACACACGCAAACACATACATGCACACACGTATAATTTTAAAAATAAGTTTTTTAGAAATACTCTTTTTGACTAAATATTCTGGCCTCTGAAAACAAATGTAAGAAAGAACTGAGGATGCCAAATTTTGTGGACACAGGGATTGTCACCCCAGGGTCCATCCCACTGTTTAGCTTCAAACCACCCACCCTCCCAGGTCATCCTCTGAGTACAGCACTGACAGTCACATCCTCCAGACAGCATAGCGGTGACATTAGCGCCCTGAGAAGAGCACAATACCTGGGTCTCTCAGTTACTGTCCCCAGCATTTTCAGTGTGAGCACCGTGCAGTCACCATACTGTATCTATCACTACAGCATCAATACAAAGCAATTTAAAAGAACAAAAATGAGCACATAGGGATGGAGAGATGGCTTGGAATTTAAAAAACACCTGCTGGTCTTGCAAAGGGCCTGGGTTCAGTTCCCAGCACCCACATAGTGGTCCACAACCATATATTTCTCTAGATTCAGGAAATCCACCATCCTCTTCTGAGCTCCACAGACATCAAGCATGCACACGGTGTACATATTATATATACATGCAGGAAAAATACTTATATGCATAAAATAAATAAATCTTTTTCTTTAAAAAAAAAAAAAAAAAACTGTTCAGAAACAGAACACACCAAAACGGAGAAAGGAAAACCACATGGGTCCGTCCAACCCACACATTTCTTGAGGCCACTTGCTGGCTTTCCTTCAGTGTGAGGCTGAGGTCAGGCAGGGAACATTTTCCACACTGACTCTTTCTTGTTAATTCCCCAGCGTGCCTTATGAAGCAATAGGTGCTTAGTCAAAGACACACAAGTTTGGGCTGGTACACGAGAAGATCTGATAGAAACGAACATCCTGTCCTTTTAGGTGGAAACAAAGGAGTTTTTCAACATTGTCTAAACTCAGCCCCAGCTTCCTGGAGCTTTACAAGAACGAACCAAAATATACTGATGAGCTGATAAAAGATGATGACCTCTGGAGTATCATCTCACTCTAGGGAAAAGAAGAGCTGGGGTGCTTTACAGAGACAAGTACCAGGGAGTTCAGTCTGGAAGGCAAGACTGTCCAACTTCACCCCCCTGAGCCAGAATAACACACGGACCACTCGGTCAAGAGCAACGGCTTCTGTAACAACTCTACAGTACAAATACACAAAACAGCTCCTTCAATAAGGGACTCTAACACGTAGCATAAAGGAGACTCTATATAGGCCCACAGAAATGAAGTGTGTCAACAATAATGGATTTAAATACAAACAGACCCTCAAGTGTGTGCTGTCATTGAGTCTGACCCTACTCTATCCAGACAGCTGATCGCTCTGAAATCTCTATATGCTGCAAAGACTCAGTGTTGTGCTGGCTCTTAGTCAACCTGACACAAACTAGAGACACCATCGAAGACAGAACCTCAACCGAGAAACTGTCTCCATCCCACTATCCTCCAGGCGTGTCTGTGGGGTATTAATTAGTGATTGGTGGGTTCAGTCACTGTGAGCAGTGCCAGTCCTGGGCACAGCGAGCAAGAGCAAACTGAGAAAGCCAGTAAGCATTAATCCTGCATGGTCTCTGTTTCAGTTCCTGTCTCAGGTTCCTGTCCTGACTCCATCACTCAATGACGTCGTGAGACCTGGGAATCAGAAAATAAAATGAATCCTTTCCTTCTCAACTTGTTTTGGATTAGTGTCTTATCACAGACACAGAAAAGCAAACCAGGACAGAAACTATTACCAGAAACATGGGGTGTTCCTGTGAGAGACCCAAGCACATGAGGCATTCCTGTGAGAGACCCAAACACATGGGGTATTCTTGTGAGAGACCAAAGCACATGGGGTATTCCTATGAGAGACCCAAGAACATGGGGTGTTCCTGTGAGAGACCCAAACACATGGGGTATTCCTGTGAGAGACCAAAGCACATGGGGTATTCCTATGAGAGACCCAAGCACATGGCGTATTTCTGTGGGAGACCCAAGAACATGGGGTGTTCCTGTGGGAGATCAGACCACATGGATTTTTATGTCTTGAACTGTTTTGTGAGAGGAGTTTGGCACTCTGGGTTAAGAAAGGCCTTTGAATGCTCAGACCTGAATGGGCTGTTATGGGAACTTGAAGGCAGAAACGTTGAAAAAGATACAGATGATAGAGGTCCCGCTTGTTAAGTTTCAAAGGGAAGCTAAAACTATCAGAGTCACTTATGTGGTATTTTGGATTAAAAATCTATGGAAGTGAAACATGTGCTTTACTGGGAAAACAGGTGCTGGTCAGCTGGGGCTGAAGAATCATCTGTGATGAATAAGAGACCAGCATCACCAAGATGAAATCTCCGATGGAGTACTTCCTCAGGGTCCGCTCAGATAAGCTGTGGTTCAGACGGGGCTGAACTTGGCAATGTGTTAAGGTTCTTCCACGTGGCTCTAGTTCCGGTGGGCATGGAGGATGCAGGATTGATGGGGTTGTCGGGGAAAGCTGAGACTTGCCAGGAGTTCCTGAAGAGAAGCCATTGATGAAGGTGCAGCCACAGCTGCAGTGGAGACCCCAGAATATTGGTCACACCAGGAACGTGGAGGGACCACCAAGGACAGTGGTGAGTGAAGAGTGAAGCCAGCCTTAGCCTACAAGACAGATGATGTGTCGAGGATGGATGTCAGAGCCGAAGAAATGATCTGTCTGAGCTCTTTGGAGTCCAGTGATCACGAGTAAGCACCAAACATAAGATTTTTGTTTATTAATGATTGATGTGGAAGGGCCTAGACCACTGTGGCTGGTACCACACCTAAGAAGGTAGAGGCAGGCTAGCAAGTTATGAGAAGCAAAGCCAGTAAGCCACCTTCCTCCATGGTCTCCACTTCAGCTCCTGTCTTGGCTTTCCCTGATGATGAACTACAACCTAGAACCCACATCAACCCTTTCCTCCCCAAGCAGCTTTTTGGTCAGTGTTTTATCATAGCAACAGAAACAAAATTAGGATACAGCGCCCACAGGTGAGGAATTTCTTAAAGGAGTTGGTGGAAACATCTGTGTGTATCTCCGGGAGCATCTGCACTGAAGTGCTACCAGAACCACACTAGAGGGAATATTTACATGACATTATAAAACCCATGCTCATGTGTAAGTGCACACTGTTTGTACATATGTGAGGGTGTGGGTTTCTTGCTGCTGGTAAAGGTAGAAGACAAACAATTTGGGCCAGCAACAATGTAAACTAGCTGCAACAAATGTAACTTACACCTTTGAGAAAAAAGAAAAAAAAAAAAAATCATATCATGACACTTGGAAAAAATAAACATTCTAAAAACTCCATTATATTAAAATAGGAATAGAAAATAAGCCACACAGTCTGGTGCACATCCTTAATAACTCTAACATAATTTTAAAAGTATATATTGATTAATTTAGCAAGGCTATCCTTTATATGGAGTGGACAACTAGTACTTTTCAATCATCCTAAATATTGACATAAAGCAATTGACAGGGCAGAATATCTCTAAAAGCACAGGCAGCAAGTGGGAAAGGATGTGGGGATCATAAGAATCATGTGACAAAAGATATTAAAATCAGACTATTTTAATCCTCACCAGGCCTGTTCTCTTTATTAGTAATTGTCCTATGCCGCCCCCTTATTTAAAATGCCTATTTTTAGATATTTCTCTAGAAGAGAGATAATCAGGATTGAGGTTTTTCCCAAAAGACAACTTCGTTCCTTGCCTAAGATTACTCCTATAAGCATATAAAGTCACGTGACATCAAATTGTTACATGCATTGCAGCTTAAATTACCAGCTAGGCATGCACAACCGTGGCAGAACAGCAGAGGCAGAAGCAAAGAGATCCCCTTGAGTTCAAGGCCAGCCTGACCCTCATGGCAAGCTCCAGGCTAACAAAAACTACATGATGAGACACTGTCTCAAAACAAACAAAAACACTAACTCACTTTCTATATCATTCACAAATATTTGTTCCTTGTTCCTTGTTTTGTTTGGAGGTTTATGGGGGTTTTGGTTGGAGGAGGTTGTTTGTTTTTATTGTTGTTGTTGTTGTTATTGGGGTGGTGTGGTGGTGGCATAGTACATGTGTGTAACTATCAAAACAAAACAAACTACAATAATTTTCCAGGGTCTAGTCAAACTGGCAACTTGCCAAGTCCTTTGGAAAGACTGTCAACATTCGTGAATCTGTAACATTGGGCAGAATGGAGAGTATTTCATTTCTAATACCTTGGTAAACAAGGGAAGTATATAGAAAATGGCATCTGCTCTCACCTCAATATTCAGAAGACACTAAAACCTAGTCATACAGAATTTATTCCTACCATCGAAGTATGCAATGTATTCCCACTGCAGAACCTGCTGCCCCCAGCCAAACAGGTTCTTCACCTTAAAACTTAGCAGAGAGGTGTTTTCTCAGGCCCCACCCCAAGCCTGTGGGATAAGATCTCCACCTTCACAATGGTGGGAGGAGAGAAAGAGTACTGTAGGCTCTGACCTCCACAGGTGTGTACACACACACACACACACACACACACACACAGAGTAAAGAAACAAATGTTTAAAAAAATAAAAGGGTCTGTTTTATTTATTTTTCTAAATGAGGCCAAAATTCCCACTAAATGACAGGTCTGTCCCCAGTGTGAGCTATGCTCTGTGGTTTCTCAGAAGCTTACCCATCTGTGATTTTGGAGGACTTAAGTTGAACTAAGGCTGCAGATTATTGGTACCCATTCCATCTCCACCACTGTAAAAATAACCAAACCCTTATTTTTAGGGTTTCTGTGCCCTTTCCAGACCATCTTTCAAAGACTAAGAATGCCATCTCTTCAAACATCCTGGATTCATCTCCTCCTCCACCATTCCAAAAAAGGAAGGAAGCCTCATATCTCCCAAACTCACTCTGTGCACTACACCATCAAGGCCATTCAAATTTGTCCTGACCTACAACCTATTACTCAAATGCTGCACAATACACAACACCAAGTCCAACATCTTCTGTGAAGACTTCTTTGATCAGGCAAAGGCCAGAATTCTCTGTGTCCTAGAACCCTTGGGTGAATTCATGTTCAGAACACCCAGCTAGCCTTTACTTGTCATGCTAAGTCTTAGCAAGGTAGGGGCTGTATTTTGAATCCTATTACTGACTATCACAACATGGGATTAATAAAGATACTAGGAATGACTATTTAACCCTGCAAGACAGCTGAATTGGTCCCTGAAGGAGACCTGACATTCAGGAATCCTGCCTCAAAAGATCCCTGCCCGAAAAGATCAAATCAGTGCTAGTACCCCCACATTGGCACCTCACAAAGTGTCTGGAGCCCAGTAATGCTTGACATGTTTGCTGAATGAGAGACTGAAGGAAAAGTATCAGGACCACTCAAGTACCAGCCCATTATAAGTGGGAAGGCAACAGAATTTCAAAATGTTGTACCAAAATATATTCTTTATAAAGTAAATTTCAGTTTCCTCTACTTTAATAAAGAAAACTGTATAAAGAATACGTGTAACTGAAAGGCCAGCAGCACAGGGAGCGCATGGAGCCTTTTCATGACTAAGATGCACTACAAATGCATGAAAAAGCATTTGTGCAAATTTCAGCATTCATCTAAAAACATGTGATCTCAATTAGTGGGAGCTATATGTGTCTGGCACATCCAGACTAGAGAAAAAGACATAAACTGTTGTACATTTCTTAAAAGCATGAGTCAATAGGTTGTTTGTAAACCGGTCTTTAAATACTGATCTCAACTGACAATACCAGTATAAGAATACTACTTCCGGGGCTGGAGAGATGGCTCAGCCGTTAAGAGCACTGAATGCTCTTCCAGACATCCTGAGTTCAGCTCCTCAGCAATCACATGATGGCTCACAACCATCTGTAATGGGATCTGATGCCCTCTTCTGATGTGTCTGAAGACAGCTACAGTGTAGTTATATAAATAAAAATAAATCTTAAAAAAAAAAAGAATACTACTTCCAATATCTATATAGATCTATACAGTATCTATACAGATGATACAATGTATACATAATGACGCAAAGTGTATACAAAGTATATAAAATGTATAATGTTTTTGAAATTAAGTGTAAAGAATCAAAAGAATTAGATGACTTAAAGAGTCTCTCTAAAATTCTTAAGGAAAAAAATTATTTCTACATGGTTCCATAGCTTGTATTCTCAATGGTGGGTAAGGCTGCAAAAAATGCCTCTGTAAACAGTGGACACCAACTGGGACAGACTTTTCACCAAAATTACTTCTTGTTCAATCCAAGGCATAGAGAAAAGTTGTACCCACAGATAGAGCACACAAACCCGGCAGTGTATCAGACACCCTCATCATCTCTTTCCAACATCCAACCGTGGGCTTGTCAATCCTTACTGCTTCCTTCACATTAATAAAGAGCCTAATCACAAACACAGTAAAATGAAAACAAACCTAGAAGCTCTCTGTCCCTCACAAAGAGGGTCTGAATCCTCTCACCTCAACCATAACATCCCACACTGTTCTGCACACAGGGCTCTTGACTTTGTTCTTTTTTTCTCGATTACCCCAACATAACCTTTTTCAATTTGCTAAACAATTCTTGTGCCCATTTAATGGTTGCGTGTTATTCGTTCTGATAGGCAAACTATAACAGACTTGACTGGCCCTTTGAAGTTATTCTGATTTTTTTTAATTAAATAATGCTAAATTGGATAGCCTAACCTATTGTGCTGATTAGATTTTTGCCAAGGTTCTGGGAAGAAGGAATTTCAACTGAGGGACTGTGTTTATCAGACTGGCCTATAGGGAAGTCTGTGTGGGTGACTGGTAATGGGTGCTGCTACTCCTAGGCAAGTAGTCCTTATAGGTGACATATATCGGTATGTATGAAAGCCTAAAGGAACAAGCCAGTATGCAGTGATCCTTCAATGTCTCTTTTCCCTTCCTACTTCCATAATTCTACCCTGAGTTCCTGCCCCCAATTTCCATTTATAAAAGACTGTAAGCTTTAAAATAAGCCCTTCTTTTCTTATGTTGGTACCGCACTAAAAAACCACACAATTGCCTTTTCCTTGCGATACAGAATATTCCAAAGGACTGAAAGAAAATATATATTCATATCTTTACCTATTTTGTAATATCGCTAAGTTACATTCCAATGGATATGCGCAGTCACTAAGGATATGGCCAGCAGTGTGGAAGGCGGAAAAAAACAGCTTGCTGAAACTTTGAAAATATGAACAGCTTGTGATTCACCTCTATCAATTTAATAGGATAATATTGTCATTTCTGAGTCTTTGAATACTAGACTAGATACTGGTCATATCTTAGTCTGGGTTACTATTGCCATGATGAAACACCATGACCAAATACAACTTGGGGAGGAAAGGGTTTATTGGGTTTACATTTCCATATCACTGTTCATCACTGATGAAGTCAGGACAGGAATTCATATGTGGCAGGAACTCAAGCAAGGTAGGAACCTGGAGGCAGGAGCTGGTGCAGAGGCCATGGAGGACTGTTCCTTACTGGCTTGCTTCCCGTGACTTATTCAGCCTGCTTTCTTATAACACCCAAGATCATCAGCCCAGGGTGGCACCATCACCAATGGGCTGGGCACTCCCCACAGGTGTCATTAATTAAGAAAATATCCTACAGGCTTGCCTGCAGCCCCAGCTAGCTTATGAAGGGAGGCATTTTCTTGATTGAGTTTCCCTCTTCTTGGAAGATTCTTGCTGTGTCAAGCTGTCATAAAACCTGCCAGTACAGTCAACATTTTGTGGGGAGCCTCTGGTGGTTAATTCATTCCACTGCTAACTGCTTATTTGAGTCCTTTGGGCAAACACTCTTGAGCTCTTAATGTTCTCATCAATTTGATGGAGGCCAAGTGCCCCATAAGTGCTCTGCACTTTCAATTAGAAGCTTTCATATTAGAATAATATAGAGTTAATTCTATTACTGATCAGTTGGCTAAATGTTCAGAAGTAAAGACATCAGAACTCCCACATCCATGAAATAAAATATGCTTTACTTTAAGCCAGCAACTCTCCATGTGACTGGACGCAACCCACCCTTCTCGGCATTACTTTCCAACAGAGCAAACTCCATCGTAAAAAATCAGTGGTCACCATGTATACTAGCTGGAATGAGAAAATGGGATTTATACAGAAATTTGATCAATAGCAATTCTTGTTTGACTGGGAAAAGAACTAGGCTTCAATTTTTCTTATTAGAGAAGGATAACCCTAAACGCTACAATGGGCTGATAAAATGTATCATTTCACCACATATATCTGGCCACAGAATTTACAACTGCCTAGAGTCACATTGTACACAGGTGTGGCTAACAGGAAACAAATGTTAATATAAAACTAAATTTAAATGGAAACCATTTAAACAGCACAGGGCATAGGCACTTGCATATTTTCACAACAGTGTGTCTCTCACAGAGCACAGTCCTGCCCCTTCAGTGCAAGAAGACCTTGCTGCTTCCATCGAAAACCCACTGAGGCCTAAAAGAAACAGCTCAGGCCTACACTTAAAGGAATGTTGTATGAAAACCAGTACAAACTATGTCTCAGCATACACTGGTACTTGGGTTAATGAGAAATAAATTTGTATGACACAATGCAAAAGAAGTGGAAATATAAAAGCAACCAGAAAACAGAAACCAGCAGTCAAAACCACAACACAACTCCACACACACACACACACACAGTTCACATACTGACAAGGCACCCCTCTCAAGACTCAGATTAAAAGTAGCTGCATGTGCATATCTGTCACTGCTAAGCAATTCTACCAAGTACTAGTGGCCAGACTTCAGAGTACTGACTTTGCAGGAAGTGATGTAACGATACACATATTTTGCTTTCATATACCAAATTTCAGAAACACCTGGAAACTGCCCATTTTTGATGGAGACAGTGGGAAGGCAGAAGTCAGCTTCTCAGCAACTGTGTTTCAAAGGCAAGTGCAAATGATAAAAGAATCCCTAGATTGTTGGGTGATAGTGGCAATTTTTTTTCATTTATAACAAATTTATAGATGTTCTGATTAGACATGCTGGCATGCATATATATATATATATATAATATAATATATATGAAATATTCATAAATCAATGTCCTTTTAAAATGCATTTTATGAGGAACCTGCAGAGCATGCCCTCCAAGTTGGGGAATCACATTCTAAGTAATTCTAAGTAATATATTAATTTATTATATGAAATGAGAAACACCAGGGTAGGAAGCACACGTAAGAAGGTAATTTTGGATTTTCTTCATTTTTAACTCTACCTGTCCTCAGGAAGGTTGATTTGAAAAGTAACAAAATGTTTCAGAAGAGAATTTACAACTTGTGGTCATAAATGCTTTTTTCTGCACTGTTTCTCTACAGTCTGCTTCTGGAAAAGCTTATGGTCTCTGAGAAGCATCCGAGTCTGAAGTAGGGATCCTGCCTTTGAGAATACCATCACTATACTGCATGCTCATGCCTACTGGACCTCTTTGGTTCTTCCATGGTTCAGTATCTTTTACCAGCAGGAAAGAAGGATGTTTGTAACCAACATGTAAAGCTTTTAAGAGAGGCAGCAGCTTGAGCAGCTTGTTACTTGAATTAGCAATCCCTCCCTTACTACAGGCTCCATGTTGAAGGATGCTTTGGTGCCATGATGGCTTTCTGTTGACCTCTTATTCTTCTCCAGGTTCAAGTTTTGTCCATGCAGGTCACCTGAGCCCCAACTCTACACATAGCACCCTTAGGCTAACCAGAAATCCCTCTGACTTAAGAGATCTGCTCCAGAAAGGAGCAATGTGGAGTTTGCCAAGGCATGTTATAACTCTAAATTATGTGACTTTAAACCAGTGGGACCATCAGAAACAAATCTCTTCACAGAACCCAGGCTAGGCTGCCAAGTATCAACTGTTCTAAGAGCTTGCAAGAAGACACGGCGCAGGGGAGAGAAAGAAACGGGAAAGCAGGGTCTGAGGAGATCTCTCAGTCACTGAAGTGCTTATCACACAAGCACTGAGCACCTGAGCTCAGAACCCCAGTGGCCATGTAAAAAGCCAGGTATGATAGCATGTCTGTAATCCCAGTGCTGGAGGAATGGAGGACTAGGACTGGAAGGTTCCTGGGGCTCACTGGCCAGTTAGCCAAATCAATGAGCTCCAGATTCAATAAAACTGTAGCTCAAAAACAAACAAACAAACAAAAAACAACAACAAAACTAAGCCAGGGGTGGTACATACATTTAATCCCAGCATTTGTCAGGCAGAAGCAAGAGTAGATCTTTGTGAATTCAAGGCTAGCCTGGTCTATATAGTGAGTTTCAGGCCAGCCAGGGCTAACTAAAAAGAAAAGAAAAGAGGAGAGGAGAGGAGAAAGAGAGGAGAAGAGAGGAGAAGAGAGGGGAAGAGAGGGGAAGAGAGGGGAAGAGAGGGGAAGAGAGGGGAAGAGAGGGGAAGAGAGGGGAAGAGAGGGGAAGAGAGGGGAAGAGAGGGGAAGAGAGGGGAGGAGAGGGAGGAGAGGGGAGAGAGGGAAGGAGGAGGGGAAGGAGAGAGGGGAGGAGGAAGGAAGAGGAGGGGGGGGGGAAGGGAGGGGAGGAGGGCAATTGAGGGAGACACAACATCTTCTCCGGCCTCCACAAGTACATGCACACACTTGCACATACACACACTACAAAAAAAGAAGGAAAACATAAAAGAAAAAAAAGGACAAGAAAAGGAGACTGAGGCAGCACAGCCTTAGAGTCTGCTGCTCAGGGACCAGAGAGGCCTAGGCCACAGTGACAAAAGCTGAGGCTAATCGAGCACAGAGCCACCCCCTGCAGGGCTTAGGAAAGTTCCAGAAGCAGGTATCTTGCCCACAAGAGTGTGTGGCAGGGGAGAAGCGAAAATCCAAGAAGTCTAGGGATAAAAAGCACCAGCATCCGAGCAATGAATCTGGTTGGCTGGGATTTAAACAATAGACCTGAGAACCCCAAGAGTGGGCACACAGCCAAGGAGGCTCTACAGAACACCCTGTCAGAAAGATAAATCCCAGAATTCCCTGATGCTCAGGAGCAAGTGTTTCTTTAGCAGGCAGAGGGAGAAAATTTGCTTTAAGAAACACTGCAGTGTGAAGGATATTCCAGTACTGTAAACCTATGGCTTTTCTCTTGTCTCTTGCAAGCTAAGAATCTTCAAGCTAGAGGAGCAATATGTGAAAAGAAAATTAGAAACTGCTCACACCCTCACCCCAACAACACACCCACCCAATTAAGGCTAAAGATTCCAGCATCTCAGCCGTTTGTATCATTTCCAGCTGTAAGGCACTCCACTGTACCCAAGAAATGCAAGCTACTCTATACCAGGGGCTCTATACTCAGGACTGGAAGGCCTTCACACAGACTCCGCCCAAATCTGCCTCTCTGCACAGTGTGACATCTGCCATCAGCCTAAGGTGTAAAGAAAGCCTTCCTAGCGCTGGAGACATGGATGGCCCTGCAGTAAGAGCACTTACTAGAGGACTTAGAGGACCCAAGTTCAGTTCCCAGCACCAACAGGGTGGCTCACAATTATCTGCTGCTATGTACATGGTGCATATACACACATGCAGGCAAAACACTTGTACACATAAAATAAATCTAAAATAATTTTTTATTAATTAAAAAAAAAAAAGAAAGCCTTTGTGTGTCCCCACGTGGAACCTGTGCATGTATCTCCTGCCGCACTGGCCACCGTGTGGGCAACTCACCCTGGACTGGGAGTTCTGAGGACATCCTTCTAGAACATCCTCCTTTGCCAGACCCAGGAACACAGCAGGAGACATTCATTAAACATTGGTTAATTAATTGGTGTTTTGGAGGATGAGGACAGAAGAAACAGATCCATGCTGTCACCCATAATGCTCCAGGGAGTTTCTCTAATTTTAGAGACGGCACTCTTAAAACCAGGATTTGTGGCTTCGATAATGAAAAGAATTTCAGGACAAGGCCCTACAATGCACAACTGGGGTTTAATAAATATATTCCAACAAAGACTTAGGCAGCAGGATTAAGAGAAAGAAAGATACTCAGAAGATGGTTAAGACAAACCACCCAAGAGCATGCTTTTCTCCCCAGAGAAAATCCAGGCTATCTTTGCAATAGATACATGTGGAATGGTGATGGGATTTGAAGCTACTATCTTCAAAGAGTCTCAAAGGAACCTAAGTAAGATCAGCGGGTGGTTGTGGAGGGACCTCTGATTGCAACCGATAAGGTAAAAGCCTAACACTGGAAAGTAACAAGATAGGATATCTTCACTATCAATCAAAGCTGTCTTGTCTAAGGTCTCAGAAGTCTGCAGAAAGGAATGAGATCAAACCCAAGGTCATATATACATGGTGCTTAAGCCTGGCTCACTGGTTTTTGGTTTTTGTTTTATGTGTCTTTTTTTAACATATAAAGGAATATTACTTTTATGTCAGCAACGTTCACAGCAAACAGTTTCGGCACAGTAAATTGTGCTAAAATTCTTGATTCTCAGTTTGGAAGAAGCTTCCACCAGACTGGGGGTTAGGGACTCCTCTGCTTCCCAAACCCAAATAACTTTCGCTATCCTTCTAGCCTTCCTCAAACCAAGGACAGGTTCTCCTTGGGGTAGGAAAATCAAGACAAGCACTGTGCCACCTCTCGCAACAGCTGGGAAAGGAGTTCGGCTCAAACAAACGGTGCAGAGCTGGGTTGAAGCTTTATTCTCTAATACTTCCTTACAAAATGAAAAGGGAGAGGCACAGCTCTGCAACTGCATGGCCTGGGGAGGCTCGCTCATGGGTGTAGCAGCCATGTCGCCTGCAAGCCTGCAAGCCTTAATGCTTCTCTGCCTTAGGAACAGCAGAAAGCAGAAAGCAACAGGTTCTAGTGAAACCTGAGGCTCTAGAAGAATGAAAGTGAGAACAAACACTGTGCCCATGACTCCTGACCCCATCTTGGCCAGAGAATGAAAACTTGCCTGTTTAAAATATGGCTGTAAAATGTAAAAAAATTATATACATATACACGTATATGTATACATGTATGTGTGTATATATAGATACATTGTGTGTGTGTGTTATAAAATATACATAAATTACTACAGAATTACATGTGGTAGTAAATTGGATAGTGTTCCTTGCTGGGACCACACTAAAAAGAAAAACTAGCAACTGTTCATATTGGCGGACATTGAAGTGTTTCATCACTGAACCCAAAGTTGAAATAAAACTTCTTTAAATTTCACCAAGTGTGCAGCTTCACCTACCATATTTAAGTTCTATGTTGTCTCAAATGGGGAGAGGGAGGAAGGGCCTGAAAGAATATTGGTTGCTTGTGAGAGGACCAAGCAGTTTTCCGTCTGCTGAATTCTAAACCCTGGACCTAGCAATTTCTAAGTCAGAGTCAGAATTGTTGGATTTTGAACACTGGGCTAGGCACAGGCAGAAAGTAATCGCTGTTTCAATGAACTTGTGTGGTACAAGCCAGCAATATTGCAACGGTGCCTTAATTTCATCCTGGGTATCGATCACAGTCACACATGCCTATAGTCCCAGCTATTCGGGAGACTGAGACAGGAGGACTGCTTGAGTCCAGGAGTTCTGGGCTGTAGTGCACTATGCCGATCGATCTGATCCAATCCGATCCGATCCAATCCGATCCGATCCGGTGTCCGCACTAAGTTCGGCATCAATATGGTGACCTCCAGGGAGCGGGCGGTGGAGGGGAGACCACCAGGTTGCCTAAGGAGGGGGCAAGCAGCCCCTTTTATAGTAGGTCAGGCCTACCTGGCTGTTGCCAGGTAACTGTGGGCCAGAGCTTAGACAGAATGCTAACCTTATTTCTGTACAAGGAGCCTATAACGTCAATGTTGCTAAATGGTAAATAACAAAAAAAAACAGTGATAGTGAAAACATTCATTACAGAAGTTGCAAACTTGCAAACTCACGTCCTAATCAAAGCTGTCACTCCTTACAAGCAGGCCTGCAGCATACCGTATCAGGGCACCCCAGCAAAGCTGTGAGGAGATTACTCTACTACGTCCAAAACATCTACACATCTAGAAGAAACCCCCGTTTTCAACTCTAAAGTCCACTGTGTGAATTTACGAACTAAGAGACCATGTACTCCACTGACGTAAATGACAGACCATGTTTCCTTGTGTGCAGGTACACACCTAGAATCCCAGAAAGGAAACACTGGGAGAGTGAGGACTTGCCTCAAAAAACAAACAAACAAAAACAAAACCAAAAACCAAAACCAAACCCAAAAATCAACAAACAAACAAACAAACAAAAAACAAACAAAAAAACAAGGACAACCAATGGCATTGGCATTAAGACTTCTGGATACCGGGCTGGAGCAATGGCTCAATGATCAGAGAACTGGCTGCTTTTTCAAAAGATTCAAGTTCAAATCACAGCACCTACATGGTGGCTCACAATCATCCTTAATTCTAGTTCCAGGAATCCAGTGTCTTTTTCTGGCCTTGATGGGTACCAAGCACACACCCGGTACGCAGGCATCCATGCAGGCAAAAACACTCATAAACAAAAAAATTAAACTAAACTAAATACATAAATAAATAAAAGACTTCTGGATAGGACCTGAAACTAACAATGACATCCTGCTTTTCCGAGAACAACCCTTTCCAAGAACACCCTGTTTTTTCCCCCTTCCATCCCCAGATGCCACTGTAACACCCACGGGTAAGCCCCACCACCCATGACACTACCCACTACACTGAGCATGACAGCAACTACATCTTATTCTATAAACACATTAATTTGTCTGTGAAAATATATATATGTGTATGTATGTATGTATGTTTATTTTTATATATATATATTAGATAGATAGATAGATAGATAGATAGATAGATAGATAGATAGATAGATATAAAATCATGGAACATAAGTTTCCAAGAACCATTGTGCTTTTCGATCTTCTGCCCCTAAACATGAATGCTCTCCAAAACTGGAGCCACAGAAACTATTTGCAAAAAGCTTTAAGACTGTTACTAGTTAAGTCCAAATTCTAATCTATGTCAGGCCTCTACGGTATTCCCGCCCTCCAGAACACTCTCAAAATAGCTTAAGAACAATGTAGAATACAAAGTAACAATTGACTTAATAGGAGCCGTAAGCACTTCCATTACCCTAGTAATAAAATTTTGTTGGCAGTTATTTTCAGGGATAAACGTCTCATT
The DNA here is from genome assembly GCA_021653895.1 of Mastomys natalensis. Classification (NCBI taxonomy): domain Eukaryota; kingdom Metazoa; phylum Chordata; class Mammalia; order Rodentia; family Muridae; genus Mastomys; species Mastomys natalensis. The sequence goes on along the minus strand of JAJTUV010000360.1, from coordinate 209,417 downwards.
ATTAAAAGCCTGTAATCAGAAAGGTGTCACATGCACCCTGCACTATAGAGTTATTTCTCAGAGGTCACCAGGACACACAATGGGAGGAAATCCGGCTCTGCTGTGAAAAGTCTGCTGGGAGTCATTAATAAAATCATTGGGAAGGAGAAACTTAGGCTTGGTCTTGTGCCTGCCTTATCCCTAGGGCTGATAACGCACTCCTAGTCTCTTAAAAGTTTTTTTACAGAAGCTGTACTTCTCAGAAACAAAAGAGAGCTGAAATCCCCAATTGCTGTTATTTTTCTGTTCTGTTTCTGTGGTGTGAAACAAGACTTCTCAATCAACACAGAACAATCATCAGTCCAGAAGGAAGACACAACACAACTGTAATAAGAAACGCTAGAACTATCACTCAGACCAGCAAGCACGAGAAGAAGCTGAAATTCAGCGTCTGGACTAAATCACAAGATGGTATTTTTCACACGATGGCGACACAGAAGCAACTCAGGATGTCGTGGAGATGAAGAATGTGTTTGCACTGATTTTGTACTTGCTGTGTGAACTTGGGGCAGGTGCTCAGGCTCATATCCAGAGCTTCTCAGTTCAGCGAGGTATCCAGATAAAGCTGTGATTCTTTGAGGACTGGAGCCTTGCCCCACCTGGCCCACCAGAGCACCACATGCATGCACAAATCAAGGACAGATGTAATGGTGGGGCTTCTCGGTCTCACAGTTGGTGTTCCCTCCCTGGTGACTGAAGCCTCCTCGCAGGAGGGACCTATTGGATTTCACTTGCCCCTGTGACCTGAGCCCATGCTCCTTATCTGAGCAGAAAGGCTTGGTAGGGGGTATGGCATTTCCTGTCAGCTTGTTGGTCATTCCCCTTTCCCTCTTTATTGATTTCTTCTGGTGGTTTCCACATTTGGAGAAATGGAACAGAATAAACAGATTCATCAGTCCTCAGCATGGTTTTCTTATTTGCTTGCTTGTTTTTAACAGTTAATGCTTGGACCGGGAGTGTTACTCAGCTGGTAAAGTGCTTTCCTAGCATGCAAAATAGACAGTGAAATAGCCAGGACCTCCTGTGAATGCACACATGATATACAATAAAACATTTCCTGTGGATGCATGATACCCTGTGAACAAAACCGGGTCTCCTGTGAACACAGGCATGATACACAATGGAACAAAGCCCAGGACGTCCTGTGAATGTATGAATTATAAGCCGTGGCACGACACCAGGATCTCCTGTGGATGCATTATACACTGTGAAACAGAGCTAAGGTTTCCTGTGACTGTATGTATAACATACAATGAAACAGCCAGATTTTCCTGCCCCAGGGAAAGAATTCCACAGATTCACTGGCTGCCATGAGAAAGGTCCTGTGCCCACTGGATGTTCTGTTACAGATGCTTCTGTTTCTTACAGATGGTTCTGTGCATCTGCAAAGGGGCATCACTCCTGCATGGATCTGGAGGGGGGTGTGCTGAGAACTATCTTAGAATGTTTGGAGTACAAAAAGAAAAAAGAAAAAAAAAGCCCAGTGAAACAGAAATAGCGTTTGCTTTCTTACTCACTAAAAATATTCCTCTAAAGTCAAAATGTCAGTCCTATGCAAACAAGCCATAGGCTTTTCCAGAGGCAATAAATTAACTCTCAGTTTGACATTTTATTTCATTTGTGAAGTGTGGTATTGAGTAATTCTCTGTCAGTTCATGTGCAAATAGACGAGTTTCATTAAGACACATTCTTCAGATCTGGAGAGATTGCTCAGTTGTTAAGAGCACTTACTGCTCCTGCAGAAAGACCCACACTGGGTTCCCAGCACTCTTGATAGGTGGCCTATAATTTCAGCTCCAGGGATCTGATGCCCCTTCCCTACTTCTCAGGTGCAAAGCTTATCTTAGTCACTTTATCTGAATAATATTCCCAGCAGTCACCTCTGCTCTTATATCTACACATGCTCTTTGAAAAGTTTAAGTGTCATGGTGTGGGCAGGTGCTCCAGGTTCAGTTCCAAGGAGGAAAGGGGAGAGTAAAAGTCAGAAAACTGAGCTAAGTCTGAGGAGACAGCCCAGCGAGCAGAGTGCTGCCATGAGGAGAACCTACGGCAGAACCTAGATGCAGCACCTATCTCTGCAGCTCCAGCACCCCTGTGTGAGATGGAGGTGAAGACAAGAAGCTACCTCGCTTGCTGTGGTGAGTAACACACTCGGAAACAAGGTGCAAGGGGAAGACTGACACCCAAGACCGTCTTCTGATCCACACACACACTCACACACATTCACACACTCATTTATACACACTCAAACACATACACTCACACACTCACATATATACATTCACACACATACTCATACTCACACTCACACACTCATTCACACTCACACTCATACACACACATACTTGTTCACACATACATACATACTCACACTCACATATATACACATTCACATACACTCACACATGCATGCACTCACACTCATACACACACATTCACACACATACATTCACATTCATACTGGTTCTCACACACACTTACACACTCGTTCACACACATACTCATACCTATACACACACTCACACACATATACACACTCATACATACTCATAAATACACTCACACTCATACACACACATGCACTCACACACTCACATACTCACACACTCACACACATACACACTCACACATGCATGCACTCACACTCATACATACACATTCACACTCACACATACACTCGGACTCATACACACATTCACTCATACACACACATGCACTCACACACTCACATACGCACTCATATTACTCACTCACACACATACACACACTCACACTCACACACTTGTATACACACATTCACACATTTACACTCACACATATTTACACAGTCGTTCACAGACACATGCATATACATACACATACACACTCACATTCATACACACTCATGCACACATACTCACACACAGAGGAGGGATTTGAAAAGGAAAAGAAAGTGAGTAACTAAGTGCCAGAAGTCTAATCACCATCTAAATGTCCCTTGACTTGTGACTGCTGGAAGCACAGTGGATACTGTAGTTTGTTCCAATTAATTTACAAAAATAATTATAGAATCAAGTAGCTGCAGGGAGTGCACACACCGTGCATTAGATGGGGCTGGAAGGATTCTCAAGGGGGACAGTAACTGCAGCTTCACTTAGGTATGTGGTCTATCTTTCCATGCACGTAGCAAAGCTATCTTTAACAAAACACACAGGTACATCATCTGATCCTATTGAAAATGGGCAATTTTCAAAATCCCCAAAACCTGTATGTTTTACAAAGCTGGGCTTTTGTAACCCCAGAAACATAAATCCATCGTTTTCCAAATCCTCCCTTACTTAGGCATTGTGAACCCCATACTCTTCAGATAATCTTTGAGAGAGGCCGTGTCATACAGCACATCATTTTTAGAAAGAAAAAAAATTTTGAAAGCATTTTTTCATAACTTTTCTAGAATTATTTTATTATTTTGTGTGTACAAGTGTGTTGCCTGAATTATATCTGTGCACTACATGTATGAATGGTGCCCAAGGAGGTGATGAGCTTCCATGTGAAAATCAACCTGGGTCCTTTGCAAGAACGAGTGTTCTAAACCACTGAGTCAACTGTCCAGCCTCTAGAAAGAAAATTTTGATTCCGGGCATTTCTCCCCATTGTACACATCGCTTCCTCTTTACCAGCATGTGCAGTTACACTATCAATCAGTGAAATCCTGTCAATAGGCAGGGTAGGTAAATGAAGTTACACATCAAATACATACCCTGACAGTTTACCTTTCTCTCCTGCTCCCCCTGGGGCCTTGGGGAAGCTACATAATGCTAACGTTCAGGGTAACAGGCACAACGCCAACACAGGGTCCCAAGGCAAGTTTCTAGGTCACCTGATGCAAAGATGGCCGCCAATGCTGAGTTCTAGTAGAGCTTGGACCCACTATCCTGCTCTAGCTTGCCATGATGCTGCCAGAACAGCCCAAAGAAAGAAAAGTCCCACAGTGCACTATAACACTTACAGCAGAAGGGCCCCTGTAAGGTGAAGTCACATGTGGGTTACCAGGGAAATAACTTCCAACTCCTCTCACACTTTGAATGGCTTCGTGGCTACTACTACCACAAAGGTGGACAGACAAAGGACTTTATAAATGACAGATGAAAGTAACTATATCCAGAGAGATCTTAACACAAGTGGGGATGAGGAAGAAATAAATGCTTTCCTTCCAGCCTGAGGAGACTAATCTCCACAAGGTCCATGCCCCATTCCCAACACTTGCCATATACTGCAGGTCTTCCAAAAACCAAGAAAGTTAGCTTTAGGATCCTTTCCGATATATACATCTATACCTAGAATCCTTTCCAACATACATACATAGATGATAGAGATAGAGACAGAGATAGAGATAGAGATATGATAGAGATAGAGATAGAGATAGAGATAGAGATAGAGATAGAGATAGAGATAGAGATAGAGATAAGAGATTAGAGATAGAGATAGAGATAGATTTATTTTAGTTCTCCAAAACCAACATGCAAAGTTCAAAGGAAAAGCATCAGTATCCTAGACAGGTCAAACATCAGTATGGTTGCAATGCATCATTCTTTTAAAAAAAAAAAAAGAGGGGGCTCTAAATTCATCTAAATACTCACACCAGACCCCAGCATGGTAGCATACACCTATCATCCCAGCACTTGGGAAAGGGATACAGAAGGATTTCATCATGCTTCCTCAGAACAATATGCAACTCAGAACTTAAGAACTGTTTACTTATGAGGGTATCAATCAACGGTTGTTGATTTTGGCTTTGGTTTTGAGACAGGCACTCAGACACCCCAGGCTGATCTCAAATTCTTCTATGAAGCCAAGGAGGATGACTGTAAACTTCTGGCTCCTCAACCTCCACATCCCTAGTGCTAGAAATACAGGCATGTACAACCACACCAGGTATGTGATTGATGAAGGAGGGGAAGCCAGGACCTCACTCGTGCCAAGGAAGTACTCTCCCGTCTGAGCCACATTCTCAGCCCTGAACTTTCCCACTTAATATTTTCAGATGATGACCACAAGAAGCTGACAATACAAAAAGAAGCAAAAACTGGATGAGGAAAGGCTCACTGCCTCACATTCAACCTTTAGGAAGTCAGCATCAATGATGGCTAGGGTGTCGGCTGGGAACTTTGCATACTGGCAGTGGTAGAACTATCACTGCCCACCCAGTAGGGATCCCAGCAGAGGGAGAATGCAGTCACCCTTGCAGGCCAGTGTGCACAGATATAGCTAGGCTAATACCTACATAAAGACACAGACTGGGACCCGAAAGTTCCTACTCTGTAATCCTACCTCAGAAAGTTTAAATAACCTGTACTAGGAAACAGTTTTGGTTTTGCTTTCTGAGACAAGTTCTCTATATATGATTCAAGGTAGCCTGAAACTTGCTATGTCACCCAGGCTGGTCTCAAACCCACAATCCCACTACCTCAGCATTCCAAGCACTCCAATTACAGGCTTGTACCACCATGCCCAGCTCTGAGGACAAAAATGTGAAAACATCCGAACCCATGAGATGGATCAGCAGTTATCAGCACTTGTCACACAAGCCTGAAAACCTTACTATGACCCATCTCTAGGGATGCATGGTTGGAGGACAGAAACAACTGAAAATAGTCCTCTGACCCCCCACACACAAATTAAGCAAGCACACACATGCACGCATGTGCACATGTACCAGGCAAGTGTACACGCACATCATGTGTATTGTAAAAATTAGGAAATAAACTAAATTTTCAATAACAATAAAATTTGTATCTACACAGTGAAACGTTACACACACTCTTAAATTTTTCCTGAAAAATATTTTTTTAAAAAAGATTTGTTTATTTATTTAATGTATATGAGTACACCATTGCTCTCTTCAGACACACCAGAAGAGGGCATCAGATCCCATTACAGATGGTTGTGAGCCACCCTGTGGTTGCTGGGAATTGAACACAGGACCTCTGGAAGAGCAGTCAGTGCTCTTAACCGCTGAGCCATCTCTCCAGCCCCCCTGAAAAATATTAAAGGACATGGGCAGAATGCTAATATGTTAAGGAAAGTAAGTTGAAAGAATTACGTGGGCTCTATGCCATGAATTATTTTAATAATCATGTGTGGGGCTGGGAATATAAATACGGGGGAGTGTTTATCAAGTACAGAAGTGGGAGTTCTAACCCTAGCATCTTACATATACCCATAAACAAACAAACCTCAGGTATCTACACACAAGCACACAGAGAGACAGAGAAGATGCACTCTCTGAAAATTTAAATTACCTGAGTAGTAGGGGTAGTCATACTTTATTGTCCTCTTAAAATTATCTGGATTTTTAAATTTCATGCAATATATATTTGCCTTATTATAAGAAATGCAGGGGCCTAACAGGTGACTTGGTGATTAAGAGCACTGGCTGATTTTACAGAAGACCCAGGTTTGGTTCTAGCATCCAAATGATGGCTCACAATCACGTATAACTACAGTTCCAGAGGATCCAGGATGCTTTCTCCTGACTTCTTCAGGCTACTGCACACACATGATACGCACACATCCACATACAAAATAATTAATAATAATATTTCTTTGAAAGTGTTCAGTATGGTTTCTCACATCAGTGCCTTTGGAAACAATCCTGGGCTCTCGAGTGCTAAATTGATAATGCTGTAAAATGAAATGTGCAGCCTCGGGCTTCAACAAAACTTGCCACAATCCCACATAGCTACCAATGAATCTGGAAACTCGTTTGGTTATTAAAGATGCATGCATTCTCAAAGGCAGCATCAGCGAGCTCTAAGGCCTGAAATCCAGTGTGGGTATCCACCCACTTCCACACCATAATAGAATAGAATTCTCATTCAAACGACAAAATCCAATAAAACAAATTGTAGAGTGCATTTGTTTAAAGAAAACACCACTTCTGTGTTGTCTTCTACTTCTGTGCCAGCACTAATTTACCAATCAGTCAGGTCCCTGAGGAGGCTTGCACAGTAATGATGCTCGATAAACAAGGGAGAAGAAGATGCTGGCATCTTTCCACCGCCAACGGCACAGAACACCAACTCAAAGCCAGAGGATGGAAACTCGAACAACGCAGCCTCCAATCTCAGCTATGGGTCCTGTCCTCACCCTCATTTCAATACCCTACTCACTGCTATCACAGTCAGCCAGAAATCCTACATCACGGTGGCCAAAGCAGAGGACAAGCATCAGAGAAGGGAAAGAGTATGTAATCTTTCAGGTGAAGCAGTGTAAAGACTTAACAAAAAACAATGAAAAAGTTGGAAAGTTCTGTTGCAAAGTTCACACACACACACTCACATGTACACACTCATACACACTCACAATGCATGCACACAGACTCATGCACATGGACTCATACACACACATGTGTACACACATACACACACAAGAAGACACACACACTCATGCACACACATGAAGACATACAAACACGAAGATACATATGCACACATATGCACACACACATGCACACACATGGACATGAACATGGGCACACACACACTCCAGGAAATTCTAAGTATCCCAATTTGATTTTTTTTTTAAGATTTATGATTCATACAAAAACTGACTACATTTCTGTAACCCACAGAGTTACACAACAGAGTCAATGATTACCTCGGAGACACTTGAAATCCTGTGACTATAAAACAAGTCTGTCAGCAGTGGGAAACGGATTGGTAATAACATGGTGGCTCACAACCATCAGAGCCCCTACAATGCACATGTACACACATGCCACCCACAGGCACACATGAGTACACAGACACACAGATATTCAAACACTAACCAGCATACCTTTGGATAGTTAGTGCCTCAAAATAAAGAAGAGCTACACTTGGAGAAAACAACAGAAGCCACAGGCATATCCACCTAAATGCATAGTCCTCTACCGAGGTGGGAAATGCAAAATACGATTTTAACAGTAGCACAGTGAAGATGGTGAGCCACTACCAGACCCCAAAAGTGGAGGTCAGTCCATGCTGAGCTCTGCTTAAAGGCGAGTATCCAGAAGCAATGCTGTGGCCTCCTCCTTGGAAAGAAATGAGACAAGCTAACTGTGGAGGTGGGTCAGCACAGCCACACAACCATGGTGAATTCTTAGGGCATCGGTGGCTACATGATACCTCCTCTAACTCAAGAGCTCACAGGCATCAAAATGCTGTGGCTGGTACATGAGGACTCCTTACTGTCCTTCCTGCTTGTACAGTTTCCATTGTATGACTTTTCTGGAGAGGCGTGAACAAACACTTATTCATCACAGACAGGGCACTGGCAACAGGCCAAAGAAATGATTACAACCAAGTCTAGGTTGGTGAACCACTGAGTTGATGGGGGTAAAGAGCACAGGTGACTAAAAAGCAGCTGCATCACCAAAAAAGCCATCCAAGCATGGGTAACAAATCAGGAGAGCAACGACCCCGGAGCTCCCTGCACAGCTGGTAGGCAACTCTACTGAAGTGTCTCCTCATCTCCACCAAACCGTTTACTGTTTCTGTAAGAGAGACTTGTAGGAGGAGCTAAGGTGGAAGGAGTTAGGAAAGGAAGAGGAGGAGTAAGGAGGAGAGGAGGAAAAGGAAGAGGAGGAGCTAGGAGACAGGAGAGGAGAACAAGAGAGAGAGAGACAGAGACAGAGAGAGATAGAGAGACAGAGAGAGGAGATGGAGGCAGATGTTCAAATGTCTGTAGCAGTCAAAGGTAGTTGGTATATCTAGGCTGGGTATTGGATCACACTTCTGATTGTATGGGTATCTTGTTACTGATCATTATCAAATATATAAGCCTTTGATTAATCTTTAAGCATTAGAGTCTCATCTTTCTACTGAGCCCGCATGGATGACGGGATAGCCTGGGCAATGCCCAGCCTTGCAGAGACAGCGTGGGAGATTGAACCATCTCCCATGCTGATGTCTCGTGGGTTGCAGGGCTGGTGTTTTTAGTTGGCCATTTCTAGCTGCAGCACGCACGTGGCCTCTGGTCAAGAAACATGGCATCTGGGCTAGGCAGAGCCACTGCAGCTTAGATAGCCGATTTGACCAGCGGCCGATTTTTAAATAATTACTACAATAGAGATTCACAAGGGGAGAGGGCTTGTGGGTCTTCTAACTTTCTGACACTTCTAAATTGATAAATTTCCTTAGCTTCCTGGGGCCCCCTTCCTCTCTCCAGGAGGCTATATTTCAATATGGAGTGGAGCTGGAGGTTACAGACTACAGTCCACAGGCTTTTAGCGATTATCAAAAAAGAGGAGGAGGGAGGGAAGTGGGAAAGGAAGGAAAGAGGGAGGAAAGGAGGGAGGGAGAAGATCTAGTTTGCTTATGGTACAATAGTAAACCTAGTACGCATAAAAGCCCTAGGTTCAATTCCCAGCATTAAAAAAAAAAAGATGATGTAATGATTCAAGCAACAAGTTCAATTCAAACATTCCTTCCAGGAATACAACAGCACATACATGTAACATGTCATCAACATGTCACCAACTCCATGCTGTGTGTGAAGCATAACTACTCCTCCAACATGGAAGACTACTCCTTAATCACCACCTGCATTAGTCATAAGCCCTGCAGTTCAGAGCCTGATTATATATGAAATGAGTCTTCCTATGCTGCCAATACAGCAAACCAGCCCATACTGTCAGCAGAAAGAGCTGCAGAACTCTACACAGATGCTTCATGAAGGTGGTTGCAAGGGTCAGCCCCCACACCACAGAGGGTTGGAAAGAAGGCCAGTAGGGAAGGAACAGGGCAAGCCAAATAAAAGGGAACTTAGAGGAGGATACGCCAGCCTGGGAGACAAGTGTAAAGGAAACTCTAGCCGATGCTAAGCAGCAGAAATCTCTCCCAACATCAATACCCACCATTCACATAAGCACACCAAGATAAGGAAGACACAATGACAGAGTCCTCACCAGTCCAAAGCATTCCAAGTCATCATCTGTGCACTGCTCACTAGTGAACGATGAAGTCACCACTTCCCTCATCTGTGCGGGAACTAGAAGGGTACTGCTGATAGGTTGCTCACCTCATAGCACATGGCCATAATGGAGTCTCAAGTGGCTCAGCCACTTTGAACTGCTCAGAGAAAGATGTCACATAAAGCTAAGCTATTATTATCATTATCTCTCCTAGAATGTAGCCTGGGAAAACTGTCAGGTTGTTGGCTCATGAAATATATAAACAAGCTACTTAGATTGGTCAGCCTCAAACACACAGGACATATACTTTACAACCCTTGCCTAGACCAAAACAAGGGCAAGTTTAAAAGATGCCATGTCTCAATTAAAAGGATGCTCAGCTCTGTATTCAGTATATGCATGCACATACGTGTATGCATCCACATACACAGGCATACTGAATAAGTAAATATACTTTTAAAGACTTCACAATTAAAATCAAGAGTATTTAACACATATGCTATCAACTGTTTCCAAGAGTAAAATCCAGCAAAATTATCAAGCAGAAAAATGTAGTGATTTGGAAAGTCAGATAGAACAATGCAGTATGGGCAACTTGTCACTGAGAAACCAGCCCTTCCCATTGGTACAATGGACAATCCAACACCCAGCAAAAGCCAGCTTGGACCCCATATCCCAAGATCCAATTACATGAGAAATCTGCAGACTGTCAACCTGGTTACACAGGAACCCACAGGAGCTTTGCAGAACTGTTGGCACCCAGTCCTGGCTCAGACAACACAGGCAGTGGTCTTCAAAATTCTTTCAGGGTTCCTGCGGTGCAGTGGTTGAGTTCTAACTGTTCTGGCGCCACTTGTTAATCTACGTAAAATGCAGACTCTGAAACAGAGGGTCAAGATGCTGTATCTCTAAGCAATGAGACTTCTGCTGGCCCAGAGTCCATAGTTAAGTAACCAGGAACTTTGCTAGCCAACTGACCCTCAGCAGCAAGGGGCATTTAATCCCTGAATCCATAAGTCATTTGAGCAAACTTAAAAGACATACAACAACATACTCTTCTGGGGGAATTCTGTAGAACTGCAGTAACTGATAGTGTGTGGCCACACAGTGTGTTCTATGCGGGGAGAGATTCAGACAGTGCAGGCTCCATAACATGAGAACTGTTCTTGAGAGAGTCAAACGTGCATTAGTAGGCAGCCATTCAAACTCTGCTTGTCCATGAGTCCAAGATTCCTCACGAGGGATATCAGAATTTTATCACCGAGAACCCTCTGAAGAGTGAGCATACACAGCCATAATATATAACGAACACAATTACCACCATTCCTGACAATGAGCACAATCAATGCTGCTTCCTGGCCTCTCTACAGGGTCTGCTCCATTTCTCTGAAACACCCTTGAAACGCACTGGTCCTGAGAAATGGAATGAATATGTTTGTGAAATGCCCTCTCTCTCAACAACTCCCCAAACTGACAGGCAAGTAACTCATGCCTCAATACAGCACTCTGGGGAGAACTTTCCCTCGGAAGCTTTGTTTCATCAAGAGCAAAGATAACATCAACACCCTGAATCCTGAAAGCAGCTTCCTGTTACTGGGGAAAGGAACCAAGACAACTCTTATCAACGCAAATTACAACCTGTCTAAAACTCCTCCAGTTATTTCTCTACATGTTGTCTTTCAAAATTTCACTCCTTTTTTTTTTTTTTTTTTTTTTTTTTGGTTTTTTCGAGACAGGGTTTCTCTGTGTAGCTCTGGCTGTCCTGGAACTCACTCTGTAGACCAGGCTGGCCTCGAACGCAAAAATCCACCTGCCTCTGCCTCCCAAGTGCTGGGATTAAAGGCGTGCGCCACCACCGCCCGGCAAAATTTCATTCTCTTGAGACAAGGTCTCATTATACAGCCTTATCAGGCCTGGAACTCACTGTGTAGATTAGGCTGGCCTTACACTTGTAGTAATCCTCCTGCCTCTGCCTCCCAAATGCTTGGGACAGGCAGGTTCCGCCATGCCCGGTTTCTACCATTGTGTCTGTGAAATAGTGTGAATGTTCTAGGATATTTTTTGAAAGCACTGTTCATCACTGTCTTAGCAAAGCACAAAAACAAAGATCAGGAATGCATAAATTCCATCTGGGGGATTCTCTTTTTAAAAAATATAAAAAAGCTAGAGTTTTAAACTTCAATATACTTCCTGTGTGTGCAACAATGTTTACAAACAAAAGTTAAAAGGGAGAGAGAATAACAGTGGCCGGCTGAGTGGCTTTATTATCTAATCGCTGCTTAGCAACTTCCTTAAGTACATTTGAGGACAGAAGGAAGCACTATTTTAATTAATTAATAGCTCCTCAGAGGCAGGAGCTACCTACTACTGCGCTCCAGAGTGGATAAATCGGAAGAGATGGTTCTTTTGAACACAAAGCCATGTGCCCAAGATTTTGTAAGTCTAACCTACCATCTCCTACTTTGTTCAAAACCCACCACACCCTCAAGATACCACTCCCTACTTCTCATAAGATAAATAGGTCAATTCTTGGGTGAAGTCAAGAGGTGATTGACAGTGGGTGCCGTTGGCTGGACAAAGTATTAAAAGGTGCGTCAATCTCTCAGCCCTTACAACTACTATACAAGCAAAAGATGTCCTGTGTTCCTATATGCTGATTGAGCTGTTCAAAAAATCCCCATGCTGAGGTTCACAGAAGAGTAAAGAGGGGTTATAGGCGATCGAGTTATATAATAAAGGTTTTGTTAGAGCAGTCACAAAACGTCTCCTTTTCCATTTCGTTTACAGCAGGGTGACTTCTATTCCCCAAAGTCATCTCAGAACTAATTAGTTAAGGAAGCCTCGTGCTATTACAAACAAATGACACTCACGGTTCCGACTTTTATCATTTTCTAAGTGAAGATACAGACTTGATGCCTTTCAAAATGTTCCAAGAGACTTGGAAGGAAGCTCGGTTGGTAGGATGCCTGCACAATACTCTCAGCGAGCGAGGCTCCAATCATAGCACTGTGTCAACCCAGTGTGGTACCAATCCAAGTGCTGAGGAGATTCTGGCAGGAAGAGCAGAAATCCAAGGACACCCTCAGCTATACGGGCACTTTGAGGCCAGCCTGAACTTCATTAGACTCTATCTTTAAAACATCAAATAGGGAGAAACAGCCATCCTGATGCCGAGTGTCTTCTATAATCCAAGTCAATTCCCCCAAAGACCCTGCCTCTAAACACTGAGGTTTTCAATTTCCACAGTAGGTTCTAAACCCCTGCATAAGCTCAGTAGAGGACAAACTGGTATAGGTTGTATAGTTAGAAATGTTCTGGGTGCCCAGAAACAAAGAGCAGAAGCTGAGGAGGACTCCCCAAAGCAGGCCGTCATACTGCTGCCAAATGCACTCAGGAAAGCAGAGACTGAACAGTCAGAACTGGGGACAGGACTGGGTGCAGGGAGAGCCTATGTTGTGGGCAGAAACAGGAAGATGTGCCCCAACATGACATGACATAAGAGCCCATACATAACTAAAGCAGCTGATGGGGGAGACTAGACTAGCAAAGTTTCTGCTTGCCCCACAAAGCACTGCAACCCATTGGGAAAATAAAAAAATAAATCATTCAAATATAGAAAGTCAATATATGTGACCAGTTTTTATCAAGTTGACATAAACTACAGTCACCTGGGACTAGGAGCTGCTTGCGTCAGATTGGTGTGTTGGCATGTCTGTGGGACACTTTCTTGATTAATGATTAATATGAGCGAGCCCGGCCCTGTGTGGGCGGTGCCTGCCCTGGGCAGGTGGTCCTGTATTGTGTAAGAAAAACAAGTTGAGCAAGCCATGAAGGAGCCTAAGCTATACTCCTCTGGGGTTTCTGCTTTAGTTCTGGCCTCTTGAATGAGCCACAGAGCCAGAGATCCTTCAGTCTGACAGACCCCTGCAGATGATCCTGTCAGTCCCATTGAGGTCAGGCACGAGGGAGTGGAGCTGCCCAGGGCCTGAGTGAGCCCTGACCTTGTCTTGTCCATATTCCTGACTTCTCTGGCCTCTTGAAGATGGAGCATCTAAAGAAAGCTTAGTATAGCTTCTATAGGTAAACTCCTCCTAATGTGCTTCCCAGGATGAGGGGCTGTGTTGGGGTTGTTCATGTGTGCTTGACATACAGATGCTGAGTTCTGTGCCCTGAGATCAGGCTCCAGTCTGGACATGAGCATTGTACTGACCCGTGTGCTGTAAAGAATAATCTCTGATTGGATAATAAAAGGCTAGAGCCTGTGACCGTGCAGGAGAATGAGGAAGGCAGAACTTGAGATCGAGTAGGATGGTCTCAGGTAAGGACCTCAAGGAGAAGGAAAAAGGTAGAGGAAGGAGGAGGTCCCCATGAGGCAGGGTGGACCATGAGGATGGACTACAAGCATGCGGCCAAGAGAAAATCATCCTGAGGACACACACAGAACAGAGCAAACAGAGCAAGACTCAGCTGGCAAGTAACACGGGGCTTATGGCTGGGACGTCATGAGTATCTCAGAGCCTCCCCAGCACAATTCCAAGAGTTTATTATTTAAAAAATACCAGGTTTGTATGTCCCTTATTCAGTAGCTGTATCGTCTATAGAGTGAGACATAACCTCCCTCCCCATAAAATTACAATAGGGCTGCAACCTGTAAACTGAAAATAAACCCTTCCCTCCTACCACTCCCCCCACCAAAGTTGTTTCTGGTTGGTTAGTGTTTTTACTGCAGAAAGCTACCTTGGACAAAATATTAATTAACGGCCTTTAATATAGCTTCCTTTAATACTGCAGCTTCCACTGCAGCGGAAAATAGCAAGGATTAATGGAAAATCCAGCACAGGGCAACTTTGTAGCAGAGTACAGGCATAACACAGCAAGTGCCTAAGCCACTGTGCCCTATACGGAGCTGCTTCGTGCAAAAACAAAACCAAAGGAAGGAAAGATCAGTGAGCAGGAAAATCACCCCAGATCTGCTGTACCTATTGGGTAATCTGTACACTGTTGGGTCTACAACTGTTTTTTTCTCCTTTTCCAATGACTTACATACCAAAATTTTGATTTCCATAAAACTTCTAGAAGGAAAAGTGATTCTTTAGCAGACCATCTTGAAAAACAATACTTGATTATAATAAATCAAATAAAACTGAGTTGATCTATGAACCAGCCGCTAGAAGTGAGTCCATCCAGCCAATAATCAAAACTTGAGGAAGAAGATACAAAGAATCTATTATACCTAACAAGGAGATGATACAAAATCACTTACTCTTCATGAAAGTCCAAGAAAAACAGTATCCTTGTCACAGATGGGAAAACAGGCTCACTGCTGGTCGTTGGGGCCCCACAGAGTCAAATATTTTCTTGGAAAAGTCTTATAAGGAAGGTTGTTTATCACACACACCCAACTGTCCACACCTAGTGCTGTTCTGATCAAGGAGAGAAGAAACAGAAGCTTGTGACAATGGTCCTTACTCACCAGTGACCGTCTTAGCAAAACTGAGCAACAGTAATAGGTAACATCAACTCCATCAATGGCTCACAGTGCCTGTACCGTTCTCTGTTTGGGATGCGGCTTACTAATCGCCTACCTAGTGTGGTACTGGTTTCGATGCCCAACACACAATCACTCCATCAACAACAACAAAAATAACTAAATCAATCATCCTCTTCGCTCCCTGGCAACAACCCAATAAGATAGGAACCATTAAATACCCAAAATCGCTCTCAGTCACTTGTCAATCCAATGTGTCCGTTGTGCTTAAAAACAAGGGAAGCACCTCCGCTAGACTTGCCAGTTCCAGCTACCTGTGTTTTTGCAGACATCTCAATTGTCATCAGTAAACTGTAAAACATGAACAATAAAACTAACATCACAGAATGCATAGCAGTTAATTGGCATTCTATGTTTCCTTGAAAAAAAATTAAAACCTTTTAGGATATGCCTTGATAATTGTGTTCTTCAGAGACTTGAGTGCTGGAAAGACCCAGCTTCCAGGTCCAACTGTTTCTACGGCTACCGTTTCTACATGCTACACTCTCACTGGATTTTTCTGGAACTTTAACCAAGTGGTGGAGATCTCAAATCCTACATCTATCTTCGGTGGACTTAGTGGTTAGTCACATCCTGCGTGACACTCTGCCAGGAACCCATAATCTGTGTTCTCTGCTCTCTCTGCAGTGAGAGAGCTCTTTGCTGAGGGATAACCCGCCGAGCAGGAATCTGCTAGCCACCTCTCACAAGGACGCTGCACGCTGGGTTTCAGAATTATAAATTATACATCTGAAATGCCTTTGTACTGCAAGAAAATGTTTCCTGGAAAAGAACTTACATTAAAAAATAGGCTTAATATCGGGCTTAGAAATGAAAATTAAAAGGCACACATGCAGGGCTTGCCAATTTCCATTTATTTTAAACATAAAAAGGTAAAACACAAAGCCTATTCTTATATCAGCCACCTACACAAAATGAACACTTTCTGCTTTGTGGTTTTCATCTATTAAAGCCCTCCACATTTTGGCGAGCTGGCTATTTTCATTTTGCAGGATGAACAGTGAGTTATTCTGTTATGTACACAGAAACATTAATTTTTAGTACAGGCAATCTTAAAAAGGCCTTTTCTGAACCACAGTGCCTGTAATACACTCTGGTTTTCTATTCTAAAAAGATGTAAAACAAATACAAGCAGAAAAAAAAAAAAAAAAAAAAAAAAAAAAACATATACAAGCCCAACACTTAGCTCTTTCCAATATCAGACTGCAGAACAAAGAGTGGGATTCAGTACCATTATGACATTGCTAAAAACCACTTATAGTTAGATACCATGAAAAGGTTGCATCCGTATATGTATACACATATGGATACACGCAGCGCCCATCAGCACCAGGCAGGAGCAAATATTAAATTAAAACTCACTAAGCAAGCAGTCTGAGGAAGTCACCTCTGCACACAAGACTCACCTTTGAAGACACACATCGTGAAACAGTGGAGTTCTGAGGCCACTCTAAACCATATTGACCCTGACTCCCAACAGCATGTGTGTCCCGAGGGAGGCAACAGACTCTTACATCACTGGTGAGTGGAATGAGATCCAGTGTCTTGTCTGCTCCCTGGCAAAGCCCATAAATGTCACACCTGCCTGGTAACCCAGGAGCATGGTGAGCAAGCCTTGCAGACTAGAAATGCTGCAGGAGCTCAGAGGCTGAAACTGGAGCTGCCCAGCCTTCACACATAGTGAGATGAGCAGAGACAGGCAGAGAAGCTTCTGAGAGCCCAATGCAAACTCACATAAAGCTCTTCCAATGGGCACCTTTGGGACATCTCAGTCAAACGCCATTCAGCAAAAGAGGGTGGGGAGCTGGGAGAAAGTGCTCATGGAATGCATGAACCTTCGGATGGGGTATGAAAACAAAGTGTATGGGATACAGAGCTTCCTGAGCAGACAGCAGGTTAGACTACACAGACTCAGAGAAGTAGGATTAATTTATCACATTGTATTTAAAAAAAAAAAAAAAATCTCTAAAAATCATTTTCAGTTGGGTTATTTGGTTATCTCTGACACACAAAGACATGTTTTATGGGACACTCAGAACTATAAATAGCTAAAAATGGAATCCTATTCATACTGGCTTATGTAATCTATTTTTAACATCTTTATTGAGATATAATCGTAAACCATAAAATTCACCCATTTAAAGTACACAATTGGGGTTAGAAAGATAGCACAGACAGTTAAGTGCTTACCACATAAACATGAGGCCCTCAGTTCGTGTCTGACACCCATATGAAAGCAGGGCTTGCTGACACAGCTGTAATCCTGAAGATCATGAGAGCAGACTGGTGTAGTCAATTCAGTGAGCTTCAGGTTCGTCAAGGGACCCTGATGGCGTACAACTGAAGGCACTCTATACCAACCTCCACATTCACACACACACACACACACACAAAGTAAACAAGGAATGATTTTTAGTGTATTTGTAGTTGTACAGCCATTATAACCACCTACATTTAGACTATTTAATCACTCATAAAAGGAGTAACAAGGGTAGAGAGATGGCTCAGTGATTAAGAGCATTTGCTGCACTTCTAGAGGACCCAAGTTTGATTCCCAGAATCCATATATGGCATGCCACAATTACCTGTAACTCCAGATCCAAACAACCCAAAGCCCTTTCTGGCCCCCCATGAATACCTGCACACCCATGGCACACATTCAGACTCATACATAGACATATTTTTAAAAAAAATTGGGCTGCAGAAACGGCTCAGTGGTTAAGAGTACTCGCTGCTCTTGAAGAGGACCTCGGTTCATTTCTCAAAACTCGTTTTACAGTTCACAACCTTCTGTAACTCCATTCCGAGGGATCCAACACCAGGCACACACATGGTGTACATACATACATACATACAAGCAAGACACTCACGCATAAAATATATTAACCTTAAAAAATGTAACAAAAATAAGCTGGGCAGAGGTGGCACACACTTTTAATCCCAGCACTCAGGAGGCAGAAGCAGGAAGATATCCAAGTTTGAGGCCAGCCTGGTCTACACAGGGAATTCCAGGAGAGCCAGGGCTACACAGAGAAACCCCTATCTTGAAAAACAAATAATAATGATAACAATAACAACAACAATAATTTAAAATCTTTATAAAGAAATGAACCAATTCTCAGTCACTCTGTATCCTCTTTGCCCTAAGCCCATGAATTTGTCAACCCAGGGACTATTTGGTGTCATTATGAATAATGCCTCTTTGAATATTTATGCCTAAGTTTGTATATAAATGTTTCACTTCTCTTATTTACATATCAAAGAACTTAAGAGAAGAACTTAAACACCACTTTGGGACATCTGGACGCGAAGCTTACAGTTCTAACCATATATGCCCATATGGACAGAGAACAGAGAAAAGGCAAGAGTGTTGGCTTTTGGTTGCTTTGACGCAGTCCCATTTGGCTGAGAGAGGCCCCGAGCTTGCTATATTGAATTTGCACTGTTTCAGAAGATGACTGTGAACTTCTGACATGCCTACACCCAGCTCAAGAGCAAAGGGATTTCAGGTATACCTCCCCAAGCCTGATTCCACACAGTAATGGAGACTGAACCCAGGGCTGTTCTCGAGTAGGCTGGATAAGCAAACAAACTAGCTACATCCTGAACATCACCTAATGGTATAAATCACCATGGAAAAAAGCATAAGGAAGCAGAGCCCCAAGGAAGAAACCATCTCCACAGAATCCAAAACAAAGTTTGAAAGGAAATACAATAAGGGGGGGGGGGGGGTGAGGAAGAAAATCAGACACTTTCCTGCTTTAGTCACTAAACATTAAATTTATTTTCATTAGAATTTGATTCTCTAAGGCCAGGCCTGGTAACACAGGCCTTTAATCCTACCACTTGGAAGACAGTGGTTAGAAAGCAGAGGTAGGGGTATCTCTGTGTGTTCTCGGTGGTTTCAAAGCAGCCAGAGCTTCATAGAGAGATCCTATCTAAAAAGAAAAAGAAAAAGGAAGGAAAAAAGGAAGGAAGGAAGAGATTTTCTAGCAAGGCATGGCAGTACACATCTGTAACCAAAGGCAGGAGGATCATCACAAGTTTGAGGCACTCTGAAACCACACAGTAAAACAGGGACTCAAAAAAAAAAAAAAAAAAATAACAAAAAGAATTGATTTTCTATTTTCTATGTTAGAAAAGACACCAAAACGATTTAGCATATGGACTAATCTATTGACCGAGGTCTAGATAGGAATGTAAAATTAATGACTGCTCAGGAGGGAGGATACTGTGTGTGCCTAAAATGACAACTCCTCCCAGTGGAAAATAACCTACTGCCCTAATTTTCCCCCATTTCCTCGCATTTCCAACCCTGAAAAGAGAGAGAGTATAACGCGTCATCCATTGAGTGTTTGCCATCACCAATGCCACAGGAAGGTATAACCTCCCAGGACAGGTGGAGGATCTGTCTTCAGGTTAATGGTCCATATGGGATTTTAAACGTTACCTCCAACAAGTAATTCATCCATGAGGAATTAGAATCACCATAAGCCAACCAGGGCTTCTCCTCAGCCAGATTCATTCTGTAAATCTCAATTCCAAACACTTGCACTCACTTCTGGCCCAGCACAAGGTTCACACTGAAAGAAATGGAGGCACTAGACCGAGCCTAAGTATAGTCAGGGCCAATTCCCACACTGCTTTGGCCATGCCTTGAATCTGACCCAGTGCAAACCCCGGACTAAGCTCTCCTTGGTCCACAGACACAGACAAACTGAACTCCTTGAAAATAGCGACATGAAAGAGAATCTTCCAGGCACTCCAAGCTCTCTAAGCCTTAATTCTGAATTTACACTATTTGTGCTACACGAGAAAACACAAGCCATAAGGCCCTTCTAACTAGCAAGTGGGAATCAGTATCTTCTCAGAAGGGTCCTTCCTGTGTGGCACTTGTGTGGTATGTTTTTATTCTCAATGTCACTCACTCACTCTTTATGATGGCTGTATGATAGATGTCTGCTGAAAAGTAATGCTGAAAAAGTAATACTGTGGCAAGCAAGGCACTAGCATTTGCCATCTCACCCGGGAGAGAATCACAGCCCCATTCTGCCTACCTTTGAGTTCTACAAAGTACAAGTGCTACAGGACGTCCTCAGGAGAAGCACAAGGAAAAGAGAGCCTCAAACAGCCAGGTACGCACAGCACACTCACTACCAGACAGAGTTGGCCTGAGTGAGGTGAGGGTCAATGGAAGCCTGCAAAGAGAGAGGGATCATTCTAGGTGGAAGAAGCAGGAAAGATGGGAGAGGAGGCTGGAAAGTACAGGAAAGTTAGAGGGGTATGGAGTCTGAAGTAGAGGACTCAGGAGAGCAAGAGACCACTACAGAGACTCTGCTCCTAACCTTGAGAGAGGAGGGCATTGGGAGTTGAATTTTGAAACCAGCCTTTTACCTATGTTTCTTTTTCCTCTTTGAAAGACAAAATGTTGCAAGTAAAAACCTTACACTTCACTAGTTTGTTTGGGTTTTTTTTTTTTTTTTTTTTTTTAATTCTTGCCTGTATCTTTTCTCCATTACTGCCACAATGTAACTTCCATCAAGTGTCTAGAAAGTTTGCAACTGTGTGACAAGATGTTGCCATGCATTTATTCCTTCTACCCCTACCCACCCCCACCCCTCCACACACCACACACTCTATACCAACCACCAGGTATTTGATATAAACCTGATTGGCAAATTTAGTAATTAGTAATATCTATCCCAAAGAAGGTAGGGTTTGTTGGGTTTTTTTTTTTTCCGTACGTTGTTTTATTTATTTATTTTTGTTTCTTTGAGACACTCACTGACTAGCCTGGAATTCACTATTCAGACCAGGCTGGCCTGGAACTTGTGATCTATCCTCCTGCCCCTCCCTCCCAGTGCTTAAGTAACAGAATTCTGGGTATATCCACCGCCTCCCCTCTTCTTTAAACTGTATTTTAACAAGTTGCTACTAAGTTACTCTTAAGAGTGGATTTGAGAAGCAGAGGCCAGCCAGCCCATTGAAACACTTAAAGCAGCTTTGGAATTCTCTGCCCACACTCAAGAATCAATCTGCCCTTCTGACTGCACCATTGATAAGCAGGTTTTAAGTCAACCTATTCTTCAATTAAATTACAGTTAAGCAAAAGAAAAAAGCCAAGCAGGAACTATGGGGTGGAGAAAAAGTGGAGAGTTTCCCAGATGAAGTGCACCAGCGATACGATCTTTATTGAGCAGCTTTACAGTCTGATCTATCAAAAGATTTATATTCACCACTGCTCAATGCTCATTTAATCTGCAGGGAAGATGAGGAAGTTGAGGCTCTAGGGTTAGCTTGCCTGGTGTTAAACAGCTAATGAAGCCAGGTTCCCAACACTTTCCCCCAAGACAAGTCTATAAGAAGAAGGAAGGTGAACCAAGGGCTTGCAGCCCCCCCTCTCTTCTTGTCTTCAACCCCTTCTCCTGACTACAGGAGCTTTTCTTTCCAACTAAGCCAAATCATCCAATCAGTAACTCATCCTGTTTCTTCTGTTACCAAACCATATAACATCCCAGACTCCCTCTCCCTGGCATTTCCTGTCCTCCACAGCTTGATCCAAACATAGGCCCTCCAAAACCCCAATGTTTCTGTTCTCACGATGTCTTCCCTCATACTTTTAGGATGTCAATACACTCTCCAGGTTCACACGCTTCCTCACTTCACCACAGAACTGAGGATCTAGATTTCTCCCACAGCAAGGCAGGTGCTATCTGGGGTCACTCAGCTACTCAGTTAGAAAACAGGCCCTAAACATAGCTAGCCATCCCTCCCACCAAGCCCAGTGCAAAACCTAATGACTACATGATACCCACCACTGCATAATGGTGGCTCCTGCTGTGAAGTCCCAGAGCTTGACATTTAGTACACAGCTTCCCTTCAATAAACCCCATGCTTAAAACTAAGGTTCTGACTGTACCAGAAATGATAAGGCTCCGAGCACACAAACAGAGATACAAATGATCCTCCAATCAGACACACTCAGTAGAAGCATCCGTGTAACCTGGTCCTTAATATCTAGCACAGCATCTACTAAACCAGTGTCTTGATGATAATGGGTAAAAAAAAGGAGGACAGACAGCCATTTCACCCCATGAATACAAAAATGCTTTCACACTAGTGAAAAAAATATATAGATTATATATGACTAAGGGTAAGCCATCAAACACTGGCTTCTTAAGGATATTTCTAGGGCTAAGACATGGCATTTTGCTGGCCAGAAATTGATTTGTTCAACCTACAGAAAAAACAGCTCAAATAACATAAACAGAATACCAGAAAATTAGCCCCACCATACCACAAAGTGCTTAGTGAACAGAAAGCTTGGCTGGGTGTTTTCTGTTTGTTTGTTTGTTTGTTTGTTTGTTTTTGCTTTGTTTTGTTTTTTAAATTCCAGCTTTTTTCCTTCTTTTTTTTCTTCTGTTTCATGGGTTTTGCATACATTGAATATGGTTTGCCTGCCTACATTCTCCCCATAAGGTGGGACCTCATCATGTCTCGTATCACCTAGCAAGATTTTACTATTACCTGGCTACCCAGTTCTTTATACAGGATCTATTCAGTCTTATTAAGCAGAAGAAATAGAGAACAGAAGTTACAACACTAACAATGTTGATATGTTTGCTCCCTACTCATCTTATATAGGACAGGAGACGTGTGAAAGATTAATCTCCATCATTACCTAACCATCCAAGAGGAAAAACAGCAGATGGATGAAGTAGCTCCCTGCAGCCTTTAAACATTTTTAAGTTAAACTGTTTATTTTTATGTGTGTGGATGTTTTGTATGCATGTATGTGTACTACATGCATGCAGTGCTTGCTGAGGCCAGAAGGGCACTAGATCCCCTGAGACTGGAGTTTCAGATGGTTGTGAGCTACGATGTAGGAGCTGGGAATCCAACCCAGGTCTTCTGGAAGAGCAACCAGTGCTCTTAGCTGCTGAGTCAGCCCTCATTTCTTTGGTTTAGGTTTTGGCTTACTTGTGGATTTTTTTTTTTTTAAGCTTTGTGTGACCTAGAGCTCACTCTGCAGATGAGGTTGGCCTTGAACTCACAAAGATACACTGTCCTCTGCCTCCAAGTTCGAGGAATAAAGCTATGTGTCATGAGCCCAGCCCTTTGAACACTTATGAGTCAAAAGTCTTGTGATCCAACGGTTAAACTCCACATACTGCAAAATCCTTCTTTAATGGAGAGAAGCTCTGACTGGCCTTGAATTCCAGATTCTGTAAGATTTCATCTCAAATCTTTATTTTTGAAAGTGCAGAGAGACTGAGAAAGACATTCAGAAATGACTTCTGGCCTCTGGCCTCTGAACACACACACACAGAGAAAGATACAGATATACACACACACACCACCTCCTAAACGGCCTAAACTGCGTTTTTTGGAAACCAGTAAATCATCTTTTTTTTTTTTTTGATTTTTGAAACAGGGTTTCTCTGTATAACCTTGGCTGTCCTGGAACTCACTCTGTAGACCAGGCTGGCCTCGAACTCAGAAATCCGCCTGTCTCTGCCTCCCAAGTGCTGGGATTAAAGGCGTGCACCACCACCACCTGGCTCCAGTAAATCATCTTTAACTGTCTTATCTGCTACTCGAACGTCACAATCTCTTTCCCATCTTCATTTCTCCCACCTGGTCTTCTCACAGCTATTAGTCATTCAGACCTCCTACTCTTTCTGTGACTCTTTCACCGCCCCTCTCCCTTCACTGTGGAACAGCCACTGCTGATAATAAAGAACAGCCCACATCTATCAGCAAGGGCCCTCAACTCTATCCTTCCAACATCCCAGGGACAACATCTCCCCACAGCAAACACCACAACTCTCCTCACCTGAGGGATCACAAGAATCTTGTCTCAGACTCTCACAACCTATCATGAACAAAGAAGCCTACAGATCCCTTGGATACCCAACACCCACAACACAATAAATACTTAATATGACTGGACATGGCTATGTTTTACAAAAAATCAATCGGCAAAGCAAGGAGGCCAACATCGTCATGCTCTGCTCTGGAAGCAGGCACACTTCTATAGTCTACATATGTTACTGCCATTTTTCTTTTCTTTCACAACTAATGATGTTTGCCTGCAGAGTACAAAGACAACCTGGTTTTCCCTTACAATATTAAATCACCAACTGTCAGTCAGAAATGACGCTTAAAACACTTAAGTGTGAAGTTACAGAGGATTTCCCCTCTTGTCAGCTTTACAAGATAAACAGGTGCCCAATTTCCACTAACGTTGTTTGATTTTTCAATGAGTTCGACCAACTGGAAGAACACTTACAGCTGTTGAACTCAGCATCTCCTATCCTTGTACCAGATTCCCAACCATCCCCGCAAAGTTTCCTTAAAGGGGCAATCTTGTGTTATTTTTTTTTTCCAACACAGACTAAAAACAAAACAATGGTGTAATCGTTTTGCCCTTTCTTAATTTCAGAGAAAAATAGAGGGGGCCCATGAGCATTCTGCGACATAGGCAGACAAAGCCACCTTCTCTCGCTGTTCCGAAGTCACAGAAGGCAGGCCACTCAACAGACAACAGACGGGGAAATACCAAAGGGAACACATTCCACTCTCATACAAAGGAAATATCCTCAGGTGCTAGAACGAAACTTCAGCGTGGGCTGTTGTCAAACACAGAGGGTAAAACAACCTACAAAACGCCTTCTGACCTATTATGGAGGAATGCGGTTTAATGGAGACAATGTTCTCCATGAGTAAAACAGAGAAATCGAGGCTACTCCGACCCCAGGCCCAGTACAGCCCGGGGTCCTCACTGGAGCACATCCAGCTGGGTAAGGGTAGAGATCCGGAGGGAGTTCTGACTCCATGAGCGAGTCTAGGCTAAAGTGTTTTAAGGAGCCGAGCACCGGAGTCACTCCATCACCCCCACCTTAACCCATGAGCCTGGCGGACCCAACCAGGGCTGCCCGCGCGACCCAGAGATCCCGCAAGAACACAGAAGGTCCACCGCCCGGCTGCGGCTCCCGGGTGTGCCAGATCGCTCAACTCTTTCCACACTCTCCAAAGTTCCGTGGGCAACCCTCTGGGACAGGCCTGCTCCGGGAGAGGCCTGGAGCTGGATTGCCAGGGCCCGCGGACGGCCGGGCAGAGGCGCCCCGCCAGGCAGCGCCGCGCCTCCCGCGTGCCGCACTCTGCCTCGCCCCGTGCCGGCTCTGGGCACCCGGTCGCCCACTCCTAAGCCGGGAAGACCCAGACGGTGTCCAGGGACCGTGCGGGTGGCGATCGCGGCCCAGCCGGAGCGCGCCGAGAACTTTATGACCGCGGGTCTGGGCCGGGGGCGCCGGCGAGGCCGCCCAGCTGCCGCACTTTCCCTTTCCCCGCCTCCCGGTCTCCCTCCTCCGTCTCCAGGAAGCGCCATATTGATCCCCGCGCCTTTCCCCGTCCGCTCCCCGCCGCGCGCCCCAGGCCACTCACCTTGGCCACGGCCTTCCGGTAGCGGGTCACCGCCTGCTGGATGAGGCTGAAAACTTTCATTCGGCCATCTCCGCACGGCACGACCACCCGGGTCCTCCCGAAGCACACGGTCACTTTCATGCCGCCGTCCCTCGCTGTCCGTGGCCGGAGCGGCGCTGGGCCGGGAGACTGTACGCAGGGCGCGGTGGGGCCGCTGCGCCGGCGCGCCGGCGGCTAGGGGCGCGAGCAGGCGGCCGCACAGAGCTGCCCCGTACCATGTCCAGCCCGGTCGCCTTCGCCTGGCCTCGCCTGTCCCCGCCCGGGCGCCTGCAGCCTCCGGCCACCTGTTCGGCGTCTCGGCGTCTTGGCGCGCTCGGCGGCGGCCCGGGGCCGTGTGGCGCTCGCGCTCAGTCGGGACTCCGAGGAGGGGACGGCGAGGCAGGGAGGAGGAGCAGCAGCGGGCTGGGCGCACAGCACCGCACGCAGGCGGCAGGAGGAGGCGCAGGGCGGGGCGCCCCGAGGCCTCCGCCGCTGTCGGGCCGCTCGGTTCACCGCACGGCGACGCGCGTCGCAGCCCGCGGCGCTGTGCTTGGGCCAGCGCAGGGCAGGGCGCGTCTCCTCCAGCCCACTTGCCGTAGGCTGCAGTGGGAGGCCCACTCCGGGACGCCCCACCCACGCCCCCAGAGGGCTCCAGCGAGGTCCTCTTCCTTTCTTTGTGACTTTTAATCCCCTTCCTGGGAGAAAGCAGTTTAAGCTCGGAGACGCCTTTAGAGCCACCGAGTCGCGCTGGGGAAGATAGAAAGCTCCAGGCCAGTTCTCACTCTGCTCGCGGCAAGGCAGGGTTTTCTATCCTAAGTGCCTGGCTCCTGTGCAAGACCGGGCGGCGCTGTTCTGTAGCAGAGATTAATTGGCTGCTCCCGAGAGAGGTTGGAGACGCGTGGACGCCCTGGTACTTCCTCTTGAGGCCACTATTTACCTTAAAGTTTCTTAGTGACCCACTTGTTTAAATAAGCAGGACTTAACACTGCAGTTCAAATACATCTGTTCCTTGAAAATTCCTCAATCTAAGCAACCTAGAACCCTCTGAAAAAATACAGTCCGAATGCTCAGAGGGTAGGCTGTTCTAGATAAGATATTCCCTCGCTGCTACGGCTGTCACATAGCTCAGGCACTGACACACCCCCAACTCCACAGGGAGTGGGTGATAAGCAAACTCTAAGATGTTCAATAACAACGTGGACCGAGTCTACGAAAGTGACTGAAGCTGCTTTCTGTCTTACTTAAAAGATGTGGTCCCTAAATGAATGTTACCGTTGTCTTCAGAGAATGGCAAACTTCAAGAGAGTCGCTGTTGACCTGAGTTTGTCCCACACGATACAGTAAGTTCAATTTGACAGTTAATTTGCATGATTTTGAGCCTATTAAAACGCCTGTGAGCCTCAGAATTTGAGCACCTACAGCTGGTGCTGAGTGTTGTCCACCCATCCCTCCTCTCTTTTTAAAATAATAAGCAAAACAAAGAAGTCCCTTGGCATTTTAGACTCCTGCACAGTCTCCTTGGCCTTGAGGCACTAGGTCAGAGGAAACATCACATTTTCTCCTTCTGACTGCTCTCAGTCTATCCGATGATCAAGTACCATCCTCTCAGGGGTCTGTCAAGATTTTACCCTCCCAAAGCCTACAAGAGAACTCTTGAGTGTACATAGCCTTGGGAAAGACTCTTATTACCTCTGCATGTCTACATCATTCAACTTGTCTACCAGTGACTGTACTGGTCACACTATGTCAATGAATCCTGCTGAGGTTTTTCTTGTTTGGGATCTTAGCAATACTTGAGTCCATGGGCCAGCAAAATGTCTCAGCCTGCCAGGAGCCAACCACCAAGACTACCTGAATTCTAACCCCAGATCCCACAAGGTGGGAAAAGAGAACAGCAACAGCCCCCGACAATTGTCCACTGACCTACACACAGAAAGAGAGAGAGAGAGAGAGAGAGAGAGAGAGAGAGAGAGAGAGAAATTAAATAAAATATAAATAAAAACAACACTTGCGTCCACAATAATTATTGATAATTAGAGATGCTGTTTCTGTTTTGACACATAGAAGGGGTATATAAATTTGCTAGTGGGCTTTGTCCAAAAAAAAAAAAAAAAGCACTGATTTAGGTTAAGTTCTAAATTTGAACACTAGTACTTTCAACTGATGCTCACACTCACCCCAGCCTTGTCTTCACCAGCTGAGGAAAGAAATTGGTGAGATGCATCTCATAAGTTGTGAGGACCAAACAAAAATTTGTATAATATACAAAAGTCTTAATATATACTACTGTGTGAGAGCATGTAATATAGCAGAGTCTACTGGCCATGGTATGAAGTGTGCTAACAAAGCCTGGGCAGGGACAGCAAACGATTGAAGAGCAGTGAGCAAAGAAATCTCAAAGTCGGAGACATAACTGGACAAGGGCTAGAATAGACCTAGTAGAATGCTTGTCTAATATGTCCAAATCCCCTGTGTTTGCTCTCTAACACTCCATAAAAACTCTAATCTGCAACCCCAACATATAGCAAGTAATTTGCAGATACACAACAAGTTTAAGAACAGCCCAGACTACATGAGACCCTGTACTGTAAATAATAATAAAGATTAAGTCTTTATCTGCCTAGTTGAATAGAGATATGATTATCATTATTCTTATGTATCATAGTTGAAGATGTCCCAAGCGTTGATAAGCTTTGATTGACAGATGTCAATCAAATGTCTCTCTCTTGAGAGTATGCCTCCTCCCGCTAGTATAGCCATACACCTTCAACTTGAGGTCCTGAAACATGGTAACATCTTAAAATGTAATTACTGGAATATTTATCATATTCTAACCTTTCCATAGCTCACCTGTGTAGTTCTGTAACATCCTCACAGCTTTGTCAGTGGCAGCCTCAGTACCTACAGGTGGAACTGAATTCTCATGCCTTGAAATCTTGAGACAGCTTTCCATTCAGATCCTAAACCAGCCATACTGAGTACTTCTATTGAGTTTTTTTTTTTTTTTTTTCTTTTACATATAGTTCTCGTGTCTCAGACTGGCCTTTAACTCATTATGTACTTAAAGATGATCCTGAATATCTGGATCTCTTCCTCTACCTCCAGAGTGCTAGATTACAAGCATGTGCCACTACCCTTGGCTTATGAAATGCTGGTGGTATAATCTGGGGCTTTATACATTCTGACCAAGCATTCTACCAACTCAGATATTTCACTAGTCCCTACTCTTTACATACAAATGCAATGAATCTCTATATTAAAAATTAGTAAAAAAATAATTAATGGTTTGTAATTTTTAGATGCCATACCCTTTGCTGTCTTGAGAAAAATCGTAAAATTCTATAACAAATAATTAATTTATTTCTGCCACTATATTCTTCAAATAACATCTAACCATAAAGATGGATCATAGCCAGACCTCCTTCATGTCAATAAAATATTCAGCTTAGCAAATAGCTTCTTGTCTGAGGTAAGCATTAAAGCAAGCCTGGTCTCTTTGAGAAGCAAAATTATCAAAGTCAGGGGTCAAATGTTGTTGTGTAAATATCTTATAATGTGTTTACTTTCTTAAATTCTACAGTTTCTAGTTAAAAATAATCATGGCCTTTGTCTATATTTCTGTTTCACAGCTAATTGATTCAATTGGTTATGAATACCCCAAGAGAGTTCTGAGAATTAATTAGGGTTTATCTGGGCTTTGTGCCTATGTTCGGGTGGGTACATGTGACCACACAGAATATAACTTCAATTCTTTCCAGCTACAATCTCACACTCCCTATGTGTAGGAAAATCATTGTATCAAGCATCTCACCCTTAGAATGTTAAAAACTGAAAATGAAGGAGGTAGGGACAGGGAAGATGGCTCTGTTCAATTCCCAGAAACCAGGGATGGGGTTGTGGAGGACAAAAACAAAAGCCAAGTTTGGTGGTATACTTGTAAACACAGTGCCTAACCTCAGTGTGGAGAGGAGGAGACAGGTGGACTCCTGGGGTTCACTGACTTACTTGGAGAGTGCATATA
This sequence comes from Mastomys natalensis, assembly GCA_021653895.1. NCBI lineage: Eukaryota > Metazoa > Chordata > Mammalia > Rodentia > Muridae > Mastomys > Mastomys natalensis. The sequence goes on along the minus strand of JAJTUV010000360.1, from coordinate 179,411 downwards.
TAATATACATATACACATATATGTATGGTCAGCAACTGAGAAAGGACATCGAGGGCTGTCATCTGGCCTTCACATGCACACACTCACATATGTGCATATATAAATGCATGAAAACACACAAAGAATAAAGACAGCATGTGAAAGGTACCTACGTGAATAAAAGAATAAAAACATGTGAAAGGTTTTTGAAATGCAGTCATCCTGTGAAGATTATTAGCTCCAAGGCATTTCACACACATGCACTGCTTACTCTTCGATTACACATCCAAGAAATATTCACACCACCATATGTCTGCACTTCCATGAATTAGAACATTCATATCTGTCACACTCATTCGGTAGCAGTGACAGGTTTTATATCAAGCCTTAAACCACACCTTTATAGGAGGAGGAGTCCAATTTGGTAAAGATTTCAGAAATGAATGAACTGCAACTGAAATATGCTTATGTGCTACATAGTAGCAACCATAGAGATAACAAAGAAACTACTCACTCCCTCTGACACAGAAGGAAACAGGCCTTCTAATTTCATCCCAGAGAAATACACTGTGCATTTTTATGTATACAAGTAAAAATAATTACCATTTTATGTGTTACAAGTAACTAATGGCCACAAATATAATTAATTATAACAATGTAGTTTATTTAACAAACAATGCTACACTGTACCACTCCAATGTATAGAAATGAGAAAGGGTCTTGCTTTATAGTCCAGGCTGGACTAAAGTTTACTAAAGTGTCTCCCCAGTTCTGCTTCAAACTTGCAATCCTCCTGACTCATCCTCACAAGTGCTGCAGTTGCATTTGCAAAATTTAATCATCTTTGTATTCATATTTCTTGGCTAGTCATTTTGATCCTGTGCATGACTGATGTTCAGGACAGAGATCAATTTGAATCAGCTGCAGCCCTAGAGCTCAGTAGCTGCTTGTAGTCAGTAGAGGCCACTTTGGACAGCATAACTCTGGGTGCAGGTCCACTAGCAGCCAAGACCACAGTGTGCTGTCAAAGAAGAGAGTTACCAATGGATTGAATTCTTGGAGGCAGAAACTGCTTTTCACAAGGTGAACTCAGTTCATGCTTCATGACTGGATGAGAGGTATATGAGTGATGGAATATGGCGGAATGGATAACAGATATCATCCTGACATGTTTCAAATTGCACAATAATACAGAGTATAACAGGCAAAGATAGAGCTGGGCCTGGGGCTCAGCTGTCAGAGTGCTTGGCTAGCATGTACAAAGCCCTGCCTAGATTTGATCCACAAAACCAGGCATAATGACATATACTTATAATCCCAGAACTCAAGAAATGGAAAACAAGGGAACCAGAAGTTCAAGATTGTCAGGGGGCTGGAGAAATGATTCAGCAGTTAAGAGCACTGGCCGAAGAGGATCTGTGCTTAATTCCCAACACCCACACAGCTGTTCACAACTGTGTATAATTCCAGTTGCAGGAGATTTGGCACCCTAACACAGACAAGCAGGCGAAATACCAATATATAAAAATAAACCTGCAGGCAAAGATTGTTCTCAGCTACATATTGAGTTTGAGATCAGCCTGACCTATGTAAGACCGTGTTTCAAAAGGAAAGAGGAGATGGCTCAGTAAGTAAAGTACCTACTGTGCAAGCACCCCATAAAAGACAGCTCTGCAGTACACTGTAGCACTGGAGGGCAGAGACAAACAGATCTCAGGAACTCACTGGCCATCTAATCTAGCTGAGTGAACCATTTAAAGTCTAAAGTAGCTCCAGTGGATAAAGGCAATTGCTGCAGAACCTGGAGACATGAGTTCAATTCCCATTATCCACATGGTAGGAGGAAAGAATCAACTTCCACAAGTTGTTCCCTGGCTTCCACATGCATCACACATACACCCATAAATCCATTCACAAAATAATAAATAAATAAGTAATAAATGTAAAAACAACAACAACAAAAAAAAAATAAGTCATGGAGTGGAGTCTTGGGTTCAGTTCCCAGCTACATAAAAACCGGCACGGTGGGTAAACATGTGTAATCTCAAAACTCTGCAGGTGGAGTCAGGAGCATCAAAAGTTCAAGGTTGTGCTAGGTTTAGCTCATCAGGTAAAGTGCCCATTAGTAAAGTACAATTGGGTTCAAGGCAAGATGGGGCTTCATAGGAACCTGTCTATAAGCAAACAAACAGAAAAAGACCACAACTCCATTAAAAGACATTTTGCTGGAGTTGAAAAAGACACACAAAATTGACTTCTGGCTCCCTGTGCACATATGAACCACACACACACACACACACAAATGAGGCACATAATACTGCCAAAGCCTCAGTACAGCCCCCCCCCCTAGTGCTAAGGAACATTAAGTGCAAGTGTAAAAGCACGGTTTTCCCCCTGAGCACAGGAGTTCATGTGACTTCCATAATTAATGACCCACAAAGGCAAGCAAAACCAACAAGAAGGGAAAAAACAGAGTATTAGCTTAATGATCCTCAAAGTGTCCAACGCAATCATTAGACACAAGCACGAGGAAGGACAGGAGTGCACAGGACTAGAAAGACCCTGCCAGTGTTCCTTGGCCCGAATCATCTCACGTCCAGAACTTTGATCTCCTCTTTCATTAGTGTCCTGGAATGACAGCCAACTCATCAGCCTGAGCTGACAGCACACGTCCTGACTGTAGTCTATCCAAGTCCTCCCCTGCCCAAACTCAGCTCCCTTTGAGATGCTCTTGGGTCAGTCTCTCCAGGCACATGCCATTATGCCTGCTTTTTATTGGATTCTGGAGAATCTGAAATCAGGTACATAGGATCTTGTCTATAAGCAAATAGAAAAGAAAAAAAAAAAAAAAAAAAAAAAAAACAACTCAACTCCATTAAAAGCCATTTTGCTGGAGCATCCAGAACATAAGTCAAAGCCATTTACCTCCTGGTAGTCAGCCTGAACTGAGGCAGAATTCCCAGAACTCAATAGCACGGAGAAGTAGCTCCATGTGAAGCTTTATTTTTCTTTAAAGAGTAGCAAAGGCAGACTAAACTGTATGACCATAATGGAAGGGGAACACTGACTACAAATTGTCCTGTGACCTCTACACATGTTTGCAAATACACACAATAAATGTAAAACGAAATGTATTAAGATGGATGTCTTCCGGTGAGCTACCCTGTTAAGTTCAAAGCTTGCTGGCATGGATCTGGAGCTTCGGGACAGCAGTGCCCAATCAGAGACTCCAGGATATACTTGGAAGGAACATCATGAAGCAGGCTTCTAAGCACAAATCCAGAACCCACATCAAGAAATCTTTGAAGACAAAAATAATAACAGATTCCTCGTTGTGGCCCAGCTGTCCTTTCCCATTGGTTAATTTGCACCCATGTGTGTTGGTTTGAATAAGAATGGCCCCATATGCTCATATGGTTGGCTACTTGGGCCTCAGATGGTGGAACTGTTTGGGAAGGATTGGGAGGGTGTGGTCTTGTTGAAGGAAGTGTGTCTCTGGTGGCAAACTTGGAGGTTTCAAAAGACCTGTTCCAGTCCCACTGTGCTTTCTGCCTCCTTTTGTATTTTTTAAATGTCTTAACTATGCCTTCCAGCATGCTTTGGCTCTGCTGTCTGTCATAGACTCGAACCCTTGGGAACTATCAACTCAATTAAAAAGCTTTCTTTTGTAAGTTGCCTTTGACATAGAGTTTTATCAAAGCCATAGTAAAAATAATGAAGGCACGAGGCAATGCCAATTTTCTCTTCAGATCCCTGCAAAACTCCATACCCCGTTGAGAAACAGAACCCCAGTCCTCATAATGCTCTCCAGAGGCCCAGAGGTGATCCAGGCTTAATTTCCAACCACCTTCTCCTCGGCTCCCCTGTCCATTATCCTCATTATGGTTAATCTTCCTGCTGATCCCTAGCCAGACTGAGTGGACTCTTGCTTCAAGGCCTTTACAACTGGCTGTTTCCAAATTCCAAAATGTTCTTCTTAGCCTCTGCCTGGTTTCCAATCCCATGTCCTTTAGGCATCTACTCCTACCAATAGTAAATTCTCTCTGTACTTCTCAAGACCTGTAGTTTTATTCTTCCTTAAAACTTAGCAACATTTAATACCTGTGTAATTATCAATTCGCTACATGTATCTCCAAAAATCTGGGAGCCGTGATGTGATGGTTTATATATGCTTGGCCCAGGGAGTGGCACTATTAGGAGGTGTGGCTTTGTTGGAAAAGGTGTGATCTTGTTGAAGTAGGTGTATCGCTGTGGGCATGGGTTTTAAGACCCTCGTCCCAGCTGTCTGGAAGCTAGTCTTTTTTTCTATTTGCCTTTGGAACAAAATGTAGAACTCTCAGCTCCTTCTCCAGCACCACGCTTCCTGCCATGGTGATAATGGACTAAACCTCTGAACCTGTAAGCCAGCCCCAATTAAATGTTGCCCCTTATAAGAGTTCTATAGTGTGTCTTCACAACAGTAAAACCCTAAGACACCTGAAAAAAAGAGACCACATCTGTTTTGTTCACCCACCGCAGTGTCAGGGCTGTTTTCTTCACAACAGAGGCCTCAATCACAAAGGATGTAATAGCACTGAGATCCTCGTAGGTAAAGTATTTGCTGTGCAAGCATGAAGACCTGGTAGAAGTTGCATCTGGTGACTCATTTTCAAAGGTGCCTGCAGCCAGCTTAGGTCCAGTTACATCTGAATATAAAATATTAGGCTCCTCTTAATGCCGTCAAGCCCAGCAGTCAATCACTCTCTCTGTCTTTCTGTGTCTCTGTCTCTGTCTCTGTCTGTCTGTCTCTCTGTCTCTGTCTCTCTGTCTCTGCTATGGTCACTATTGCATTTGTTACTTGGAAATTTTCTGCCTACGAATCTATTGTATCACCTTCATTTCAGAGAGCAGCTTTGTAAAGATGTCATTGTAACTCCTACATTGATGTCTTATTTAATTTTTTTTTCATTTTTATTTTTATGTGTCTGGGTGTTCTGCATGTGTGTATTTCTGTGCACCACATGCATGCAGAATCTGCAGAGGGCAGAAGAGGATATCAGATCGCCTGGGACTGGAATTACATATGGTTGTGAGCTATCATATGAGGGCTCGGAATTGAGCCTGGCACCACTGGAAGAGCGGCCAGTGTTCTTAATGGGTGAGCCATCTCTCCAGGCCCAGTTGTTATTGTTTTAAAAATAGTAAATGCCAGCTGTGTGTGCAGCAGCTGTCCACAGCGAGTGTGGCTGGTCAACTGTAGCCTGAAGTCTTAATCAGACTCACCATCTGCCTTTGTGTGCCCCGTGTACTAAGAATTTTGGCTCTGTTTTTGGTTTGCCCCTTTTAAGTGGCTGTGAAAAAGTCACACCAACAACAATTTGTGATGTGAAATTTACATGCAATTTCCATGTCAGTGTCTATAGATAAATGTTAGCTAAGACATGGATATGCTCATTTGGGGGGAGGGGGGCTGGTTGATTTCATGCTATATTGCCAGATAAGCAACTTCAAGAAAAAGCAGATGGTCTGTGAAACATAAATCTTCACAATCACTTGCGACAGATGTTTACAGGTCTCTGGCTTAGAGCAAGGAATAGTGGGTAAATGTGCTTGCCACAAAGCTTGACAATATGAGTTCTATCCATGGGACCCACATACTAGAGACAGAGAGAACTGTTCTCCACCCCCTTCTTCCCTAAAAACACACACATACACACACACACACACAAAGAATTTTTTTTAAGGTAAGAAGCTGTGTAGGGTTAAAGGAATATATTCTCCAATCCTTGGAAGCAAGAAATATGTGCTCCTTGTATTTCTTCCCCCTGTCCTCTTTAGATCTTCATTTAAAAAAAAAAAATTACTCTAAGCCCTCAAGCCTTTATTAGCTGTGGTAGGGATATTCCAATGAGAGACCTGTGTAACTTATAGGAGGTTGACCTGGTGCTACTTGTATTCAAATGCTAAATTCTGTACTATCTTAGTCAGGGTTTCTACTCCTGAACAAACATCATGACCAAGAAGCAAGTTGGGGAGGAAAGGGTTTATTCAGCTTACACTTCCACATTGCTGTTCATCACCAAAGGAAGTCAGGACTGGAACTCAAGTAGGTCAGGAAGCAGGAGCTGATGCAGAGGCCATGGAGGGATGCTGCTTACTGGCTTGCCTCCCCTGGCTTGCTCAGCTTGCTTTCTTATAGAACCCAAGACTACCAGCCCAGGGATGGCACCACCCACAATAGGCCCTCCCCCCTTGATCACTAATTGAGATAATGCCTTACAGCTGGATCTCATGGAGGCAATTCCTCAAGGGAGGCTCCTTTCTCTGTGATAACTCCAGCTTGTGTCAAGTTGACACACAAAACTAGCCAGTACATATACCCCAAGATCTGGTTACTCCAGGATGAGAAGGTTTCAACATACACCAGCTTTTGTTGTGAAAACCTTGCCCCTCAAGTTATCCATGATTGGATAATAACGATACCTACAGTCTATAGCTGGGCAGAAGAGAGGTAGGAGGTGTTGAAGATTCCTGGGCTTGGAGTCTCAGTTAGGAACCACAAAGAGATTCCTGGGGGAAGAAGGAAGCAACCATGGGGTAGTTATGAGTGCATGTCCATGAGGGCCAGTCTGTTGGAGTAGGAGCAGCCCAGATGGAACATGGCAAGTGATATCTCGGGGTTATTGACAGGAAAGTAGGCAAAATAGCAAAGAGGATTGATATCTGCCTTATTTTAAGGCTTATTATAATATAAATATTTTTGTCTTTTATTTGGGAACTAAATGATCTAAGGTGGGGTAGGAACCTCCAAATAATATTTCCTCTCACCCAATACAAAGAGAACCTATGACTTAACTCCAATTGATATAAGATGGCTAATTTTGATTGTCAACTTCACCATATCTGGAATCAACTAAAACCCAAGCTGTAAGGGTGTCAGATCCCCTCGAACTGGAGTTACAGACAGTTGAAGCTGCCGTGTGGGTGCTAGGAATTGAACCTGGGTCCTTTGGAAGAACAGCCAGTACTCTTAACCACTGAGCCATCTCTCCAGCCCATCATAAATCTGGGCCACAGCTTCTGGTGGCCTCCCTTACAAACAGGACATTGAAGAAGGAAAATTTTTTGAGCTTTCCTCATTCCCCCTCAAAAGGTCATTTATCCTGTTGCTGGCAATTTTTTTTTTTTTTTTTTTGACTTTTTGAGACAGGGTTTCTCTGTGTAGCCCTGGCTGTCCTGGAACTCACTCTGTAGACCAGGCTGGCCTCGAACTCAGAAATCCGCCTGCCTCTGCCTCCCAAGTGCTGGGATTAAAGGCGTGTGCCACCACCGTCCGGCTGTTGCTGGAATATTAAATCCTATTTCCTTAGGATTCCAACCTGAACTGAAGACCAGCAGCTCTCCAGGAATCCTCCAGGACTCCACTGCCAGATATCCAGCCTCCTGAGTTGAATAACTACGGGATTCTCAGCCTGTCCTCATAACAGAGTCTTTGTTCTACTGCCCAGATCCCATTCTGTAAATCAGTTTTGTAAACTGGCCTTTAATACATACATTCATTCTATCAGTTCTGTTTCTTTAGAGAATCCTGACTAATACAGAATGTAACCCCCACAAGGTGACAGGGTGTCGCTGTTGTGACTGCGTTCCATGATGTAAGGCTCTACAATAGCAGACTGCAGAAGCACCATGTTGTCAGCCGACTATGGGAGGGGATCATGGGGCAGGAACTATGGGTGACCTCTAAAAGCCTAGGACAGCTTTAGTTCACAGCAGATCAGAAGCCTCCGTGTCAGTTTTCGTAGATAAATACTTGTGGTACTCGAAGTCACGACCCACAGAAATTGTGATAAGAAATCTGTATTGTTGCAAGCCACATTGTGCGTGGTCATTTCTCCACGCAACACTAGAGCCATATAAAACAGTGCTTGAGTTGGAATTTAAATACTCTTGCACTTCTTGGGCTCCTCTTCAAGCTGTGTGCCTCGATGCTGTCACCAGGGATGCTGATGAAAAACACAGATCTCCACAGCCATCTCCTAACACTGTGATTCTGCAGATGTAACGTGAGGCTGAAATCCGAGGAGCGACAATCCTGTGCAAAGTTAGAAAGTAACAATGTTGGGGGGTGAAGGGGAGGAAGTAGTAAAGAAACCATGAGAGGAAGTAGTTACAGACGAAGTGACCACAGAATGGGTGATAAGTGGAGATATTTGTGTGTCGAGCACACATAATGTTCTTGCTATGCCCCAAGTTGTGTTTGCTGGCTTGACTATTGTTTAATTTTAAATTCCTGGGTAGGGTGGCCCCAGCCAACCTGAAAACACCTGAATGTTGCCCTAGAGCAGGCGGGCTCCACTACAATGAACAAATAAACAAATATGTGATGGAGATGTAGGAAAGATCGAAAACAGGAGTAGTGCCTGCGCAAGGAGATGCAGAACTGAAAATGTAAAAGCCGTGACAGGTGAGAGAAGGGGGTGCTGTCTTGGCCCAGGAGAGTCAACAGGACGGTGTACCACAGTCTGGAGCTTACGCAGTTGCAGGCTCAGTCTCTCAAAACCTGCCGTGTGGCCCGGGATCCCTCTGGCTCTAGGCAATGAAGGAGGCCCAAGGTGAGGAATGGTCTACATTCTGGACCTCCTCAAAGAACCACCGTGGTCCGAGATACCACCAGAAGCTGTGTTGGTGTCAGTGGTCCATGCTGCTGCACCAGACCACAGTGAAGCCTGAGATCTGTGTGACGTGGACATTTGTAGTTTGTGTAGCTTTCCAATGCCTCGGTGTTGTCCTCAGGCTTTGCTGCCTTAGGAAACCATGCTGATGTGGATGACATCTGAGACTATGTTGAGGTTCGTGGTCCGTGCAGCTTCTGAGGGCCATGAATAGGTCGGTGGTCCTGATATGGCCCGAGGCTATGTTGATGTCTGTAGAAGTATTCCATTGATGCCCATGAAGATGCCCAGGGTGGGGTGCCACCTGAAGCCAGGTTAGTATCTGTGGGAGAAGGAGAACCGGCCCCACATATCAGCGGAAGTCTCAGTGATGCCAACAGTGTGGTAGGACAATGGGAGCCGGCCCTCTCCCTTGCCGGCTCACAGCAAGACTTAGCCCTGCTCTGCTTCTCAGATAATTTGCTTTTGGGCAGACGCGGGTGGAGAAAGACTGATCCACCTTTGAGAGGCTGGCCACTTGGAATTTGACCATGCTCCAGTAAATATATGGACCACACAAAATGGGGCTGGGAATGGGTTTTTTTGTTTGTTTGGTTGGTTGTTTTTTTTTTTTTTTTTTTTGGAGGCGGGCCTAGGGGGCAAAACATGGAAAAACTGGGAAGTAAGTGTAAACAGGGCAAATGTGATTCTCAAATAATCAACAACAATAACAAAATTTTCTAGGCTTGTCAGGTGTAAACCTATAACCCCGCCAACAAAGAGACTAAAGTAGGAGGGTTGTTTCTTTTGTTCAGTTGGATTTTTTTTTTTTTTTTCATTTTTTTTCTGAAACAGGGTTTCACTATGAAATAGCCCTAACTGTCCTGGAAATCACTATGTAGACCAGGCTGGGTTCAAACTCAGAGATCTACATGCCTCTGCCTCCAGGGTACTGGGATTAAAGGCATCAAACCTGGTTGTCTCTAAAATGTTTAATTTGTTAATTAAACACAACAAATTTAAAGAATGTTTAAACTGTTTACATTTTCAGCTTTATTTTTCCAGTTGAATTCCAGAAAACACACACACATGTGCACACAAACACGTACACATGCATACATATGCACACACATATACACAAACACACACACATGTACACACTCATGCACATGCACACACACACACATATCTCCATGATTGTTATATCAAGTTCTACTTTCTATTTGTTCTCTGTGCTTACGGCTTGTTCATGTCCTGATAGTTCATTACCTGACTATCAGGGGTCATGAACATCCAGTGCAAATAAGCACAGAGCAAACCACAGCTTGATGAGTTTTCATGAGGCCCAAATATCTCTGACAAGATCTGTTCTTGTGAAAACCTGAGCCGCAGACAAGTCAGGACCCGTGGCTGTTTAAAATGGAAGAACCCTGAGCTGGGGTGCAGTAGAGCCACTTCCCTAGAGGCCCCTGCTTTAGTGTCTGTGACAAGAATGGGAGGCAGAAAAGAAAAGGATTTTTACAAGAATAGTGTGAGCAGTGCTTCAAAACAATATGAGCTGGTTGTGGTGGTGGCATACACCCTCAGTCCCAGCACTGAGGAGGCAGAGGCAGATGGAGCTTTGTGAGTTTGAGGCCAGACTGGTCTTCATATTGAGTTCTGGGACAGCTAGGGCTACACAGTGAGATTCTGTCTCAAGGGTAGGGGAGAACGGTTTAACAATTAATGGGTCAGAATAGGCCCTTGAGAAAACTGATCAAACTAGATGATATTTTGTAGACAGGTATAGAGATAATCTCTTATGCACTGTGTAAAAGCAAATACCTATCAATAAAAAAAGTCTATGGTCAATGAGCTGAGGCATCCAGCAGAGAGGAATTCTGGGATTGAGTGAGGTGTGCCGAGATTCACTCGGACACAGGAAGACTGTCTCATGAATTTGAGGACCAGGTAACCAGACACTTGGCAGGACTTAGACTAGAATAAACGGGATAATTAAGTTATAAACTAGTTGGCCCAAGCTTATGGCCTACCTAAGCATTTATTCATAAATTTAATTAGGTCTCAGAGTTGTTATTTTGGGGAATATATGCACGGGTGGGAAAGCCCTCAGTTACAGACACATTTCTTTTTAGAATAACATTGTCAAAGAAGCTATGAAGTTAAATTATTTTGTACAATTGCACTAATATCTTTGTACTACAATCTTTTAAAATATAAATAGAAAACGTAGCTCAGCTACACAGTGAGTTCAAAGCTAGTCTGGTTTATATGAGACCCAAGTTAAAACACACACACACATAAGCTAAAAGAATAGTTAGGGACTTAGAGGATTGGCCCAGTGGTTAAGAGAACCTATTGTTCTTGCAGAGAACCTAGGTTCGGCTCCCAGCACCTTCTTGGTGGCATAGTGCCCTCTGAAACTCACATCCTTCTTGGCCTCTGTGGGCACCAGGACACACAGTGTACAGACATACCAGCATGGCACTCATACATTTAAAATAAAGTAAATAAACGATCAAAAATTTTAAAAAATGAATGGGAAAAGTCAAAGAGTTCAATTTTCACATTTTCAGTTTCCAATGTCCAGATGAAGTCAAATGAAATATTTCAAAGTTGAATATAACATCTTCCCATTGGGAGTGATTTCAGGAAAGCACCTTTATACCCTCACATCATAAGGGTCTCTCACGTGGCAAGATGTGCAACGGTTAACAAATTGTTCAAGTTCAGCAATTGATTATCCCCTGATGATGTTAAAAATGGAAGGCTTTTGCTGTCAACGTTCTGTGACAACAAAGCCCTTACTCCCAGGAGAACTTTATGACCCAGATAAGAGTGTATGCAGTAGCATCTGAGCCTTCTATAGCACTTTCCTGCGAACAGACAGATGTTCTTCTATTGGGCAACATTTTTGTGTACCAGGGTCTTGGAAAAATAAAAATAATTTGTAACAGTACCAAACAAATGTCATGTTCCCAAGCAGATTGCAGTGTGAACATATGTACAGTTATTTGTGACCTCCAGATGAGTAAAAATAGAGAAAATATAAATAACCTTAAACACAGCTTGCTAGGATTTGTCCTGAATAGTTCAGATTTATTCCCAAAGGACTTTTTGTTTCCAGGCTGTGGTCTCTGTGTAAGAATAGTACTTTTCTCAACAATGGTAATGATTTTAAATATGAGAGAAAATGTAATGATCCCAACTGGGAAGTAATGAAGTAAGCCCTCCCATGTCCTATCAGCCAGCATGAGGAGGAGCCCAGCATGAAAAAATCCTCTGCAGGAAGGTTGCTAAACGGACGTCTGTGCAAAGCTGGATAATCTGAGCATGTAGATATCTAGAGGTTCCATTTGAGTCAAAGCCAGCACCTATCAGGTTAATTAAGCTCATAAAGCTTCAACTTCCTCATTTGTAGAAATTGTAAACAAATCATACATACATACATACATTCACACATACATACATATACACATACATACACCCACCCACACACACATACACACATACATACACACACATACATACATACACACATACATACACACACACATACACACATACATACATACACACATATATGTATATATAATCATCTAGCTGTTGATTCAATAACAAAATAAATAAAACTGCAGAGTACCTGATTACACAATGTGCTTCATAAAAATGTCCAATTCAGCATAGTCATTATTATTATTAACGTTTATTTCGTAGAATGACTTCGATGGTCTCAAAATGAAGTTTTAGTCACACTCTGTTGTCAACAGCCTAAACTCTGTTTCTTATCTGCTTTTATCTCAAATACTTTGGTACCAATTTTTTTTATCAGTACTTTTTCTTCCTGTTCAATCATTTCCTGTTAGAATATGAAGTGCTAAATCTCATTATCTTGAGCAATGAGGAGAAAAACCAAACATCTTCCATCCAGAAAGCATCCCCACCTCACATCTCATTAGAGCAGAGGTTGATAATTCCTCTCTTCTCTTTCACGTTCCATTAGGTTATAATTCTGTCTTCACAACTCCACTGAAATCCTCCTGGTCAAATCATGTAACTTCCCATTTCAAACACTCTTCATATGGAATTTTTAGATTATCTATTCTTTTTGTTTTTTTGTTTTTGTTGTTGTTGTTTGGTTTTTAAGACAGGTAGCCCAGGCTAGCCTTGAACTCTCTAACTAGATGACAATGACCTTGAAACCTGGTGCTCCTGCCTCCACCTCTCAGTGCAGGGATTATAGGCACCACTACGGCAACTAGAATCTTCATTCTCTATCTTCTTCATATACATCTGGGGATGAGTTTGTCAATATCTAATTAGGGAAGGACAAAGAGAGACCCTTTGAAACCTTGATCTAAACACACTAACCATTATCATATCAAGTTTTCCACCCATGGATTTGATTCTTTTGTTCCTATCTATAGAGCTTTAAAATGCTTTTGTGTAGAGCTTGCTCATCTTGGAGTATTCCTTTCTTATTATTCTATACTTCTGTTGCTACTATAAATGGCTTCTTTTTCTAAAGAAGGAGAAGAAGAAAGAGAAGGAGGAGGAGGAGGAAGAGGAGGAGGAGAAGGAGGAGGAAGAGGAGGAAAGAGGAAAGGAAAGAGGAGAGGAAAGGAAAGAGGAGAGGAAGGGGAGGGGAGAAAAGAAAAGGAAAGGAAAGGAAAGGAAAGGAAAGGAAAGGAAAGGAAAGGAAAGGAAAGGAAAGGAAAGGAAAGGAATTTTACTCCCCACCTCCACATATTTTGCAGTTGAGTTTCCCACATTTGGGGAAGTTCCCAGAATGCTCACACATAGAGCACAATGGATATGCTTCATTCTGAGGAAACCACCTTTATGGTCATGAAGTCTCTCTCACAAGTTTGTTGTTGTTGTTGTTGTTAGTTTTTTGTCATGGTTGTTGTTTGGGACATAGTTTTACTAAATATTTCAAGGTGCTCTGAAACTCACTACATAGCCTATATTTGCCTGGAAGTCATGACAATTCTTCTTCAGTCTTCCAAGTCTGGGATTATAGGCAAGTGTTACCATAACCTGATATCATTTTCAAAACACACACACACACACGCACATACACCACACACCACACACCATACCTGTATCTACCTCTAAAGTGCTGGGATTGAAGTTGTACGCCACCATACCTGGCCTTCAAAAGTACACCTTTTAAATTAAGTTTTCTTGCACCTAAAATAATAACTGAAGCTTGCGCTCTGATTTTGTACTTACTAGCTTACCCAAACTTGACTTTCATAATTTTTCTGTAGACTTTTCTGAATTTTGTAGGCGTGCAATCATAGCATCAGAAAGCATTATGTTTCTCCCTTCCCTTCACTTCTATTCCTCTCTGTCTAGGAACTTTTGGGGGAATTTTAATAGAAATGATAATGGACTTAAGTGGTTTAGTTCTTACCTCAAAGAAAAAGTTTGAAAGTTGTCAATATTAGGAATTAATTTCTCTCTTGAAGGATGTTCTCTGCTCTTTTTGGTTTACTAAGCCCTGCTGAACTTCAACATATATATATATATATATATATATATATATATATATATATATATATACTCATCTGCTACTCTCTGGATACTTTGACATACCTTCCCAAAAACTAATAAGGATAAGTGTTTTCCTGAGTTAATGAGCCACAACCATAAATGTTCAACCATGAGGGAAGGGCATAGCAACCCCTACTTTGCATCCAGTCAGTTAGAACAGACTGATAAAGACTGCCATCTGAAGCAAGGGCAGTCTTGTGGGACTGAATCCTTAGCCTGTAAGATCCATGCTTACTCCAGGGAGAAAGAGTGATAATACAATGGAAATTAGTTTTGAGGCATGTGTTTGTGCCTGGAGAGTTGAAGAAGTGACTGTTACGGTGAAAATTCTTCCACGTTTCTTCAGAAATACTGAGGACACACAAACATGTTTTCCTCTGGGGAGAGAAAGGGAAGAAAGGGCCTCTCCTCTCAGATTCTGAGTCTGGTGGCAGACAGTGTTCTCACCTGGGTCTATTAAAGGAAAACAGCTTATATTATATAAAGTAATATACATAGGCTGGAAAATTAAATTTGTTTTTGACCTATATAGAACGTGAACCTGTATAGAATGGGATTCAACATTTCTATGCATTCATAACCATGACCTTTCTTGAGTGGTATTAAGTGTCCTCAATCTATATCCTGTGTTTTCAAAGTATAATATCTCTTAAATGTAGATTTACTACCATAAGAATTTTGAAAAATAAAAAGCAGTATTATTGTTGTACTGTAGTAGAAGTTGGGCACCAATTTGTAGTAGGAATTATTATTTAATCGGCCTCTGGCGTTGGGCGCCAATCTGTAGTAGAGGGAATTATTTAACCCCCAAATTTGCTGCTGTATGTCCTCCTACCCGAAGTGAGACCAGTAAAGGAAGACGCAACTCAATAATTATGGTATAAATAGCATGCCTGAATTGGGCAGATTTACCACTACACTACTCTAATCCCCGGCTATGAGATCCCTTATAACTTGCGGTTTTATCCAGGCCACGTGGTTGTCCAGCTTCCTTCTACCGCTGGCTTCCTTCTGCTTCAGCTTCCTCCTGCTTCTCCCTCTGCTTCTCTTTCTGCATCTCCTGACGACTCCCTCTCTTCTGCTTCTGCTCTGCCTTTTGTATCGAATTCCTCTCACTCTCTCCTCCCCTAAGCCTTTTTCTCCGCCTCCCCTTCTACTGCCCAATCTCTGGCTCTAGCCTTTATTTTACAGGTTTTAATTGGACAGAAGGTTTACAAGACGTCACTGTGTACAGATTCAATCCTCCTCTGCAGCCCCTCCCAGAAGGGTAGAACTAGGATCGAAATACAAGGCTGGGGCTATCCACAACAATGTACTGCTTCGGGTCTCCTTTTAGAACTTTGCTGGTTGACTTCAACCAGCTTGGAGCTTGTGGAGTTTGACAGTGTAGAACACTTACTATTGAGGTTGTATATAGGTCTATAACACTAATACCTGAGGAAGTACGAACAAACATCCACTCACCAAAATGTGGAACCAACAACAGAACAAAGCACAGACAACACCAAAGTTCGACTTGCTGAACCAAGAGTTCCATTAGGGTTACTTGCTGGAATATGAGTGAGGTGTTACTTACAGGAGCAGAAATGACTCGGAGATAGCTGTATCAGCAAAACACACCCCAGCATGGGTGACAGTTCATGAATGCTAAAAACAAAATCTGTAGCAACCCACACAGCCTACCGGCAGCTCAACGGAGTAGAAAGTGTCCTTTCCAGGTAGCTCAGTTGGTCTGAGATAGCTCAGTTGGTCTGAGATAGCTCAGTTGGTCTGAGATAGCTCAGTTGGTCTGAGATAGCTCAGTTGGTCTGAGACTCTTCCTAGTCTATGAGTCACCCAGACAGCTCAGCTGATCTCTGCCTCTTTCAGGTGGCTTGGCTGGCCTGATGTCCAATCCAGCTGGACAATCAAGTGGGACCCTTAGACCCCGTGAAGAGGACTGAGATTCTCGAGAAAATAAGTCAAGTAGTCTGATAAAGCTGGTAAAGATTTTATTGTTCACGCAGGTGATATACTCTGAAAACAGGATATGGGGAGGGCAGGAAGGGAAAAGGGGCTTTGCAGGTGGAAGAAGCTGGCTGCAGCTGTGGGGTCTAACTAGGTTATACCTGTTGTTCTCACAAAGCCTTGCCGTTACCAGGGGTTCTAAAAACATCTATCTAGCAGGATGTTGGCTAAATCTAAAGGTCAGGAGGAAGGGTTACTAAGGTGAGTTGTTTTTTTTTTTTCTTTTTTTTTTTTTTGGTTTTTCGAGACAGGGTTTCTCTGTGTAGCCCGGGCTGTCCTGGAACTCACTCTGTAGACCAGGCTGGCCTCGAACTCAGAAATCCGCCTGCCTCTGCCTCCCAAGTGCTGGGATTAAAGGCGTGCGCCACCACCGCCCGGCAAGGTGAGTTGTTAATACAGCAAGTGAATCATGGAAGATAAGCAGAAAGAAGAATAGTAGATAGGAGAGCCAAGGATGAGTGTTTGCCAAGAGTAAGGCCTTGCCGTGGCTTCCCACGGTCTGAGACTCTCTTAGGTAGCTCAGCTTGTCTAAGTGGTCCTTACTGCTGACATGAGATTGGAGATACGGAGCTTAGTAAATCTTAGCACTTTCAGAGTCTTCTTGACTGAAACTTTTGAAGGCGCTTCCTTGTTCTGCTTTCTTTAGAGTACCTTGTGCCTTAAGGATCTTATTTGTAGAATGGATGGTTTTATTTTGGAGGTATTTCCTGTTTTACATATGTGTGCATGTATGGTATATATACTACATTTGCACATGTTTGAATGCAGGGCACGTGTGTGCATGTGTGTGTGTGTGTGTGTGTGTGTGTGCTTGCATGTATGTTGGTGCATGTATTTGCCATTGCACATATATATGGACGTCAAAGGACAATTTGTGGGGCTGGCACTCATTTTCCACTATGTGTGTCAAGAGATCAAATACAAATTCTTAGACATGATGGCAATTGCTTTTCTGCTGGCAAGTAAGGTATTCAATTTACTTAAATTGAAAATGTATTAATTCTTTGAGAATTTCACTCAATGTATTTTGATCATATTCCTCCTCACCCTTCTCTTCCTAGATATCCCCCACCTCATTACCCCCAGCTTCCTCTTAGTTTTTTTTTTTAATTTAATATTCTATAAACTCCAATTTGTGCAATTTTAATGTTAAAAAATCAGATCCAGGCCAGGCGTGGTGATCCATGCCTTTAATTCCAACACTCAGGGCCAGAGGCAGGAAGATCTCTTGAGTTTGAGGCCAGCCTGGTTTATATAGAGAATTCTAGGACAGCCAGGGTTACACAGAGAAACCCTGTCTCAAAAAAAAAAAAAAAATTAATCAAATAAGAGATAGAGATACATACATACATATGCACTGATATATGATAGATACATAGATAAATAGATAAGTAGATAGGTAGATAAATAAATAGATACATAGTTAGATACAGATAGGTAGATAGATAAATAGATACATAGATAGGTAGATAAATAGATACATAGATAGATACAGATAGGTAGATAAATAAATAGATACATAGATAGATATATAGATAAATAGATACATAGATACATAGGTAGGTAAAAAGAGAAGCTAGAAGATCAGTGGGTATCACAGGAGGAAACTGGTTACAATTAGATATGTTCTCTTGTGGGTTGGAGACTACCTTTGGAAAGGCCCTGTTACTCCAACATTCTGTGCAGGCATTGAAAAATAGTCTTTAAAAACTGAGATGGGATGGGTCTGAAATTGGGTCAGTTATTGGTTGACCATTCCCTCAGTCTCTCCTCCAATTTTGTCCCTGCATTTCTTGTAAACAGGACAAATCTTAGGTTGAAAGTTTTGTGGGTGGGTTGCTTAATGGGTATTTTAAAAGGATCACAGTGGGGCTGGAGAGATGACTCAGCAGTTAAGAGCACTGGCTGCCCTTGAAGAGGACCCAGCTTCAGGTTCAAGTACCTACATGATGGCTCACAATTGCCTATAAACTCCCAATCTTTTCAAATAGTGCCCCTTCCTGATGATCAAATATACAAATCTATGGGCCTATGGTATCCTTCTCATTCAAACTATCACATGGGACAAGACAGCAAGCGCTTAATACCAGTGAAATACTTCTTCCAGCAAAACCACACCCTCTAAAAGTCTCACAACCTCCCTGGGCAACATCACCCCGATGGACAGTTTTTATATCAATTTGAAACAAGCAAGAGTTGTGTTGGGGAGTAGTTGTTGCTGCCGCTGTCTCCTCTGCCTCCGTTGTTGTGGTCGCTTCGCTGAAGTCCAGGGCTCAAAGAGCCGGCTCTGTAGCTTCCCTCCGCCATGAAGTGAATGTTTAAGGAGGATCGCTCGCTGGAACACAGATGCGTGGAATCCTCGAAGATCAGAGTGAAGTACCGCGACCGGGTTCCGGTGATCGTGGAAAAAGTCTCTGGCTCTCAGATTGTTGACATTGGCAAAAGGAAGTACTTGGTCCCATCCGACATCACTGTGGCTCAGTTCACGTGGATACAGCTTCCTTCTGAGAAGGCCATCTTCCTGTTTGTGGAATAGATAGTCCCACAGTCCAGCCTAACTATGGGACAGCTTTATGAGAAGGAAAAGATAAAGATGGATTCTTATGTGTGGCCTACAGCGGAGAGAACCTTTTGGCTTCTGAGGCCCTTGCTGGGCTAGGTGTACCCTTCTGCTTGTGTATCTTGTAAATAACTAGCTGTTCTCAGTTACTCAGAGCCAGAGCCTCCCCCACAGACCTATTAGTGCATTTGTAATTGGATTTATTTCTTAATATATTGGAAGGTTTTTTTTTTTCCTTAGATTAGTAAATTATCATAGAGTTTTATTTTCAGTTTTCTTTTTGTGCACTGTCCTCATGGCTATATGCTCCAGAGAACCTGTCCTCTGAGAAATCATATTTAATGAAGATATTTCCATAATGAAGGGAGGTAGGTGCAGTATTAAAGAGAAAAGGAGGGACTGTTCTGGATTATGTTCGAAGTGTTAAATGGCTAAGTGTTAAAAGCACCTAAATTAAATCTTAGCAATCAGAACACTCGCTTTACTAGATTTTGCCAACTGCAAATCATGTTGGACTGAACTAATCTGTTCTTCTTTCTGAGACTATTAAGAAAAATAATTAACAATAAAGCCTCCTCTTATAAAGGCAAAAAAAAAAAAAAAAAAAAAAAGAGTTGTGTTGGATAGAAAGGAACTTTGAGGAAATGCCTCCTTAAAATCAGACTTTACAAATCTGTAGGACATTTTCTTATTTAATGATTGACGACATAAGAGGACCCAGCTCACTGTGGGTGGTGGTACCATCCCTGGGCAGATGATCCTGGGGTGTAAAAAAATGTAGGCTAAGCAAGCCATGGTGAGCAAGCCAGTAAGCAGCACTCCTCCACAGCCTGTCCATCAGCTCCTGCCTCCAGGTTTCTGCCTTGAGTCCCCACCCTGCCTTTCTTTGGTGACAGACTGTGATGTGGAACTGTAAGCTAAAATAAACCCTTTCCTCCTCACATTGTTTTTTTTTTTTTTTTTTTTTCCCCATGATGATTTATCAGCAAAATAGAAATCCTAAGACAGATACCAGCTAGGGACTAAATGTTCAAGTGCCTAAGCCAATGGAAACATTTCTCATTCAAACTGCCTCATTCAAGATGCATCCTGAATCCTCTCAGAGTCTCAGAGGCACTTGTCATCCAAGGTTACTTGATTCATCAAAGCAATTCCACCTCTGGGTTCTGCTCCTTGACACGGTTCACTCTATCCTATCCTCCCTGGTGAGTTTCAGTTACTTTGGGTTACATCGAGGCCCTTGGCTCTGGTTTTGTTTTGGTTGTTTTTCTGCTATTTCCTGGATCTGTGTCAGCCATCCAGCCTTACAGATTGCTTGGCTGAGAGCTGCATCTGTCGTGTTTCCTTTGAAACTGTGATTCACAGTGTACATGCTTTAAACAGAATCCTCCCAGCCTGGAAGAGCGAGAAGCTTGTTTTTAAAACAAGCCGCAGTGCAGTCTGTCTTCTCGGGTCTCCACAACGCATGCTGAGATGGTCAGATTCACAGAAGGGGCATGTGAAAATCTCGGGTTTTCTTTCTGTGTTAATTGGAATGCCTTAGATGAGGAACAGCTTGTCACTTTCTGTCACCAGGGTGCCTAAGACAAATCCAGTCAGCTGAAAAAACAAACTTTTAAATGAGAACTTAAGATAACAACACACTGGCTGTCATCAAAGTATGATTCGTGTGAAATGTGCTCAATCTAGTAAGAAAAAGCAACGGTCGCTGTACACCTATATCATTATTTTTAGGTAGACTTTAGGATGTTCTCTTCCTGTTTAAGTCTCATATGTAGGAAGACAGTAGCATAAGTACTTGGTACTGTTGACTGTTGACTTTGTCTTTATTTTATATCATGTTTCACTGATATATTTTTGCCAATTTACCAAAAGCTGGAGTTATCCAGGAAAGGGAACCTTAACTGAGAAAATGCCTTCATCCAGTGACAAATTTGTAGGGTGTTATTATTATTATCATCATTATTATTAATGATTGATGGCAAGGGCCCAGTCCATTGTGAGTGGTTGCCACTCCTGGGTAGGTGGTCCTTAATCGAGTGATAAAATGCACAATAAGAAGTTTCAAGTTTTATCACAAAATAATATTAATATTGACTGTGTGGCTACTCATTTTGGAAGAGCACTTGAGAAAATGCCCTCACCAGATTGGCCTGGGTGAAAACCTGTAATGTACTTTCTTGATCGGTAATTGATACGGGTAGATAGAGCCATGCCACAGAGGACGATGCCAGTTGTCATGGATGGTATAAGAGAACAGACTGAGTAAGCCATGAGGAGCAAGCCAGTAAGCAGCATCCCTTCATGGCTTCTGCATCAGCTCCTACCTCCAGGTTCTTGCTCTGCTCAAACTTCGGCCCCACATTCCTTCAAGGATGGCCTGTGATGTATAAATATAAATGAAAAAAATTCCTTTTCTCCCCAAGAGGCTTTTGGTCATGATGTTTTATCTCAGCAATAGAAACCCTAAGACACTGAAGCATGATCATTAAATATATCTCATACTCACCATGAGACAAACATAGTGCCAAGTATTCATCTATATATACATGTGTGTGCATGTACGTGTATTCATCTATATATGTATATATATATGTTATATATGTGTATATATATGTATATATGTGTGTATATGTGTATATATGTGTGTATATGTATATACATGTATATATATGTGTATATGTGTATATGTGTGTGTGTGTGTGTGTGTGTATATATATATATATATATATATAATATATATATATATAAACTTATTGCCCATGATGATGTCAGTTACACTGGAGGTAAGTCCAAAAGCACTAGGATCTAAGCCTTTAATGGTCTTTAAAGTATCGGTGCCTGGGAAAGATGGCTTAGCTGGTAAAGTCCTTGCCATGTGAGACAGGGAATTTGATCCCGGGCACCCACATCAGAGCTGAACATGACATCGTGAATCTGCAGTTCTGGTTCTGCAGAGACAGATGCGGGAGGATTGCTGGACTCACTGGTCAGGTTTAATGAGAGAACTTGTTTTAAAAACCAAGGTGGAGAGCAATTGAAAAGGGTACCAGACACCGTGAGAGTGGATATGTCTGTGCACCCACACCACACCCATACTCCAAATATTAGGACTTTAGACCTGCAGGATAGGAAGCTCAGATTCTGACTTCAGAGGCTAGCAACTCCCCACAAAACTCTTGTGGGGACCGACAGCAATGAAAATAGGCTTAAGCTTTCCCAAGAGCTCAGTGTTTCTTCCTGTAACCAGAACAATGAAGATTTGTTTGTCAGTCTCATGAGGTTTGGGCAAAGGCCTAGCCAACACTTCTGAGTTTTTCTGAGGGAAGACTGGATTGATGAGCTCCATACTGCCCATACTGCCCGGATCCAAGATTTCACTTCACTGCATGCAATACACTCTTTATGTCTAGTTCCCCTGCCATGGTTCAAGTTTAGTAGATCTAGTTTGGACTTGATCCCAGAGTGTCAGGAGTCCTCATAAGGGACCAAGCTAGGATGAAGACATAAGACCTCAGAGGTTTCTTCTACAGTAGAGAGGTGCTAAAATTCCAGTAACAACAGCCACACACAGCTCAGCACCAGCTCTGGTTAATTACCTATGGTCCATATCTATTACGACCCCAAGTTATTTCTATGATGTCCCCCAAAATATTCCTCTCCCCTTTTCAGAAATAGAATTCAGGCTTCCTCACCATAGCTGAGGGAGTGCTCTGCGTCTAAGCCACGTCCCCGGTCCTGTGCCCTGTATCTTCACAGCAGAAAGCACCCGTGAGGCTTGTTTGGAGAGCTACAAAGGGCCTTCTCCAGGGTGTGGCAGGCCCTGCCTTGAGAGCTTTTACAAGTCCCAAGACGCAACAGAGTATTTGTTGGAATCCAGAACCTCTCACTGTTGACACAGCACTCCCGTGCAAATATTTGCTGCAGAGAAAATATCTTTGATGCCCATGAAACCAATGAGATGAACTGGAGAATTAATAAAAGCATTAAAATAATTTCTCCTAAGAGCTCAGGCAACTCCTGGGTTGGCCTAATCCACAAAATAACTTTAATGACCTTCTCCCTCGACTCCTCCTCCCCACCCTGCTACTCTAACTAAAAAACATTCTGTATCTTTAGCTCCTAAATAATTTGCCATTTGTCATCTGGTGTTGTCTGACTTAATATATTTCCAAACAGTTTCTAAATCTCCCTTTGGAATTTGGAGTTTAAATATGAGAAGAAAGACAGATTGGTGGAAGAGAGTAGGCAGTAAAGAAGATATTTGGACATTTCCTAGCCATTTATTTTATTTTCTCTGTTTTGAGATAGGGTTCTTAAGTAGCCCAGGCTAGTCTGAGCTAGCTTGAGAAGGACCTTGAACTTTTGGTGTTCGAGACTCGATCTTCTGAGTGCTGGGACTAGAGACTCGACCTTCTGAGTGCTGGGACTATAGGCATGAACTATCACACCCCGTTTTTGTGTGCTGTTACGGGTGGAACACAAGGGTTTCTGTGTGCTAGGCAAATGCTCCACTAACTGAGCTAAGCCTTAGCCCAGCATTTCCTTTAACCAGTGAGTCATTTCTCCAGCCCTCAGCAATTACTCCAAACGGGCTGTCTGTACTCTGTTGGCTCCCCTCTGTCTCATTTCTGTCCTCCGAAAGCTCTTCTTTTTCTCCTTTCACTCTTCAGAATTTAATAAAAGAAGAAACAAACTCATACTCAGGCTCAAAAAAATAAAATAAAGTAAATCTGAACGTCTTAACAGAATTTGATGCTGGGAGTTCTGGGATTCCTATCACAATCCTGCTTTCAAGTTTTAGTGTCCCATACCTCATCCTTAGCTCAGCCAAACTTTCTTGAGAGTCGCGTTCGACTGGTACTCCACTGTATTCTTTTAGTGTTGCTACTAATTCTTGTTTTGTTTTGTGTCTTTGAGACAGGGTCTCTTGTGGTCCAAAGTAGACTGAACTTGCTGTGTAATTGAGGATGGCCTTGAACTCCTGATCGTCTTGCCTTACTTCCAAGAACTGGGATTACAGGCAAATCTTGACTGCTTCTTTTTTTAGCTGAATTATGAATGGCAAGGAGAAAGCGAAATAATAAAATCTATTAACCTGCTCGGTTGAAAAAAAAAAAAAAAACCAGCCCATTCTTTTCAAATGTAAAGCTGCTCTTCCCTTCTGATAACTCGAAGGGTTATAATTAGCAAGACATTTTGTAAGACTGTCAAACGACAAGTACTTTGCTCCTATTAAAATGAATTATTTTAAGGAGCAGAGATAAGTCATCCCCCTCTACTAGCGTAAATGATGTTTTTGTTTTAAATGGAGTTGAAGGCACTTTGGAAGCCATTTTTCATTTGTTATACTGCAAACTGCTGAAGCCTAAGGAACAAGGGTGCAAATCCATCTGACAAATTTATAGCAATTGCAAAATCTAGTTTAGGATCCTTTGGAGAATTTATAATCTGCAAAAGAAGACAATGGGACCCACAGAGGGAAGTGAAGTAAGACAAGCACCCCACTCAGGAAGGCTTTGCCAATGGGCCATGCTGTGACTGGACTGACATAGCCTTGGACATCTGAGAGGTAAAGTCTTGATTCTCAAGAAAAAATTGTGAGTTCAAAGTGGGAAAGAACCTTCATCAAGTTTAAATTCATTCTCCTGGGATGGTCCAGTTGTCCAGTGCCTTAGGGTTTCCATTGCTGTGAAGAGACCCCATGACCAAGGCAACTCTAATAAGGATAACACTTAATTGGGGCTGGCCTACAGGTTCAGAAGTTCAGTCCATTATCATCAAGGCAAGAGCATGGCAGCATCCAGGCAGACGTAGTGCTGGAGGAGCTGAAAGTTCTACATCTGATTCTGAAGGCAAACTAGAGAATACTGGCTCCACATGGCTAGGAAGAGGGCCTCAAAGCCCACCCCCACAGTGACACACTTCCTCTAACAAGGCCACACCTCCCAACAGTGCCACTCGCTATGAGCCAAGCTTATTCAAACCACCATATCCAGAATTCTGACTGTTGTGTTCAGCTTAGAGCCACAAGGTCTGTGATAGTCAGGAACTAAATGAAAACAGATGAGGTGTGAGCGATATCCTAACGGGATCTAAAGTGTCTGCCTAACCAAAAAAACCACAGAGGGAAAGCTTTCCTGGGCTCTGGGGAAAGGAGAGAAGTTTATATGTTGATAAAGAGCTTCTTGGGGAGGGTGGTATTTAAGACTGCAAGGGGAAACAAGGAAATGTTAAAAAAAAAAAAAAAAACAATAGTTGTAAAGAAAAAAATGAAATGAATGAAATTTGAAAGTAAGGGGTGGAACTGCAAACCATTTTGAGTGACATAACTCAGACCCAGAAAGGCAAATACTTCATGTTCTCTCTCTTGTGCTGATGATAGCTTTGAATCTTTAGCAGGTGTCTTTAAGTTGGAGTATCCAAAGAAGACAGGAAACTGGAAAGGGACTGTGGAGGTGGATTTCAGAGGGTAGAAAGTAGGTGATTAGAAAAAGAGAAAAATGGGGTTAATGGAACAGAAAGGATTAAATGGGTCCAGGAGGGGAGCACAGGGTGGAGGAAGGAGTACTATGGCGAAAGATCACTAACATCAAAAATCTTTGAAAATATCATATAGAAAGTTACTACTGTAAAAGCTTACATATACATACATAAAAGGAGTGTTAATGGAGTTACTGTATTATGAGGGGATGCTACCTCTCTCCCAATCACCATTGACTATCAAATAAAAAGCCCAATGCAAGGTATAGGTTACTTCTTTTTGAATTGTTGGTCAATGGGATCCCAGGTGTCCCTTTGTGATTGCTCTTGGCAGAACTTGATTATAAGACTATTTCTGCCAGGTGTGGTGATATACACATTTAGCCCTGGCACTGAAGAGGCAAAGGTAGGCAGATCTCTTGAGTTCAAAGCCAACCTGGTTTGCATAACCAGTTTCAAACAAGCCAGGGCTACGTAGTGAGACCCTGTTTCAAAAACAAAATCAGCTAATAATTAACTAACAACAAAAGGCCCTATTGTTGAAAATATCACATATCTGAGTTACAGGACATGGAGAAATTAGTACTGGATTAGATATTGATCTGGAGGCTTCAATCCCATTGATTTGATTAGCTTCCATGGGGCTTGAAAGTTCCGTGCATAGGACTAGGAGAGAAAACCACCAGTTTTACCCAGATGTGGGTCAGTGAGCTACAATAGCCACATGCCTAGGAAGATATACCTATGAGAAAAATAATGGCATATTTATTATGGGAGTAACCAGCCAGTCTCTGAGTGCATTTAAAGCCTACTTTATAAAATTGGCCACATACCCAGTACCATTAATTGGGTAAAACAAACAGACAAACAACAACAACAAAACAATGGTTGACTATGTCACAGACCCTAGGGGAGAAATTATTATCCTGTTAAATAGATGTAGCAATGAACTGCCTCCTGGACTATTTTATTGATACCAATAAATTAGTGCATCTCTCAGTCCCCATCAGAGAAAATGGTGATTGATACAGAAATCAACCACCAGTCAGTGTGAAGAGAACAAGAGACCAAGAAGTGCTTAGCTCTCAGCAGGACGTCTAGATCACACAGTTGTACACATAAACTCACAGCAGCTCAGACAGCATGAACAAGACCTGCACAAGATCAAACCTGCCCAAATCCCAGTATGGACAGGACGGGTTCTCATGGAGTCACACTCATATCTGAGGAGAAATTGCCAGTTGTTAGTTACTGGGAGGAGAGTTGATCTTTCTTTAGGGCTGTGAGCTTTTGAAAGACTCTCCGTGTAGATGGTTCACACATGCACATGCAGGCACCACTAAATGGACTCAGTAGCTATCAAAAATTTTATATAAGATTACATAAAGTTGGAAGGGGACTATAGGGGGCATAGAAATTGGAGGGAAGGAAATAGGGGCTAGAATGGTTCAAAACACATTATATGAATATATGAATATTAACTAAGATACTTAATAAAATGTCTTTATTAAGCTGAGAAAAGGGAATTAGCTGTCGTTGTCCCAAGGGCAGTGAAGGATAGGTTAAAACATGGCTTCAGACACCATGAAAGTAACCTGGAATAATCGGACATTAGAAGAAAGCTGAAGGTTGTTAATGACACTGTATTTTCTAGCAAATAATTACGTGTTCTAAGAGGCAGTTTGAAATGCTGATAAGGAGACAGATCTGGGATGGTTGTGTGGGTATGACTGTGATCCTAGCACACTGGAGCAAACGGCAGGGGCATAAGTCCAAGGTTATCCTCTACCGCATGCTTGTCTGAGGGGTTCTCATGAGCTACATGAGATACTTTTTCGTTTTTGTTTGTTTGAGCATCCTCATGTATTGTCACAGTGGAGTACCAGTCAAATGCAACTCTCAAGAAAGTTTTGCTGACCAGAAGAAAGGACTTTTCCCTTAATGGACATTTCCTGCTGCTCTGTCATTATATCTGTGCATGAGAGTGTGTCACGGGAAGATTGAGTCTCTAGTAGAACAACCAGACAGAAACCTAATGAAATGAGAACTTGACTACTCTCAGGAATAGTTGAGGAGAAGGTTTTTATCATATCTCTGAGGGAGAGTACAACCAAAGGCATCTGGGAGGGATAGGAGAGAATGTAGTAAGCTAAACATGGCCACTTGACTGGACTGAGCTATGAAGGGTGGGGAGATATCAAGAGAGAAAGGGAAAAAAGAGGGAGCAAATGAGACCAGGCAAGGACCAAGCAAATCAAGAGGGCACAGTGACCTAAATGGTAGGGTTATATAGAAATGAGAAGCTGGGGGAGGGAAGTCCATGGGCTAGAGAAGATTAAGGTAGGAGGTGGGATGAGAAGAACTGAGAGGAGCCAAGATGCCAGCATGGATGGTGTAAGAGGTATTTGCTGAGAGAGTCTAGAAGCCAGCATGTGCTTTGGTTGCTAAGAGACGCCACAGTTAACATTTGTCTAGGGTTTTCTCAGACCTGATGAAACCAAATAAACAAACAAACATCTAGGTAGGGTTAGGAACTGGAGATGGCTCCGAGGACACAACTTCTGTTCCCAGCACTCACATGATGGCCATGATCACTGATGCTCCAGTTCCAGGGACTCCAACTCCTTCTTCTGACTCTGTGGGCACCAGGCATTGACATGTGCACACACATGTAAGCAAAACACTCATACACATAAAGCAAAATAAATCTAAAACTATAATGTAGGGGCTGTGGGTGTAGCCACAGTAGAGAGAACACATACTTTGAATGCATGAAGCCCTGGCTCTGCATAAACTGGGTGCAGCAGTATACATGTAGTTCCAGCACTTGAGAGCTGGAAGTTCAAGGTCATTATCTTATAAATAGGGAATTCAGGCCAACCTTGGCTACATGAGACTCTGTCTCAGACAAACAAACAAGCAAACAAGCAAACAAATGCCAAAATAAAAGCACAACAGTTAAATGTTAAAAGTCCCACAGCCAAAGAAACATCCAAAGGTGATTTGCTTCGTTCTATTGAGACATGGCCATACTCAGATTGGCCCCTCACTCAGTCCTGGGTGCTGGACTTATAGAACCACCACATCCTGCCCAAAGCTGGGTTTTGTTGTTGTGGAAGTGTAGGTATGTAGAAGTTGAATGACAGATCAGTGTCACTCTCCTAGCATGTATGAGGTCCTGCAAATACAGAAGTAAAAACAAAAGCAAGATATAAGCATATGTATCTTGTCTTCAATATTTTCCCTCACCCTTGCCTTTTGACTGAGACGGCAAGATTAAGAAAACAGCCATTACTTTAAGACACTGATAGAAGAGGGTTAGCATAGGGAGCCTCCAGGTTCAAGAGTTCCCTAGGAACAGCAACTACACAGCTACAAAGATAACAAGTTCTTACTTGTTGCCACTCAGATGAAAGATGATAATTCCCATGTTGGCAAGTTGTTGGACAATGAAGAGGGTGGTGGCTTAAATATCTTTGGCCCATGGGACGCCACACTGTTAGGAGGTGTGGCATTATTGGAGGAGGTGTGGCCTCGTGGGGACGGACTTTTTACGGAGAGTAGGGTTGGCAGGTATTCTAGAGGGTTCCAGTGCCTCTCCGTGATCAGCCCTCACGAAAATCTCTGGTATCCATGAGAGACTTCATGAAGGACCCAATTGTGAGTCCTTCCCACCTCTGCTGGGAGTGCTGACTTTCACAGTAACCCTGGGGAAAAGTGAGAAACGATACATATTGTGAAAGAAGAAATTGAGGCTTGAGAATCTGTACATCTTGGCTAAGGTTACCAGGCCTGGGAGCACAGACCTATAATCCCAGGATTTAGAAAGCTGAAGCACGGCTGGGCAGTGGTGGCGCATGCCTTTAATCCCAGCACTTGGGAGGCAGAGGCAGGCGGATTTCTGAGTTCGAGGCCAGCCTGGTCTACAGAGTGAGTTCCAGGACAGCCAGGGCTACACAGAGAAAGAGAAACCCTGTCTCGAAAATCAAAAAAAAGGAAGGAAGAAGGAAGGAAGGACGCTGAAGCAGAGGGATCCAGAGTTGGAGACCAGTCTGGGCTGGACAATCTCAGAACAGAAGCAAAGGCAGCACCTGGAGAGGGAAGGCAGGAAGGGAGTTCAAGGCCCTCCTCAGCTGCTACATACCGAGTTCGAGGTCAGTTTGGGGTTTATAAAACTGCTCCATTCAAAAGAAAAGAAAAAACTCACCTTTAATCCCAGCACTCAGGACAGAGGCAGATGGATCTCAGCAAGTTCTTAAAAATTAACAATAAAATAAGTTACCAAGCGATAGACTGATGGTGGAGGAGGCACCTGGTGGCCTTGTCCCCACAGTGAATCAATAGAAATCATGTGGGCTTTGTGAATAGTTGTCTTTCTATGTTTTTGGTACCATTAGGATTTGTGTTTACCATAAGCAGCAACAACACTTCAACAACAAAAGTGTGCCAAGACTGCAGAGTGCACACACACACACACACACACACACACAAGGCATGTTGACCTTATGTTTTTCCTGTTTCCAGTTTTCAAGGACCATACTTGCTCTTCAGGTCAATGTGGTTGTATCTCTTATATTTTTGGGGAGGCGGGGGACGTTAGAAAAATGAGTGGAGTTTGGTTTGTGTCAGAGCATGCCATTCAGTGTGGAAATTTAGAATTTCCCGTTTCTCTTCCAGTAAGGTGGTAAGGGTAAGGAGTATCAGAAAATAAAGAACAATCGGTCACACGTTATCAGTCTTGGGATTTGTGCAATTGTTATCTACACCGTGATAATGGAGTAGTTGAACAGCCCAGTGTATGTCATCTCTTGACTTCCTCATCCAAAAAAAAAAAAAAAAAAAAAAAAACCCAAACAAACAACAATAACAAAGTCTTAAAGGGAAAATCACAATAAACAATATGCAATACCCAGGAAACAGACTTAACAGAGGCTGTGTGCCTGTTGCCAGAGAACAGACACTTTCTCTTGCTGTGAGAGATAAAAGGAAGCATTAAGTGGTACTCCCATAGGACACACCTTAGATCCCTCTGAAAAGATCTTCGATGCTCAATCAAAAGCCACCTGGTGCCCAGGCCTCGGGGACAGCCACTTGGACCTGACACAAACCCCACTGAATGCAGCAGATGGCCTGATTAATTTAGCTACTTAGGTAAATCATTTCCCCCCTCCCTACAAGATAATAAAATTTACTCTTATAAAATAGATTTATATGATAAAATGTGCTTTTATTTCTTGTTTTTCATCTAAATATAGGTAAATTATTTTTAAGTATGTATCTACTTTACCAATTTATTGTTTGTTTTCACCTCCATTGGAAAGTATACATTATTAAACTCATACCCTCAAATTAATGTTGATCCACTCTTTTTGTTTGTTTAAACAACACACTTTGCTCAGACCTAAGTCAGAGTTTCCAAAGTAGTCTCAAGACCCTACCCGTGATGCCTAACCCTGATGTCTGACCTTTGACCTTCACTCTGCTCCTCCTTTTCTCCTTATAACACTTGCTCGCTAGGGCCTGGGCACATGCTCTCGCTAGGGCCTCTGCGCATGCCCTCCAGGACCTCTGCACATGCTCTCTGGGACCTCTGCACATGCTCTTTCCATTCGCTAATGTGCCCTTTTGAAAGATATTAGACCTGTTCTGCAATTCGGTCTTTACAAAGACGTCACCCTCTCTCAAGCCTCTCGAGGACATCCCTCAGAAATGCTGGACCAGTGCAGTTAAAGCTGCTATCCTCTCCACTGCCTGACTCTCATCCAAGTTCTTTATAAATCTTTGACTTGCTAAACCATCCTCCCACAATAGCACTCGGCCCGTTGCAAATCTTCATCACATGTTCATTAGACAAAAGAATTACCGAAAGAATCTGCAGGTAATGATTCTAGAAGACAGACTTCCCAAGTTAATGTCACAGTCATTCTGCAAAGACTAAAGGGTGAGGTGACAGGAACAAACGTGGGTCAAAGAGACAGACATAGATAAACAGAATAAGTCAGCTGTTGTGACATTCCCCTGTAAACCCAGAGCTGGAGAGGCTAAGGCAGGAGGACATGGATTCCAGGCTAGTCTGGGACACATACTGAGACTTTGTCACAAAGAACAAACCAAACAAACAAAAACTCCTAGAAACAACAATAAACCAAGCCCCAAATAACCTAAAGAAAGGGAAAAGAAGTCATTTCAACTAAGATCAATGTAAGTCTTAGGTTAGAAAAATCTAGAATTTTCCAAAAGGTGTATGTGATGGTTATTGTTAGTTGTCAACTTGACTACATCTCGAACTAACTAAAATCCCACATGTCTGGGTACACCTATGAGGAATTTTTCTTAGTTAAATCACTTGAAGTGGAAAGATCAACTTTTGATCCAGATCCTTGAGGTTCAAAGATACACCTTTAATCTGGGCCACACCTTCTGCTAACAGCCTACATAAAGGACACAGAGGAGGAACCATGCTCTCTCTGCCTGCTTGCTCTTCCTGGCAAGTTCATTCCTTCACTGGCGTTAGAACCTACATCTTTAAGATTCATGTGTACTAAAGACCAGCTGCTACAACTAACTATCTCATGGGTAGACCAACTACTAGATTCTTGGATCTTCTATTGGTAGACAGCTATTTTTACACTAATTGGACCACAGCCTATAAGCCATTCTAATAAATCCCCTTTATAAATAGAGAAAAATTCATTCTATCAGTTCTGTTCCTGTAGAGACCCCTGAGTAACAGAGTATATAATATCCCCTAAAGGAATGATAATCATTAAGAGTACATTTGATCTACTATGTACTGTATAAAATAGACAAAGAGTCAGGTGTGATAGCATGTGCCATTAATCCTAGCATTTGGGGGACAGAGGCAGAGAGGTTTCTTTGAGCTTCAGGCCAGCCAAGGATACATAGTGAGACATTGTATCGCTCTCAAAAAAAAAAGGACAAACAAACTGGGATTCATCTCTTATCTCAGTATCTAGCGCTTGCTAGCATGCATGAAGCTAGTAGACTCAGTTTCTAGCACTACAAATAAACAAACAAACTGGTATGAAAATAATACAAAATAAACTTTCAGGGAACTGGATCCCTCAGTAGATGTTTCTACTTGTCTAGCCCTGAGGACACTGCCTTTGGAGAATAGGGACCAGGCATGTATTTATGTAGACAACCTGGGCAAAGTTGAGAAACCACAATCAAAAGTGTTTTCCAGCCAGACATGATGGTACATGCCTTTAATCCTGATACTCTGGAGACAGAGGCCAGCCTGATCTACAAAGCAAGTTTCAGGAGAGCCAAGGCTGTTACACAGAGCCTGTCTTGCAAAACAAAAAGCAAAAAACAAAAAAGTTTTTTTCATGGTGTAGAAGAAGTCAGTATGCACTGTTTCTTTTTTGATCCAAAGAAAGACCCTATCGTGAAAAACAAGTTTTTCAGAGAAGCAGTTGACCTGAGCCATCACCCAGCATCTTCCTCAAACTGCACCCAGCTGGGCCACCTACCAGAATATGCCCCTCTGCACCCTCCTGCAAAAGACTGCCTTCCCCATAGCCCTGAGCTGGCTTTGCCCAATACCTGCCTAATGCCTGCCTCTACAGTACTGCTCATGATCCTCATAGCTACTACTCTCTGGGTGTTTCTCCCACATAGAGCTTCTTGGCTAAGCTATTTAAACAGGATTCCACAGAACACCTCCAGATATTTGTCACAGCCTGTGGGGACTAGTCTCACTCTTCAGGAGGCAAGGACACTGAGTCTCACTCAGCTAGCAAGAGACAAAGAGAAGGGTTTAAGAGACGCTTCAGGGACTAGCTGCATCTGGGCAACACCAGACCTCTCTCTCCTCCAGACAGCCTGTTCTCTTCACTCTGTTTACAAATACTTACTGAGTGGCTTCCATTGTTCTAGGAAGAACTGACACCGAACAGAAGAAAATAGACAAGGCTTAGGCTCTCAAGTAACTAGGGTCTAACAGGGAGTAAATAAACAAGTCCTCTGTGTGTGTACTGGCATCTACATACTACATACATGAAACATGTATGCCAAGGAAAAGACAGGATAGGAGCATGGTGGCTGTTGGACGCTTGTTTATGTATTCAATTATATTTATTTTAAAGACAGGTTCTCACTGTGTTTGTCCTAGCTGACTCCCAAACTTCTGAGGAGAAATGATTCCCATGCCTGTCTCTTGAGCAGTCGAGACTTTGAGTCTGTACCTCCACATTTGAACGAAGCAATCCTTTCCCTTTTGTATCTTACTTTTTGAACCTTTTATTCTTCCCTCCCTCTCGAGCTACACACAGCCTGATCCTGTTTAGATAGGGAGGCCAGAAAAGGGTGCCATCACGATGATATTTAAACATAATCAGCATTCCTGAATAGAGGTGTCAGGATTGGAGAGCTCAAGGTCATATATATATCAAGGTCAAGAACATCCTGGGCACAATGAAATAATTTTATGGTTGGGGGTCACTACAACATGAGCAACTGTATTAAAGAGTCACAGTATTAGGAAGGTTGAGAACCACCAATCTAAACGATGTTTTAGCTGACGTAGTACAACAACTAATTCAACATAGAGTACAAACTAATTCAAGTTCAAGTGTAAATCATGGAGAGTTCACACATCTACAATCCAGCCTGGGTGAGACTAGAGCAGAAAGACCAAGTGAAGCCCTGCCTAGGCTACCTTTGGAGACACAATTTCAAAGTGAAGAGAAAAACTCAGGCTCTTTCTCTTCCACTTTACCATACCTCCCCTATCCTCTGGTCTGTTTCTCTTATATCTTTCCAATTTTCTATGTGCACCCTCTCGGCTCTTTCATGACTACCGGGTTCTTACGCACACACCGCAATGGCCACACTCCAAAATGTCTGAAGCTTAAAATTAGTATGACCTGTCAGTCATACCAATAACAGCAACTCAGCTCAAGCACTCGGCTCTCAGTCCTGAGAGGAGCCTGGTACTTCGGTCATGCAGGTGATAATCATGGTAACTTGAGGGTCGTTGGCAAGATCAGGTGTGAGATTACTCTAGAACCATGCATATCTACTGGATGTCCTGATAGCTACCCATGATTGGAAGGAAGTTGAGGGAGTGGCTCATAGATAGCTCCCTTTACTCCATTTCCATTTTATCCTTAAATTTATGGTGAGTTCCCTGATGTCTTTATATCACTGTCTTATACTATTTTGATGTCTGAGATTTCTTCGAATCTTCAAAAATGAAAAGAAGGGGCTCTTTTCTAAACTGAAAGAAAGATGTCCATCTGGTTGCCCGGATATAGGCACATATACCTCCATCGGCGATAAGATCTTAATAGAATTAGTGAACCAGTCTGTATTAAGCTCCTTGAACTCTGGTACACTGATATTCTCCGAGATTAGCCTACGGGAGTTGGTAAGCCCAGCCATCCATCCAGTGAATGTTTATTAAGGTATCTCCATATCCTAGTCAAACTGGAAAGCCCTGGATTTTCAGAGACTCAAACCAAGTATGGACATTGTAGCTGCTAAATGTTACATAGAAATAAACGAGTCCTTTCCTTCTTCTTTTTTTTTTTTTTTAAAGAACTTTTTTTTCTTAATGATTCATTAATTTATTTTATGTATCTGAGTACACCATTGCTCTCTTCAAACACACCAGTAGTGGAAGAGGACCCCATTGCAGATGGTTGTGAGTCACCATGTAGTTGCTGGGAATTGAACTCAGGACCTCTGGAAGAGCAGTCAGTGGTCTTAACCACTGAACCATCTCTCCAGCCCCAAGTCTTGTAGTTTCTAGAAATAATAAAAGGCCTCAGTTATTTGGGAGCACGTGTCATTTTCGTCCGATTGAAAAGAAGTTGTGCCTGGCTTGGGACACTCCTTTAAACCCAATACTCTGTAGTCAAAGGCAGATGGAGCTCTGAGTTTGAGCCCAGCCTGATATGCAGACTGAGTTCCAAGACAGCCAGGGCTACACAGAGAAACCCTGTCTCGAAAAACCAAAAACAAAATAAGGAAAAGAAAGTACTCCTTGGCCACACATACACGAATATATGAACATGTCTTTATTTCTTTGCTGACTGGGGAAGAAGCACTGGAGGCTTCACACTGTTCTCTGGGACAGCCAAGGCAGGCAAGGCAGGGCGGGGCGGGGCGGGGAACCAGGGCCTGTCAGCGATCGGGACCTATTCAACACCACAGGACACAGGAGCAGTTAAAGACAGAATTAAGATCAGTCTTGGCCTGTGTTTGATCTCACTCTTGTCAAAAATGTCAGAATGATGAGATGCCATCATTGGCTACGTAGAGTTGGAGGCCAGCCTGGGCTATATGAAGCCCTATCTCAAACAAAACAAAACAAAAACAGGAGGACTGGCTTCTTCCAGCTCGGTTAATGCTTCCAAGCACTTCGGCTCTTTGATAGGAGGAGGAGAGGCCAAGACAAGAAAGGGGCCCCTAGAAATCTGGCAAGTGGAAACTGGAGCCAGTTCCGACTTGAAGGGTAAAGCGTTCTGAATCAATCTTTGCCCCACACCGGTGAAGCAGGTCGTACCAGTTATGCACAGAAATCAGAGTAGTTTCAAATTGCATAAATGCTACGGCTGTAAATCTCGTATTTCACTGAGAGAATAATAGAGAGATTTATGTGGATTTGGGAACGGGGGACGGAAGGGGAAGGGAATAAGGAAAGACAGGGAATAAACCTGTCTGTCAGGCTAGGGTTAGGTTTAGAGCTGTGGGTAGCAGCAATTTTAGAAGGAGGGTTAGGATTCTGGCTTGGAAAGTGTTGTTGTAATTGCATGGGTTGGGCTAGGGTCAGAGTTGCAGTTAGGTTTAGGGTTAGGTCTGGGGCTTGGATTAGGAATAGAACTAAAATTAATGTTAAGTTTATGGGTGGGGCTGGAGTTCGGTGTCTATCTATGGTTAAAGTTTGGGTCAGTGCTGTGGCTAGGTCTAGGACTACAGATAGGTTTAGACTTGCAACTTGCCTAGTGTTGCAACTCTTTAATACAGTTCCTCATGCTGTGGTGATCCTCTACCATAAAGTTATTTTGGTTACTACTTCTTAACTGCAATTTTGCTACTGTTACGAATTGTAATGTAACTATCTGTGTTTTCTGATGCTCTCGGGTGACCCCTGTGACACAAGAGGTCTCAACTCCCAGGTTGAGAACTGTAGTTTAGAGTCAGGTCTAGGGTTAATTTTAAGTTTCAGGTCAGGAGTAGCGCTTGGGCTAGGGTTAAGTTTGAGTTCAAGGCCCATGCCAGTGTTACGGCACGGGCTAGACTTGGTGTCAGGGTTAGAATTAGGCTTAGGGTTTACGTCAAGTTAGTTAAGTTAGTGTTTAAGTTAAGGTTAGGAATAATGCTAGGTTTAGGTCAGGGTTAGTTTCGGAGCTAGGGATGGCATCAGTTTAGGGCTGTAGTTGGGGTCAGGATAGGTCAAGGGTTAGGATTATGGGATGGTCTAAGTTTAGTTTTAGGGTTAAATTTTGTTTAGTATTATGTTTAAGTATAGGGTTAGGGTTGGCCATAGATTAATCTTTAGGGCAAGAGTTATTTTTAGGAGTAGAAGTAAGGCTATGGTTATTTTAGGGCTTGTGTTATGGCTAGGGTTTAGGCTAACATAAGAGCCATGTTAAGGGGCAGGGGCCGAATTAGGTTTAAAATTAGGGCTAGGGCTAGCTTAAGGCTAGTGTTAGATTAGTGTTACCCTAGGTATTTTGTTAGATTAGGGGCTTAAGTTAATGTTAAAGATATATCTAGGATTAGAGGCAGAAGTTAGGCTATGGGTAGGTTTAGGACGAAGATTATAGTTAGCCATAAAGTTGGGGTTAGGGTTGGAGTTAGCACTAAAGTCAAGGTTAGAGCCAGCTATTCTAAGGCTATACTTAGGGCTAGCTTTAGGAATAGGGCTCACATTAGCATTAGCATTAGAACTAGGTCTGGGTTAAGTTTAAGGTCTGGCCTCTGGCTAGGTTGGGGGTTAGTGGTAGACTTAGGTATAAATCTAAGCTTACAGTTAGTGCTGGGGCTCAGCTGAGACATAGTGGTAGATGTATTCTTCTATATTAGTACTAGGCTTAGGGATGGGATTAAGGTTAGTACTAGGTCTTCATTTAATGTTAAAACCAGGGTTAGGTTTATGTTATGATTTAGAGTTATAGTTAAGTCTGGAGCTTGAGATAGGATTAAAGCTAGTTACAGGTAGGTTTAGTGTTAAGGACAAGGTTAGAGTACTAGCTGCGTTTGTGTGTCAACTTGACACAAGTTAGAGTCATCAGAGCGGAAGGAATCTCAGTTGAGGAAAAGCCCCCATGAGATCCAGCTGTAAGGCATTTTCTCAATTAGTGATCAATGGGGGAGGACCCAGATCATGGTGGGTGGTACCACCCTAGGTTGGTGGTCCTGCGTTCTAGGCTGAACAATTCATAAGAAGCAAGCCAGTAAGCAGCACCCCTTCATGGCCTCTGCATCAGCTCTTGCCTCCAGGTTCCTGTTCTATGTGAGTTCCTGTCCTGACTTCCTTTGGTGATGAACAGTGATATGGAAGCATAAGACAAATAACCTAAGTTATTCCTACCTAAGTTGCTTTTAGTCATGGTGTTTCATCAGAGCACTAGTGGCTTTAACTACAGGAGCCAGAGTCAATACTAGGATGGTGCCAAGGATTAGGTTTAACTTTAGGGTTAGTGTTCGATTTAATGCTAGCTTTGGGTTAGATCTGGAGCAATGTTTGATTAGGGCTAGTCTTGGGGTTTGAACTAGGCATATGACGATTGTTAGAAAGCTTCACGTTGTGTTTCAGCTATAATTTGTGTTTGGATTATGGGCAATAGTTAGTATTAGATTTATGGTAAAGTCTAGGGAAGGGTTAAGGCTTTTGCTAATGTTAAGGTTAATTTTAAAACAAAGGTTAAATTTATGGTTGGAGCTAGGAACGTTTTAGGGCATGTGAACAGGTCAGGTTAGGACTAGGTTTGCAGTTAGAAATTGTAGGAGGAGCTAAGGTGGGAGGAGTAAGGAGAGGAAGAGGAAAAGGAAGAGGAGGAGCGAGGCGAGGGAGAGAGAGAGATGTAGGAGGATGAAGAGCCACGCAGGAATGGAGAGCAGTTCTGGGTAACAACTTATATTTAGGTTAGCTAATTGGGAAACAACTCTAATTGTATGGGCATATTGTTATTGAACATTACCAAACATATAAAGCCTTTGATTAATATGTAAGCATTAGAGTCTCATTTTCCTACCAGGCCCGCGTGAATGGCGGGATGGTCTGGGCAATGCCCAGCCTTGCGGAGACAGTGTGGGAGATTGGCAGAGCCATCTCCCGTGCTGGTGTCTCGTGGGTGGCAGAGCTGGTGTTTCTGGCTGGCCATTTCTAGCTGCAGCGCGCATGTGGCCTCTGGCCACGGAACATGGCAGCTGAGCTAGGCAGAGCCGTTGCAGCTTAGATAGTGGGCTTGACTAGTGGCCGTTTTAAGTAATTAATTCAACAAGAAATTTTTAACAGGTTTCTGGATAGGTTAAGTTTATGTATTGTACAGCTGGGGCTTCATCTGGTTTATGGTTAGAGTTTAGAATAGAGTTTATCCTAGGATTAGGCTTCTGGTTAAGTGTCAGCAGATATAGGGCTAGGATAAGGGATAGGGTTAGTTGTAAGGTTACAGTTAAGAATGGGTCTAAGGGGCTGGAGAGATGGCTCAGAGGTTAAGAGTACTATCAGCTCTTCCAGAGGTCCTGAGTTCAATTCCCAGCACCCACATGGTAGCTCACAACCATCTATAGTGAGATCTAGTGCCCTCTTCTGGCCTGCAGGCATACCTGCAGGCAGAACTTTGTATACATAATAAATAAATCTTTTTTTAAAAATGGGTCTAAGTTAATACTAGCACTAGGTATGGTGGTTTGAATATGCTTGGCCCAGGGTAGCATATTTAGGAGGTGTGACTTTGTTGAAGTAGGTGTGGCCTTGTTGGAAGAAGTGTGTACTGGTGATAGGGGGTGGTCTTTGAGACCTTCCTCCTAGCTGCTTGGAAGACAGTCTTCTCCTGTTTGCCTTCAAAGCAAGATATAGAATTCTCAGCTCCTCCAGGGCTTTGCCTCTCTGGATGCTGCCATTTTTCCCATCATGATGATAATGGACTGAACCTCAGAACCTGTAAGCCAGCCCCAATTAAATGTTGTCTTTTATAAGAGCTGCCTTGGTCATGATGCCTCTTTACAGCAATGAAAACCTTAACTAAGACGTTAGGTTGTTAGGTTTAGGGCTTGGGATAGTGTTCCAATGTAGGTAGGGTTAGGTTTTTGGTTTGGTGTAAGGGTATTTACAAGGGTAGGGTAAGATTTAGAGTTTGGGCAGGATTAGAGTTAGGGTTTTGTCTAGGGCAGAGGCTCTTAACCTAGGAGGTTGAACATCCCTTTCACAGGGGTCACATATCAGATAATCTGCATTACCAGATATTTATATCACAAGTCATAACAGTAGCAAAATTACAGTTATGAAGTAACAATGAAAATAATCTTATGGTTGAGAATCACCACAGCATGAAGAGCTATACTAAAGGGTCACATTAGACAACTAGAGGTTGAGAACTACGGGACTAGGGTTGAGATTAGGACTAAAGTTTAAAGCTTTGACTAGGTTGTAAGTTATGGCATGGACTGTGGCTACAGTTACGGAAAGGATTACATTTAGTTTAATTTTATAGCTAGTGCTAAGGAGAGCCCTACTTTTAGAGTTATGATTAGTATTAGGGATGGGCTTGGGCAGTAAGGTTGTGTGGATCGGTGTTTCACCTTTCCACTGGGGTGTGGGGACACCACCGGGCTACGCAGAACACAGAGCACCAGACTCTATTTACCCTGTACTGCAATTAGGTGCTGGGCTCAAGTGAAGCACCGAGACATAGCTCAGGGTGTGGGAAAATGAAGTGTAAGATGTTGGGGGCCATAGCTGGGGTTCCCTGACTCCCAGGAGTTCAGTCGCTGCCGGAAATCACACAGAGAAGTTGGGAATGGAGGGTCCGTGGTCCATAGGCCTGTGTCAAGGCTGGGGCACAGGGTTCTCAAACTTCTGGACATTCAGATGCGTTGGAAGTCATGAAGGAGCTGAGAACAAATGAGGTCCATGGGCTGGGGATGAACTCAGGGTCAAGGGAATGGGAACCTCGGGCTTAGCTCAGTGGTGGTAAGTCCAGGAGCACGGAAGGGCCTTCTGCATGAGTCTTAGGCATTGTGGCTCTGTAGACAAATGAAGGCTCTCTCCATGTTCCCTATGGAGGCTCTTGATGAAAGAGACAGTCCAAGTTTATGCATACCATTTATTGACTGTTCATTGTGGAAAATGGATGCATACTACCTCCTCAGGGTGGACCAGAGATTAAAAACCTTTTGCAGGAAGGAATGTCTGGGAAGGGAAGCTTATTGGCTAAACCCTCAGGGCCTCTAGATACGTCATTAGCGTGGAGAACTCAGTTCTGTTCTATGTGACCATAGGTCACGTTCCTATGTAGGGAGTGTAGTCATGTGACAGGGGCCTGGTTGGGAACAGATGAAGCTCCTACTGTCCACTCAGAGGTTCCCTCTCTTGTCCTGGGGCTTCCAACCCGTTCAACCTTGCCTAGTTTCCTGGCACGGTCCACTGTCTCACAGGGTTCGAGTTAGGCTTAAGTCCAGAATTAGGTTCAAGGCTAGATGTAATGGTAGAGCTAAGGGTAAGGTTAGGGTTAGTATAAGGAAAAGGGGCATGGTAGGTTTAGGATCAGAGTTAGGGGAAGGGCTAATTTAGTACTGAGCCTGTATTAGAGTTAAAGCTATGGTGTAAGTAAAGTTATGACTAGGATTTTGGTTATAGCTGGGAGTAAGTTTAGAACCAGGGTTAGGGTTAGAGTTAGAGCGAGGGATATGGCCAACCAATGTTAATGTTTGGGTCAGACCTTGGGTAGGATTAAGACTTATTCCTGGGTTAGAGTTATGAGGTTGTCTGTAGCTTGTCTTTTGCTACTTTGTGGTTTCTTCTTTACTGCACCTTTCTCCATCCCCTTAATCCCCTGACACCAGATAAGAGAGGAAAAAAGGTGTCTTAGTTAGGGTTTTACTGCTTCGAACAGACACCATGACCAAGGCAACTCTTTTTTTTTTTTTTTTTTTTTTGGTTTTTCGAGACAGGGTTTCTCTGTGTAGCCCTGGTTGTCCTGGAACTCACTCTGTAGACCAGGCTAGCCTCGAACTCAGAAATCTGCCTGCCTCTGCCTCCCAAGTGCTGGGATTAAAGGCGCGCACCACCACCGCCTGGCTAGACCAAGGCAACTCTTATAAGGACAATATTTCTTGGGACTGGCTTACAGGTTCAGAGGTTCAGTCCATTATCATTATCATTCAGGTGGGAACATGGCAGCATCCAGGCTGGCATGGTGCAGGAGGAGCTGAGAGTTCTACATCTTCATCTGAAGGCTGCTAGCAGAATACTGACTTCCAGGCAGCTAGGATGAGGGTCTTAAAGCCCACACCCACAGTGACACATATACTCCAACATGGCCACACCTACTCCAAAAGGGCCACACCTTCTAATAGTGCCAATTCCTGGATTGAGCATATACAAACCATTTCAAAAGGTTAGAGGGGAAAAGGGGGCGACATGGTCATCAGACTACTTCCTGCAGATTATGCCTGTCAAGGTCCAAACTTGAGGGAAGTTTGATCTCTGCCATCAGGGTATCAAATTTCTTCTTGTTGTTGTTTCTTCTTTGTGCACGCCTACTTCGCAAACTTCAACCAACAGCAACCACTTCTCAAGGCTCCGCCATTTATATACCCTCCGAAAGGTCCTCAGAATTCCAAACATCACATCCCTGTAGAAACTCTCTGCAGTTGGCAAAATTACACACCCCTGCTAGAGCACAAGACAAATCACAAGTCAGCTGCTGCAGACAGTCTGAGCAACCCCATATCCCACACCTGAGATTTAAGACAAAAACATATTCTTATAACAGTTCTGTGTTTTTCAAAGAGACCAAAATTCTCACTACAGTGGATTGAAAGAAAATGGTCCCCAGAGGCTCATAGGGAGTGAGTGGTACTAATAAGAGGTGTGGCTTGTGGGGGAAGGTGTGGCTTGATTGGAGGAAGCGTGTCTCAGTTTACTAATAAATATTGTCCTTTATAAGAGTTGCAGCGGTCATGATGCCTCTTCACAGTAATACAAACCCTAAGTCAAGTTAGTTTTAGGATTATACTTAAGAGTTAGGGTTAAGAATAGGGTCAGGGTTAGACCTGTGGTTACAGTTATGACATGTGGTCAGTAATAATGTTATGTTTAGAGTTAGGTTTAGGATTGAGGCTAGTATTTATGTTAATGTTAGTGTTAGATTTAGGAGTAAGGTTAGGGCTTTATCTTCTGTAAGAATCAGTATTAGTCTCTGAATTAGTTTTATGGATAGGAGAAAAGTTGGTGTTAGATTATAGTTAATGTGGGTGTCTTAGGGTTTTGTTGCTGTGAAGAAAGACTATGACTATGACAATTTTTATAAAGGAAAACATTATTGGGGCTGGCTTACAGTTTCAGAGGTTTAGTCCATTATTATCATGTTGAGAGGCATGGCAGTGTACAGGCAGACATGGTGCTGAAGGAGCCGAGAGTTCTACATCTTCATC
Source organism: Mastomys natalensis (assembly GCA_021653895.1). Lineage (NCBI taxonomy): Eukaryota > Metazoa > Chordata > Mammalia > Rodentia > Muridae > Mastomys > Mastomys natalensis. The sequence goes on along the minus strand of JAJTUV010000360.1, from coordinate 136,556 downwards.
TGCAAGCAGCAGGTACCTTTGTGTCACACTGGATGTAGCTTGAGCATATGAGATCTCAAAGCCCACCCCTACAATGACACACTTCCTTGAACAAGGTCACACCTATTCCAACAAGGCCTCCCAATACTCCCAATAGTGTCACATACCCTATAGGCCAATCATTCAAACATATGAGTCTATGGGTGACATTCCACTCCCTGGTCCCATAGGCTTGTAGCCATACTACAATACAGAAATGCAATCATTCCAACTTCAAAAGTCTCCATAGTCCTCAGAATCTCAAACTCACTTAAATGTTCAAAGTCTCCATGAGAATCATGCAGTCTTTTAACTATAATCCCCTGTAAAATCAAAATGAAAAAAAATAGATCATATGCTTCCAACATACAATGTCATTGGATATATGTTACCATTCCAAAGGGGAGCAAAGTGAGGAAATACTGGACCAAAGCAAAACTGAAAACCAGCTGGGCAAACTCCAAATTCTGCATCTCCAAGTCTGATGTCGAAAATGATGTTCAGATCTCCAACTCCTTTCAGCTTTGTTGACGGCAACACATTCCCAGCCTCACACAATGACCTCTCTGGACCTACATGCAGGGACATCCCTGCCATGCACTTGGCCTCAGCAGCTTTCTTTAGTCATAGAGGGAGATTCCATAACTCTTTTCCTCTTGTCTCTAAAGCTAGAACCATGTGGCTGAAGCTGCCAAGTTCTGCTGCTTGCTGGGGCTGGTACATGGCCCCCTTGTTCGATTACATCTTCACCAGCTTTCTGTTTTTAATGGTTTCCTTCATTGCTTAAGCTTGGATGTCCTGGAACTTGTTCCGTTGAGGCCAGACTGGTCTCAAACTCAGAGATCTGCCAGCACCTGCCTTTCAAGTTGTTGGGATTAAAGGTGTGCACTACCACGCCTGGCCCTAAACTTTTCTTTAATTCCTTTTCACTTTTCTTTAATTCCTTTTCACAAGTTGGAAGCTTAGCTGAGTGGAGTCTTGCCCTGAGGCCACCACTCCCTTTATTCCACTTAACATCAGGCTTTTCTTTAGTCAATTTATCTCCTTGAACACAGGGCTTAGCTCCATCCACTTACCAGTGCCCTTTTCTCCTCAAATTGTTCATTTTGTAATCTTTCTTGCTCAGTTTGCTCCTTTTCATTATAAATCTTCATAATAGTGAACACTAATAACCACATGACAGAGTCTTGTTTTCTTTTGTTTTCCGAGACAGGTTTCTCTTTATAGCCCTGGCTGTCCTGGAACTCACTCTAGACCAGGCTGGCCTTGAACTCAGAAATCCACCTGTCTCTGCCTCCCAAGTGCTGGGATTAAAGGCGTAACGCCACCACTGCTGGCAACAGAGTCAATACTAAGTGTTTTAAGATTTCCCCTGCCAATGGAATTAATCTAAAACTTCAGTTTAGCCTCAGGCAGACTCATTGGACAAAGGCAAAAAAACAAAACAAAAAAACCCCAACCATATACTTTGCCAAAATATCACAAGGACAGTCTCTAGGCCACATGTAACATCTTTCTCATCTGAAACTTCTTCTTGAGCCAGACACCCATAGTTCAAAATTGTAGTGCCGTTAAGTAACACCAAGGTGTGTTAACTCTGGTCATGAGGTCCAACAAAACTGCATCTCCTAAAACGTAAGAGATCTTTTTATCATAATGATTTGCCACAGTTCCTCCTTTTCTGTTTTGTCAAAGAAGAATCAACAAGGGATGCGATCACAGACAAAGAAATGGTATGCTGTAGGGGCATCAGAACTTGCACTTTATTCTAGGTGGTCCTTTTGAAATCACACACAAAGAGATGGATGTGGTGGCGCACACCTTTAAGCCCTGCACTTGGCAGGCAGAAGCAGGTGGATCTCTGTGAGTTCTAGGCCAACCTGGTATCATAGGACTACATGGAAGCAGTAGACAAACTGAGTGGCTATTCCTATAAACAACCGAATGTTAAGGTTTAATCCTGAAAAAAAAAAATCAGAAAGGTCAAGCAAGCTCATTATCAAACACCATTTTAAAGTACTTATTTTGAAAATAGGAATTTATAGTTGCTGTAGTGTGGGAGTCACAGAGAGATCCTGGCACTCACAGAAAAGTCCTAGAGAACCTGGAATGGTAACCCACCAGGTTGTTCCTTCAAAGGAAGGGAGGCACACATAACCTGTTATCCACCCAGAATGTTGGAAGCAAATATGATTGATATACTGGTGAACTTTGCACCATATGTGGTGAGAGACTACATTGGATCCTCCCCGGACCCTTCTTGTAAGCTTGGTTTGCTAGGTCAATCTAAAGAACCCATCTTTATGGAAGGCGCCACGTGCACTTTACGGTGAGTTTCGATGTAGTCACATCTGATCTCTATTAAGCTCAGTCTAGGTCAGGGTTTGTATTCCCACACAAAACATCATGACCAAGAAGGAGGTTTGGGAGAAGAGGGTTTATTCAGTTTACACTTCCACACTGCTGTTCATCACCAAAGGAAGTCAGGACAGGAACTCACACAGGGCAGGAACCTGGAGGCAGGAGCTGATACAGAGGCCATGGAGGGGTGCCGCTTACTGGCTTGCTTCCTCTGGCTTGCTCAGCCTGCTTTCTTATAGAACCCCAGACTATCAGTCCAGGGATGGCACCACTTACAAGGGGCTGAGCCTCTCCCCACTTTGTGAAAATGCCTTACAGCTGGATCTCAGGGAGGCGTTTCCTCAAGGGAGACTCCTTTCTCTGTGATAATTCCAGCTTGTGTCAAGTTGACACACAAAACCAGCCAGTACACTTTTATGGAAGGTGCCACATGCCCTTTACAACGAGTTTCGATGTAGTCAGGTCTGATCTCTATTAAGCTTACTTTGTGTTTTATTGCACATGTGGAATTGAGTTGATTGTCACCAGTAAAGTTTTAACCAATTTTTTTTGTGCCTTAAGAATGCCCCAAATAAACTATTCAGGGCCAGATTCCCAAAGTTTGAACCAATACCAGCTCCTTAGCAGATCGTTACTCTGCTGACCGTGAGGTTAGGGTTGCAGAAACCTCACACACAGTGGATTGCATACACTGAGTGAAGGCTGCTGCTACCGTGGCAGTAATAATGACCGTGGCAGCCTGATAGCGCAGCAATGGTTCCAGGGAAGTTATCCACATGTATTCAGGAGCACCATTAAGTTGTTTTTAAAGCATATTCTCCGTGTCAATGCTGAGTCATCTTAACAGGAATCCAGGCATGGACTTGTCTAAGAACTGCACTCAGAGACAGGATGATAGTATAATAAGAGGACATGCAGAGAGAGGGAATAAAAGTAAGATACAGCTGAAATTCAGAAAAAAAAAAAGATTACTCTTCTGTTCTATAATGCCAAGTCATTGTAGCACCGTTTTATCAGCTCTGTTGGACTCTGGAGAAAGCCCAGATGTGGAACCTAGACTGAGTTAGAGGGATCTCCATCCAGACCTTGTCTAGGTCTTCAAGTAAATTTAAATAAAACTATAAGTTTTGCTAAAAACTTCTTGTGATATCTTTTTTATAGGTACCTGGTGTACATATATGCTTGGCCCAGGGAGTGGCACTATTAGGAGGTGTGGCCTTGTTGGAGTGGGTGTGGCTTTGTTGGAGTGGGTGTGGCCTTGTTGGAGTGGGTGTGGCCTAGTTAGAGGAAGTGTGTCATAGTGGGAGTTGGCCTTAAGACCTCCATCCTAGCTTCCTAGAAGCAGTCTTCTGTTTGCCTTCAGAACAAGAGGTAGAACTCTCAGCTCCTCCAGCCCCATGCCTGCCTGAACACTGCCACACTCCCACCTTGATGATAGTGGACTGAACCTCTGAAGCTGTAAGCCAGCCCCAATTAAACGGTGTCTCTTCACAGCAGTAAAACCCTAGCTAAGACAGTTGCAAAACGAGAGAAATTTAGAGAAACAGTGTTTACATTTTAAAGTAAAAGTTGCCTTGGCTTCTAAAGAGTTAGTACCTTGTTCTCCCCTTTCTATGTGTTTGGTTCTTGAGTTAAAAAAAAATGATCTTGTTCGATTATGACTTGTTCTTGGGAGTTATTGGGAATTCCACGATAGATGTAAATTTGGAGAAAAAAAAAAGATAAAAGTTTTAAATACATTAGCAGGACAATTGTCTGTTCTAGGAAAAGTTATCAACACAACATTAACAATTTTTAAACAACCAAAGGAGATTCAAATTTTTGAGCCTGTCTATAGTTCTAAGTTGTTTTTGGAAAGTTTTAGTAGCCATTACTTATAACTGTTACCAAGAATTGATTAATAACTTATTATAAGTCCATTGATTTGTCACTGTACAGGGGTTGTAGCTGGGTTTTCTCTTCCAGTTAAAGAATCAAAAGGCAGGAAAAATATTGAGTCAGACAGAGCAAAAGGCAGTAGATAGAATCAGTCCTACAGGAGACAGAGTCAATCGGTAAATTGAGGCTTTTATTAGGGGTGAGGCACAGCGAGAAAGACCTCTACAAAGCAGTGGAGAACTTGGGAAGTTAAAATCCAGTCTCTCCTTGAGAACTGGGGGGTTCTCAGAGCCTTTGAAGTGGGGCCTTCTTTCCCAAATTTAGGGTAGGCCAGTTTGAACAAAGACAGGGAAGCTGATAGGGCTATAAATTTGGGACAAACACATCCTGGTGTGGCCTTGACCTTGTTAGACAGAACCACAGACAGGGAGCCCTACTGCCTGGAGAAAAAGCCCACTGGGCCTCTGTTTTAAGCTGCCAAGCTTTTGTTTCAGGCCAGGAGAGTGAGAAACAGCCATCTTGGAAGTTCACTGTCTTTATCATCTAGTCATGGCCTCCTTATGTGTCTGCCTATGAAGGGATCTCTCTAACTCCTAGTTTCTCATTGTCTCCTCTAAGAGGTCACCCTAACCAATGTTAGAGGTTTGAGAATATAGATCCTGCTAATGTCTTCTAGGCTAACCAAAGAGATGATGTTGAAAGGGGAGAGTTGATGTAATAGTCCACAATAAAACTTAATAGTCCTTGGAACAAGCTGTGCAAATGAGGTTGTATTTGTAACATAAAACACAAGCAAAGCCTTTAACTTATCTTCACATACATAAACTGATGGGTAAAAGAAAGACTAGAGGAGCCAGAGGTTCCCCTGAAGCCGGAGTGACCGCTGAGGACTGGATCCTCAACTGGCCTCAAGAGTTCAAAAACGAAAATTAACTTTGGCTCCCTTACATGGTCTTCAGCAACCACTAGGAAAGTATAACCGGGATTAAAATGGTCAGTGTCTTAGTTTGGGTTTTATTGCTGTGAAGAGACACCATGACCAAGGCAACTCTTACAAAGGAAGACATTTAATTGGGTCTGGCTTACAGTTTCAGAGTTTTAGTTCATTATCATCATGGCAGGAAGCATGGTAGCATGCCAGCAGACATGGTGCTAGAAGAGGAGCTGAGAGGTCTACATCCTGATCAGCAGGCAGAGAAAGGGAAATGTCTTCCATAGGCAACCAGGAGGAGGCTCTGATTCCACACTGGGCATAGCTTGAGTATAGGAACCTCAAACCCTGTACCCACAGTGATACATATCCCCAGCAAGGCCACTCCTCCTCCAATAATGCCATAGCTCCTGATAGTGCCACTCCCTGTGGGCCAAGCATTCAAACAGTAAGGTCCTTTAACAATCCAAGGAGTACTAGATAGTTTTATATCAACTTGACACAAGCTAAAGTCATCAGAGAGGAGAAAGCATCATTTGAGAAAATGCTTCCATAAGATTGGGCTGTAGATAAGTCTTGGGGGTATTTTCTTAAATAATGATAGATGAGGAGGGGAGAGGGCCCAGCCCATTGTGGGTAGACCATGCCTTGTTGGTGGTACTGGGTTCTAGAAGAAAACATTTGGATCTAGCTATGGGAGCTAGCCAGTAAACAGCACCACTGCCTGCCTTTGCAACAGCTCCTGCCTGCAGGTCCCTGATTGTCTGAGTTCCTATCCTGACTTCCTTTGATAACAGCGATATGTAAGTACAAGCCCTTCCTTCCCCAACTTGCCTTTTGGCCCTGCTATTTCATCAAAGCAATAGAAACCCTGACTAAGGCAAATGTTGTTATCTATCACACTGATCACTTGGGCAATTTGGATCAATTGGGAATTTGGATTCATTTAAATCTGGTTTTCCTTCCAGTATTCAGAAGAAACAGCAAGCAAATATACTAAACCTCTGCTACCCTGGTCCATTAACATGAAGATCTTAAACTGGGCTCTTGGCTCAGGTTTTAATCCCAGCACTCCAAAGGTTGAAGCAGGAGGATTGCCACACATCTGGGACCAGCCTTACCCACCCAATGCGATTCCAGAAAAAGCTACAGACCCAGGCTCCATCTAAGAAATAAACAAACCAACCAACAAACAAATAAAAACTCTCAAGTTGTCTGTCAACACAAAACTGAAAACTCTCACCCCAAAGTGGGTAAAGAGAGTTTATTCTGAAGCCAAATAATGGAGACAGAGACTACCCAAAATTCCACTTTCTGTAGGACTTTCGGGCCTCGGTTTGAACTTAAAATAAAAAAAAAAAAAACCCACTATCCCAGGACACATCCTGGGAGGGGCACATTCCTTAGTCAGAGGACACTTGCTAGATTAACATTCAGAGGAAGAAGGGAGAGGCTGATTAACATTCCTCAACCACAGAGGAGAGAACCCACCTGTGGGTGAGGAAGGCCCAGAGCACACAGACATATTCCAGGAATCAATCAGGAATCTGGGCCCTTAACGTAATAAACCTGGGCAAACGGAAGACACTCCTTGTCATAATCTGAGTCACCTAGCGACCAGACCTGGGAAGGTCAGCCTTTGTGGTTTCCCTTGTGAACTCTGATAAAAAACTGTTCCCAACTTTGGCTTGGGGTTCCTCTTGTCTGCGTACAGGGGAGCCCCAGTATAGTGGTTCTTATTATCATTATCATTAAATCTCATGTTATTGCAGCGAATCCCGCCCGTGAGTGTTTCTGGGGGAGCGTGTCCCCTGGTTTTGGATCTTAGAGTTCAACAGTTCTAATGATATTTGGTGAACTGCATACACTAATAAATCAAGGCATCTCTCAGATACGTTGATGAAACTGTTCAGTAGGTGATAGGTTAAAAGCAAAATCAGAAACCTGTAATAGATCTGCAATGCTGATACCAGTTAGCTTTTTGGTTGGTTGCAAAACCGCTGCTCTGTACATTCCAGATGACTTACAAAATGGTCCCAAATTGTAAGGGCAGGAACAGAGGAAGGCAAGAAATGACAATTCAAAAGTCTAAAGATGCCATTAGGATCTGGACCTGCAACAGTCTAATCTCTCCACGATCATTGGAATTCTAACCAGTTATTCACCCTTGCAATAACAGGATCCGAGGACGTTGCAAGTCCTTCCTGAGAGCTTTTGTTCCCAAGTGGCACTCACTGCCCTCCTGGACCGTAAGTAGCCATAGGTTGGAAATGGTGAAGTTACCATTTTCCAGTGTAACCTATCTAGAATATCTAAAGGTAATTTCTATTCTAACTCTGGAACTTGTTGGATCTGCTATTCTTGCTTAAAAGCCTTTTCATTGCCTCTTGTGACAGCACCTGACAGCTCTTGCTAATTCATTGGCCGGTCAGAAATGGGTTCGCTGACTGATTGGTTCTGTAGAGTAGTCATCTGCTCATTGATTGGTACTCAATTATTGAGGTGGGCGGTTCCCGGAGATGCCTATTGTTGGAGGCAAGAAGCGGGATTGCTTGCCTGGCTAGTTCTGTAGGAGTTTGCGAGTTCATGTGCTTAGTTCAGAGCTCTGGCTTCTGAAAACGCATCGATCTACAAGAGGTCAGCTACCAGGGCTACCCGACAGGCCATTTAGAACAGCAAAGAGAGGTGATGGGAGAGCACGTTGAAACCAAGGTGACGAGGCTCATCAACTTCAGCCCAGCTCTGTTCTACTTTGGGGGATATGCAAATCAAGGACACAGCCTTTTATTCTACTAAACCCAAATGAGGAGGTGTTGTAGGTTGAGTTGTCGCTGTTGCACCACGGACCAGGGCATCAATGTATCTCAGAGCCATTAAAAAGGTGCAGGAGGGTACGAGGGGCGAGTCTGTGCCTGCTGGCCTCCTGAGGATGCAGAAGTGGGGCTGGGAGAAAACAAGACACCCCAACATCATGACTGTGGAAGGACCTTGGCACATAGTCACAGTAATCCTTAGCCGAGGAGCAGTTTTGTTGCTAATTCTTGAAATGTATTTGTCTCCTTGACCAAAGCTTACCGAGTGGCAGGTAAACCTGTAGCATTTAGCTGCTTCAAATAAAAGTTGATTTTTTTTTGCAACTGAATTAATTTTCATTTCACGTGAGTTTATTTTGTCCGAGATGTCTTTGGCATTTTAAATTTTTGACCCAAATACTGTATATACTCTTGAACTGCATCACTTCTTTAAAAATATTTTTAAAGCCAGGCAGTGGTTGGCACATGCCTTTAATCCCAGCACTTAGGAGGCAGAGACAGGAGTTCGAGGCTAGCCTGGTCTGTAGGCACAGTTCCAGGACAATCAGAACACAAAGAAACTCTGCCTCAAAAAAAAAATATTTTTTATTAATCATCATTTCTAATAGTATTTTAGCTGAATTCTCTACAAATCTAAGTACTTAACAAAAGCCCTGACAATAATGAGATGGCCTGATCACTTTGTTATACATAATCCGTCTGTCTCAAGTTTAGACCTTTGGCTGCAACCTCTTTGGAGGCTGAAGGACCCTTTCACAGGAGTCACTCAAGATCATCAGAAAACAGATATTTGCATTCTAATTCATAACAGCAAAATTACAGTTATGAAGTAGCAGTAGGATAATTCTCTATGGTTGGGGGTCACCACACATAAGGAACTGTAATAAAGGGTCGCAACATTAGGAAGGTTATATCCTCTGGTTATAAGGCTCTGGGTTATTATAGTCTCCTCAGTTCATATTGTTTAGTACATACCCTATCCTAATCCTTTAAATCCTTTGACTGCCCTTTTCATGTTTTAGAATAACAGTTTTCCCCCCCATGGCTTTTATGCCCCGTGGCAGCTTCCATGCAGACAGCACCCACTGATAGTTATTAATGATAATTGGGCTGTGTAGCTAGCCTTTATGTGGAGCCCACCTTTGCATGATGGCATGACCCACAGAAACATAAAAGGTGGTCAGAAATATGTTAAACTGTTCCTTTTCACCAGGGGAAATAATTCATACACTAGCTTCTAACATGAGTAAAGAGTATAACAAGGTGATTAAAGGCACGCAGGCTGTCTGTCAACCCTGGTCAAGTCCTGTCCACTGCCTGTAGACTGACAAGTGTCTTCTGTACCTCAGTTACCTCAGCTTGGAAGTGGTGCATCTGTTCAGTTGTTCTTAGGAGGCTTAAGTAATCACTGATGAAGTGTTAGATATAAAATCAGTTATTAGACAGTAATTTTCAGAAGTATACAAGTAGAGGAGGAAGGGTACTGGCTTCTCACATTCCCAGGACACCAGGCCCCTTCTGAACCTCTCATGCAAGCTGCACCTCTCATGCAGCTGCAGCTGTGCCTCTCATTGCAGCTGCACCTCTCATGCAGCTGTGGCTCTCACACAGCTGTGCCTCTCACACAGCTGCACCTCTCACACAGCTGTGCCTCTCACGCAGCTGCATCTCTCACGCAGCTGCACCTGTCATGCAGCTGCGCCTCTCATACAGCTGCATCTCTCACACAGCTGCATCTCTCACACAGCTGCACCTCTCACACAGCTGTGCCTCTCACGCAGCTGCACCTCTCACACAGCTGCACCTGTCATGCAGCTGTGCCTCTCACACAGCTGTGCCTCTCATGCAGCTGTGCCTCTCATGCAGCTGTGCCTCTCACACAGCTGCACCTCTCATGCAGCTGTGCCTCTCATGCAGCTGTGCCTCTCATGCAGCTGTGCCTCTCATGCCACTGTGCCTCTCATACAGCTGCACCTCTCATTGCAGCTGCACCTCTCATGCAGCTGTGCCTCTCATGCAGCTGTGCCTCTCATGCCACTGTGCCTCTCATACAGCTGCACCTCTCATTGCAGCTGTGCCTCTCATGCAGCTGTGCCTCTCATTGCAGCTGCACCTCTCATGCAGCTGTGCCTCTCATTGCAGCTGTGCCTCTCATACAGCTGCGCCTCTCACACAGCTGTGCCTCTCATGCAGCTGTGCCTCTCATGCAGCTTGCCCAGCACTGCCTCTCAGCAGCTGCCTCCACAGCTGGCCTCTCAGCAGCTTGCCTCTCATGCAGCGTGCCTCTCATGCACTGTCCTCTCACGCGTGCCTTCATCAGCTGTGCCTCTCACCAGCTGCCCTCATGCACTGCCTCTCACAGCTGTGTCAGCGCGTGCCTCTCACACGTGCCTTCATGCAGCTGCCTCTCATGCATGTGCCTCTCTTACAGCTTCCTCCACACTGCTTGCGCCTCTCATCAGCTGTCCTCCATGCAGCTTGCCTCATCTATGCAGCTGTGCCTCTCACAGCTGTGCCTACAGCTGTGCCTCTCATGCAGCTGTGCCTCTCATGCAGCTGGCCTCTCATCAGCTGCCTCTCATGCAGCCTCTCATGCAGCTGTGCCTCTCATGCAGCTGTGCCTCTCAGCAGCTGGCCTCTCATGCAGCTGTGCCTCATGCAGCTGCGCCTCTCATGCAGCTGTGCCTCTCACAGCTGCACTCTCCACAGCTGTCACCTCTCATGCAGCTGCATCTCTCACACAGCTGTGCCTCTCATGCAGCTGTGGCCTCTCATCGCTGCTCTCATGCAGCTGTGCCTTCCCCTCTCATGCAGCTGTGCCTCTCATGCAGCTGTGCCTTCATGCAGCTGTGCCTCTCATGCAGGTGCGCCTCTCATTGCAGCTTGCCTCTCATGCAGCTGTGCCTCTCATGCAGCTGTGCCTCTCAGTCAGCTGTGCCTCTCATTGCAGCTGTGCCTTCTCATACAGCGCTGTGCCTCTCATGCAGCTGTGCCTCTCATTGCAGCTGCACCTCTCATGCAGCTGCGCCTCTCATGCAGCTGTGCCTCTCATGCAGCTGTGCCTCTCATACAGCGCCTACAGCGTGCCTCTCATGCACTGCCATGCATGCACTGCCTCACACAGCTGCACCTCTCATGCAGCTGTGCCTCTCACACAGCTGCACCTCTCATGCAGCTGTGCCTCTCACGCAGCTGTGCCTCTCATGCAGCTGTGCCTCTCATACAGCTGCACCTCTCATTGCAGCTGTGCCTCTCATACAGCTGCGCCTCTCACACAGCTGCGCCTCTCATGCAGCTGTGCCTCTCATTGCAGCTGTGCCTCTCATGCAGCTGTGCCTCTCATGCAGCTGTGCCTCTCATTGCAGCTGTGCCTCTCATGCAGGTGTGCCTCTCATGCAGCTGTGCCTCTCATGCAGCTGTGCCTCTCATGCAGCTGCGCCTCTCATGCAGCTGTGCCTCTCACGCAGCTGCATCTCTCACACAGCTGCACCTCTCATGCAGCTGCATCTCTCACACAGCTGTGCCTCTCATGCAGCTGTGCCTCTCATGCAGCTGTGCCTCTCATGCAGCTGTGCCTCTCACGCAGCTGTGCCTTCATGCAGCTGTGCCTCTCATTGCAGGTGCGCCTCTCATTGCAGCTGTGCCTCTCATGCAGCTGTGCCTCTCATTGCAGCTGCACCTGTCATGCAGCTGTGCCTCTCATTGCAGCTGTGCTTCTCATACAGCTGTGCCTCTCATGCCACTGTGCCTCTCATTGCAGCTGCACCTCTCATGCAGCTGCGCCTCTCATGCAGCTGTGCCTCTCATGCAGCTGTGCCTCTCATACAGCTGCACCTCTCATTGCAGCTGTGCCTCTCATACAGCTGCGCCTCTCACACAGCTGCGCCTCTCACGCAGCTGTGCCTCTCATGCAGCTGTGCCTCTCATGCAGCTGTGCCTCTCATGCAGCTGTGCCTCTCATGCAGCTGCGCCTCTCATGCAGCTGTGCCTCTCGCGCAGCTGCATCTCTCACACAGCTGCACCTCTCATGCAGCTGCATCTCTCACACAGCTGTGCCTCTCACGCAGCTGTGCCTCTCATGCAGCTGTGCCTCTCACGCAGCTGTGCCTCTCATGCAGCGTCCAGGGGGCCTTTCATGCAGCTGTGCCTCTCATTGCAGGTGCGCCTCTCATTGCAGCTGTGCCTCTCATGCAGCTGTGCCTCTCATTGCAGCTGCACCTGTCATGCAGCTGTGCCTCTCATGCAGCTGTGCCTCTCATGCAGCTGCACCTGTCATGCAGCTGCGCCTCCCCATACTGATTCTCACAGTGCAGACTGCTGGCTTCCTCTTGAGCCATGACTTAATGCTACATGTTCTCTGCAGTGAAGGAAGAGGTATATTGTTATTTATATCCCTACCCATTCCAGCCTATGGATGGTTTCTGTAATTTCATATTGATCCCCCCCCAATAGAGCTATATTTATTTGCTATTTGCCATCTTCAAGGGGTGAGTAATTTTACAGACTCCTGCTTTTCCATCTCCTTCATAATAGCTGTTACTGTTTATAGCCTCAGTCAGAGGGGAGTGCTACCATGATTCAATATACAGTCCACTTAATATCCAATAGGGCCCAAGTATTCTGTATAATGGTGATCAGCCAATAAGTACACAGTTCAACACGGCCTTCACTCATGGGCCACTTTGGTGGCTACAAGGAAGCCCTTATCTCTGAGCGCCCACACGCCCTAGCAAGTCCTCATCTATACTCTGAAAGAAAGCCCAATAAACTCATTGGTTCCCATACTGAACTTTGGTGGGCTTCTGCTCTCATTTGTCACTGAGACCTTAGAAAAAGGGATACATGCTGCTTCCATCTCGCCCTGGGAAGGAATTTTAGTAATCCAGGTTAAGAGACTGTTTACAGTCTTTCACCTTGTGAAAGACTAAGCCAAAGCCACTCAAACTCCTCCTACACTAAAGAGCCTCAGAACTGAGGCAAAATACATCAGGTGTTTTAAGCCGTTTAAGTTTGGTATGATCTGTTAGATGGATAACTAAGTGTCGTGCGTATTATCTGTGGTCGGAGGAATTATTTTGCAAAACTGCGCTCATGACCATAAAATCTACTGCTCTTCTAATGAGTAAGAAGCAGCCATGATAAAATAATGGCCCCCTGAGGGCTATAATATAGAGCTGATAGTTGACAAGTTTGAGGTTCTATGGAGTAATTAACACTTTAGAGAGGATGTTCTCAGCCTTCCTAATGCTTCAGTCCTTTAATACAGTTCCCCATGCTGTGGTGACCCTCAACCATACATTTAATTTCATAACTACTTCATAACTATAATTTTGCTGCTATTATGAATTATAATGTCAATGTCTGATATGCAAGATATCTGACATATCACCCCTGTGAAAGAGTCATGGGGTCGTGACCCAGAGGTTGACAATCTCTGCCTTAGAGCAAACATTTCTCCCAAATCAGAAAGGATAGTTGCAAGAATGAGCAGAACAGAGGTAAGGTGCCCAGTTTGGGTGTGTTATGTAAGGTTTCCTGCTTCGGAAGTGAAATTTGGTACACTTTAAATGTCTCCAAAATCAGCAAGACTGCTTCAAACACAATAGTCCCTCCCTTTGATACTTGAGTTTATATAAAACACCTTAAAATTAAAGTTTTAAATGTGTCCCCAGGATACTTGGCTTTTCAATTGTTTGTGGTTTCCACATTCATTTTTTTTTTTGTTGTTTAAATAGAGGCATGTAGAACACTGTGTTCCTAAACTCTGAAAATGTAATTTTTTAAGAAGAAGAAAAAAAAAACTACATACGGATTATCAAGATCAAAGAACTTACCATTCATTTTAAATATATTAAAAAAAGAAAAAAACCACAAAGAACAAGTTCAGAATACCAGATACCTCCTATACGTCACAAATAATTGAATGTTTGATATAAAAACCTATAATACTTAAGAAACATAAACCAGCTAACTATTAAGCTGCCAAGCTTTTGTCTCCTGTCAGGAGGGTGAAGAAGAAGCAGCCATCTTGGAAGTCCACTGTCTTTATTGTCTAGTCATGGCCCACCTCCTTGTCTGAGGATCTCTCCAACCCCTGTTCCTCACTGTATCAGAAGGAACCTGATTGGGACACGTACAGGATTGGTCACCCAATGTCTTGAATGCCATCATTTTCATAAACATCCAGAATAACCCCAAGAGCCTCTGGGAGACAAACTGAAATTGAGGAAAAGCTATCTCAAAAGCGGCACAAAATCCCGACCCCAAACACATGACCACAGACAGGCAACTTTTCAGGAAAAGGGGGAAAAAATCAAGAACAGGTTTCCAAAAAGGAGGACATGTGTGGAGATTAGCTGCCTCCTGCTACTCCAGCCTGCCCTGCTGTGAAAAGACTTTCAGCTTGCAAGTATTTGGGAAAACATGGGATCTAACTAAAAACAACTGCCTTCACTGTCTGGCAACTTCCTTCAACAGTGAAAATGTGCTATCTTCAAACTGATTTATCCTTCCTGCTTAACAAAGCCTGGGGCCATACAACATTAAAAAATCACCAACCGGCAGATTATCTAACAAAATAAAATAGGCAATTCACAATAACAAAGAGTTCTAAAGACTACATGTGAGTTAAAATAAATACTGTAAAGTTTGTTTTAATGCATATGAAAAGATAAATTATAAAATCTGTCACTACCTCATCTTTCCCTGTCCTTGCTTATTCCTATGTATCTTATAGTTTTTCTTTTTCTTTTTTTTTCAGTTACTAAAATAATCACTTCTTCATATTTCTGTATATGAAACTTTATTTTTCCCCAGGCTGTGGTGAGGCTGGACTCGAGAGATGACCGACTCGGACTCCCGAGGACAGCACTGCGCCACCGCTGGCCTCTTACAGTTTTTCTTAAGGAGCTTTCTTTCCCCCTTCACTACTGTGCTTACATGAAAGTGCCTTTCTTTCTTTCTTTCTTTCTTTCTTTCTTTCTTTCTTTCTTTCTTTCTTTCTTTCTTTCTTTCTTTCTTTCTTTCTTTCTTCTTTCTTCTTCTTCTTCCTTCCTTCTTCCTTTCTTTCTTTCTTAACATTGTAAAAGATTTATTTATTTATTTATTTATTTATTGTATATGAGTACACTGTAGCTATCTTCATACACACAAGTAGAGGGCATTGGACTCCATTACAGATGGTTGTGAATCAATACATAGTTTTGGGGAATTGAACTTAGGACCTCTGGAAGAGCAGACAGTGCTTTTAACCACTGAGCTATCTCTCCAGCCCCACGCCTTTATTTCTTTACTATACAAACTAACACTGAAATCTCTTGGCCTTAAAGCCCAAAATCTCAGTTTGGCCTGAGTCAGGACCCCTAACGCTTTGGGGGAAGTCCTCAGGCTGTTAAAGATGACCACGTGAAGCTATGTCTGCGTCCCTGCGAATCTACTCATCTTATGTGTGAGTTTCCCTGACTGTCGTTTGACTGATCCACCTTGTTAAACATGGCTTCTGTGTTCCTTGACTGCTTCTTTTCTGAACAGGGACTCACTAAATGTCTGAGTGCCACCGACACCAGAAATAGATATTTCCTAGACCCGTCATACTCTGTTCCTGGGTCATGACGTCACAGTACATGGCTTACGGAGAAAACAACGTCAGAAAGCTTGATCTCCCACGTCTCCTAAGCCAGTCTCTTGCCCCTAGAAAGTCGCCTGAGACACAATAGGAAAAAGCTACCTCCCCTCAGCTGTATAGCCAGAGACAGAGACATAGAGAAAGACAGAGACAGAGAGAGAGATGAGAGACAGACAGAGAGAGAAAGAAACAGAGAAAGAGAGACATAGACAGAGAGACGAGAGACAGAGAGACAGACATAGACAGAGACAGACAGACAGACACAGAGAGAGACTAAGACAGAGAGACACAGAGAAAGTCAGAGACAGAGAGAGATGAGAGACAGAAAGACAGAGAGACAGACAGACAGGCAGAGAGAAACAGAGAAAGACGGAGACATAAAGACAAGAGACAGACAGACAGAAATAGACAGAGAGAGACATAATGAGAGACGAGAGACAGAGAGAGACAGACAGAGACAGAGAACGACAGAGACATAGGCACAGAGAGATGAGAGACAGACAGACAGAGAGAGACAGAGACAGAGAGACACAGAGACAGACAGAGGAAATAGTATCTATGGGACAAACTGCATCTTTTTTTTTTTTTTTTTCCGAGTTTTCGAGACAGGGTTTCTCTGTGTAGCTCTGGCTGTCCTGGAACTCACTCTGTAGACCAGGCTGGCCTCGAACTCAGAAATCTGCCTGCCTCTGCCTCCCAAGTGCTGGGATTAAAGGCGTGTGCCACTACTGCCCAGCAAATTGCATCTTTTGATCTTTGACCTTACTCTAACCCTTCTCAAATTTCAGAGATGGAGGTATATACTTTTTCCTTTTTTTTTTTTCTAAATTGGGTATACCCTTTTTATATAGTTTTGGTTGTTTCATCTGTTGCTATGTCAAAAACACTTTCTGAAGAAGCTGTGGCCACATTAGTTCTCTCTTCCTAAGAATTCACTATTGTTATGTGCTAAAAATATTATTTTTGTCATGCAAAATTAAAATGCACATGCGATTTACAAATTTATTGTGATTTTACATCAAATGCCTAACAGAGAAAGGCTACCATATAAATTTAAGTAATTTAAACAACTTAAAACCTATCAAAATGGCATATTTAAGTCTGTTAAATATTTCATAAAACCTTAAAATGCTAATTATTTATATAATTATAACAACATTCATTAGAATAATAAGAATTCATCAAGCTACGAAATTTAATGTAATATATGTAGATTTTGATAAGGATTCTCTTCCGAAGTAGATTCTAAATATATATATTTATAAATTTTTATAGCCTTTATATAATGGGTAACATAAAAGTCATCTTTTTTTTTTCAAAAGCTCTTAATATAAAACTACTAAACATAAGCTTTTTAAAAATTAAGGCTGAACCATGCACAAAAATAATAAATATATATATATATATATATATATATATATATTTACTAAAAATCTCTATGTTTTTTAAGTTTCCTTTCTACAATGAGAGTTATAGGAAATAAAATCTCAACAAACAGCAACATTCAAAATCTTGGTTTATAAAAATATATCTTATGAATATAAATATATGAAATCTTGGTTTATAAAAATTTATGAATATAAATATGCATATAAAAACTATCTACATGTATGTTTTTCTTTAAAAAAAACATACTTAGTACCAAGCTGGCTTATAAGCAAGTGCTCATGTAAACTAAAGTTGTTAACTTGGCCTAGCTTCCTTTTGGCTCATAATAAAACTAAAATTTTTTTTTGTTTTGTTTTGTTTTGTTTTGTTTTTCGAGACAGGGTTTCTCTGTGTAGCTCGGGTTGTCCTGGAACTCACTCTGTAGACCAGGCTGGCCTCGAACTCAGAAATCCGCCTGCCTCTGCCTCCCAAGTGCTGGGATTAAAGGCGTGCGCCACCACCGCCGGCATAAAACTAAAATTTTAAGGGAAAAAAAAAACAATAACAAAATAGAAAAAAATATGTTTAACCAGTATGACCACATAGGTAAGTCAAATAGAGATGGCTAATGGTCCTAAATCTTTCTTTGGGACAATAAATATGAGTTTTTTTTTTTTTTTTTTTTTTTGGTTTTTTCGAGACAGGGTTTCTCTGTATAGCCCTGGCTGCTGTCCTGGCACTCACTCTGTAGACCAGGCTGGCCTCGAACTCAGAAATCTGCCTGCCTCTGCCTCTGCCTCCCAAGTGCTGGGATTAAAGGCGTGCGCCACCACCGCCCGGCTAAATATGAGTTTTTAATTTAAAAAATTAAATCTATTTCAAGAACAAGATTCTGGCCAAGATGTTATCTCTTTGACCTCATCACCTAGTCCTAGTGCTTGAGGGTATAAATTAATTTTAAGAGGAGGTTTCTTCTACTCAGGACACATTTCTTTTCTATAAAAACAGCCATCCCTTGAAATGCCAAACTCTTTCTCCCAAAGATTAGTGGTTACTTAATGTCTCAGAATACTGAGATCAACAAAACAACCAACAACAAATTCTGGAGGAAATGTGGAGAAAAGAGTGTACTGGCTGTTTTGTGTGTCAACTTGACACAAGCTGGAGTTATCACAGAGAAAGGAGACTCCTTGAGGAAAGGCCTCCATGAGATCCAGCTGTAAGGCATTTTCTCAATTAGTGATCAAGGATGGAGGGCCCATTGTGGGTGGTGCCATCCCTGGGCTGGTAGTCTTGGGTTCTATAAGAAAGCAAGCTGAGCAAGGCTGGGGAAGCAAGCCAGTAAGTAACATCCCTCTGTGGCCTTTGCATCAGCTCCTGCTTCCTGACCTGCTTGAGTTCCTGTCCTGACTTCCTTCGGGGATGAACAGCCATGTGGAAGTGTAAGCTGAATAAACTCTTTCCTCCCCAACTTGCTTCTTGGTCATGATGATTTGTGCAGAAATAGAAACCCCGACTAAGACAAAGAACATCCTCCTTCACCGTCAGCGGGACTGAAGAGTGGGTCAGCTACTTTGCCATATAATCCAGCTGCACCACCTTCCAGCCAATGCCCAAAGCTCTCCACACCCTACTCTGCGGGAACATGCTCAGCTGTGCTTGTTCCTATTCTAGTCACAAGAGGTAACAAATGCAAATAACCTAAAAGTCCTTTACCCGACGGATGGCTAGGGAAAATGTGGTGTATATATGCTACGGAATAGTATAGAGCTGTAAAGAGAAATGCAGTCATGAATTCTGCAAGTAGATAGATAGAACGAGGAAGATCATATTGGGTGAGGTAATCCAGACCCAGAAACACAAATGCCACATGCTCTTTCTCATCTGAGGCCCCTAGCTCTAAATCTTCAGATGTGCGTATATATCCTGAGTAACTACCGAATCCGGAAAAGTAGAAAGAGACCATTGCAGCGTTGGTGTTGGGAACGATAGAAGGAATGGCAGGAATGTGATCTAAAGGGAGAATTGAGAAAAATGTGACTCTATAATTCAGGAGGCAAGAGAAGGGAGGCAGGTTAAATAACAGTAGGGATATCTGGAAAGGTTATAAAGAATCATACTATTAACTATCCACCCAACAAATTACAACTATAACACGCATAAATCTGTATCTGTATATAGTCTAAATGAAATTTTCTCATCTGTGCTTACAATGTTGTCTCCAAAAACCAAAGACTATCTAACAAAAACCCAACACCAGGTGTAAGCAGGCCTCTTTGGAGCTGTTAGTCAGAGCTGTCCAAGAGACTTCCCAAACAGTACAGCCTATTTCTATTGCCCTTGGTTGCTCCCCAGGGGTGGAGGGTAAATTCCTATTGCTATAGACACGAGGTACTTCAGAGACAGGGCCCTCTAGAGGCCTCTGAGCTGGAACTGGAGACTAACTTCCGAGGTATCAGAAGTCACCAAGATCCCAAAGAAGGGAAGCAACCAATACTCCTACCCAGCTATGGTGCTGATGAGTCAGGGAGACTTGCATGGTATGGTAACCCTAAGGATGCAGTAGTGGCATGCATACGTTGGTGGTAACCAACAGTTCTCTAATTGGACTTAAGAGTTCCCCTCAACAGGAAGGAAACTCTGCCTGGTACTGGGAACATAGCCAACTACTCAGTGCAAGTGAGTCATGGATCTTGGAGGAGAGCCTATGACTACTATTTTACTAAGCCAGCCTAAACCCTAACAACAATCTCAAAGTTTGCTCTCATCCCCTCGTCAAGCAAACTTCCCTTTGCAACACACAGAAAACATTACAGGAAACCACCACCAATCAAAATGTAGAACCCAGTCCCAATGGATATATCTACAAAACTCTTCCTTACCTAAAGCTCAGGAAAAGAGGGGAAGGAAAGATAAGTGTTAAGAGACAGAGGAACAGGAAGTTTGCTGTGAGATTGTTTGTGTGTTTGTGTCTCCTAGTGATGTCAGAAGCCACACCCATAAAGTCTCACCAACATGATTGCTGTCAGCCCTGGAAACATACATACAAACAACATTATACAACAGAGCGGGTGATATTTATGGATATATATGTATATACATATATATATATTATATAATGATAATTAAAAAAAAAGGAGGTCATGAATTTGAAAAAGACCATGGGAGGTCTTGGAGAGAAAAAAAGGAAAGATACAAATAAGAAATTATATTATAATCTCCAAAATAAGGGAAAAAATAAAACAACAAAAACTTGGGTTTATTCTTTCAGTAAATGGACTTTTTTTTTAAACTGGTTATTTTATTTATTTACATTTCAAATGTTATCCCCCTTCCCAGTTTCCCCTCCAGAAACTTCCTATCCCCTCCCACCTACTAAATGGACTTTTAAAACCTGCGATTACTGAGGCCAGCCTGGTCTACAGAGTGAGTTCCAGGACAGCCAGGGCTACAAAGAGAAACCCTGTCTCGAAAAAACAAAACAAAACAAAACCTAAAAACCTGCGACCTGCGATTACATTTTAGTTTTATAAGTTTTTCTCTCTAGTCATAGCAATCGCTTTTTGGATATTTGGTCAACGCTTTAGTTATTAAAAAAATTACCTACTTAGGGAATTATGCCTGTTTAGATCATTCCTACTAAATTATGTAGTAATTATAAAACTCATTTACACAAAAATTATAAAGCTCATTTTAATGGACAAATATTTAAATCTGTTCATAAAATTTGGTCTATTTAAATAAACAAACGATATATAGTACTATAAAGAACTTTTAACTAACCACAACTAAAATTCAAAATTAGCCACAGAGTCTTCCTCAAAGTATTAAGGGGAAAAAAGTAAATGATTTTATCAACTAAAAGAAAAAAAAAAAAAAACCCATATCACATTGAAGTCTCCATTGAGATGAAAAGATCAGGGCAGCATCCAGGTGCTTTCAGCTCACTCCTAGGAGGACGTGAGCTAGCTCCTCCTCCAAGATGACGTTCAGGAAGACTTTGAAAGCGCTGGATGATTCTCATCTCCAATGCCACTGACAATCAGTCAGCATGTAACTGAAGATTTCTCTCACATTATAGTTCTTAAATACGTTTGTAATTAGAGCCACTTACTATTTTTCTAAGTGATACAATAATACTAATCTTGGTTTCAATGAGGTTACAAATGAAGGTATTTGTGCTCCTATGTATGTATGTACGTACGTACGTATGTATAGTCTTTATATATTATGCGTATGTAACATATACATGTTACATGCATCATCTAAATTATTACAAAAGATATCAGCCTCTAGTAACAACAGCATTCATGACATTCTATGCCTTAAGTACTGATGTTTCTCTTTTTCATTAATTAATTTACTTATTTAATTTAAATCACAGCTTCTTTTCCCTCTTCTTTTCCCAGTCCCTCTCTCTTACCTTCCTCCTTCCCTTTCACCTCAGAGAAGAGGAGGCCTCCCATGGATATCTACCCACCTTGGCATATCAAGTTGCATTAGAACTGGATGCATCTTCTTCTACTAAGGCTAGACAAGGCAGCCCAGTTAGGAGAAAGGGATCCAAAGCCAGGCAGCAGAGTCAGAGACATCCCCTGTTCCTGCTGCTAAGGTCTCACATGAAGACCAAGCTGTTCATCTGTTACCTATGTGTAGGGGGCCTAGGTTTGTCTTATGCATGTTCTGTGGTTGGTAGTTCCATCACAGTGAGCCCTCTGTGCCCAGGTTAGTTGATTCTGTAAGTTCTCTTGTGGTGTCCTTGACCTCTCTGGCTCCTTCAATCCTTCCCCCAACTCTTCCACAAGATTCCCCAAGTTCTGCCTAGTGTTTGATTGTGGGTCTCTGCATCTGTTTCCATCAGCTGCTGTGTGAAGCCTCTCAGATGACACGCTAAACACCTGTCTGCAAGTATAGCAGAGTACCATGAAGTGTTAGGGGTGGGCTCTCTCTCATGGCATGGGTCTCAAGGTCATTGGTTGGCCATTCCCCTCACTTTCTGTTTCAACTTTATCCTTGTACATCTTGTAGGCAGGAAAAGTTATGGGTCAAAGGTTATGTGGCTGGGTTGGTGTCCTCCTTCCTCCATTGGAAGTCTTGCCTGGTCACAGGAGGTGGCCATTTTAGGTTCCATATCCCCCATTGCTAGGAGTCTGAGCTAGGGTCACGCTCCTAGATAGTACTGATGTTTCTTAATTTAACTAGTATGAAAACTGTCCTGTGGCATAATTAAGTTGAAATATAAAATTAATTAATATTTTTTTTTAGTATTTAAAAAAAGGACAAAACTGCAGTGAGTGACTCTAGCAAGCCATTTCTAACTATTTAAATACAAGCAAGGCAATTCAGATTATTTCAATTTATTTGTACAAGACGTTTTTGTTTTTTTTTTTTTTTCTATCAAAATCCTTGTCAACTCTAGGTGTCTTTGTAACCAATTTCCACATAGAACAAAGAGAGTACCTCACCTGGTTTCCCAGCAACAGATTAGTGCAGAAGGGGCAATACCATGATTAGAACAAATAGACATTGACATGCATGGAGAGCTACTGTGGGTGTTACAGCTTCTCTATGCCGGTTTCAGCCCCTGGTCAGAATGCCCCCATTAGTGCAAACAAAGATGTTCACACACTTGGGAGGTTTGCTGTCTTTGTTATAGCTTCTCTCGGGCTATAACAGCTTGCTGGTCAGCTTTCTAGGTGACCCTGCTGAGGTAGACCTTCCTGAACTGCTCTGTTGGTGGTGCAGTAAGAGGCTATGTAAGAGGCTTTCCTTGGTTTATCTTTTCTCGCCTGGGTTAGTTGAGTGAGCTTGTAACAAAGCAGCAGCGGAGACAGGAGGTAACAGGAGTACAGAGGCACGGAGTCAGAATGCCATCAGAAGGCATGTCAGAGTGGAAGCCTTGGAGTAGCCACATCCATGATTCATGGTGAGTGCCCTTCTGGGCACTGCCCAGGCCAGGATGCAAAGGCACCAAGGGCAGCTGGCTTCACTGACACCTCCAAGATGTTGGCTACAAGCTCAAGCAGTCAACAGCAAGGGTAGTGATAAATAGCTCATTCTTGAATGGTGACAGCTGTGTTGCTGTCATAGCAACCAGAGGTGTCTTAGGGTTTCTATTGCTGCAACAAAGCACCATGACCGAAAGCAACTTGGGGAGAAAGGGGTTTATTCGGCTTCCATATGACTGTTCATCACCAGAGGAAGTCAGGACAGAAACTCAAGCAGGGCAGGAACCTGGAAGAAGGAGCTGATGCAGATGCATGGAGAATGTGCTTTACTGCCTTGCTCCCCATGGCTTTCTCAGCCTGCTTTTTTATAGAACCCAGGATCACCAGCCCAGGGATGGCTCCACCCACAATGGGCGGGGCCCTCCCCATCAATCACTAATCAAGAAAACTGCCCACAGGGTTGCCTACAGTCTGATCTTATGGAGGCTTTTCCTCATCTGAGGCTCCTTCTTCTCTGACTTGTGTCAAGTTGACACACAAAACTATCCAGTACAACAGCCTATAAAAGCAGCAGGAAAAGTATTTAACATGGCCACATCGGGGAAGAACAAACTGGTTCAGAGGCTCATAAGTCTCTTAGCTAGGTCCCGAGATGAAAGTTCAGGATAAATAGAGGGTAACAGGTGTGTCCGGTTAAGGAGTCCCAGCCTTGGTGTTAATCTCACCCATCACCGACTGGCCCATCATTTTCTAGACTCCAGTCTCTCTTACAGAGCGGTCTGACAAGTTGTGAGAGCTGTGTGAAACCATTCGAGAGACAAGGCTGAGTCCCCTCAGCCTGGCACTGGGCTTCAGCCTTTTCCTTCTGCTAGGGTGCGATCTGAGGAATTCATCACTGGGTTACGGTCCCGTTACGAGAAAGTCCAATGTTCATTGTACCATAGTTAGAAAATGTAAAAGTACTGGAAAGAGGTCGAGCTGTGGAAAGGAATGTAGAAAGAGAATAGAAGGAAGGGCCAGAGTGGCCACAGTTTAAGAGCACTGATGCTCTGCAGAGGTTCTGAGTTCAAGTCCAGAAACCACATGGGGCTCACACATGAATGGATCCAATGCCCTCTTTGGTGTGTCTGAAGACAGTACTGTACTGTAACATAAAAAAAATAAATAAGACGTTTTAAAAAAAGAAAGAAGAGAAGAAGAGAGGAGGAGGAGAGGAGAGAGGAAGAAGAAGAAGAAGAAGAAGAAGAAGAAGAAGAAGAAGAAGAAGAAGAAGAAGAAGAAAAGATAATTGAAAATGAACGCTCTCTGAGTCAGATAGACTTAGTGGTACAGACTACATCAAAGGGAGACCCTGAGGTCTATAAGTGCACTCTCTTTAAGGGATCATTTTCCTGCCATCCTCTTATTACACATCCAGGTATATCATGTTCCCTTTAACTCTCTGGCTCCCAGCTGTTCTCTGCAGATCATTACACTGAATTATTTTTTTCCTTATCACAGGAGGTCTTTGACCTTGCCTAGCAAGTAAATCCCCCTGCTGTCTTCATCTAAGGCACCATCAACCACTGACTAGGCTGTTTCTAAAGAGAGTCAGAGGATGTCACTGTATTTTTATTTCTGCCTCAGTGGGTCTTCAGACTGGGGCCGTTCCCACAATCTGTATCAGAAAGGAACTTACCAGCCACTGACCATGCTCTCAGTACCAAAGGATGCTGACACAGATGCTCATTATGTTCTGCTGGTGTCTTGGCAGCAGACTACAAATCTACCTTTTTATTTCCCTTTCTATTTCCTCCTCATTTAGCATCACGCGTTTCGGCCTTTTAAAATTACAAGATGTCATTAAAAGTATCAGAACGGGTGACAGAAGGGACGGAGTGAATTATTCAGATGGCCCAGTGCTTACATCCCTCCCCAGAATGGTCCCTTAACTCAGGTGCTGAAAACATATTTCATGTTCTCACCCTTTGTCATTTCCGGTGCTTAAGCTAGGTTTCTCCATTTCTTTGTGGCTATTTCTCATGACCCCCAATTACGGTATGGCTCCTAGACATATCGTAATTGAGCTGTCACATGTGAGCATTTCTGGATCTAGCCAATACAGGAATCAAAAGACAGGGAAAAACAGAGTGTGACATTTACAAGGGAGTGGGGGTAAGATGGGGGGGTCGGGGGTGGGGTGGGGTGGGAAGAATCCCAAACACAGCAAACAGGATTAGATGGTGACGAGAGGGTTTAATTAGAGGTAAGAACACACACACACACACACACACACACACACACACAGCAGGCACAAAAGACAGAAATACCCTCTGCAAAAGAGAGGGGGCTCAGGAGTTCCAAGATCTCTTCTCCAGGGCTGTTTGTTTGTTTGTTTGTTTGTTTGTTTTTAGTGGTGGTGGTTTGGGTTGTTGTTATTATTGTTGTTGTTTTAAAGTCTTTGAAAGATCTTCTCTTAAATCAGGGCAAGTGAGTTTGAACAAAGGAGGGCTAATTGGCCCACAGTGTGGTGTAAAACAAGTCTGGATACTGCCTTGGACACCTCTGGTTGGTCCATGAGCAGGTGAGCCCTACTGGTGGGAGAAAAGCCATGCCAGACCTTTGTTATA
This sequence comes from Mastomys natalensis, assembly GCA_021653895.1. Taxonomy (NCBI): domain Eukaryota; kingdom Metazoa; phylum Chordata; class Mammalia; order Rodentia; family Muridae; genus Mastomys; species Mastomys natalensis. The sequence continues at coordinate 111,006 of JAJTUV010000360.1, read as the reverse complement.
AGCTGCCCAGACTCCTGTCTCTGGAAAAAAAAAAGGCAGCCATCTTGGAAGCTTGCCATCTTTATTACTTAGTCAGGGCCCCTCTCCCTATCTGTCTGCCTATCAGGGAATCTCTAACTCCTCTTCCCTCACAATTCTCCATCTGGAGAGCAGCCACAGTCACTGGGGCTAATGCTTTTAGCTTAGTCAGAGACTGGAGTGTCCTGGATGACTTGTGCCTCCTCAGGACTTGAGTATAGTTTTTTAACAATAGGACTGTCTTAGTTAGGGTCACTGATGCTGTGATGAAACACTATGACCAAAAGCTGCTTGGGGAGAAAAAGGGTTTATTTCATTCACAGTTCTTCATCAAAAGGAGTTGGGGCAGGAACCAAGCAGAGTAGGAACCTGGAGGCAGGAGCTGATGCAGAGACCATGGAGGGGTGCTGCTTACTGGCTTACATTACTCCACATGGCTTGCTCATCTTACTTTCTTGTAGAACCCAGGACTAGTAGCCCAGGATGACCCCACCCATAATGTGCTAGGTCCTTCTCATCTATCACTAGTTAAGGAAATTCCCCACAGGTTTGCTATAGCCTGATCTTATGGAGGCATTTTCTCAATTGAGGCTCCCTCCTCTCTGATGGCTCTAGCTCCTGTCATTTGACACAAAACCACTAGCACAACGATAAGCTTAATGGGCAATTTCCTAAGGTTATGCCTAACATAAAATGCAGAAACTAAAGCCATGCACTGTGCTTCTCTCCTGACCTCATTGCTCCTCTTTAAAAGACATTAACAGTCATGTAATGGATAATACCATATGTCCTGCCAGGCAGGGCTAAAGAGTGGAAACTCCAAGGCAGAGAGACTGGGAAGGAAGCAAAAATGATGCCTAGAGCTCTGGTCCCTGGCTGTCGCTGAACTCCCCAGGATACTGAGTTTCCTGATGCCCCCAATTCTGCCTGAGACCCACACTACAAACCTGTATCTATCTTCTATTATTGCATGTGTGTCTGTCTGTTCAAAGAATTTTTTTTTCCTGGAAGTATCTCAGGTTTTTTTTTTTCCTCTCACAGTTTCTAAAAATACTGTGCTTTAATAGCCTGTTAGAAAATAAAATATCCTAGGAATTAACTTTGGTAAGGTAAGCTAGGTGAAAGAATTTTTACAGTAAAAAGAGATAAGAAGACACTAGAAAATGAAAAGACAACCCAAGTCCATGAGTTGGTAGAGTTAATATGAAGTTGATTAGTCCACCAAAAGCTATTTACAAATCCAATGCAACCCCAATCAAAATCCCCATCTCACTCTTACAGACATTTAAAAAAACAAATTCCCTAAGTTCATATGAACTCCAGAAAAGACTACAGATGCCCAAACAATCCTGAGTCGAAAGAGCAATGCTAGAATTGCCATCCCATCCACAAAATACATACAGAGTCATAGTAATTAAAACAATATGGCACTGGCACAAAAACAGATGTATAGACCAATGAAACAGAACTGAAGAACCAAACATGAGTACATATGATTACAGCCATGTAATATTTGACAAAGGCATCAAAAACATACACTGGAGAACTTTAATTTTTCTAAAGCCTACTTTCAATGATGGTTCTTAAATGCTTTAGCCTCCCTTCTAGCCCACCACCCACCAGAGATAGTGGGGGGAAAAAAAGGATATGTGTAGCTGGATACTTATTTTGCTACACTGTATTCGAAGTGGAGCTTTGTGATTAGGCAGTAGAAGAGGAGGTGGAGCTGGGGAGAGAGAGGAAGAGGAGGGGAGAAAAAGAGGAAGGGGAGGGAAAAAATAGAAGAGAAGGGAGAGAAGGAGGCTATCAGCCATGGAGAACCTCCGATGGGTTGAAAGCTGTCCTGGGTAACAACTTCTATCAAAAGGTTAGATAATGGGTAATAACTCTAATTGTGTGGGCATCTTGTTGATTGAGCATTTCTCAATATATAAATCCTTTAGATAATCATTAAGCTTTAAGAGACTCATTTCTACCGAGTACTGTGAGGATGGCAGATATTGTCTGGGGTTCAGCCGAGCTTTGTGAATGCAGTGTGGTGGATTGGCAGAGCCATCCCTCACGCTGGCATCTCGTGGGTGCCAGGTCCTGTGCATCTAGCTAGCCTGAGCCCTGGTCAGAGCCAAGGAGCACGGGAACATGGTGGCTGCCCAGGAACAAGCCAGACCGGACACCATTTTCTAGAATTCACCCCTACAGATATAGAGGAAGTGGACCTGTTTAGAAAGGTTCTTTGGAGCAAATCCCATCTGTGTTGTCAGGAAACCAGCAGTTCAATCCACAGGTCAGCATGGGCAGCTCAATCTACTTCATGGATCCACCAGCGGTCCAGTTCAGTAGAGTTGGGATAGCAAACACGAATCAGCAGTGCTGGCACCACCTAGCAGAGACAGCCAGGCCTCTGCTGATTTGGCAAGTCATCAGGAGGGATACGGACTAGTAGAAACACCAGAAGTTCTCAGCTGTGCCTTTCTCAATGAAGCAAACATCAGCGAAGACGTGAGACCAAGAAGCATTGTAAGGCTAGCTCTACAAGCAAGCCCTGCAGTCTGTTGGATACTATTTATACTCCTTCCAAATGTCACATGTCCTCCACATTTCTTGCCTCACCACGAATCTTGCCTCAGCACATTGAGTCTGACTTAGCAAAACTCCACGCCCATCTGTCTCAGCTGATGTCACTCTGCCAATCGGCCTGAGTCCATGCAAGAAGCCGCAGCTTACCACCAGAAGTTTTTTGGTGCATTTATCTTTATGGAGTCCCAACAAATGCAGCTCAACTACACAATGAAAGGCGGATCAATACATGCGTCTGTTAGCAAAGCATCCAGGTTGCACCTCCACTGCTGATTTATGTTTGCTACCCAACTCTATGAATGACTGCTGGTGTATATTGAACTTTGGAGAGTGGAGATCCCAAGGGAAGAAGCAGAAAATGGAGCCACACTCAACCATGCTCATTCCAGATCTAGTCACTGTTTGTTTTGGACCCTGAGACAAGGGACTGAGATGCATACTTATATATCAAAACAGACATGGCCCCCAGGTTCTCTCAGCATCCCTTCTCCTGACGCTTTCCTATATAATCCAGATATTAGTCTGTTGCTTTCTTCTTCTCTTCTCTTTGTGTGGCCCTTTACTCTCTTTCTCTTTCCCCCTCTCCCCCCCCTCTCCCCATGGCTACTTCTTTGGCTTCCTTCCTTGGGGACAGTGAACTCTCCCACCCCAAAAGCAGCTTCCCAATAAACTACCTTTAATATAATCTAATCTGGCTTGAAGTGGTTTCATTTCACCAGCAGAGAATAACCCATCAGACACAATAGCTAAGAAATGGAAACAACTTCAGGGTCCAACAGATTAACAATAGATTGTGAGAAGGTGGTGTGTGTACTTTACAAAATACTACTGACTGAGCTGTAAAGTAAAATGCAGTGGTGAACTCTGCAATAAACAGATGGAACTAGAAAAGACCACATAGAGGGAGGAAACCCCGACTCAGAAAACCAAGCATCAGATGTTTCGCTCTTGTCTGAGATCCCAGCTCCAAGTGTGTATATATCATCGTGAGTATATATCCTGGAGTACCTGCAGAAACCAGAAAAGTGAGAGGGAACCATGGCAGAGAGCAGTTTGGAGGGGACTAAGAGGGTACATGTGATTTAAAGAGAGGGATAAGAGGCATAGGTGTCTCCCATAATTAAGGAGGGGAAGGGAGACAAATACAGAAGGGGGAGGGTACAATAACATAAGGAAAAGTTATAAGGAATCATACTCTCAGCTCTCTGCCTAAAAACAAACAAAAACCTATAATACACATAAGTCTGTATAATATTAATGAAATTTCCTCATCTGTGCTTACAATGTAGTCTCCAAGAGTCAAAGACTATCTAACAAAAACCCAACACCAGGTGTAAGCAGGCCTCTTTGGAGCTGTTAGTCAGAGCTGTCCAAGAGACTTCCCCAAACAGTACAGCCTATTTCTATTACCCTTGGTTGCTCCCCAGTGGTGGAGGGTAAATTCCTATTGCTGTAGACACCAGGACTTCAGAGGCAGGACCCTCTAGAGCCTCTGAGCTGGAACTGGGGACTAACTTCCAAGGTATCAAAAATCACCAAGATCCCAAAGGAGGGAAGCAACTAATACTCCTACCCAGCTATGGTGCTGATGAGCAGGACTGCATGTAGTACCTAAGGTGCATAGTGCATCTATTGGGTAACCACTGTCCTAATGGACTTAAGAGTTCCCTACGACGGGCGGTGAGTGGCGCAGCTTAATCAGCACTTGGGTGGAGGCAGGGGATCAGATTAGGAGCGGTCTAATGTTCCAGAGAGCTACAAGAACTGTCTCGACCCAAAAGGTTCCTCACGGGGGAAACCTGCCTGGTATGGGAACATAGCCAACTACTCAGTGCAAGTGAGTCATGGATCTTGAAGAAACCTACAATTACTATTTTACTAAACCAACACTCTGCCCTCAGCTGCAGGATTAGCTTCTCACCCGTGTTCTTTCGCTGTGTACCTTAATTCTGATCCCTCCTTTTTTTTTCTCTTTATGATTTTCATTAAATTATATTAATTTATTAATATTTAATTATTAAGAATCATCCCCTAATTTACAATATTTTAAATATTAATTATTTATTATTTTATTATTTATTTTATTATTTTATGTGTTGTGTTTTGCCTGCTGTGTATGTCTGTGCATCTCATGTGTGCCCTGTGCCCTTGGAGATCAGAAGAGGGCGCCAGATCTAAGAACAGAGTTATAGACAGTTGTGAGCTGCCATGTGGGTGCTGGGAATCAAATCCTGGTCATCTGGAAGAGCAGCAAGTGCTTCTAACCACTGAGCCAACTCTCCAGCCCTCTCTATAAACTTTTAGTTTTCCACACCTCTCTTTTTCCTTAAATATTAATTCTGTTATTATAGCACTTATACATCCTTGCATTGCGTCTCCCAACTTTTGATAGTTGTGATGGTATCACGTTTGCTGCTGATTTTAGTGAGGTTTTACTCTATTTTCACGGTGCTGAGATTTACTATTGTGACTGTTCCTTGTCACTCTTCTTCTAGACATCCAGCTCAACACTTCTGGGGTGCTCGTTAGGAGCTCCGACCTGAGCTACACCCTCTGCTGGCTGGAAAAAAAAAAAATCTGATCTTATTGAGTTTACATGTGTAACCTGCGGTGCTGGAGAGATGGCTCAGCAGTTAAGAGCACTGACTGCTCTTCCAGAAATCCTGAGTTCAAATCCAGCAACCACATGGTGGCTCACAACCATCTGTAATGGAATCTGATGCCCTCTTCTGGTGTGTCTGAAGTACAGCGACAGTGTACTCATATAAAATAAATAAATCTAAAAAAAAAAAAAAAGCGTAACCTACAAAAAAATCTTGGCAAAGACATTGTGGAGGCAGAACATACTTCATCCAATCATTGGCTACACGTAGCTTCAATCTGGGAGAGTGATTTTTGTGCCGCACCTTGTTTATAGTTAGCAACTGCTAGAACAAGAGTAACAGACCAGGAGGATGGGCCTGGGGATCAAGCTGAGTGTGGGTATCCCAGGCCTGGTTGCCTGGCAGGTGTTGCAAGACACCCCTGAGCAGACTGCACAGCTGTGCAAGAAGACCTGTTCTTTCTATGGTTCTGGTTCCCGTTTCTTTCAGTACAGTGTCTGCCCAACCCCATAGCATGCTTTTATCTGGGTCCTCATGTCTCTGAAGAGTGAGTAGTCCACAGGTACAGGATCGTCAACCCTGGACACAGTAGTCAGGAGCAGTAGAGGAACCCTCCCCCCCCCCCAGTGGTACTGCTATCCCCATCCTCTGCTGGGTCCCAGCTGTGATCTCTCAAGGAACTGCCCCAGCACAGACTCGCTGGCACTCCTGGCTGACGGCCCACTATTCTTGCCCTGTCAATCAGCATCACGGAAACGTCTATTAGTAGATTTTCCTGTACAAAAACCTCTTTCAGAGACAAGCGGAGTGCTTTCAGTGAAGTGTGGCAGGGGAAGAATGAATACGGGAGATGGGGGGAGGAATTAATATTTAATAACCTTTGTCTATAAAAAATAGCATTTTAAGAAACCTGACAGATAAAGACACTGTGATAAATATGGCTCTAACGCCACTATCAATAGTGCCCCATATAGGCGCAACTCGGAACTGCTGCCTACAGCCGCCGTTAGGGAACCAGACCCTTGACTTTGATACAGATAATTTCAGTATAGACAGTATAAAATAGAGTTGGAGTTCGCTGAGAAACTTGCTAGGGAGCATGGCTCTGGGGTCTCAAAGAGACTCAGCATCTTAGCATTAGCCACATAGACCACTTTTGTAACTCTTAAGTTATATCTCTAAGGGTTGTTTAAATTTTTCTCGAAAAGGGGTGTGTCGTTGATGATTCAGGCCACTCCTCGGGCTGCTGGAGGCTTGGACCACTGCAGGCTCACCTGGCCCAGTCGCCTGCGAGGCCGGTACCACCACTGGACGATCCACAGTGTAACCTCTTCTGTTGCCCCCATTCTTGCTGCTCACCCTGTGCGGGGAGGAGAGCAAGCAGTCACGGTGCTGAGCCCTCGGGCATCAAGCATGATGGCTATGCCTGAGCTGACAGCGTGGGGGTTGAGGGGTGGTATACAGCAGCCTGGAGCCTTCTCTTGAAGGTCCTGCCCCTGGACACTCTGCCCAATTGTACGATCACCCTGACTCTGAGCAACGAGATAACCAAGACGGAGCATGTTCATTTTCTGGGCTAAGTTTCCTTGAAAGAATTCCATGGTCAGTGCTGCTGACAAAGGCCAGGCTGACGTCTGAGATCCCCGCTGATGCCTCAGGTCATGTTGATGTCCGTGGTCCGTACCTCAGAGACTCTTGATGTCCGTGATCCAGCCTGCTATCAGAAACCATGTTGAAGTTTGTGATCCAAGCTGCTGCCGGCTGCTATAGGCAGGAAAGCTTGTTTTATAGCGGTATAAACTATGACTGCAGAGTTGTAACCGAGAATGAAAAACATTGAAGGATGCTGGGACCCCACCCCACTCCCCAAAAAGAAACAGTCCAGACAGGAAGCTCTTGAAGAGAGTCCTTAAAAACTGTGATAAAGATGCTAAAGTACAGCTCTCCACAGTTGATGGCTTCAGGCAGGAGGTCAGGTAGAACTTAGTTTTCTTTAAGGGGCTGGTGGATGGGAGTTTGACCGCGTTCCAGTGAGTTTATAAACAACATAAACTGGACTTGGTGGTTTCTGTTGTTGTTTTGTTTGTGGCACAAGGGTGGGAGTGTGGACCTGCTATGTCTGGAAGAAACTGTACCCTCTGGCTCTTAAAATCTTTCTACCTCCTCTTCCGAATAGCTCTCTGAGCCCTGAGAGGATGGATTGGGTGAAGGCATGCCATTTAGGAGCGAGTATTCCAAACCTCTTGCTCTCCACACACTGTGCAATCGTGAGTCTCCGTGTTAGTTCCCATCTGTGCAAGACGAAAAACTTCTCTGATGGTGACTGAGCAAGATACGGATCTATGAGAATAGTAGAATGTTTTCAGGAGTCATTTTATTGCTGTATGGCTTTAGTGGGACAGCTGTATTTGGCTAACCTAGGTCCACGGCCCATCTAGTCTCAGCTTCTTGGACGCCTGAGCAGTGTTGGGCATGGGTTCCATCTCATGGTGTGGTCCTTAAATCCACTCAGAGAGAGCTGGAGAGATTTCCCAGTGGTTAGGAGCACTGACGGCTCTGCCAGAGATCCTGAGTTCAATTCCCAGCAACCATATGGTGGCTCACAACCACCTATAACGGGATCCGATGCACTCTTCTCGTGTGTGTCTGAAGACGGCTGCAGTGTACTCATATAAATAAAAAACAAATCTTAAAAAAAAAAAATCCACTCAGAGAGTAGTTGGTTTGTTACAACATTTGTGCCACTACCGAACCAGCATCTCATGCAGGCAGATCACCATTGTAGAGCACAGGGTTGTAGCTGGGTTGCTGTTTGCCTTTCGCTGGTAGTATGCAGAGCACCTACCTTCCAGTACTATGAACACTAGTCAGTAGGGGCAACGGCTCCAGTTAGGCATTAGCTTGACTTCTGTGGAGAATGAGCTATGTAAGTGTTGTTTTCTCACCAATTTGTGGTGAGAAAAAACCAGTAGCTTTGGCAATAGCCTGAGATGTTTGGTGATATTCTTGGGGCCTCTTTGGCCAGTGGCTCAACTAGATGCAACCCATTTCTACACCAGAGGCTTCACTTGGTGGTAAAAAGTGTCTAGTTGGGGCGTTGTCTTCCCAGTTATTTGGTGACTTCATCTAGGTTTCTTTCGTATGTGTGTATATTTTAAGAAGCTTCTACATAGTAGGTTTCCATATTGCCCCTCAAATGACACTTAGTCCTTCCCCGGATTCTTTTCCTCATTTCTCCTTTCCTCTCCTCCCCTGTTTGATTCTCTTGTGTGGAGCGGTGGGTTGTGAGAGGCATCTGGGTACCTGGTCGAGCAGGCTTTGAACCCTGGAGACCCTCAGGGATGGTAGGAGTTAGACCTTGCTCCTGGGACCCCTGGTTGCTTTCATATAGCCACAGCCCTCTATAGCCCCTCCCACAGAGAGGTTTGTGGCCAGCGGTTATGTAGCACAGGTAGAGGGTGTGACTACAGGCCGCAGAGCCTCAAGTCATCTCCATATTCATGAAATACCTAAAGGCCAGAGGGCATAGCCAGTTAAGCATTCCTTCTCAGACCCTCCTCCTCACAAAAGGTATTTAACCTCAGGCCCTGCCCTGAGAACATGAGGTACAGCTTCATCCATTTTCCACCATGACAATAGACATTGTAAGACCATGGACTACCTCTCCTCTTTGGGGCCCTCCATGGGGAACCGTGGAGAAGGTCTTCAACTACCAAGCCGCCTTCTAACCTCCCACCAATGACCTCTCTACATTAGAGCCACAGAGGCCACCAACTCAAGAGAGCTAGCTGAGCCAGCCATGACCCAGCCAAGCGAGTCACCATGACCAAGAGCCTCGTTCCAGGGGGACGCAGCTGAAGTTTCTCCCTCTCACCCCTTAGGCTGTGGGTAGATCCAGCCCACACGCCCCCCCTCTCGGCCTTTCTACAGCCTCTTAGCAGGTGCCTGAGAGCCCAAGGGCTTGAGACCAGTTGGTTCTCAGCCCCCACAGGGCCCCAGACTGTGTTCTCTCCACCTGTGTTCTTCTCACAGTCCGATGTCCACTGGTGCAGCGTGGAGTGAACACAGTCAAATTCCTGCATCTCTGCCTCCCTGAGTCACAGCCCCAGCCCCTTGGGGCAACAGACATGGAACACACAATTAAACCCAACAGGACCCACGCCTACGCTCACAATATAGCCCAAGACTCTTGTTTGAGTTTTCCCACCCCAATCCATCCATAGCTGTCTATTTTGTTTCCCCTTCCTAGAGAGATTCTTCCCTGCCCCCCTCGTCCCTTACTCTATAACTAACCTCTATGGTTATATGGATTGTAGCATGCCTGTCAAATGCTTAAAAGCTAAGATCCTGGGCTGGTGAGATGACTCAGCGGTTAAGAGCACTGACTGCTCTTCCAGAGGTCATAAGTTCAAATCCCAGCAACCACATGGTGGATCACAACCACTCGTAATAAGATCTGATGTCCTCTTATGGGGTGTCTGAAGACAGCTACAGTGTACTTACATATAATAAATAAATAAAAAGGCCTTTGGGCTGGAGCGAGTGGGGCCGGAGCGAGAGGGAGAAGGGAAGAGGAAAAAGAAACTGAAAAAAAAAAAGCTAAGATCCGCATATAAGAGAATATATATAATATATGTCTTTTTGGGGTCTGGGTTACCTCACTCAGGATAATTTTTTTTTCTCTAATTCTATCCATTAACTGTGGATTTCATTTTTAGCAGCTAAATAATATTCCATTGTGTAAATGTACCTCGTTTTCTTTATCTGCTCATCCATTGATGGGGATCTAGGTTGTTTCTGGCTATTATGAATGGAGCAGCAATGAATATGGATGGCCTAGTGTGTCTGTAGTAGTCTGGGCTTTTGGTATATGCCCAAGAGGGGTACGGCTCGAGGTTGAGGTAGCTCTAGTCTCAGCTTCTTGAGGAACCGCCTCGGTAACTTCCAGGATAACTGTAACAGTTTGCTCTCCCCCAGCAATGGACACTGTCATTTCTTTATCTCCACACAAGTTTCCAGTCAGGGCTCACAGGTATGGAACGAAGAGCTATTCCTAGCTAGCTTGAAACCCTCACCATGGTACAAGACAGGGTAGTGTGGGATGCTAGCGTGAGGAGGGAAAATTCCTCATATCTAATGCTATCAGGCTTTGAAACACTGTACAGACACACAGGGCCTGGGAGAGTGTCTTCCTCTGAAAGTGATCTCCCTCTCATGGCAAAGACCCACATTCCATGGGCTGCTCTGAATATCGCAGGGAGCTGGGTGACGGCCACAGGTGCTGACACATGTGCAGAGAGACTGGGGTGTTTGTCATTGCAGCTTGGCTTGGGCTTGTGAAATAGTGGCAGGAGGTGCCAGAAAGAAACCAAGTGATCGTCAGATCGGAAAGGGTGCAAGGAAAAAGCATGGCAGGTGAAGGAGAATTCCCAAGCATGCATTTCCTGTGGCTAGAATTTGGTGTTACGGAGCTGGAGAGATGGCTGAGCAGTTGAAAGCACTTGTTGCTCCTGCAGAAGACCTGGATTCAGTTCCCAGCACCCACAGATGGCTCACAGCCATCTGTAACTCCAGTTCCAGGGGACCCAACACTGTTCTGGCATCCACAGGCACCGGCATGCACACAGTGCACATAGACACATGCAGGCAAAACACTCATACGCATGAAAGGAAATAAATAATTTTTCATTAGAATTTAGAAGTAGACAGAAAAACAAAAAAAGAAAACCTAACCCTATGTTACATATAACACTGTTAACATAAAACAACTTCTCCACATGAAAGTCAAATGGCCCAGTGCACACTTCATGTCAGAGCCATGCCTGGGAAGGGCAGAGTCCTGTGTGCAGGTATGTTTTAAGTATGGGACCACATGGCACTTATGTGTACTTACACTCATGTACACACACACATACACACACATACACACATACACACACAGAAAGAGAGAGAATTAAAATGAAATTTAAAATAAAAATACATAGTCTTTTGTTCAATATTCATTGGAATATGTTTTTGCTTTTAAAAATTGTTAATTCATATTTACTAATTATTGGTCAATCAACTTGCAACTTTTTCTTAATGTTGATAGTGGCTTTTTCACTGTTTTGATGATCTTCTATTTTTCAGAAGTGTTATCATACTGTTTGAAGATAAAAATAATTTACCTGGGAGGGGGGATGGGATAGTTGATTTGCAGAGGGGAAACCGGAAAGGGGGACATTTAAATTAACCAATAAAAAATGATTTACCTTTTTCTATTCTTATGCCACTGCATCAGGAAGAAAACCTTTAATATAACACTGTGATTGAATAGGGCCACATGACAAATTCTAATTCATTCATAGTCACAGGGATTAAAATATCACCTTCCTAACATTCTGACCACAGCTCTGCACTGTGTATAGAAAGACGGTCCCTCTCAACAGGTGGAGGAAAAGGGGTAGTGTTTCTGCGACCTCTCCTGGTGAGAGGTCTTTTTTCGGTTTGTCTCGAGGGAATGAAAATGTGCATAGTGGGCATGGCACGCCACCTTGTGGAAGGAAGAATACAGTTCAGCTCAGCTGAGTCTCCTGCCTTAGTTACTTAACCTTCGTCATTCCAAAGCTGGCAGCCAGGGTGGAAAAGTATCTGGGGAAACTGGAACCCAGCGTTAGTCAAGAAGAAAAGGCACACTCCCTCTGAAGTGAAAGCCATGCTAGCCCCTACCTTGGCAAAAGTCCAAAGGTCTTTTGGTCCTATGACATGGCTACAGAACCGCGAGGCGCTGATGTCATTGAAGAACTTGGGCTAGCGTCTTCTGTCTTAGGATTACCATTGTCGCGACAAAACATCACGACCAAAAGCAACTTGGAGAATAAAGGGTTTATTGGGCTGACTCTTCCAGGTCTCTATTCATCATCAAACGAAGTCAGGACAGGAACACAAAACAGGGCAGGGACCTGGAAGCAGGAGCTGATGCAGAGGCCGTGGAGTTTTGCTGCTTACTGACTTGCTCCACGTGGCTTGTTCAGTCTGGTTTCTTATAGAACCCAGGACCATCAGCACAGGGATAGCACCACCCACAACAGGCTGGGCCCTCCCGTCCATCAGTCACTAATTGAGAAAATGCCCTACAGTCCTGCCTAGAACCAGGTCTTCTGGAAATATTTTCTCAATTGAAGTTTCCCCCTTTCAGATGACTCTAGCTGTGTCGAGCTGACATAAAACTAGCAGCACATAGTCCCGTGGAATATTGGGCTCCAAACGCTCTAGCTGTGTCAGACATCATGGAGGAATGAACCCATTATCCGATCCCCATAGTGTGTTATAATCATCTAAGAGGAACGTCTTTGCTTGTGGTGGGGGGAGGGCACCAGGCATGGTGGTGTTCATCTTTAGTCCTTGCATTCCAGGAGGAGGGCAGGGGTAGACAGATCTTGGGAGTTGGAGGGCAGCCCTAGTTTATATAAAGAGTTCCAGGCCAGCCATAGTAAGACCCTGTCTTCAAAACAGAAACACAAACAGAAACAAACTCCCCCTGTTCTAGAGAGTCCTTTGCAGTAAGCGACACCACAGATGGATTTGTTGTTTCAGATGCAGACATCACAAAGAGTACTGTGTGCTGCCGTCTGTGTGCGGTGTGTAAGGTCAAACTTCATCATGCCAAGAGAACATTCATGATAAATTTAGAAACCTGGCAACAGGGTTCTGCAGACAGACCCAGAGAATATCCCCAGAAGTCAGTTTTATCCGTCTTTAACTGGAAGCATTAATATAAAAATGTAAAAACCCACAAAACTAATAGTTTCAGATGCAACATTTTGAAAGCCACATAAATACAATATATAATAATGTAAGGAGAAATGGACAAGTTAGAGAATTGTCAGACTTTGCCTAGAAACATGACTATATACCACACTATCTCTCTCTATAAAGACACTAAAATATTTCCATTGCTGAAGGCACTGCTACATGTATTTTAAGATACTAGAAGTACAAGAGATCACTACATCACAGATCAGTCAGGCCACAGAAAGCAGAACTGACTTCAGTCTGGTTGACCTCATGGTTATCAATACAAGAACTCTGTCCTCTTAGGTTAGGGTGAGTGACAGTATACCATTTCCCAGCAAGCAATTCTTATTATGTAAATGAGAGCATTTCTGTGATATCAGGTTGAAAGTAATTCCTTTTCTTAACATTTATTTATTATGTACACACTATTCTGCCTGCATATATGCCTGTATGACAGAAGAGGGCGCCAGATTGTAGGCAGCGGTGTCTAAGATAGCACCTGGGACAGCTGCAAAGTCGTATGACTAGCACCTGACGATGTAGGCAGCTGGCTTCCAGCATGGCCAGCTCAGCTAAACTGGTAAACAAGTCCTTTGTGCATGCATCGGCCTCGTGCCCCTCCCGAGCAGGCTTATGCTAATGAGGTATTGGCAGCTTTAACCTATCCTGAGAGAACACATCACCCAGCCCGCCTTGGGCAGTTATATAAGCAGCTCATTTCTGCTGCCAGGGGTCCCCGTCCCGTCCCGTCCCCCATCCATAAGTCAAGAGTCGTTCCTGCAATAGAGTTGACTGAGAAGGATCCAACCGTGTCGTGTCTTAATTGCTGGTCAAGGCGGATGCGACACCAGATCTCATTATAGATGGTCATGAGCCACCATGTTGTTGCTGGGACTTGAACTTAGTACCTCTGGAAGAGCAGTCAGTGCTCTCAACCTCTGAGCCATCTCTTCAGCCCTATAAGTAATTCTTTTTTTTTTTTTCTTTTTTTTCTTTTTTTTTTTGGTTTTTCGAGACAGGGTTTCTCTGTGTAGCCCTGGCTGTCCTGGAACTCACTCTGTAGACCAGGCTGGCCTCGAACTCAGAAATCCACCTGCCTCTGCCTCCTAAGTGCTGGGATTAAAGGCGTGCGCCACCACCGCCCAGCCCTATAAGTAATTCTTATTGGTTGCATAATTCTGCCATTCTGTGGCTCTAATTGGGTAAACCCAGAGTTTTCTGTCTAGAAAATACTTTTTTGGATCTTGGTTGGAATTGGGATCTATACCTTATTTGTGCCCCACCTCTCTCGTGTGTGTGTGTGTGTGTGTGTGTGTGTGTGTGTTTCTCTCTCAATTTTATTTTATTATGTTGTCTATGGGTATAGATATGTAAGGGTTGCATGTATGTATGTCGGTGAGCCATATGTGTGCTAGGTGCCTGCAGGAACCAGAAGAGGGCGTTGGAGCTCCTAAAACTGGAGTTATAGGTAGCCATTACCCACCATGTGGGTATTGGGAACCAAGTCCAAGTCGTCTGGAAGAGCATCACATGCTGGTAACCACTGAGCTATCTCTCCAGCCTCTGCCCACACACCAGCTCTGTTCTCTTATTCGAAGCTCTTCTCCAGTCTTCCCATAGCCTCTTTGACTCCTCCCATAGCCTCTTTGACTCCTCCCATAGCCTCTTTAACTCCTTCCATAGCCTCTTTGACTCTTCCCATAGCCTCTTTAACTCCTCCCATAGCCTCTTTGCCTCCTTCCATAGCTTCTTTGACTCCTCCCATAGCCTCTTTGCCTCCTACCATAGCCTCTTTGACTTCTTCCATAGCCTCTTTAACTCCTTCCATAGCCTCCTTGACTCCTCCCATAGCCTCTTTGACTTCTTCCATAGCCTCTTTGCCTCCTTCCATAGCTTCTTTGACTCCTCCCATAGCCTCTTTGCCTCCTACCATAGCCTCTTTGACTTCTTCCATAGCCTCTTTAACTCCTTCCATAGCCTCCTTGACTCCTCCCATAGCCTCTTTGACTCCTCCCATAGCCTCTTTGCCTCCTACCATAGCCTCTTTGACTTCTTCCATAGCCTCTTTGACTCCTCCCATAGCCTCTTTGACTCCTTCCATAGCCTCTTTAACTCCTTCCATAGCCTCCTTGACTCCTCCCATAGCCTCTTTGACTCCTTCCATAGCCTCCTTGACTCCTCCCATAGCCTCCTTGACTCCTCCCATAGCCTCCTTGACTCCTCCCATAGCCTCTTTGACTCTACCTGCCACTCTCTGCTGGTGTTCTCTGTGCAGAAGAATATATGCCATGTGCATGAAAGCTAAGAAGCCTAACAAAGCGATACCAGGGTTATACTATCTATGTAAAAAAGGAACATCCCTGCAACCACAGACTCCCCCTGAACACCCACACCTTCTCTTCTGTTTCATCATGGTCTTCTCTCTCCAACTGACAGGAGGGAGGCAAGTGGAAGCACTGGGGCCATCTGTCAGGTTAATAGACACCTAGGAATCGTTCTAATACCTCTCTCTCTCTCTCTCTCTCTCTCTCTCTCTCTCTCTGCAATTAATAACATTTGACAAATGTTATTAATTTGGGCAAAAGGAAGAGGGCATGTCATCCTGTGTTGGGAGCCAATTCCTAGCAGAAAGTGGCTATCATCTTTGCAGCCATCTCAGGCCATATATCCTGGCAAGAGACTTGTTATTCTAGCATGATGTTTTTGCAAGCAGCCTACAGCAGCTGAACACACTCTGACTTGTTGTTTAGTGTCCCCAGCTGCAAGGCACTCGTAGTATAAAGTGTCTCCAGCTGTGTTCCCCTGCCTGTGCTTATACACCCATGATTTCCTTTCAATAAATGAGCCTTGATCAGAAAACTTTTTCTTGGCTCCATTCTTCGTGCGTCTCTTGTCCCTCCATCCCCACTCTCTCTTGCAGACCCCACTGACTGACCCGCTGGTCGGGTCAATCCTGGCTGTGTATCTTCCTCATTTCTTCAAGACAAATGAATAAAACGATCCGCTCGCCAGAAGAGGAAGCATGAACACCATGTTTAGTTTTCCACCTGTTGCTTGGGGAACTTGTTTACTCGTGTCACAGAACTGTGCTCAGTAGAGTTCTCGATGGTTTGTATATGCTCGGCCCAGGGAGTGGCACTATTAGAAGGTGTGGCTCTGTTGGAGTGGGTGTGGCCTTATTGGAGTGGGTGTGTCCTTATTGGAGTGGGTGTGTCCTTATTGGAGTGGGTGTGTCCTTATTGGAGTGGGTGTGTCCTTATTGGAGTGGGTGTGTCCTTATTGGAGTGGGTGTGTCCTTATTGGAGTGGGTGTGTCCTTATTGGAGTGGGTGTGTCCCTGTGGGTGTGGGCTTTAAGATGCTCACCCTAGCTGCCTAGAAGTCAGTCTTCCACTAGCAACCTTCAGATGAAGATGCAGACCTCCCAGCTCCTCCAGCCCCACATCTGCCTGGATGCTGCCATGCTCTTGACTTGATGATTACAGACTGAACCTCTGAACCTGTAAGCCAGCCCCAATTAAATGTTGTCCTTATAAGAGTTGCCTTGGTTGTGGTATTTGTTCACAGCAGTAAAACCCTAACTAAGATGTGTGTGTGTGTGTGTGTGTGTGTATGTATGTATGAAATAAACAAATAAATAGAAACAAATAAATAAATTTCATGAGGACTGGGATGGGTGGAGTGTTCCACGGTGTGTATATGAAAGTTGGATGACAAATACAGATGTCCAGTCTCTCCTTCTTGGGGCATCCCCTCCATATGAGGGTCCCAAGGATCAAACCTGGGTTCTTAGGCTCACTGTCAAGTGCCTTTACCCTTTGAACAATTCCACTAGCCCAAGGCAATTTATTTGTCTGTTTGAGACATGGTTTGGCTATGCATTCTTATCTGAACTATACCTCACTATATAGAGCAGTATGACCTCAAATTCATAACTGCCTCTGCCTCCCTGGCACTGCACAGCCAGCCCAGGACATTTTAAAACTCTGTCAAGTGAACACTTAAACTCAGGGAAACAACTATGTATCATTCCATCCCACCTCCCGTGGAGGGGCAGGGCTATACAAGCACAGCGGGATCTGTGTTGTCTTTCAGATCAACGCCATCAACAGTTGTGATCAAAGGCAGTCACAGTCTTATTTGACAGAGGTATACAGAAGATGCAGCTTGCAGCTTCTGGTGCCATCGTTGGCTTCATAGAAAACTGAAGACTCATGGGAGGAGTGAGCAGGGTTCTAGGGAAGCAGATTGCCATCATGCATTGGTCTTGGGACCAGAACAATTCACTAATGGGCTCTTCTAGGGCAATCTACAAAGAAAAACACAATCAGGATGATCCTTGATCCCGTGAGCACTGCCTATTCCCATTAATAGGCAAGGATGCTGTCAGGGTCTCTAGGGTCCGTGTCTCCAGTGTAAGAGGTACAAGTGTAGCCGTCATTCCAGAGTCCCACTGGCTATCCTTCTGAAGTATCTGCTGCGGTGCGCTTCCCCCATCTCTGCTCCAAAGTCACACTGCAGAGACACGCAGGGAAGGCTCTAGAAACTCTTCCAAACAGCCATGTGACCTGAATCTGGATATTTAAAAGATAATAACACCTACTGGTTTCTGAAGGGAAATGGATCTGGGAGGAGTGGAGGGAGGGAAGGCTGCAGTCGGAATGCATTGTGCGAGAGAAGAATAAATAAAAAGGGAAAAAATAGAATAATAATAATGACACCATTTGTTTGGGTGGCACAAAAGTCCTCAGGGACAGTCACGACGCTTTGGTGCACAGATGGGCCTTGAAGAACAGCAACTGTTTGCTGGGCACTGGCACCCTGTCTCCTGCTGGATTGCGTCCAGTTTTCTCAGTTTAGAATGTTGCTGTGTAGGAGGAGGAACCGATAACTAAAATTTAGCTCTCTAATTGTTTCTTGATTGGGTCAATAAAGACCACAGAAGCTAGTCACTGAGCCAAGAATGAGGTAGGATTTCCAGGCTGGACAGGAAGAAAAGGGGACACAGAGAGGATTGGGTAATTGAATCAGGCTGTGGAGCGGATAGGAAGGGGCAAACATGTAACTCTCTGGGACCAAGAGTTTGTAGCCTCTGAAGGCAGCGGAGGCTTAAGGAAGATGGGGCAGGGTACTATTCACCCGGCTGTTGAGTTATCTGGCTGGTTTTAAAATATTAAGGCTGTCTGGTGCTTTTGGTGGAATGCAAGCAATAGCTCCAGGTGTTTTCAGAAGAATGGTTGTTGGGCGGCTTGGTAGAGCCAGCTGGAGGAACTAGCGGGATGGAAGTGGAGCCAGCAGCGTGATCTTGGAGCTAAGTCGTGGGGGCCGAGGCACCAGGCAAGGTGCAAATGTGCCTTTTTAAAATTACATACAACATTGCTGTCCTTTGGTTTCTCATCTGTAGCTTTCACTGTATAGAGAAATGTTTCCTCTCGTCCTGCTTGCTCTAGAACTTTTATCACAAAGGCATGTTGGATTTCATCAAAGACTTTTTTTCTGCCTCCATTCATTTTAGTTTTCATTTCTATTCCTTCTCGCCATCTAGTGGGCTTGTGTTTGGGTTGTTCTTGTTTTTCCAAATCTTTGAGCTCTGTTGTTCAGTCATTTCTTTGTGCTCTTTCTGAAACGTTTTAATGTATTCAGTACTGAGTGGCTCCTGGAGGCTGTATTGTACTGTGTCTTCATTTTCATTCAGTCCCAAGAAATTTTTAAAATTTCTTTCTTGGTCTCTTTTTATGGTTTCATCTCCAGATCCAGGGGGCCTGATGCCTTCCTTTGTCCTCTGAGGATACCAGGTACACACATGGGGCACAGACCCAAGTGCAGGTAGAACACCCACGTGCATAAAAATAAAAATAAAAATAAAAAAAAAGGAGTGAGCCTCTAAATCTCATGATCATTAATCTATATAAACAATTAATAGTTATTACTAATAACTATTAATCTCCCCTGCATATGCCTGTTCTTCCAGAATTGGACTATTTTAGGCTGAAAGGGTCTGGTGTCTGTGCTTTTATTGCAGTGCATAGACTGATGAATGTGCTTACAGTTATCTCCTCTCAGGCCCATGACTCTACCACATGTTCCTAAGGTAAAGTAGGGGACCTCTGGCATAACAACAACAAACAACAAAAATATTATGAATTGAGAGCATCTGGGACCACACTTTTTAGCACCATGAGAGTTAACTGCAAGGGAGGAAATTCAAAGTCCCTCTAAGATATATTTGTCTACTCCTACAAAATGTATTGTGTCTTCAGTAATAGGGTGTCACCCTTTAGTCCATGATGGATAAACAAGAGCCATGGCAATAACCTGTGGGGTTTTGTTTGTTTTTGTTTTAAGGCTGGTTTTGTGTGTGTGTAGGGGGGATGGGAAACCTGTTGAAGTAATTATTTAAAGTGGCCTCTGGCTCAGGCCAACTATCTAAGATGCAGTGGCTCTGCCTAACCCAGCCGCCATGTTTCTTGGCCTCAGCCACGTGCGTGCTGCAGCTAGAAATGGCCAACTAAAAACACCAGCCCTGCCACCCATGAGATGTCAGCATGGGAGATGGCTCAATCTCTCACGCTGTCTCTGCAAGGCTGGGCATTGCCCAGGCCATCCCACCATCCACGTGGGCTCAGTAGAAAGATGAGATTCTAATGCTTAAAGATTAATCAAAGGCTTATATAGTTGATAATGATCAGTAACAAGATACCCATACAATCAGAAGTGTAACCCAATACTCAACCTAGATATACCAACTACCTTTGACTGCTACAGACATGTGAACATCCACCTCCATCTCCTCTCTCTCGTTCTCCTCTCCTGTCTCCTAGCTCCTTCTCTTCCTTTTCCTCCTCTCTTCCTTCCTCCTCCTCTTCCTCTCATAACTCTTTCCACCTTAGCTCCTCCTACAGGAAACCTAAAAGGAAACTGTCTGCAGAGAATGGCTGGTGATTAAAACTGCGACAGCTGGAATGTTGCAGGTTCAGTGACCTTTTCTTGGGACAGTTCTCGTCCTCCTCTATGTCTGAACTAATGTCTTGTGACTGATAGATTAAAGCCTCCTGGAATAAGCTCACTCAGCACCAACCAACCCAGATAATATCATGGGCCTATAGAAAAGTTTCCTCCGCCGGGCGGTGGTGGCGCACGCCTTTAATCCCAGCACTTGGGAGGCAGAGGCAGGCGGATTTCTGAGTTCGAGGCCAGCCTGGTCTACAGAGTGAGTTCCAGGACAGCCTAGGCTACACAGAGAAACCCTGTCTTGAAAAACCAAAAAAAAAAAAAAGAAAAGAAAAGTTTCCTCCTTCTCAGTGTACCCCCCTCTCTAATTTACCCACCAATGCACTTTATTTATTTATTTATTTATTTATTCTATATATGTGAGTGCCCTGTTTCTCCATACACAACAGGAGAGGGCATCAGGTCTCATTACAGATGGTTGTGAGCCACCGTGTGGTTGCTGGGAAATGAACTCAAGACCTCTGGAAGAGTAGTCAGTGAGTGCTCTTAACCGCTGAGCCATCTCTCCAGCCCCACCAATGCATTTTAAACTTGCCTTGAGTTACGGCTTTCCTTGTTCTTTAAACTATAAAAAAAACTTCCTGAACCTGCTTCAAAATTGGAACGTATGGGTAGTTCTGATGCTAAGGTCCTGCTCCCCAGTTGGTTCTTGATCCATCAATAACGATGCTACCGGCTAATGGGTGGGACTTCTGGGTCCCCGCAGGCAAGCTAGCAGACACAGTGTAACTGAGGGAGGAGGAGGTAGTACCTGCAGGAGATAAAGCCAACCAACCATGTGAGTTTTCATTTAGATTGGCCAATGGCCACTCTAGCAGTGCTGCTCATTGCTGGAGCTTAAGGTTGGGTAGCAAAAACTACACCCTACATTGGAACATGGAATTTGGGTGAACCTAAATCTCTGTTCCCACGCCAGTGTCCCTCAAAATGGCTCCAGAATAAGCCATCTCTTGTTTCCTTTGAGATGAGAGTTGTGGTCATTTGCCTTAAATTATTTTGCTGCCCTATGTGGGGCTCAAGAATTACCCTCTTTTCATCAGAGGAATCACCTGAATCACCTGACTGGAAGGCAGGTACTTGCATGAACCTGTGTGTCCAGACTGTAGCATGATTTCTTCAGGTGGGTTGTTGGTGAGTTTGATTAGTGGATTAGTTTATTTGTTTTTGGTGTGTGCGTGAGTCCCTGCTTGTGAATCTGTCTGTCTATGGCCTTCCTGACCTTTGAACTCTAAGGAGGTATCTCTGAGATTCTGTTTAATACCTCATCCCCTGGAACTCCTTGAATTGTATTATGATTCTCTTTAACCCACATTGGCTCATTAACTACATTGATGGAAATATATAGATAACTGAGGTGGGTGACATGTAATTCTAGTGTCTCAGACTTGGATGAGAAAAAAATGGGAAGTGAAATGGAGAGGCAGATTCAGAAGGGTTCAAGATCATTGTCTATTCAAGGTCATTGTCTATTCAAGGTCATTTCATTGTCCATTCAAGGTCATTGTCCATTCAAGGTCACTGTCCATTCAAGGTCATTGTCCATTCAAGGTTTTTGTCTACTCAAGGTCATTTCATTGTCCATTCAAGGTCATTGTCCATTCAAGGTCAATGTTGACTCAAGGTCACTGTCCATTCAAGGTCATTGTCGATTCACAGCACCTTGACCTTGTTTAGAAGAAGCAATGGTGGCTGGGACCAGACTTCTTCAGGATACTTAGATATGCAAATCTCTTGTGGCTTATTTAAACTACCTTCTTGTGGAGGGGAGTGAGGGTGCTCCATGCTTACTGCCAAACTCATTTTCGGCTTTCTGAGGAATTCATGCTCACATGTATTTGGTTTTACTTCACCTTTCAGTTTGGTTTAATTTATCTGGTATCCAGCAAGCCCTTGCAACTGTCTCCTTTACCCTCTGGGCTTGAGTTACAGTGTATCACTGCCTGGCTCAGGACTTCTTCCAGACCTCTGCCAAGAAGGTAGTAAGACACTCAAAATTATTTTAATGTATTATTTATTACTGATAACTAAATATTATCATCTCTTTCACCTATGCCTTCTTATTAGGAAGTGGGGCATGGGGGAAAGAGAGAAGGTGAGAGACCTGAGAGATTCTCTGTGACTCCCTTTGTAGCCATGTAGAATAAATCTTTGTTCTTTCTCTTACCATCTCTATAGTCCCTTTTCTACTTTTCTCTTTGTTAAAAATAACCCTGGATGCAACGTTCATTTCAGTTTTTTTTTACTTAAAACCTAACTTGTCATTGAGGCATACAATGAACACTCCTGTCACATGTTTACCTTAACACGGGAAGGAGGCTTTTAATCAAGTGTCTTTCAAGAATATAATTAGCTGGGAGGTGGCGGCATCGACGCACACCTTTAATCCCGGCACTCGGGAGGTAGAGGCAGGTGGATCTCTGAGTTAAAGAACAGCCTCACACAGAGCAAGTTCCAGGATAGCCAGGGCTTCCCAGAGAAACCCTGTCTCAAAAAAAAAAACTAGTTTTTATTTTTGAAACAGGGTCTCCACTGTGCAGATCAGACTGGCCTTGAACTCACAAGATACACCTGCCTCTGCTTCCCAAGTGCTGGGATTAAAGATGTACAATAGTACACCCAGTATGCATTTAATTTTAAATGAGAGAAAATCCTTTAATCAAAAAATTAAGCCGGGCAGTGGTGGCACATGCCTTTAATCCCAGCACTTGGGAGGCAGAGGAAGGCGGATTTCTGAGTTCGAGGCCAGCCTGGTCTACAGAGTGAATTCCAGGACATCCAGGGCTACACAAAGAAACCCTGTCTCTAACCTCCCCCCCCAAAAATTAAAATACATGCACAAAATCAGTCTTACATACACACACACACACACACACACACACACACACATTTTAGTTATGGGGAATAAAGTTTACTTTGATAAGTAGTGTTAAACAAAATTAAGTTGCATACACCAAATACACATACATCAAATTCACATATACACGTGCATATACACAAAACCAACAACAAAGGAGAATAAGGAAATTTTTCTTTATTGCTGTTTCTCTGAAACAGTTCCAAGAAAAAACTTTTGGAACAGTTTTGTCAAATTGTTTTAAAAGCAAGCACTTGGGCATCCAGTTGGCTTAGTAGATAAGGGCTAAGCTGGAGATCTACATGGTGGCCCGAGAGAACTGACTCCCATAAGTTGTCCTTTGGTCTACACACATACAACACACACACACACACACACACAACACACACTAAATAAACGTTTTCAAAAATGAAAATAGCAAATAACAGCAAGCATTCTTTTTAAGTGCATCTTTAATAAGATACACTTGGAGAGTAAGTGTATCCAAATGAGCTACAGTGATACTTTAAAAACTGCCCTGATTTTTTTATTTTTTTAAATCATTTCACAGTTGGTTCTTTCCTGGTCTTTTTACTTGGCTCTCCTTACTCTTCTCACTGTATCCCAGGCAGAGTCTTGAAGCTCGTGTGGACCTCTTCCAAGTCCATGTCCACAACTCCAGAGTTTCTAAGAGCAGTTGGTAAATGGCAGGAAGTAGCTTTGAAGGAAGGGAGGTCAGTCAGGACCTAGTGCCCTGCTTGAGACAGCAGGGAAAGGAAATAGATGCCAATCGAGACATTTAGGAACCCGAGTTTATTTTTTCCATAACACGAGTTGCTTTCATGATTAAATGGTCCATGGAAAACATGTTTTTCTATTCAGGCACAAACTGTTTGTGTATTAACTAGATAGATCACCGATTTTTCTTTCAGAAGACGTTGAACTAAAAACCACCCCAAAGATGAAGCCAAATGATTTGTGAACACTTACAGATTAAAAATGCTATGCAATTATATATTTATTGTAATGAAGTTTAGACAGTGGGAGAGAAGCAAAAGTGAACATAAACAAATTTTGCTCTGCTCTGTGTCTGAAGATAGCTTTTGCTCCATTTTGTTTGTAGCACTGGAGCGTTCCCTGTGCATACAAGAGTCTGACTCATGGGCAATTTGGACTTAAGAAGTTGAATTTGGATTGCAGAAGCAAGTACTTTCTCCTCCATTGCCTATGAACTCTATGACTATAAATATTAGCCTTGCCATTTTTATTATTGCTGCCGTTATTATCTGATCATATCAGATAAAATCTCAAATGCTCTATAATAAATATTATGATTATTTTATGGCTTTTGGGAGGGCCTCAAGTTGTTTGGAGAGGCTAAAAATACTCAGATTGTATCTTTCCGTTCTTTGCAGAACATCGTAGAAAGCCAGAGCTGTGCCAGAAGTCTCTTCAGAGCAGAACAGAATGCCAGCGTTGTGATGGTCTCTGGGGTTTTCAGTCCCACATGGTAGGGGGCAAACAGTAGGAGCGAGTCTCCCGTGATCATGTTGCAGTTGTGGCTTGGTTGTCGATGTCAGACTGTATTTCAGCGAGTGTAGAATGGCTGAAGCTAATAGATACACATGTCACTGAGAATGACTGTCTTTGACAACACAACAAGAAGTCATAGCTTTTTGGGTAACCTGGCAGCCAGAAATTGTAGCAGATCACAGAGCTCTGAGGTCAAACCGGATTTTGAAGCTAAGCGTTGCCACTTACTCGATGATTCCTGAACGATTAGCTTTGTCTTTGAAACTTTTGTTTCATGTCTAAAACTGCAGAACCTATATTAACTGTTTAATAATTATGATGTTTACAATAACTTGTCAGAGAAGAAGAGAATGTTATAAGAGAGGAATGACCTGGCCCACGCTGCACCACGTTGAGGGCCAGGTGCCCGGCCAGTTCGGGTCAGTCAACAGGGTCTGCAAGAGAGAGAGTGGGGATGGAGACAAGACAGGATATCTGATCAAGTCCCCTTTATTGATGGAAAATCACGGATATATATAAACACAAGCAGGGGCATGCAGCTGAAGACACTTTACCACGTGTGCCTTGCAGCTGTGGACACTAAACAACAATATAAGATATATCTGAGAAAAACAAGATGTTTATCAGAGTATGCTCAGCTGTCGTGGGCTGTTGAAAAATAAGTCTCTTGTCAGGGTATATGGACCTAGATGGCTGCAAAGATGATAGCCGCTTTCTGCTAGGACTTGGCTCCCAACAAGGGAGGGTGACAGCAGAGAAAACATCTGTTCAATCAGAGTTGCAAGTTCCTGTGGTTTTTGTGTGACAAAGTGACACCTCTTTGATTAAACTTCTGAAGAACTAACTGCTAAGCTGAGAGACACAAGATATTCAAGAGATTATTATTTCCTAATTAGAATGAATTTATCTGGTTGAAAGAATTGAAAGTACATTGTGTTTTGGGGATGGAGCTGGATAGCTGAGAGGCAGGAAAGAAAGACTTCATTTCACTAAATTCACATTAATTCCTTTGGACTTAACGCCATATGCATTTAATACCCATTCAAAACTCTATAAAATTCAAAAGCCTCACAGGATGCTCGTATTATGATATTTCTATGCTAGATGCAGTCAGGGAGGGGGAATGCTTTGTTTTCCAGGGTTACACATTAAAAAGCCTTATTTCCCCATTTGTTGTTTTAACCCTATTTTTAAGTCCTGCAGTTTCTATTCTATATTTTTAAATAGAATTAAAATAGTTTTAAGAGATTGAGCCTGTGATATTTCATTCTTTTTTTCCTATAATGTGCGTTCAGCTTTATTTAGGCTCAACTTTTTTATGGGTTCGGGTGTGTTATATGTGTGTGTGTGTTCCCAGATTCATTCCTTAAATCTCTCCACCACTGTTTCCTTGATGCTTGTCATCCTGTGTAATCACTTTAACTAAACTCTTGGCCAGGTGGGTAAGCACTCCTGATTATGCTTGCTGCACACCTGCCTCATGAAGATAACGGGAATGTTTTCTGGAAAATTTTTAAAGAATTCAAAGAGTTTAAAGTAGGTGGAGTTTAGGTAAACAGCAGACTCAGGACCCTGGGTTCTGAATCCAGCTCAGAAACAAAGACAAAAAAATCGAATGTATCAGAATTCTATAAGGTGTCCTTGCTTGTCTTATACAGTCTAGTGAGAGACTCTAAAGCCAGGAGGAATCTGAAGGAACAGAACAAATGGGAGCTGAGCAAGGATCACTAAAGCATCTCAGGTTCTGCTTCTCATCTTCCTTGTCCCACTTGAGCCCTGAGCACTGAGTGAGGAGGTAAGAGCGAGTGCAGCACACACACACACACACACACACACACACACACACACACACACACATGCACACACACTAATAGCAGGTGACGAATCAGAGCTACAACCAGAGGGGGTTGTGATTGTTCTGTATCGGATGTGTATATGTCGGGAGTTAAATGTTAACAACAAAACAGTCTTAAAAATGAGCCGGCCAGTGGTGGCGAACTGCTGCAGTCGCCGAGCTCTGGAGTCTGAGGCGGCTGTCTGTCTGTCTCTCCCAAGTTCGAATCCCTTAGGGTAGGATACATGCCCACTGTTTGCACAGTGTGTAGCAATGGAGGCTTGTGCTTGACATCACACTCTGGCTCACGTAGGGCAGCCTCCAGTCATGGGATCTCTGCTAGTCGTATGTGTTCTTGAAGTGGAAACTTCTGGTTTGTTTTGAAAATCATTATCTCAAATAGTGTTTTGCACACAGGTGAAAGGATGTCTTGCTAAAGCAGATGGTAAAAGAATGTTTTCCTGAGGTAGACACAGTAAAAGGATGTTTTGCTGGAGCAGACATGGGGAAGAATGTTTTCTTGAAGCAGACACAGGTGAAGGGATTTTGATATAGCAAACACATGAAAGGACCCATGATGAAGAAGTATAAATATGACCCTGGAGCCAGTGGGAGACAATCATTGAGCATTGGTTTGATTTACTCCGCCTTGATAGTCTTTGTTAAAGACATGCATGTATTGGTTCACCTTACATAATGTTGTTGAACCCAACTTGTGGTAATGACACCGTTGAGAGAAGCTCGCCCAAGAACTGCTGGTGAGGTTCCTGCTGTAGCTTGCCGCTTCCAAGGCTGGTTCAGGCTGGTTGGAGAGTCTTGCGGTTTCTTCAGGACTGAACTACAGCTGCTGGTTCATGACTTGTGTCTGCCTGCCTAGAGGACTGGTCTGCAGATGCTGATTCATATTTGGTGTTTGCTACGGGACTGAACTGCTGCCAAAGAAGGTTGTGTTCGCCCTCAAAGAACTATGGCTGAACGGTCCACTTCCTCCATATCCTAATAACTTTTCTCTTCCACTCTGCTGGGTGGTGGGCCAGAGGAGAGGTTGAACCCTTATTAAAAGTAGGTTGCAAAAAAAAAAAAAAAAAAAATGTCTGCCTACATTTTCTGTGCAGGTGCATCTTTCTATTTTGATTTGGAAACAGGAGTCAGTTCTCTCCTTCCATCATATGGGTCCCTGAGAATCAAACTCACATCATGGCTTGGCAGCAGGTATCTTTACCTCTGAGCTATGCCTTCAATCCTGGAAACATAATCATACATAGGCAACCTAGCAACCTGTAATTCCAGTACCCTGGATGGCATTTTGACTGTGTTGCTGCTACTGCATTGTGGCGTATTCCTGATGTTCATTCTGATCCATCAAAGGAAAGTTAGCTTTCAACTAGCACATAACTTACGTATTTATTTTATGCTCCCCTCAAAATAGCAATAAAACTTACTGGAGAACCAGAAGGTCAGTCAGACAGAACCATTCTTTCCCATGTTTTATCTGTGTGTACTGGGCATTAGACTCACTTATTTGTATAACTTTAAACACGATATTTTTTGTTTGTTTGTTTCTAAACTTAATGACAACGCTCTCACCATTTATTATGTATGTTCTGAAGCTGGCCTCAGCTTTTCAGAAGTCCGTGATTGTTGTTCTCCATGAAATTAGCTTCTGTTTGTTTTGGTCAGGGCATGACTGTGTATCTCAGGCTGGCCTTGAATTTGAGCTCACAATCTTGTCAACCTCCTTAACATATGTTTGTGATCTTCCTACCTTACCCCATGAATGCTGGGTTATAGGCATGTGCCAATATAAAACTAGCTTTTAAAACAGCAGGGATGGCTGAAGAGGTGGCTCAGAGGCTGCCTGTTAACTCTAGTTCCAGGTGATCCAATGCCTCCTCCAGCTTCCACAGTTACCTGCATCTGTGTGCACATATCACACATGGACACGCACATACACATAGTTAAAATAAACCTTGGTACTGAAGGGATGCTCCAGAGGTTAAGAGCACTGGCTGCTCTCGCAAGAAGACCTGTGTTCAGTTCCCAGTACACAGCTTGCAGCTTACAACTATTGTAATTCCAATTCCAGAGATCTGGTATCATCTTCTGGCCTCAGGAGGTACCAGGTATACAGGGAGTGTATTTATGTACTCTAAACAAAACACTCATATACACAAGATACAAATAAAAATCTTTAAACAGTAAAAAACAACAAAGGGGGCTAGAGAGATGTCTCAACAGTTAAGCAGTTATTGCTCTTTCAAAAGTCCCAAGGCCAGTTCTCAGGATCTGGGTTCAGTTCCCAACACCCACATGGTAATTCACAGCCATCCACAAACTCCAATTCCACAGACTCTGACACCTTCTGATCCTCTTGGATACCTTGCATGTACCTGGTTTGCATACATGCAAAAAGGCAAAAAACATTCATACACACAAATATTTCTTTTTAAAAAATGTATACAAACATTAAAGATCTTGAAACAAACTCCTAATAGATGCCATGTCTCTAGATATGAATAACACAGCTGGTCTTGGTGGTACACACCTGTAATCCCAGCACCCAGAAGCTGGAGCGAAGGAAAAGTCTGATTGGGGACCCTGTCTCTGAAGTGCTCAGGACTAGGTAGGAGAGATCAGTGGGGATGCTTTGCCAGCATACATTGAGTTCAGGCTTCAGAACTGGGGAGGAGAAGCCAGTTTCCAGTTGTGACTTAGTCGGTTTCTGTGTGAGGTCTGGAATCCTTAGCACCCTGAAGAATGTCTCTTGAGCTGCTGCCTGCATCCCCGTGAGGTGGAAGCTGTGTGTCCGTTATCTGAGACGAGGCGTGAGCTTGTTCATTTCTAAGATGTATATATGCTTTCTTACTGTTCATAAGCTTTTGTTCCGATTCTTGCGAAAGGATAAGAGGGATTTATTAGCGCTCCCTTGTTTTGAATCAGAAAGTCAGAGTTCTTTTTAACAGTGAGACACGTTTAACCCCATTGTATAAATGAACCCTTTTGTGCTTTGTAAAACCACTGCCTGTACTGAACAAAGCTTGATAGTATTGGGCTAGTACAGCATTTAACCAGAGGATCACTCTAATAAGCTTTTTGTTTAACATTTCAATTATTCTAAGTGGAAAGGAAATGGCAGAAACATAGAAGCCATTACACCCCTTTGCTCTGCAGAGAGGCTTCCCGTATATGTTGTTAGGTCTCAGAGAAACTCGGGACAAATGGCTGACTGAGGTACCTAGTTAACATAGAGTATTGCAAGTACCTGTTACACGGTCATCCTGGCTGGCATTCCCTGTCGCTGCCCTAAACTCCAGCCCCTGAGCTTTGCCACCCTTCCCCCAGCTTCTCTTCTCTACATAATGCAGCCATTTGGCTATGGGTCCCCCTCGGTTTCTCTCCTGCCTCGTTCCTCTCCTCCTTCACACTCTTCCCCTCCCTCCACTTATTGCCCAGTTCAGTTTGCTGGCTTGTGCTCTCCCTGATATCTACAATGAACCTTCCCTTCAACTTTGGATCCGTCGTGTCCTCATTTTTTCATTCATAATTATTTAAGTGAAGAAATTATTTTTTTTTTAAAAGAAATCATTTGTGCGTCTTGCAACATGCTCTATGCTGCTGCATGCACAGTGATATATAAGTTATGTGAATAGGAGCTAGTGTTTTTTTAGTTCATCTTTTAGTAGGTAGGTGTGTGTGTGTGGTCTCACTATGCAACCCAGGCTGTCTTTGAACTTGCAGTGGTCTTCCTGAGTACTGGGATTACAGGCATGTGCCAGCATGTCTGGGATGGCATATATTTTTAAAATATATGGCCGGGTGTTGGTGGCGGCGCATGCCTTTAATCCCAGCACTTGGGAGGCAGAGACAGGCGGATTTCTGAGTTCGAGGCCAGCCTGGTCTACAGAGTAAGTTCCAGGACAGCCAGGACTACACAGAGAAACCCTGTCTCAAAAAACCTTCAAAAAAGAAAAAAAAAAAAAAAAAAAGAAAAAAGAAAAACCTTAAAATATATATATAAAATATATATATGTAGACTGGAACTGGAAAGATGACTCAGTGGTTAAGAGCACTGGCTACTTTCCCAGAAAGGGAAATGTTTTCCCAGTAAGGGTTCAATTCTCAGCACCCACATGGCAGCTCACAACTGTCTGTAACTACAAGATCTGACACACTCAGACATGCATGCAGCTAAAATACCAATGCACATAAGAGAAAAAATAAGTTAGAAAATATATGGGCTGGAGAGATGGCTCAGTGGTTGGGAGCACCTATGTCTTGAGTTCAGTTCCTAGCAACCACATGGTGGCTCACAACCATCTGTGATGGGATCCGATGCCCTCTTCTGGTATTTGCATATATAAAATTAATAAAAAAATTTTTTTCAAAAAAAGAAAAGGCCGGGCAGTGGTGGCACACGCCTTTAATCCCAGCACTTGGGAGGCAGAGGCAGGTGGATTTCTGAGTTCGAGGCCAGCCTGATCTACAGAGTGAGTTCCAGGACAGCCCAAGCTACACAGAGAAACCCTGTCTCGAAAAACCAAAAAAAAAAAAAAAAAAAGAAAGAAAGAAATAAAAGAAAAAAAAAGAAGAGAAAATATACGTGGATTGAGTAAATTTTATGGAAAGGGGAAGCCTTTTCTCTACTGTATAGCTTGCTTTTTCATGGATTACCGCTAGATGGCAGTCATGCCCTCCTAAATCAATATGAGACTTGGGAGCCATTTGGGGAAAACTATTAACTCAAAGAACTTGAGGCCAAAATGATTAAGATTACTGGTTGAGAATGATGAGTGTGAATTATCAAGCCAGCTGAATGAAGAAGATAAATTAAAAGGAGGACATGACTGCTCCTAAGGGGATGAGGTGAAGGTTTATCACAGAAATAAGGGAGAAAACAAAGTCAGAGGTATCTGGAAGAGTCTTGAGTGTGAGGGGAGAAGGAGAGAGGGAACTGGATGCAGTGGCCAAGAAGACAAGAGGACAAAAGAGCCACGGATGGCTGGGTTATATAAGGAAGAACAGCTGGGGTGGAGGAGGGCAACCCACCTCCAAGAATGGAGTTTATGCTAGGGGGATGGGGTATGCCAGCCAGGAGGACCCTGAAACAGGTAGAGACTGAGGAATGCTGGGAAAACCCACCAGCCAGCATCAGCTTTGAAAGGTTAATAGTCATCTCAGCCTTTTGTCCTGGGTTTGAGACTTAACGCCAGTTTAGAGAGAACTGTATTGAAGCAGTAGGATTCAGAATGGTAAAAAGCAATTGACATGATTGTACATTTGGACTTCCGGGTTTTACATCTCTGTCTTAAGATCATACTTAGGACTGTCATGAGTTCAAATCCCAGCAACTACATGGTGGCTCACAACCATCCGTAATGCAATCTGAATGCCCTCGTATGGTTGTCTGAAGACAGCTACAGTATACTTTGGGCCAGAGCAAGAGGGAGAAGGAAAAGGGGGAAAAACAAAGATCATATTTAGAGAAGGTTCTCAATAATAAAATTTTAAACACGCAAACAGAGATTTGACTATATTTTTTATAACTACAAGTTCTCTGGGAAATATTCTGAACCATCTTGGTGAGTATCACGTGCTTAGAACGTGAGATTTTTGCATGGCTGTAAATTTATACATTGACCAGCTGTGACCATCTCTTGTTTCCTGTAGAGAGCCGCTATGCACTGCACCTGAAGATGGTGCTGGCTGAGATTGCTCCTTGTGGTAAACAAGTCCTCATTTGGCTACGCAGCTGTGCAGGGCAGGGAATGGTCATACGTGGACGTATGGAGAGACGATACGTGGCATATGCTCATTGGCCTTTGCTTAGATATAAGCCTGGTCCCCAGGGTAGGCGGGACCGCCACCTCCAGAAAGCTACAATCCTGAGTAAACTGCCTTGAGAAGGAACCTTGTTGTCTTGCGTCTAATTTCCTGCTGGCCAGGAAGGGCGCTGGACAGTTTCCCAGGAGGAAAAATCGTTCTCAACTGTCAGTAGATGTTTAAAAGTTGTTTGGATAGCAACACAATATTTATAAAAAATGGAAGACAAGTGTAATACCAGAATATAATAAAGGATACGTTTTCCCAGAACATTACTCCAAAACTTAGGAGTTGAACCTTTAACTGTGACCTTAATCGCTGTTTGTGTTCACCCCTTTCCTGACCATTGTCTTAAGAAACGCAAATTCAATCTATGTAAGCTCCTCCTTATATTTACCCATTCATTTACATAACGGTCTGTACTTAAAGGGTTTAGGGAGCTGGGGGTGTTGCTCAGTGTTAAGAGAGTTTACCTAGTATGCACAAGGATGAGATTTCAATCTCTGGCCCCATAAAAGAAATCACACTGGAGGTGTGAAGATGGCTCAGTGGTTAAGGGCACTGGCTGCACCCTCAGAAGGCCTGGGTTCAATTCCCAGTACCCACAGGGCAGCTCAGCCATTGTTTGTAACTCCAGCTCTAAAAGTTTTGACATGTTGCCTTCACACAGATACACATGCAGGCAAGACACCAATGCACATAAAATAAGCACGTGCACACACACACACACGTTTTAAAAGGGAGTGACAAGTGGCTTTACCTACTGAGCCATCTTGCCAGCACCATGTAGTCATTCTTTAATGGGTCTCAGTTAATGGCTCCGGCGGGTGTGAGCTGAATAATTCAGGTGACTTAACTTTCATTTATTTGTCTCTTTTGACTGGACTGTAAAGGTCATTGAAGGCTCACAAATATTCGTTGAAGGAAAGAATACTATAGTTCATTTAATGTTAGCATCTCCTTGAATACATTCACCAGAGTACTCTTCTTGTGAAAAAGTATGAAAAATACAGATAAAATAATGTTGAGAAATATTGTTCTCAGGAGGCAAGGGCAGGTAGATCTTTGAGTTCAATGCTGGCCTTTCCCACGAACAAACAAATACAGGCAAACAGAAACAACAAAAAACAAGACAAGCAATACAAGAATGAATGAAAGACAGAGACTGTTATGCCCAAGTGGCCTGGACCTCAAAGACCTTGGAGGAGCCAATTCTGATGCAAATGCACAAGGGTCTTTATTAAGAGCTCAAGGACTCTCGCTGTCACAGTTGCAAGGGGTCAGAGATGAGAGTCTAGGGTTGCAGGTTGAGTATTGTGGTCATTAGCGTTTTGTCTAAGTTCTGTCCCACAGCTACCTGGCAACAGCTAGGTGTGCCTGACTCACTATAAAAGGGGCTACTTGCCCCCTCCTCACTTGCTCTTGCCTTCCTGCTGCCTTCCTGTCCCCTCCCCCTTCCCCCTCTTTCCATTCCCTTCCCACCCTCTCTCCACGTGCTTAGCCTCTACTTGTTCTCTCTCTCTCTTTCTCTCTCTCTCCCTAACCCCTCAACTGCCCTCCCCATGCCCTGAATAAACTCTATTCTATACTATACCATTGTGTGACTGGTCTCTCGGTGGGAAGGGATGCCTCAGCATGGGCCCATGGAGGCACTCCCTTCTCCCATACCTTACCACATATCCACAAAAACATATCCCCTCTCCTCTTTATCTTTTTATAAACACATCAGTGGTTACATCGAGCTTGGGGAATTTCCATACGGGTCAGCAAGTTAATATTTTTAAAACTGCGTTTCTGGTGTAATCTGTAGGAACCGAACACGGGGGTGGGGGTGGGGGGGGTGGGGGGCAGACCCACCTGACAAACAGGATGGCTAGGTTATCTGTTCTCTGCGGGATGTCTTAGGTTATCTCTATGTACCTTGACCCTGCTGCTGTAGCCTGACTGGCTGTTGCTGGGGTTGGGGGATTGCCATAGGATGTTTGCTCAGGTGGACTCTGTGGTTTTCCTCCTGGAATTGGAGTTTAGCCCCTAGTTAGGAGTTTCTTCTCAAAAGCAGAGTTGGCTGGGCTTTACAAAACCACACACACACACACACACACACACACACACCACACTCACGAATGCGCACACACACATGCACACTCACGAGCACACACACTCACGACCACATGTGCGTGTGCGCGCGCGCGCTCACACGTGCACATGCGCGTGCCCAGATGCACACATACACTCACTCGAGGAAACAGTCCTTGTGCTAGTGCACATGGACATATCCTCCCCCTCCCTTCTCTTTTTCCTTCCTCTGTCCCCACCCCTTCCCCCTCCCCCGCCCCTTTTCTCCGTCCTTAGGCAACCAAAACCCATCCACATTCTACAGATGCTCTTGATCCCCTACCTCACCTTCAGTTGTCATCACTAAAAGCTGATGACGTGTCGCTAAAGCCAATGTGACACGTGTCACTAAAGCAACACGTTTCTACCATCGTTTGTCCTGTATTTTCACTACGCACAGGCTCCATACCTCACTATAAGGCCCACACTATCGTGGCCTCACCCCCTCCTCTCTCTTACATCCCAGCTCAGAGGGATCTTTTTGCCCTCCCCCCCCAATCTCTTTTGTGAGATTTGTTGTGTGTTGTGATTTTTGTGGCATTCCCTCTCATGCCCAGGATACCCTTTGCCACAAAACCCTTAACACTTTTCTCTCTTCTTTCTCCTCTCCTTTCACCTTTTCCTTCCCTTCTCCTCTCCTCCTGTTTTTTTTTTTTTTAAAAACATTATTGTGGTCTTTATCAGCTTTACAGGAAACTCCATTTCCCCAAATTTTGGTAGTTAGACAAAAGCCAGCGGTCCTCAGGAACCTGTGAAGCAAGGTCCCCTCTACCAAAGGCTCTGTTTTCCTTAATATTGGCAAAGGGCCGAATGGCTATCTGTGGTACCTATTAGAATGCCAAAGTGCATGCTGGCCTCCAGGCTCCCTAAGTATCACAAGGACCTTTCGCAGAGTCCATGTTGGCATCCCAGCTCTTCTCTACCCAATTCCCCAACCTCTTTCTCCCCTACCCCCACCCCACCCCCGCCGGCACTCAGCTCGGGATCTCCCCCCACCCTAGCTTCTTGTCCCTTATACTGCTATGGTCTCTCTTGGCCTTCTTTTGGTCTCGTTCTTTTTCTCTTTTTGATCCTTCCTTTGGAAAGACCAGCCTGCCTCCATCTTAGGTTTAAAAGCCTAAGTAAAGATAGTAAAGACAAACAAGGTTCATTCCTGTTTATGATTGAACCTCTGTTTCTTGAGGATTGGGCCGTGCCCCACCTGTAACAACTACAAACGGTTCTGTACTGCCTGTTCCAGGAACGGCAATCATGTCTTCGTTTCAGAAGGTTATATGACCACCTATGTGAAATGGAAACTTCTGCTCAGCTTATTGTGACTTAATAGAGAGAAATGCACCAAAAAACTTCTGGTGTTCTGGCCACTACTTGCCGCTTCTGCAGATTCGGCCCGACTGACAGAGTAAAATAAAAGTTTCTGGATATGTCAGCTGATTCTTTGCTAAGAAAAACTCACAATGTTTTTTGCTGAGGCAAGACCCATGGGTGGACACATAATGTTTAGAGGGAGTAGCCGGGCGTTGGTGGCGCACGCCTTTAGTCCCAAAACTTGGGAGGCAGAGGCAGGCAGATTTCTGAGTTCGAGGCCAGCCTGGTCTACAGAGTTCCAGGACAGCCAGGGCTACACAGAGAAACCCGGTCTCAAAAAACCAAAAAAAAAAAAAAAATGTTTATAAGGAGTATAAATAGGACTCAATGGACAGTGTGGAGTAGGGGTTGCATAGCTAGCTTTGCAATGCTTCTTTGGTCTCCAGTCTTAGCTAATAGGTGCTTCATTGAACCACATTGTAACCCATTCTGTTGCAGGACACATGCTGACCCCAGAGAATGCTTGGAGGGCTTATATCTTGGGACTTACTCCATACATTATGCCCTGGTTGTAAACACAACGGAGGACTATTATGTCTTCAACCAGCTAGCACCTCCAAACAATCAGGTTAAAAGGGTGGCCATTTCTGCTGTGTTACTAGGTTCTCTCCTTGACATAGGGCTGGCTGGAACTGCTAGTGTATGGGCCTCAGAAACATCTCAAGGATTCAAGATGGCCCATCACTGAAAGGGAGGAATGAGAAGCCTAGGCTGATTCCATGACAGACTTTCAAACTGGTAGTTAAGGAGACTAGGCCTAAAAACTGGGTACTTCCAGGCAAGTCAATTACTAATAGGAAAAAAAAAAAAAACCAAACAAACCCAGGCTCCAGCCTTCATGCCCAGGTAATAGAATGTCCCAGCCACCTAGCCCGAAGCAAGGACAATGGGTCAGCAGCAGTTTCCAGACTTCCTCAGCTACTTCCTCAGTAACAGTTCCCAGACCTCCCCAGCAAGTTTTTGGTCCCGACATGCCGGTAATGGAAAGTCAGTATCCGTAGAGATGGACCCAACAGATTAATATAGAGGTCACTTACCCCAGAATTCCCTAATGTGCTTTAAATCAGGCCTGCAAGCTCACTTGGGTGTCTCTCTATCTTTGTAATAGGAGACCTCAGGATGCTGGACTTCTGCAGAATAAAACACTCTTCGTGTTTACCTACTATTTGAATCTGGGGTATCACTCTTGAGCGAATCATGGACCCTTACAAGGAAAGCTAGGAAGCAGGAGCCCTAAAGGGGAGGCTAGATTTGAGACAAGTTCTTACTGCAGGCAAGAGAGGCTATGACCACGTCTCCCAGAATAGCCTCAAAATCATGGCCAACCTCTACCTAGTCCCTAGAGAATAGGGATTATAAATATAAGCCACCACAATAAATAAATAAATAAATAAATAGATAAATAAATAAATAAAAATCTAAGTACGAAGTATTTACTTAAAGAATGGCGGGACGACTTTGAAGACGGAATAGTGCATGGATGTGACTGCAGAGCTGTGGTCCCAACTACTTCTTTTCTGCTGACTTTGAAACGCCAAACTTCGGGAAAGGTGTACAGACCCTTCCCCCTCAGAGCATCTTTTACCCTCCAAACCGACTTCCTGATTGCTAACACAAACCCCTGTAGGCCCATTTCTTGGAAATCGCCTTCTTCAATGAGCTGTGGCCTACTCTAAGCCCGGGGATTTGTTTCTTTCTTTTCTTTTCTTTTTGAGACAAGGTAGCCATCCTGGAGCTGTGTAGTTCAGCCTGTCCTGGAACTCGAGGCGATCCGCCTACTTCAAGCACCAAATTCTGGGATTAATGGCCTGAGCCGCCATGTCAGGCTTTAGCTAACCCTCGTGCTTACGTTAGGCCTCAGCTACTCATCAGATTTGCTGCACTCCCTAGCCTAGGCTTGCCCAGAGACGCCGGCGGACTACGACGAGCACCACCGTAAAACCTCTCTGATCCATAGCTCCGCAGTATTAAGCCTAACTTAGCTTCCGTGCAGCCGCGGGCTGAATGGCGAGAAAGGGGCGTGGTCCTGAGCGGAAGAGCCCGGCCCTAGAACGGAAGTAGGAACCTGGAGGCAGCCGGAACC
This sequence comes from Mastomys natalensis, assembly GCA_021653895.1. Lineage (NCBI taxonomy): Eukaryota > Metazoa > Chordata > Mammalia > Rodentia > Muridae > Mastomys > Mastomys natalensis. The sequence goes on along the minus strand of JAJTUV010000360.1, from coordinate 73,437 downwards.
CGGAACCAGGGGGAACGCGAGAGTAGCCGGATCCCGGAAGTGCGGACTCAGGACTTCCGTCCCGGAAGCTCAGTTTTAAGCATGGCTTTGGGACGGGAGGGACGCAAGAAAAGGAAGGTGCAGGAGCGGAGGTGAGTGTCAGCCGGCGTTTGGTGTGGATGAGTTGGTGGTGAGTGGCGCGGCGTGGCTGACCGTGTGTCTGTGTTTGCAGACAGAATCCTGAAGAAGGCGTGGGGAATGCGGTCACCGACTACCTGGTGGGACAGGTCGCCGACAGCTTGCGGGGCGGCCCACGTCCTCCTGGAGGCGGAACGGGGCGGCTGGCCGCTCTCTTCAGCACCGCGGAGCCATCTGCTCCCCTTGTATTTGTGCCTGTACCCCAGGTGAGTCTCCAGACTGCACCCTGAGTATTCCTTTAGAGATAGATTTAGGGGTAGCTCGCCTGACAGCAGTAGCTGTCTGGCCCTTGAGCTGGGCTAGCACTTCACCCTCGGCCGATTTGATTGACAGGGTCTCCTGTAGACCGTGCAGGCTTCAGTTTTCTGTTATGTACCCGAGGATGATCTTAAACTCCTGATCCTCCTCCAGCCTTTCGTGTGCTGAGATTACAGAGTTGCTCCACCATGTCCGACTTGACTTCTTATTTTGAGACAGCCTCTATTCAATAGTTAACCCAGGCTTAGCATACACGGTAGCTCAGATTCTATATCCCTGCCTCAGCTTTCCACTGAATAGCTGGTGGTACAGGTTTAGTGTGACCAAATCCATCAAATCTGCCCTCATGACTAATGTGAAGAATACTCTCCTCTCTGAAACCAGTGAAGAAGTATCCATGTAGAAAGACATCGCGGTATTGCTCAGGGACCTGGAGACGGGGACTTTGCTATGTAGCTCTGGTTGGCCTGGCACAGTTCCTCCTGCCTCTATATCCTGAATACTGAAGTTACAGGCCTAGGACACAACACACAGTTTTAGGGTCAGGATTTTTTTTTAAAAGTTTGAGGTTTTAAATACGACTTCAAACTTTCGAAAGGAAACATCTAAAAAAAGAAAACGTGAAGATGAAGAAGAGAGCGTGTCCCATATTAAAAAGCCAGTTTTGCAAGAGCCTGCAAGAAAAGTGAAAGTGAAGAAACTCTCTGACGCAGACAAGAGGCTGGCAAACAGGTTGGTGGAATTCTCCTTCTTGCTGTATTAAATACTTCAGGCAATTTTTGTTAAAAAAAAAATTAATGTTCATCTTAATTTTTTCTCATTGCATATTCTGAAATTTAAAAAATGCATTATATAAGGTCTCATACAGGGTTAAAAATATAAGAAAGCCATTTATCCTAAGTGAACAGATACTGGTAGGTCAGCTTTTTAGGTCTTTAAGTCCATCACTGCTTCTTGTTTCTGAGCCAACCTTGTTAGGACTTGTTTGAATCCCTTTTCTGTTCCCTGCAAATTGGAATACATCCTGCGGTTTGTGTCAAGTGTTATTGCGTGTCTGTCAAATATGAATTTGGTTTTCATAGAAACCAAGTTTCCCTCTTTTTTTTTTTTTTTTTGGTTTTTTCGAGACAGGGTTTCTCTGTGTAGCCCGGACTGTCCTGGAACTCACTCTGTAGACCAGGCTGGCCTCGAACTCAGAAATCCGCCTGCCTCTGCCTCCCAAGTGCTGGGATTAAAGGCGTGCGCCACCACCGCCCGGCCCAAGTTTCCCTCATTAACTTAACATTTCTTTCTTTCTTTTTTTTTTTTTTTTTTTTTTTTAACTTTTTAAAAAAAGATTTATTTATTTTATGTATGTGAGTACACTGTTGCTGTCTTCAGACACACCAGAAGAGGGCATCAGATCTCAGTACAGTTGGTTGTAAGCTACCATGTGGTTGCTGGGAATTGAACTCAGGACCTCTGGAAGAGCAGACAGTGCTCTTAACCACTGAGCCATCTCTCCAGCCCTTAACATTTCTTTTACAGAATATACGAGTTACTATCCAAATAGATACACTGCTTTTCTAGTTAGCGTTCCTCATTCTTTCTTGTGGATTTCTTACATCCCAGGTGGGTCTTGAACTCACTATGCAACCTAAGCTGTATTTCAGCTTCCACAAACCCTTGGCTCTTAACTCCTTTTCGCTCCTTCCAATTTATTTTCTTTCTCCATTTTTATCCTCTCCTCTTTTCTCCTATTCGGAAAACCATTTGTAGTTGCCACATTTGTGTCTGTATATGTGTCAGTGTGTTCCTGCCACAGGGGCGGTGGAAGGAAGTCAGAGACCAGCTCCTAGGAGTCCCTTCTCTGTCTCTCTGCAGTGTGGGTCTCGGAGTCAGGCTGGTGTCATCCGGCTGCACGACAGGTGCCTTTACCCCCTGAGCCATTTCACTAATTCCCCACCACCTCCTCCCCCTCTGAGGACTGAGCACTGCTTACACTCGGTGCTCACACTCGGTGACTGCCTTCTCAAAGCTTTATGTTCCGAGTGATCTTTCTGTTCCCTTGCTTCTCTGTTTTGTCTCTGAATTAAGGTGAACACCTTTCCTGAGCTTACTCTTAGGAAACAGAGTTCTTGTCAGTCACCTCACAGATGTTCTTCATGGGCACTGCCGTGTGTGTTGGCCCTGAGTGCTAGACCTGTTCAGTCTTTTTGACTGGCCGTATCTGTACCTGTGCTTTCCTTGTTCACCTTAAGATCTAGCATGAGGCTAGAGGTGTACTCGTTCCTTGTCTAAATCACACAGGGTAACTTACCTGCAGTCCAGCACTTGGAAGGTGGCAGTACTAGGATCAGACATTCAGAGTTATCCTACACTATACAGTGAGTTTGAGGCCAGCCTCGGTGCATGAGACCCTTCCTTAAAACAAAAACCAAAGAGGAAAAAAAAAAGTTTCAAACTGAAACCCTCCTGCATTAATGGTACTTCACTTCTAGATAGTTGCCTAAGCCAGTGGCTCAGGAGTCCTGTGCTCTCCCCTCTTCATAGCTACTCAGTTGTTAATGTCCTGAAGTTGTTGTCTCTTTTGTTTTTTTGGGTTTTTTTTAAATGAAAAGACAGTTTTTCTGTATTTCTCTAAGCCAGTCTGTTATTCCTGATTTTAAGATTCTTCTGCCTTGAGCCAGGCAGTGGTGGCACACGCCTTTAATCCCAGCGCTTGGGAGGCAGAGGCAGGTGGATTTCTGAGTTCGAGGCCTGCCTGGTCTACAGAGTGAGTTCCAGGACAGCCAGGGCTACACAGAGCAGCCCTGTCTTGAAAAACAAACAAACAAACAAACAAACAAACAAACAAATCCTCCTGCCTTAGCTTCTCAAGTCCAGTCACTATTCTTTAATTCTTTTAGTCTGCCTTCTTTCCATCTCCATCCTTGTTCTGGCCTGCTTTTTCTTGTGTTGTCATGACAATGTCTTTCCTGTTCATGGTTATACATCTTGTTCCTTTCCTATTTTCTCCATTGCATGACTTACTCAGGCCTGCCATCTGTGTGTGTGCCTGCCCATCTGTGTGTGTGCCTGCCCACCCTCCTTCCTCCCTGCCCGCCTCCCTTCCTTCTTGCCTTCTCTCTTCTTTCCTCCCTTTCACCCTTCCTCCTTTCTTCCCTTCCTTTCTGTGGTGCTGGACATTGAACAAACAAAAATACACACTAGGCAAAGTGCCTCGATGAGCTATGTCCCTGGACTCAAAATAATTTTTAAGCACAGCCCGACTGTGTGGCTTCCAGTGCCCAAGTGTAGGCGGTCAGTCTTGTAGTTTCCTGTCTTTGCATGACAGGCCATTCTCAGCTGGGCCCCTCCACACCTTTTTCCCTTGCCAGCTACATTAGATACTGAAGTGAGCAGATCATTGTACTTGGGCTGTTGGCGGAGGAGTAATAGTAGTAGTTATTAAAGACTATGATACATACTGCTTTCTTCTTTGAGAAACCTTTCTTGGTCTTCATGGTTCCGTACAGTATCCTAACTGTTGCCACATGATCACTGCCTGCCTCTAGTGCTGCTGAAAGGAGCACAGTGGGGACCCAGTGAGTCATTGCATGGCTCCTGCTGCCCCTTCTTTTCTCAACTGTCAGTGTGACGTCAGACCCCAGACCCCAGTGTCCCTGTGCACTAGTACCATCTGTTGCATTTATTATTATAGAGCTCCTGAAGGGACAGTATCACCACAAGACACCTCAAGACTATGTTCCCAGCACAAAGGAGATTGATTTGCCCCAGAGGGATAGAGGGCAGGGAATAAGAGACAAAGGCATGGAATAGAGGATGAGGGAGAAGGGGAAGGGAACAAGGGGGAGGGAGTGACCACAAAGGACTGCCTCTAGATAAAGAGGAGACACTAGTGGCCCATAGGCAAATGGCAGTCTATAAAGGTAAAAGGAGAAACCTTGTGTTAAGGTTAGGTGTTTAATTTTGATTGGGTTTGTTAATTAGGGTAAAACCAAAGGGAGCTTTTGATTGCTGGACCTTGGTAGTCAGCCTTGGGGGAAGGAAATAGCCAAATAAGGGAATAGACCTTGGTGGTTAGCTTTAGGAAAGTAATCTAATGTTTTTTAGCAAGAGGGCGGGGGAGGGACACAAGGCCTGTCAGCCATATTTGCCATGCTCAGTGGGATAGAGTCCCTTCGTTTACTTTAGTTAGCAGTCCTTCAACTAGACAGAGCTCTTATAAGTAAGGACTCTCATTTCCTCAATTGACAGATACTGTTTTCAGACTGTTTGGTGGGCATTGAAACCTCTCTAGGTCTTAGAGAGAGTATTGAGTGTCCAGGGCCTAGGGCAGAGAATGATGATAAACTGGGCACCAGCAGAGTGTAAAGTAGACCTTGAAGAGCTTATGTGGCTTTCCTTTAGAAGTCCCGCGCTGCCAACCTTCGCTGCTGTGCCACCTGGTTTTTAGTATGCCATCAAATATTCCTTAAACTCTTGAGTATAGACTTTGTGTTCTAAAGGTATCAGGCAGCAGAAGCCAGCAGGAGGTGTTTGCAGTGAGGAGGCAAGACTGGCTTTGTCAAATGCTGGGGTTCTTGTTTTGTTTTAGGGAAAGTGCTCTAGCAAGTGCTGATTTAGAAGAAGAGCTTCATCAGAACCAAGGACAGGGAAAAGAAGGTCTCAGCCTCGGGGTAAAGTGGCAGATGGAGAAGTGCTGGATGGTGCCCTCAGCCTTGATAAGGATGGGGCCCAAAGAACAAAAATCCCTCTCAACCCCGAAGAGGAGCGGTTGAAAAATGAGAGGACTGTGTTTGTTGGCAATCTTCCTGTCACGTGTAATAAGAAGGTGAGTTGGGCCGGGCGGTGGTGGCGCACGCCCTTAATCCCAGCACTTGGGAGGCAGAGACAGGCGGATTTCTGAGTTCGAGGCCAGCCTGGTCTACAGAGTGAGTTCCAGGACAGCCCGGGCTACATAGAGAAACCCTGTCCGAAAAAACCAAAAAAAAAAAAAAAAAAAAAAAAAAAAAAAAAAAAAAAAAAGAGGTGAGTTGGGGGTGTGTGTGTGTATATAAACCTAGAGAAGCTGTTGACTAAGGTTGTGTTTAATGAGCTCATATTTGATAACTAACTCATTGCTGTAGCTTCATTATGTCACCACAGCATAGGTGGGTTCTGGTGCCAGCACCTCCCTAATCCTGTAGTCACAGGCAAAATCCAGGCTGTATGTTTGTGTGTGTGTGTGTGGCGCTGGGGCTTGGCTCCTAGCCCTAATTCAGGCTTTTGAAGGCCATGTTTGAAATGGTAGTGGCCTATTTTTGTTTTTTTATTTTCCTCTTCAGCTTTCTTCCTGTTAATGCCACTAGAATATAAACCAACCATCTCTCTCTCTCTCTCTCTCTCTCTCTCTCTCTCTCTCTTCTCTCTCTCTCTCTCTTTCTTTTTCCCTCCCTCCCTCTCTCCCTCCCTCCCTCCCTTCTTTCCTCCTTCCCCCCTCCTTCACTGTTCTGTCTTACACACATGAGGGGATGCCTAATACATAGCAAGGGTTCAAAGAATATTTGCTGAGTGGAAGAATGAGTACTTATGTTTTGCCTTCTATGTGGGTGTGGTTGATAGTCTATGAGTAAACCTCAGGCCCAAATCCTACTCATCTTTGGAAGGATGGGTTTATACTATTTTTCTCCTAGAAAACACAGTGACTTTTATTATGTTTCCTAGTGTTTCATTTGTGAAGATATCATGTACTATCCTTTAAATAAATCTACTTTTTAGAATTGTTTTATGTGGATGAATATTTTCCCCACATGAATGTACGTGTATCACATACATACCTTGTGCCTGTGGAGGTCAGAAGGCATCAGATCCTCTGGAAGTGGAGTAATGGATGATTGTGAGCTATGTGTGTGCTGATGGTGGACGCCATGCAGGAAAACCTGCAGTGGACAAGTGAGCTCCCTGGAAACAGCAACTGCTGAAAGATATGATAACATTAGAACCAAGAATAGAATGTGCCCCTGCCTCATAGAATAGTAAGTAAAGGCTGCATTATAAGGAATACAATGAGATTCAAAATTACACTAAGAAGAGAAATAGGCCTGAAACAAATTTGTGATTGAGGAAAAACATTCATTCTAGGTCAGGTCCAAGGATGAAGCCACACTTGTGCACTATGATAAAGCAAAGCCCTGTGAAACTGTTGCTTTGAACTTATAATGAGCTTACAGAATGAAACACTGCTTTGAACTCACTATCAACATCCTTCTGTAACTCTCCTTTTGTGTAACATTTTATCTGTGAGGTAATTTTAATAGAACTTTTGTCTGAGAAGAAATAAAAACACTGAGAGAAAAAACAAGGTGTGGCTGTTGGGGCTCTGTTCCATCCCCTAAATGTATGTCTGTCTGTCTGTATGTATGTCTGTATGCACATGCATATGTATGTAGGCATCTGTGTATGTATTTCAGTATGCATGTATACTTGTCAAATTGATGAAACAGGTGGTCAGGCTGGGCCAGAGTTTGTGTGTGCACTTAACTGACCGACTTGACTTTCCCTCCCTCCCTCCCTCCCTCCCTCCCCCCCTCCCTCCCTCCCTCCCCCCCCCTCCCTCCCTCCTTCCCCCCCCTCCCCCCGCCTCTCTTTCTTTCTGTGTGAAATTGCCAAAAGTCACCAGCTTCTGACCACCAGAACAGTAAGAGAGGGTTAAAGGCCAAATGTCATCAGCCTGTGTCCTTTTCCTATGTTGTGTCCCACCTCAGTACCTGACCTTGTCTCACTCTTCCATCCCCATGCTGAGAACCAAACTCAGGTTCTATTCAAGAGGGAAAAGTGCTCTTAGCTGCTGAGCCTTTTCTCCAGCTCTCCTTTGTGTTTTTGAGTCTTTACTGTGGTCTTTAACTCATGGCAATCCTTCTGCCTCTACCGCCTAAGTTCTAGGATGAGAGACCGTGTCCAGGTATTTTTTTGTCAGTTTGGTATGATCTCCTATGAGTCTCCTTATGTACCGTAGGCTAGCCGTGACATCTCAGTCATCCTGTCTCAGCTGCCTGTGTACATTTTGCTGTTGGTTATTGATCTTCCTTTTAGGTCATAAGAGCTCATGGGAGAGAAGTGTGATGTTATGTTGTTCTGTAAAAATATTCATACAGTAAATGGCTTTTTAATTAGAATTAGTTGTAGAAATTACTGTTGTACCTGTAAATACATGTATCTTCTTCCCATCTTGAGATAGTCCAAGAATTTGCCCCAAAATGCCTACCTAGGATTCTCCACACACTGCTGAATCAGACAGCTGGAGAATTTCTCTGTGAAACAGTATCCTTAAACGATACTGTGACTTAAGCCAGTGTGAAAAGATCAGAGAATATGTGCAAGATACAAGTCTAACTACTCCATTTGTGAGTCTCATAGGTTATACACATTGAAGCATACAGCTACCATGCAGGTCGTGCATGGATGCTAATGTGAACCTAAGTAGTATTTTTCTTCTTTTTTGTCTGTCCAACATGTATCTTCTGGTGTGTTCTTTGGTTCTTAGACGCTGGATGTGAAGACTTGATCGACGTGACTCCTCTTTGTGTTTCTAGTGCTGGGATAACAGGCATATACTACTTACACTTGGTTCTGGAATGTTCTTAAAATAAATTCGCATCATTTCTTTTGTGACAACAGATGTTCAGGGTGTTAGCTAACATACATGTGTATATTGTTTATTTTAGAAGCTGAAGTCATTTTTTAAAGAATATGGACAAGTAGAATCCGTACGATTTCGTTCTGTGGTAAGTGTCCTCTTCCACTGAAAACTGCACAATGTCACTATGCTTTGTCAATCAACCAGTCCTTAGTGCCAGTGTGCACTGCTGAGGCAGCACTGCATTAGTTCACACAGTACAGTGACATCTGTCACCAAGGCTGGCCTTGGTATTTGGTGGGCAGGCGGGTGACTGTGCTGAGTAGGCAGGGGGCTGTTCCTTACCATGCCACAGGCAGCTTGACTAGTGCCGTGGGCAGGAAAGGAGTGTGACTGCAGGAGCCATGCTTGGGCACTGCAGGAGTGTGACTGCAGGAGCCATGCTTGGACACACTGCAGGAGTGCTTGGGATCTGATTTCACTCTCAAGCGGTTATGCTAATGTTTAGAGGATGAAATGCCAGGACAGTGTATGTTTCTGGTCTTGTTTGTTTTGAGACAGAATCTTACTATGTAGCCCCAGCTGTCCTGGAACTCACTAAATAGACCAGGCTGGTCTAGAATTCACAGAAATCCATCACTTCTGCTTCTACTACCTGGGTGCTGGAACTCAAGGTGTGTGCGATCACACCCAGCAGCGTGTTTTTCAAAATTCTTTTCAGTGTAGTGTGCAGTATTTCAGTGTGTACATGTAGGGCTTGCCTTGTTTAATTGCGCTTGCTTACATGATTCTCTAAGGGCTTCTCAGGGCTGAGAGCATACATCAGCAGTGGAATGTTTGCCTAGGGTTTGTAGTTTCTCTATCTCCACACTGTTGAGGTGTGGACTGGATGGTTCTGTTGTTGCTGCCTTGTGCATCCATGGAATTACCCATTAACTCTTGCAAAGTCTCCCTGAACATTGCCAAGTGTCCCATGAAAAAAGGACTGCTTTTTTAAAAGACATTTTCTAAGATCTTGACAGTCCTCATTATTTCTGTCAGCATGCTTGTTCCCCACCATTGCCACCTATTTTACCTGCTCCTCTGAGCTCCACTTCGCAGTGTGAAGCTCGTACCTGAACTAACTGGGGCGTTTTGGCCCATACCCTAGGTGCAGGATCCCTGTAGGATGTGGCACTGCCTGTGTTAACTCCTTTGGTGCACCTGGCCTGTTACTTGCTCTGCTTGGTTTTCACATAGAGGCATTTCCCAATTGAGTCACTTCTTTCTTTTCTCCTTGGCTTATATTTATTCATGGCTTCTTTCAAATTTTTTTTTATTTAGAATCTCTTTTTAAGATTTATTTTTATGTGTATGAGTGGGTGTTTTGCTTGCAATTGTCACATGCATGCAGTGTTCCTGGAGGCCAGGAAGGGGCATCAGATCCACTGGAACTGATTGGAGTTACAGACAGCTGTGGGATACCAGCCTGGATCTTCTAGAAAAGTAGCCAGTTGTCTTTACTGCTGAGCCATCTCTCCGTCCATTTTATTAGCTCTTGTTACAAGAGCTGACCAGACTGTGGTCTCCCTCCCTTCAAGGTCTCCACGTGTGTGGTGGCCCTGTCGTTCTTGAGCCTCATCTTGCAGCATAGCACTTACTACCTTGAACTGAAACCATGGGTTTTATTGGCCCTTCCCACAGCTGCTGCTTTGTCACTCTGGCTTTTCTTTGTGCTGCTAGTACAGTGTGCCCTTGGTTCTGTTGGAGTGTGTTCAGTAGGTCTGAAATCAAGATTATCCTCAGCTGCATGCTGAGTCCATGGCTAGCCTGGGCTACAAAGGCCATGTCTAGAACAAAGACACCACTAATTTTAGGACCCACTGGGATATATAATCTCTTAGATGCAAAGGAAATGTTTCCTTATTACTAGTTTAGACATTTTAGATTTAATTTATAAACAATGGCCGCCCCCCCCCCCCCCCAGGTTTACTTTATAAAACTGTTTTCATCGTGTCTTCTTGATTCTTTATGGTCTTGGAATCATGCTGAATTCTGACCCCATTGTCTATACTTGTGTCTTTGTTGTTTGAGAGAGGCTGTTGAGTGTGATGTTGTCTGTGGAATTCTTAATTCTCATGCCCCTCTCCCCAGTTCTGTTTTGTGGTAGGGCTTCCTGTGGCCTTGAACTCAAACTCACTTGTAGTTGAGTGTGACCTTACACTCGTCATCCTCCTGTCTCAAGTGCTGGGATTATAGGATTACAGGTGTGTGCTGCCACTCCTGGCTCTCAGGCTCCTTTTCACAAGCATTAGGATAGGTGCGTCTGATTGATTGCCCTACAATGTTTTGTGTTACATGAGTTACATGTGGTTAGAATAATTTGACTCCTAAAATGTAACTTATGTGGCTGGGGGTAACATGGGCAACGATAGACCACGTTAGCATGCGCACAGCCCTGAGATCAGTCTCCAGCACTGAAAAAGGGGGAAGAAAGAAAATGCTAACCAGTTTGAAAAATACACCTCAAATTCAAATTTTTAATGTTTCTTTTTCTTCTTAAAAGATGCCAGCAGAGGGGACACTATCCAAGAAGTTGGCTGCAATAAAGTAAGCTCATAATAAGATTATTTTCTCTTTATTTAGACCATCCTAGTGTTTGTAAGGTCTACCCTGCTTACTTAACTGTACCTGCAGATGTCTTGTGGTCATAAAGAGCACTGGAAAGTAGTGAGGCTACTTTGCACTTAGAATTCTGGCTACTGTCTCTCAGAGTTGTTTACCAGCACCAAGTGCTGCCAGTCATTAAGTGTTAGCCTTTCTAAAGACTCCTCCGTACGATCTTGTGTTGTTGTCATAATTTAAAATGGCAAACATTGATTATGTGCTTACTGGGTATTTGCATGTTTGGTCAAGTATTTGTAAAAGTTTCATCTGTTTTCTACTTTTTTTTTTTCTCTCTCATTTCTGAGACAGAGACAGACGAGGTTGGAGAAAGCTACATATTCTGTATGCAAAAGCTTTGGATGCTTACATGTATGTCTGTGTGAGGGTGCCATATATCCTGGAACTAGAATCAGACAGTTGTGAGCTACCATAGAGGGTGCTGGGAATTGAACCCAAGTTCTCTGAAAGAACAGCCAGTGCTCTTAACCACTGAGCCATCTGGCCAATCCCAGCTTTGGTGTCAGAATCAAAACTATGAAATTTCACAATTTATTGTGGATCCAGTAGACTGTTCCATCTGTTGGTGAGCCTGCGGTGTAGTAGGAATAGAAGCACAGGCTCTTTGTTGTCCTGGCCTAGTCTCAGAGCCAGGCAGGCTCAGGATCTGTCAAGATCTGTGGTCAACTCCTCTTCGCTGTGGCAGCCAGGCTTCCCACCTGCTCTGGTCTGCACCCCACGTTTGGCGCCAGGTGCTCCGGTCCTCGGGGGTCAGTCAACAGGGTCTAGCAAGAAAGAGAGTGGGGATGGAGGGGCAAGAGACACGAAGAATGGAGACAGGACAGAGTCTGTTCAAGTTCCGTTTATTGAAAGGAAATCCTGGGTATATATAAGCACAAGCAGGGGAATGCAGCTGAAGACACTTTACCACATGTGCCTCCAGCTGGGGGCACTAAACAGCTGAACAAGATATGTGAGAAAAACAAGATGTTTATCAGAGTGTGCTCAGCTGTTGTGGGCTGTTGAAAACAAGTCTCTTGTCAGGGTATATGGCCCGAGATGGCTGCAAAGATGATAGCCGCTTTCGGCTAGGACTTGGCTCCCAACACCCACACCCACCCTGCTTTAATGTTTATATGTATGTGTGTGGGCCTGCATGTGCTACAGTGTGCTTGTGGGAGTTGGTTCTCTACCACCTAGTGGGTACTAGAGGATCAAACTCAGGTTGTCAGTCATGGTGGCAGGCATTTTTACTCATTGAGCCTTCTTGAGACTAGGCTCCGCCTTTTTGTCTTTGGTGAGTCTTAAAGTTCCATACCATCTTGCTGACAAAGAGTTCCCCTTTCCTTTTCTTCTAGCCCTGGAGTCTTGTCTCTGCCCTAAGTGACAGGCTGACTGTCCTCCACAGCAACTTCACATTCCCCTTCATCTGGAGGAGGAGCCAGGTGGGGCTTAGCTACTCTTCTCCAGCCTGTCACTATCATAGTTGTGCTCTGGGGCTCTCCATCTTCCTAGGGATGGTAGCTCAGATCAGAGTATACCCTGTGCATGGTGCCCCTCCAGCATCAGTGACCTCTAGGGTTCTGGCTGAGACTCATGCTGGTATTGTCTCTCTGGAGTGTGGAGCCTGGCCTTAGCGTCCAGGCTGCTTTCCTTCAGGACTCTTGCTCTCCAATGGCTTCTGCCAAAGTTTTGATGTAGATTAGCTGAGAGACAGGAGAGATGCTCTTTCTGGCTTCTGTGTTGTAGGGTAAGGAGAGCGACTGGGCGTCATCAGTGGCTCATGATGGTGTGTGAGGCTGATGCAAGGCCAGCTTTCCAGTGAAGCAAACCCACCTGCTTGCCACTGGTCTTCATGTGACAAACATCTTTTTAGACAGAGTAACAGAGCCACATTCTGTTCCTGTGTTCTTGGGTGCTTGACAGCTTTGGGTTTGTCAGCAGCTGCATGTTGTGGGGAGAGAATTAGGCTCTGGAGTCTGCCAGACTGAGTTTCTATCCTGGGCTAGCTTGTTACCTTTTGATCATTGTCACATACACGTCACCAAACCTCAGTTTCTTCATTCATAAATCAGAACCCATTTTAGGTTTGAGGTTAGATGACATGTGTGAAATGTCTGGCTCGGTGCTTGGCCACATTCCACATCTAATAAATCACAGCTTTCTTCTCAGTAGAAAACGGCCAGATTGTACAGAAATCACAGAGACTATGGCAGCTTGTGCAGGTCTCAGTGCTGAGAGTGGAAGTGGACATGAGCCCCATCCCTAACCCAGAAGCTGTCTACAGTGTCAGCTGCTCACACAGGAAAAATAGTTTTCTCCAATGGAGTATAAATGGGTATAAAAGGCCCTTGGCCCAGGGTAGATGGCTAACACAAAACACACTCTGTGGAGATGATTTTTTTTTTTTTTTTTGTCTTACATTGTTTACCCTGTTGGTCTTTTGCTTATATATTATAGTTTCTGATATTGTGTTTTTATGGATATGTGTGTATGTGTACACACACACACACAAATTTCTTAAGCTTTTTTCTCTTGTGGTTGTTTTTTTTAATTTGCCTGTTTTCCAAAGAGAGAAGAATGTGGCAGAAGGTAAGGCAGGGAGGGGAAACTGACCAGACTATATTGTATGAAAACAAAGCTTTTTCAGTCTTTTGAGATAGGGCCTGGCTGTCCTGGAACTCACTTTATACCCAGGCTGGCCTCCAACTCACAGAGATCCACTTGCCTCTGCTTCCCAGTGCTGGGATTAAAGGTCTCGCCACCACACATGGCTTGAAAAGTAGTTTTGTTTTGTTTTCCACAAAATAGGGAAGACTGTCAGTGGTATAATGTGCTGCAGCGAGCTGTGTGCTGTGTGCCCTGTGCTGTGCGCCATGCCTGGCACTCTTTACTGGTTCTCCTCCCAGTGGTGCTATTTGTGTGTTGGCCTTTTTATTACTTCAGCAGCAGGTTAACATCTTTAGCCAAGGACCAGTGGCCACTACTAAGTCCATTCTACTGTTTTCTTTATGACTTATTATTTTTATTTTTTATGTGTATGTTGTTTTGCCTGCATGTATATGTCCACTATGTGTCTGTTTGGTGTTTGAGGAAGCCAGAAAAGGATGTCACATCCCTGGAACTGGAATTAACAGGTGGCTTGAACTGTCCTGAGGGTGCTGGAAACTGACCCAGGTTCTCTTCAAGAGGACCAAGTGCTCTTAACCAGTGTGCCATCTCTCCAGCTCCCAGTTTATTTACCGTTAATATTATGATTTTCTGCTGAATCACATCCATATTATATTACCCTTGGGCAGCACCATTGGCAGTAATCAATGTGGAGCTAGCCTGTGGAGATGGCTCAGGCAGTTAAGTGGTTGTCTTGCAAGCATGAGGACCTAAGCTGGATTGATTCCCTGGAAGCCTTGTTTTTAAAAAACAGCCAGGGCATAGTGCTTGGCTTACAGTGCCAGTGCTCGAGAGGTGAGACAGGTAGTGCCCTGGCACCCAGTGGCCAGCCAGTCTAGGCTGTATGGTGAGACCTAGGCCAATGAGAAACCCCATCTCAAAAACTTAGGTAGTGCCTGCGGATGGCCCGGCAAGGAAAATGGTCTGCTGCCAAGCTCGATTACCTTGGTTCAATCCGTGGAACCCACATGGTGAAAGGAAAGGATTAATTCCCATGAGTTGTCCTCTGCTACACATGAGTGCATGCCACCCTTACCTACAACTAAACAAGTGTCTATACCCAAAAATGGTAGATAGCACTTGAGGGATGAGAGATGAGATTGACCTGTGGTCTCCACACACACACCTGCATTTATGTGTAAGCACACTCATACACAAGTGTGCCTTGCTAAAAAAAAGAACATAACACTTATTTGTGGGCTTTGGCTGAGTCAGATCAAACTTTTGGATCCAGTAGTCAGTTTACAAGGCACAGAAGGCAAAGGTGCGTGTCAGACTGCTTTTTCACAGCCAGCAAATCTTAAAAATATACACAAAAATGGTAGACCAGCAAAGTGCAGGCTGTGGGAAATGATGTAGGTCAAACGATTCCACAGAAAAGGAGGGAAATGGACAAATAAGAGTGTGATGTGTAAGAGTAGGTGGGGCTGTATGTAAGAGGGAGTAGGGATGGTGACGGCCATCAGAAGGAAGGTGGGCTGCTCCGGGGTGGGTGATGGCTGCAGAGCTTAGGCTCCTGTGTGCTGAGCTGTTTGTGGATGTGCACTTCTTATAGATGTATCTTGCAGTGAAGAGAATTTTGCTTGGTGCAGAGTTGGAGCCAGGATGACATTTCTAATCGTCCTATTGTTCTGGGTTGACATATGTGGGAGTCCTGCTCTTACCACTCCTCACAGTGATGACGCCAGAAAGAGTGGGCTTCCTGTTCTTTTTGCTGTCTTTATATGTCTGTTCTTTTTCAAGTTACTGGATCTTTCCTTAAATGTGGAACTTCCATTCTGCAATCCGTCTTACATTGATTGTAAAAAATAAAACCAGATTTTTTTTTCTTGAGTTTGAGGTTAGCAACTTTTTAAAAAAAGAAATGTTTTCTTTTCTTTCTTTTTTTTTTTTTTTTTTTTTTTTTTGTTTTTTTTTTGGTTTTTCGAGTCAGGGTTTCTCTGTGTAGCCTTGGCTGTCCTGGAACTCACTCTGTAGACCAGGCTGGCCTCGAACTCAGAAATTCGCCTGCCTCTGCCTCCCAAGTGCTGGGATTAAAGGCGTGCGCCACCACCGCCCGCAAATGTTTTCTTTTTTAAAAATTTATTTTTATTTTGTGTACATTAGTGTTTTTTTTCTTTTTAAAAATTTATTTATTGATTTTATGTATGAGTGCTGTATCTGCATGTACACCTGCGTGTCAGAAGAAGGCATCAGATCCCATTATAGATGGTTGTGAGCCACCATGGGGTTGCTGGGAATTGAACTCGGAACCTCTGGAAGAATAACTGTGCTCTTAACAGCTGAGCCATCTCTACATCCCCTACATTGGTGTTTTGACTACATGTATATATACCTAACTGTGTGAGGGTGTTAGATCTCCTGGAACAAGTTACAGACAGATGTGAGCTATCATGTGGGTACTGGGAATTGAACCCAGTACTCTGGAAGAGCAGTCAGTGCTCTTAACCACTGAGCAATTTTACGTGATCCCTTTTTTCTTATGTTTTCTCTGTAGACGTAAATTTCATCCTGACCAGAAAAGCATCAACGCATATGTAGTGTTTAAGGAGGAGAGCGCTGCTGCAAAAAGCCCTGCAAAGGTAATCCTGTCTGGGGTGGAACACGTCATTATCCTCTGACCTGTAGCGATGGGTTCATTACTTGCCTTCATTACAGCAAATGTTCCCCTAACTAAGTGCTCATTTCCAACAGCCATGTCCCCTTGTCTTTATAACTAGAAATGGGGCCCAGATTGCAGAAGGATTTCGTATTCGAGTTGATTTGGCATCTGAAACCTCCTCTGTAAGTAGAATGTGATGTTTAAAGATCTTAATAAGACAGCCAGATATGGTAGCTCATGCCTGCAATCTGTGCATCAGGAGGGTGAGACAGAAGAAGCAACAGGAATTACAGGCCCACTGATGACTTAGGAGACAATTTCCCAAGAAAACAGGCCAACAACAAAAAGATCTTAACAAGAGCTGTGGAAAGGTGGATCTAAGGGTGTGAACAGGAGAAAGAGCCTTTGTTCTTTAGGGCCCCAGTGTTGGTGCCATCACAGACAGGTCACTCTGTTTGTTGATGCCTTTCCCCATGATGTTAGAGAAGGTAAGAGATCATCAGGTCTAGCACCTTCTTTTAATAGACTGAGGTCAGGAACATTGTTACTCGAGTTATGCTGGTGGCACATGCCCGTGTCAGTGCTGGGGAAACTGAGGCAGGAGAATCACACGTTTTGGGACACTGAGCTATACAGTGAGAACCTGTTTAGAAACCAAAAGTTGTTGTTAGAGGTAAGGAGCCCAGTCTGAAGACTCTCTGCACTTGGTAGGGGACATACAAAGGTACAGGCTGTGGCTCTGTTTTATGGTAAATGCTGTCTAAGCACAGGATGCCTTCCATCAGGGATGGGACACATGGGGACAGGCCAACAGGAAAGAACGAGGAGGGCTTCCAGGAGAATAGATTCCCTATGAGCTGTGAACCGTTTACCTGGGCAGGAAGGTGTTTTCACAGACAGTATCTGTGAGGTGTATGCACTGAGGACAGAAACCTGACTTCCTCAGGGAATGGCAAGAGCTGGGTATGGTGAATGGTGTTTGGGGGCACAGCGTGCTTTTCGGTAGATAGGTTAGCAGGCAAACCATGAAGCCTGCTTTGTCTCACTTTATGCAGTCTGGCTTTGTCCAGGAGCAGATCATAGTTTCAGTGCTGCAGCAGTGTGACCAGATGCACATGACAGCTGTGTCTTCAGACAGTGAAGGATTGTGCACTCAGTTTGTCGCGTGTCTTCTCTGAGTGTCAGGGTTACTCAGGTGAAAGAGAGCAGTCAGAACAGAACCTACCACAGAGGGTCAATAGGCTATGCTGCTTGGCCCATACCCACCTACCACCTATGTCTGTTAATAAAGCTAGCTGTACACAACCACACGTTTTTCATTCTTAAACAGTTCTCACAGCGGGATGAGAAGTTGCAATGGAGACTTTGTGGCCCATAGACCAAGTCTCAGTGGCTCTCAAACTTCCTAGTGCTGCAGCCCTGTAATACAGTTCATCATGTGTGGTGACCCCAGACCATAAAGTTATTTTCCTTACTACTTCATAACTGTAATTTTCCTACTGTCACGAATGGTCATGTAAATATCTGTGTTTTCCATGGTCTCTGGCAACCTCTGTGGAATGGTCATTTGCCACCCCCACTACACAGTTGAGAACCCCTGCCTTAGAGCCTCAAGTGTTTGCTGATTAGCCCTCACAGGCAAAACATTCCAGTAGCAGGCCTTCTCCTAAGAACCACTGGAGTACCACCATGAATGAAGTCTCTCCTCTGGTGTTCTCTTACTATGCAGAGGGAAGACAAGATAACAGACATGGGCAGGTGTATGATCAAGTCTGGAGGTGGATGGTTACAAGCAGGGGAGGGATGCAGAGGGCAGGGTAGCGGTGTAGGATAGTTTCTGTTTTTAATACACTGACTGGTTTTTACTCTTGTTTCAGAGGGACAAGAGATCAGTATTTGTGGGAAATCTTCCTTACAGTAAGTTTGTTTAAACAAATCAAAGTATAACCATTGTTATATTAGCTGCCTCAGAGGAAAATCTAGAAAGAGCTGGGGTTGTTGCTCAGTAGCAGAGCTCCTCTCTGGTATTTGTGAGGCTTTAAGTTCAGTGCCTTAGCACCAGAAGCCACACAAACAAAACAAGTAGTCTAATGATTAGCTCATGACTAGTTTTAAGAAGCATGTTGTAAGCTGGAGGGTGGTGGCACACATCTTTAATTCCCAGCACTTGAGAGGCAGAGGCAGGCAAATCTCTGAGTTCAAGGCCATCTGGTCTGCAGAGTGAGTTCTAATACAGCTAGGGCTACACAGAAACCCTGACTTGGGGGGAAAAGCAGCAGCATATTGTCCTGTTGTGTAATGCTGTGTGCCTGGGGCTTTGCTTAACTCAGCATTGTCAAACCTCTCCAGCTTAAGGTGAGTTCACACGTTCACCTCGATTGTGCTTGGATTTGTTTGTAGAAGTTGAAGAGTCTGCTTTGGAGGAACACTTTCTGGACTGTGGGAGCATTGTGGCAGTGAGGATCGTGAGAAACCCACTCACAGGAGTCGGCAGAGGGTTTGGCTATGTGCTCTTTGAGGTATGGGAGACTAATGCAGGGATGCTCTTTGAAATGCTGGGTGAGGTTGTCAGTGCTGTGGTAGTGCTGTCATTTAAATCCCCGGTTTCTGACTAAATCCATAGCTGTGCCTACAGCTCCCCATTTGCACATGCTGACAGTACTAAGTAATAGTCTAGGTGTTGGGTGTGAGAGGAACTAAACTTTGCAGTTTTACCTTCTGTGAGATGGCGCAGACACCTGACTGTTAATCAGGGTTCCCGAACAGTCTTAGCAGTAAAGAACATACCAACTGCTTAATGGCACTTAGATTCATTTTTATTATTTTTAACAAAGATGTGTATGGTCTGTGTGTGGGTATGTGCATGTGAATGTACATATCCCCGCCAGAGATGTGGGGTCCCCCTTGAGCTGGAGTTACACGTGGTTGTAAGCCCAGAACTCCAATTCTCTGTAAGAGTAGAATGTACTCTTAACTACTGAGTGAGGCGTCTGTCCAGCACCCAGGGTCTTTGACTCTTGGTGAGTACTGCCAGGGAGGTCTTAAGACTCTTAGTGCATGAGGATTGTACTGCTCTATTGTACTGATCTTATTTGTTACTGTGTGTAGATGTTACTTGCCTCTTTGGAAGCTTGGAGAGTTCTTTCAGTATCTCCTTATCATTCAAAATAGTATTAATGGTTCTGTGTTGGAATAGAATAGGATTTTGGACTCAAGTAGAACCCTCTAGTCTCTAGTCCCACATCTCAAGGACTGTAGAAGAGTTTCCTGCCTTCCACTAAAACCAGGAATTTTACAGAAAGTTGGCTTTTGAGCTATTTACTGTTTTAAAGAAACATCGAATGATGAAACGTGAACCTGAGGTTGTGACAGTGAGCATTGGTGAAGCAGCTTGAGCTCCGCCCATAACCTTGAGTGGAACATGTGCAACAGGGGCTCAAGCAAGGCCCAAACCCTTGGGATCTGACCTCTAGGGAGTAGACTAGAAGGACTTCTGTGTGCAAGCTTGAAGACTGACATAGACCACTGAATTCTGACCTTACTAGTCTCATTACTGGTGGAAATTAATGTTTCTTCTTATCACAGAACACAGATGCTGTTCATCTTGCTTTGAAGTTAAATAATTCTGAGCTAATGGGAAGAAAACTGAGAGTCATGCGTTCTGTCAATAAAGAAAAACTAAAACAACAGAATTCAAATCCAAACTTGAAGAAGGATGTCAGTAAACCTAAGCAGAGACTTAATTTTACTTCCAAAGAAGGAAAATTCCATTCTAAGAATGCATTTATTGGAGAAAAGGCAGTTCTCATGAAAAAGAAGAAGAAAGGACAAAAGAAAAAAGTACAAACGAAGAAACCAAGAAAACAGTAGTAGGAACAGACGCTGCCCCTTCCTTTCTGTGGTGAAACCTTGCAATGAGTGTCTGGGTTTTTTATGGATTATGTGGAAAATGTGGAAGCTTCCACAGTGGCTGTCTTTTCTTTCTTTTTTTTTTTCTTTCAAATTCATGCTATATGTAAGGCTTCTTTGAAGCATTGTTCTTGGAAATGTATTTTTAAAAAATAATAAACATTAATACTCTGTGTTTAGGCCAGGTGTTCAAATGGTTACTGTGGGAATACTGATTCCAGGTGAAGTCATGGTCCCTAAAAAAAGACTTGAGGTGTTTATAACACACACATTCTTCACCTCATTTTTCTTTCTCTTGCAATTGTAGTGGAATCTACATTTCTGTTTTATTCCATACATGTCATAATTGCTAACCAGTAAGACCGCTAACAGAAGTGTGACTGACTTCTAGTATGTAGCCAGTGACTACTGTGGTCGCTGATGTCCTTGGCTCTAAAGCTGGTTTCATAAGGAAAATACTCTCCCAGGAAAACATGATGCTTAAATTAGTATCACTCAGAATGAAGCGGCTGTCCCAGAAAGTTTTAAAGACAGCATCTAGTGAACTATGTTAATTAAATTGCAGACTTTAAAACTGAATGACAGGAAAACATGCTACAGCATTCCCTAAGTTCCAGACAATGATCTTATTTTAGCAAATTGGTTGGATCCAGGATGAAGTGGGGGAAGGGGGAAGCCGGGGCTGGTTCAGACAGGCAGAGTCCAGTAAGTACACATCCTCTCACGGGGGCAAGACGGTAGGGTGAGTTTTCAGTCACTTAGTTGTAAAAGTTCTGTCTTTGGGAAATGCCATGTAGAAAACCTAATGAGGTCTTTAAAACGTAGCTCTAGAGGCTGGAGAGATGGCTTCTTCGTTAAGAGCATGCACTGCTCTTCAGAGTGCCTATGTCCTAGCACCCAAGTCAAGTAGTTCACAACCGTCTGTAACTTGAGCTCCTGGATCAACTCCTCTGGTCTCCCCAGGCTCCTACGCTCAAGAACATAACCTACACAAAATATATACAAGTAATAAAAAATAAAGTGTAGCTTTTACAGCTTACAGCAGAGAAAGCTTTATATTTCCTGTATCTAAGACTGGATAGTTTATGGTTAGTTTCCCTTACAGTATTCAGAACCTTTTCAGTTAAATTCTCAGCAATTTTACCTGATTATTCTTGAGCATTTCTGCATAAAGTATATAAAGATGAAACATTGTGTGTACATATATAATCTATGTACAACTTGCCACTCCTGTGAGATTAAGGCAGATTATATGCACACATGTAACTTTTTTTTTTTTTCGAGACAGGGTTTCTCTGTATAGTCCTGCTGTCCTGGAACCACTCTGTAGACCAGCTGGCCTCGAACTCAGATATCCGCTGCCTCTGCCTCCCAAGTGCTGGGATTAAAGGCGTGCGCCACCACTGCCAGGCCACATGTAACTTTATTATTAATATGTATATGATGTGTATGCAGGTGCATGTGGAGGTCAGAAAACTCTGGAGTTCTCTCCTTCCCCACATGCACTTTTATTCACTGAGCCATCTCACTGGCCCCGGATATTTTGGAATTTGTTACTGTGTAATTGTTGAAATCTCTACGTTAGAATGTGTGTGCTACTATGACTGTGTAAATCATTAAAAAAATGTATTTTGTAGAAAAAAATTCCAAAGATGCTTTGTGTAATTTTTTTTCTACCTGAAAAAGTTATATCTGATTAAATACTTAATAGCGACAAGCTATAAGTGGTCAACAGTGGATAGAAGTTGGCTTTGTTACCAGACTACCTTTCCTTCAAATACCAGCCACAAGACCGTGGTGGGTGGGTCTCACCATTAGTAATGAGCTGGATGGGAATCTTACTCGAATTGGGATGGGGAGAGGACGTCAATGACATGGCAGTTTAATGACGGCAAAATCAGAGCCACCTCTAGACCTTTTTTTGCCCTTCTACATCCCTCACAGGTTAAATTTTGTTTTTGAACGAGTTACCCATTTTTCTTCTCCGCAACACCTAACAGGGCTACATCATAAAATTAATTTGAAGTCAATCGCTGTGTCTAAGCTCAGTCACTACCCAACTCACAAAAGCAAATACTGCCAGGTCTGGTGGTTCAGGCTTTCCTTTAATACCACTGCTCAGAGGATAAGGCAGGAGGATTGCAGGTTTGAGGCCAGGGCAGACTACACAGCAAGTTCCACACCCTACTATGCTACAAGGGAAGAGCCCATCTCAAAAAAACCTAAAAAGCCAACGCACGCGCTTCAGTCACAGGCTTCCTGAAGGACGCGGTGAGGTGAGATGCTGTTCTCAGAGGACTCCCACCTTCGTCTTTCATAAGCAAGGACGGCGGATAAGAGGCTTCTGACTCAGCACGCAACAAACACGTGCTGTGCCGCCAACCTCCAGGTCGTGGGGGGCGGGGAGGGGGAGCGCGGAATGACGCACAAACCCCTCCGCACTGTACGCCCCGCCCCCAGCATGGCGCCTGCGCCTTGCAGACTGGGTCGTCTGCGCGTGCGCATCAGGCGCTCCCGCTCAGGCACCGCCGCGGACGCCCTACCTCGGAGGCTCCGGGGTCCTCGCGCACCGGAAGTTCTCGCGCACGGCCTTTTCCGTCTGGCCAGGAGACAGGCGGCTGCGAGCGGCGGCGTGCTCCGATCGGTCGGAGCTAACCGCTGCCAGGCGGCCTGCCGCGGCCCGGCACACGCCGCAGACGAGCGAAGATGGTGGGCCGGAACAGCGCCATCGCCGCGGGCGTGTGCGGTGCCCTCTTCATCGGGTACTGCATCTACTTCGACCGCAAAAGGCGGAGTGACCCCAACTTCAAGAACAGGCTTCGAGAACGTGAGTGGGCCCCTCAGGCCTGCGCGCCCCCGAGTGCTCCCCGGCGTCGCGCGCTGCGGCCAGGGTCCCGCCTGTGCCCGCGGGCCTCCATCTTGGAGGCGACCTGGCTCCATCTTGCTGGCGGTGGAATGCATGCTGATTCGGGGGAGGGGTAGCACTTTTTACTTTCCACCGCTCTGTAATTTTTTAATTTTTATTTTGGGAGACGGTTCTTTAGCTCAGGCTAAGGTGGTCTTCCTCCAGCCTCAGCGTTGCTCCATTCACCCTATTAAACTTGGTGGCGCTTGTGAGTGTTGGATTCAGGGTCCTTCTTGTGTAGCTCAGGCTGGCCTGATGAGCTGTAGCTCACGCTAGCCTCGACCTCGTGGCTAGTCCCCTCACCCCCATCAGGCTCATGCTGTAATAACAGGCACGAGCCTCTTTCCCTGCCACTCACCGATTGGTAACAATCATTCTTTATGTGTGTTTGCCACAGCGGCTTGCTGTAATTGGTAGACCGGCTTCGAACTCTTAGTGCCTCCCATTGCTAGCTTTACAGAGGGCGCCTAGACTCAGTGCGTGTCGTCCTTGCATTCTTAAACCCTCTTGGCGGCTTTGCTCTGGTGCTTCCAAGATATGAGTGAATGCTAGACAAAGTGCGGGGAGTCCAAAGGGCTGCGCTCCTCACGTGGCTCAGTCTTATTTCATACCTGCGACATCTTTTAAGAGGTTTACCGGAGGGAAATCTGGTCAAGCCGTTAGCCGGTGTGATCCGCCCATGAGTTTCAAGGGACTCTTCATTTTCAATATATAGTCGGAAAGCACATTTGTTGAAATAATAACTAGCTTTTTTTTTTTTTTCCGCTTTCTTTAGGGAGGTAGGCCAGCCAGTAGCTTTTTTCTTTAGTGTTTCTAAATCACTTTTAACTTTTTCATAGTTATATATGATTGGAGACTAACAAGTTAGACATTCATCCTTTATTACCTACTATAGATGCTCAGGTTATTTTGAGCTAGTGTGCCCCAATAGCTGCATCATTTTCATCTTGGGTGGGGGGGTACAGAGTTTTGTTTTTGTCCATTGGCTACGTAGAGTAATGCAAAGAATGCTGTTTGGATTCAGAGACTGCGTTTTTGGGATCAGATTGCTTGCTCACCACCAGCATTCACTAAAAATCTTCATAACTGTAAAGAAAGCTAGTACAAGCTGCCTCTTGTTGGTTTGGGATAATGCTTGACATACCGAAGACTTCAAGTGCACTGGGGCTGTAGGTCTACACATTTGGAGATAACTAAGCAGCTGATTCCTTTGTTGGAAATCTTGAGAAAGTGGGTTTATAAGTCGTCGTTTCCTGAACGTTGTGGTTGTTTTGAAACGGACCCTCTGTAGACCTGTCTGGCCTAGAACTCAGAGATAAACCTGCTTCTGCCTCCCAAATGGTAGGATTAGAGGTGTGGCCATCACGCCCTACTAGGGTTGTTCTTTCCAGCGTTTCCCTTTTTGCCCTTCCTGTGATTGAATCCATGACCTGCAGGCTAGGCCTTCCACCTCTGCCCCTCTGTCACTTTCTGTGGTAGCCTGTTGTTTTTTCCTCTTAGCTTTAGTCAGAACCAGTGATTTCAGTGAGTTACTAACTGCAGCAGTGACAAGGCAGAGGTGAAGCCACACTTTAGGAGTCCTTGATACTGTTGCAGCTGACAGCAGTAATTCATGAATGCTAGAAGTTTTGTTTGTTTTGGCAAATTTTTGCTAGCAAGTAACAGTAAATTCAGTCTCTAAACCATTTATGTAGTTGGGTGATTCTTAAGAATTTGAGTAATTTGAATTTTAGTTATTTGATGTACATGTACACCTGAAATAAAGGGATAGTTTTCTAAGTCGTTTTGTTTTTAATGAAAAAGGGCTTAAGTTTAGGATTTGAAATCAGGTTAGATACCTTACTTCAGGCTTTTGACTTCTTTAAGTGGCTGATCATTACCTCCACTCCACCTCCTGGTATTAAGGCTTGATCCGAGGTATCTAAATAGTTACTGTGCCCACTGCATGTTCATTTCATTTATACCGCACACTGTAAAAGATACTTCATTTAGGACTTCATTAAATAGGTGATGGCTTGGATTTGGACATTTGCATGCTTTTGTTTTGTTTTGAGACAAGATCTCTAATCCTCGCTGTTCTTGAACTCAGAGATTCTCCTAGTCTCGTTGCTGGGATTAAAGGCATTCATCTGGCCTATAGTTCATTTTTTTTGTTTAATGGATATAGTAGTTTAAACTTGGTAGATTTACAAGTGTCTGAGGCTAATATTCACACATAACCAAGACCTGACTTTGTTGATTGAATGTGTGACTTCTTCAGCCTGTTACCATTTGCACCTTTATTACAGAGATAGTCTTATGAAACTGAAGGCAGAGCTCTAATCATCCTGCTGAAAATGAAACACAGCACGGCTCTTCTCTCCCACACCCAAGCACTGCACTAATTAGTTAGATGGTTGTGGAAATGAGGTTCACTGCCCTTTATTACTTTCTTAAAATTCTGGTTTAGCCCATTGTATTTTTCATTGCTTATTACACAGTTTGGCTTTGTGAGGTGGTTCTCATCTGAATGATGTGTCTCCGGTGATACGAATAGAAGGAAGACAGGTGGTCTAAAGTCAAGCTGCTTGAGTAACTGTTCATCACTTATGTTTTAAGTCTTAGCCTACAGGTCCTTCAGTTACAAGTTGACTCAGATTCATAGACTACTTTAAGGTTTTCAGAGGTGTTTTGGTTGGTTGGTGGCTTTTGCTTTTCTTGGCAAGACTGATCTTGAAGAGTTAAATTTTCTTGCTTATGGTTTGCCCGTCTAGTGCATAGGGAGACTGTCCTTCACTTGTACCACCTGGTTGTTGTCCAGTATTGAGTTAGTGTTACTTTCTAGGTATTGCCTATTTAACTGTAGGATGAACCTGAGCCTGGGCACTCGTACCACATGTCTCACATTAACTCACAAGTCTGCTACAAGCCTCATAATCATAGATACTATTATTAGATAAGTTTTATTGAGGGCCAGGTTCACTCTAGTGAAAGTGTAAGGCATTGGATACAAACCTGGCAGGTGGTCCCCATAAGCTAACAACTCTTTCTTAGGGCATATTCTTACAGAGTACTGAGGCTGATTTTTTTTTTTTTGTTTGTTTTGTTTTTTTTTTTTTTCAAGACAGGGTTTCTCGGTGTAGCCCTGGCCGTCCTGGAACTCACTAGACCAGGCTGGCCTCTGACTCCAAGTGCTCGGGCTATAGAGCCACCACTGCCCGGCAAGGCTGATCTTTTTAACTAACAATTAAATTACCTGTAGGTAATAATTTCAGAATGCATTTTGTGTCTCAACCTCTTGCCCTTCTGTTTTGGTTAAATGTGTAAATACTCCTGGGACTAGTTACCTTCCTGTAATCCCTGCACTTGGGAGCTGGAGCTGCAGGATCCATCGGTCAGGAGCCTCAGCGCTGTTGCAGTTGTAAGCCAGTCTGAGTCACAAAGCTTGTCAAAGATTTTATTTTTACAGAACCACTTGACTTAAGAAGGGATAGTTTTTTAATCGTAAAGCTGGAATATTTCAGTAATAATGGCTTAATTCTTTTATTTGGAAAGGGAGCTTTGTTCTGCTGCATAGCTGTTGGGGCAGTCCCTGTCTTGTGAATTGCTGGACCTGGGGATGCAGAAGAAAAGAGAAAGTTCTTATCTAAAACCATCAGATCACTTACCAGGGAGGCAGGGATTCTGAAGTCAGGTTTTATAGAATTAATGACGGTTGCAGCAATTAGATGTCTTGATCCTATGATGATAGCCAAATTTTTATTTTATTTTTCTTGTAGGAAGAAAGAAACAGAAGCTTGCTAAGGAAAGAGCCGGGCTTTCCAAGGTAATAAAAATAGTCTTGTGTTTTTGCATGTAGAGTGCATGCTCTCTGGACCTCCTTTATTTTCCTGTGGTGGTGGGAACAGCAGACATGTTTACTGGGTAAGCAGCAAGATGAGGGTCTCCAGAGATGGACACCAAGAGTTAGTTCTCATCTACCTGGAAATGGTTTAAAAAAAAAATACAGCATTTGATTGGATTTTCCTTCCTTTTTCCGACTTACCTTTAAAAGATCCACTCCTTTAGTCCTAGTTTCAGAAGCTCTGCCAGAGGCATCTGGGCAACATAGTGGACTGCCTTCAGTAGCAAAAAGAACCATGACTGTTTAGTCCCAGTATCTTCTTTAATGTTTTTAAACCTATGGATCAGAATTCTATCAGGTTCTGACAGATTTTTTTTTTTTTAAATGTTGACTTGTAGAATACAAATTTTCATTTCTTTCATAGGTCCTGAGTTTATAATTTTTAATGACTGTAGACTTTCTTTTACCTATTTGATTGAAAATATTATGTGTATGTAATTAAGCAAATGAAAGTCATTGTACATACCAACTTTCTCTCTTGCTGAAATCTGGCTTTGTAGATGAACTTTTGGATGTGAGTCTGCCAGGAGGTGTATTTAGAATTTTAGAGATAGAAATGGGGTTTGTGTGTACTAGGCAAGCTCTGTGCCTCTGAACTGTACCCAGGCCAGCTGATAAGGTCCTGTCAAAAAGAGGACTACTAATCTAGCTTAGTGTAGAGTGCTTTTCTAGTAGGCTAGGGGCCTAGGTTCAACCCCAAACCCCACCAACAACAGTTGTGTATCTGTGAATATATATGTACACACATATGTAACAATTACAGAGAAATCCTCTGGGTGCACATGAAAATATGTGTGAAATAGTGTTAAAAGAATGAATGGATGATAGTTAATAGTCTATAATGGCAACAAAATCGCACTGTATACATGATAGAGATGTTTAGGTAATATGAAGGCTTGTATAGATTATAGACTAGATACTTGTACGCTTTAGCTTTCTTTAGGTTTTCTTGATTCACAGTTTTGTTCTTAGAATGAACTCATTTTCAGTGGTTTTCTGTATGTTGATATATCCTCAGCTTAATCTCTGTATGCTCCGTTTCCAGTTACCTGACTTAAAAGATGCAGAAGCTGTTCAGAAATTCTTCCTTGAGGAGATACAGCTTGGTGAAGAGCTGCTAGCACAAGGTAATAGTCATTTCAGGGTAAGCACTTGAAGGTGGGTTTGGGGGTACTTTAGACTGAGGCTGGCTCCAGAAAGACAAACTGGGTTGCTGTTGTCAGGTTCTGTGATTTAGTGAATTTTGGGGTTACTTGTTCTGTCATAGGTTTACTTGTTTGTGGAAGATAAGGTAACAGTTGAGTGAAATCAGGAGAGAACTTCATTTTTCCAGAGGAGATGACTCTCAGGTTATTGAGGATGTTTGGGAGTCACCATAGTAAATAGTGTAGTAACAGTGAATATGGCCCAAGTCTGCCAACACTCACCTCGTCCAGGTTTTTTCAGGGTTGTAGGAAGGAGTGGCTAATAAGTCTAAAACAAAGTTAATTTACCTAATTAGAGTCACGGTTAGGGTTCTCTAAGGAACAGAATTCATAGAATGAACACGTTTGTGTGTCTGTGTGAAGGATTTATTACAATGGCTTATGAGCTTGGTCTGACTAGTCCCAATAGTGCCTATCACCTAACAGAAAGATCAAGGATCTGGTAACTTTTCAGTTCACAAACTGGTGCTGGAGTCCCAGGAGGTCCTGGAGAGCTTCAGCACTTCCAGTTTTCAGTCAGCTTTGCAATCCTAAAGAAGTAAGTTCTAGCACCATCAAAGGGATGAGAGTGAGGGCAAGCAGACAGAAAAGCACAACTCTCTTTTTTTGTTGTTCTGGGGACCTCCAGAAGGTATGGCCTGGATTTTGGGGGCTTTCTGGCCTAAAAAAAAAAGTCCAACCAAGGAAAATACCCAGCAGATGCACTCAGCTGCTTGGGTTTTCATTACTTTCAAATGTAACCAAGTTGACAACCAATATTAGCCACCACACCACACTCTTCAGATCTGATCAGTTTACATGGTCCAGAATTTAGATAATTACTTTGGCCCTCATTTAGTCAATTACTTGTATTAAAAAGTGATTTTGTTTTATTTTTTTGTTTTAAAATTGGGCAGCATTTTGTTCCATACAATAGGATGGTCCCATTGTTAATTAGCTTTTATCTTAAAAGTAGTTTTGAAGTTGTTGCTATCATTAATAAAATTGGAAATTGTCTCTGGGCAGTGGTGGCACATGCCTTTAAACCTAGTACTTAAGGCAAAGATGAGTGGATCTCGAGTTCAAAGCCAGCCTGGTCCACAGAGTGAATTCCAGGACAGCCAGGGCTACACAGAGAAACCCTGTCTCAAGAAACAAAATAAAAAAATTGGCATTGTGTTATTTTATTCTCCTTTTTTTCCTCAATAGATTAACTTTAGTTATAGGGCGTTCAAACATCCTCACACAGACATGAATACAGGCAAAACACCAGAGCACATAAACTTTAAAAATTAAAAAAAAAGTATGTGGGGTATGTGTACAAATTTCATAAGTGAGTGGAGGTTAGAGGAAATCAAACATTTCTCTTCCACCTTTATGTGAGTCTGGGGATTGAACTAAGGTATCCAAGCTTGCTTAGCAAGCACCTTTACTTGCTGGGCCACCTCACAGGCCCCAGCTTACTTATTTTTCTTTCCTATGAGAAAGTTTCTTGTGGAGTTTGTTCAGTTGGTTTCACCATGAGTCAGTGGTCGTTCTTGTATTCAAGTAACTAGTAAACTTTCTTAGTTTCCAAGCCTTTCCTAGGTTAAGAACAATTGAGTAGGAAAACTAATTAGAAAGTATTAAGTGCAGGAAGTAGATCCCTGGCAGGAAGCTTTTCCAAGGTGGCCTGCACAGAGAGAGCGAGGGAGGCATTGTGTGTTCTCAGAACCAGCTGGTTGTTCATCAGCACTGTTGGTTCAGCAGAAAAGATGATTATTGCCAGTGGAGTGGATTATTCAGCAGAGATCTGGCCTCTGCGAGGCTCTTCTGTGGGCATCATATCCTCTCAGTACCCTAGGACAGGGACTGGGCATGCACGTCACAGTAAGGGCTGCCCAAACCCAGATGATAGTCAGGTGATGTCTTATTTGTATGATGAGATAAGCATAATTCCCACAGTGACAGCAGAGATTTGGCTATTTCTGACCATGCTTGACGGGCTTTGATATCTGTAGATGCTGGTGCCTCAGTCTTTCCACAGCTGCAGTTGGTGAAATGTGCCATTCTGAGGAGGAAATTCTGTACCAATTTTTTACATGCAGTGATTTGGGCTAGGACCAGTTAGTTGATGAGAAAATCTTGATGGCTTCAGATGACATGCAGTTGTGTCTGGCAGGTGACTACGAGAAAGGTGTGGACCACCTGACAAATGCCATTGCAGTGTGTGGACAGCCTCAGCAGCTGCTGCAAGTGTTACAGCAGACTCTTCCACCACCAGTGTTCCAGATGCTTCTGACCAAGCTTCCAACCATTAGTCAGGTACGGAGGTGAAGTGCTTCAGAGTAACAGATTGATCTAAGAACTCCGTGCTTAGGGTCAGGTGTGCCGAGCATGGAATGTTGGATACGTTGTCCAGTGAACTAACTTAGTGACACTAGCTTGTGTCAGATGTGAATCAGAAGTGTAAGTGCTTAGGTGTACTCTAATGCCTTTATATTTGAGTCCCTAATTCTGCTTGCTCAGCTACTTAGGTGACCTAGCAGGGGATACAGAAGTCAAGACTGCACAGCCTGGACCATCCTGGTCTTTGTCAGGCTTGGTACTGTCTGCCACTTGTTCCTGCTGTGGGCTTTGAATTCTGTGCTGTTTGACTGTATCACCAAATTTCTACTTAGAAGTGCAAGGTGCAATGTTTTAAATGATTAATATGGTTGAGTGTGATAGCCCATGCCTGTAATCCATCCCATCACTCCGGGGGCCGAGGAAGGTGGGTCACTAAGCCCAGGGCTGCTTAGTGAGATCTTGTCTCAAAACATTAGGTACAAATTGGCTAAACATTCACTACAGTGAATTCTTTCTGAGGAGTCCAAAATGAATCTCAGAACGGCTATTGCATATGCCGATTTTCAAGTTTGATATGGTTAAGAATTAGAGGAGTGATGGCAGCAAGGAAGTTCTCATAAAACTTTTTTTTTTTCATGGTATTCTGTCTTACTTGTGTTAAGCAAAGGCTTTACCACTGAGTCACATTCTTAGCTCCTTCATACTGGTTTTTAACGAGTATGGAAGAGGCCTGGGGAAAAATTAAATCTCTCCCCCCACCCCCCCAGGATTTGAGGAAGACTTAGAAAACCAAGAACTTGTATACATAATGGGCAATGAAGAGCTGGGAGTTAGTCATTGCTTGTAAAGTTCAGGAACTGATCCAGCTGGAGAATAGTACTTACTTGTCTTAGGGTTTTACTGCTGTGAACAGACACCATGACCAAGGCAGTGCTTTGATATCATATAATTTGGCCTGGCTTACAGGTTCGGGATGTTATCATCAAAGTGGGAACATGGAAGAATCCAGACAGTCATGGGCTGGCTTCCAGGCAGCTAGGATGAGGGTCTTAAAGTGCACACCCACAGTGACACACCTACTCCAACAAGGCCACACTTAATATTAGTGCCACTCCCTGGGCCGAGCATATACAAACCATCACTAGTACCTGAGCTGCCAGTAAGGGAAGCTTTGTTGAGAACAAATTGTGTAAGTTATACACAGAGTTTGGTGGATGTTAATTTTGGCATGCATTATTCCCTCTCTGTGATGGTTGTAGGTTGGAAAGGGAAATTATGAAGCACAGACAGAAGGTAGGGGCTCTAATAGATAAACAGGTTGTATCATGTGCTTACTCACTTGAATTTTGTTGTGGAACTAAAGCTTGTATGATCATCCTCCTCCCTCACCACCAATCTGGTCCCCTTTCCTATGCCCTGTGTCTCCAGTGCTGAGGTTCAAGGTGTGTGTCACCATGTCCAGCTGATCTTTGTCTCTGAGACAGTAATATGAAGTATGGGATATCTGTAAAATGGGAGAAGTTTAGCAAGAATTGGTTCTTTGAATATGAAGAGCAATTTAAATTGAAATTAAGACACTTCTCAAAATTAATTTTCTTTTTCTTTCAGAGAATTGTAAGTGCTCAGAGCTTGGCTGAAGATGATGTGGAATGAGCCAGATACCAACATGGTGAAATCTCAGTAAAATAATTTAACAGTTAGCTTGGACGCTGATCAGCTCTGGGGAATAAGGGCAAATTGTGCTTGTCATGAGCTGTTCCACACTGACATCTGCCGAAGTGAATGTGAACTTTGGCAGATCCATTGTCTGTTCTATTTATTTTTCCAGTGAAAAGTATTTTGATAGAGCTTTTCATTTTATAAATACACTGAGTTAACCAAAATATCATGGATTTCGTTTGTTCTTAAGACAAGCAATTCAAATGTAAATACAGTAGAGTATTACTTAGGTAGAAACTCCTGGTGATTTTAAAAGATTGGGAAAGAATATGAGGAATAGTTAAATAATGCACATTTTAAAGACTAGAACATTTTATTGTATGTTGTAAAATTGGGTAGAAACTTGTGTTTGTGAAAACTGAGCATTAAAACCTTACAGAGACCATTTCTTGTTTACTTTTGAACATGTGCGGTGTGTTGTCTGTTACTAATTCCATTCCTCCATCAGTGGCTTCATGTGCTCTGAGCACTTACTCCTAATCTTTCAAGCCCCTGGATGCAGACAGCACAGGGAGTAGACCTGTGTACACCCTGACCTGGAGGGTGCGCTCTGCCTGCTGTCTGCTCACGTGGCTCCTTATGTGTAGACTGAGGACCAGCCTGCCCGTCTCTGGGGTGTCCCAGCTCAGCATTAGTTCAGTTGGCTCTGTTGACTGTCCTCAGGTCCATCTCCAGCTGATGATGTTTTCAGAATAACCAGGCCTTGTACTAGTTTATATTCTGATTGCATGTTTGCCTGACTTAGTATTTCTCAATTAAAATCTCTAAGTGAAGTAATTTCTTTGTCAGTTGCTGCTGGGTGAAGTGATTGATTCTGTTACTGGTGTGTAATTTAACCAGAAACTCGTCCTTACAGAAGCTTGGTGGTCTACTTGTGCAAGCATTGACTCCCCTTTTGATTTTAACAGAATTGATCACTCCTACTGTGGATTGATTAATTTACCTTGTGCAGTAACAGTGGAGTGCCATCCTGACTGGAGACTTGGCTGCAGCAAGTTGGCCCCTTCTCAGATGATGGCAGCACTGGCCACTGGGCCTGTCTGAATCAAGTGTGAGGACCTTGTGGTCTTCACCTGCAGCATTCTCGTGGGACAGCTTGCTTGCATCTGTGCTATAAACTTGCTGGTTTGACTCTCCTCGCCTTTTCTGGGTAGTGTAGAAGAATCTGAAAGAGGGCTTTAGTTAGCTTCTGCCCCTGGTTGGTGTGTGGATAACAGCTTTGGACAACTCCACTCAAGAACCTTTCTCTAGTGTTTTCTGGTTGAATGCCAGACCAGGAGGCACACACATTTGAAACCTCTTCCATGAGTGCTTCTAGGCCTTTTGATCCTGAGTCCTTAAACATTGCTTTCTTGGTAGGTATGCACATTTTGGGGAATGATGCTACGGACATGCTGGTTACATTTTGCTGGCAGGATCTCTAGCTCCAAGCCTCATAATGGTGACTCGTCAGAGATTCATAGCACTGCAGAGTCCTGTGCCAGTCCAGGTGTGGAGAAGACCAAAAGCTTGCAGAGTTGCTCTGCAGTGTGCACTGGATGCCCTGGCCCCCTGGGGTTGGAGAGGTAGAGATGCTGTTTTACTTTGAGGCTGATTAAGCCAAGTCTGTTTACACACATGGACAGATGTGAGTCTTTGGCACTGTCACTTGTGAACACTAGTTGTTTGGCTAAGGACAGCTACTCTCCTTCACACCACCTCACCTGAAGTTAAATAGATGGAAGCAGAAAACATGGGTGTTGGTCGGTGATGCCAGAAGGCAAGATTAACACTCAAGTAAGACAAAAGCAGTTTAAGTGTTGCCCAGGAAGTCTGGAGAGGGATTACATGTTATGGCATAGTGACATGCTGCCTTGGGCGAAGGTATATTTTTGGGCACCACTGTCTTAACTGAAAACATTCTAGCCAGCTGCCTGGAAAGGTGTAAAACACCCCAGTAGTATAATGTGCACACCAAGGCAAAGTCCAGGTGTTGTGTTCCTTAACCTCTGGCAGGTTAGGTATATATACCACTGTACCTGCATCTGTGACCTTGAATCAACCTGTGAATCAGTGCTGATGAACTGCTGAGGAAGTGGTGTGCTCTGGTGCATGATGGGACAGCATAACATCCTTTCTAATAACGTGAAAAAATGTAGTGTTTATTGCCCGTGCCTCAGCTGTATTAAAGGGTTTAGAGAACATTTGGCTTGGTGTGTATTTGCAGAATACTGTTGATGAATGCTGTTGACTTGGTGACTCTAGAAAGGACACCACATTTCAGGTTAACACAAGGCCCTCTCCCACCTCACCTCTTTAGTAAACAAAAGCCTGTTTACTACCTGACTTCCAGCATGGAAAGTCAGATTTCAAGTTAAGCCCTTAATCCCAGTAGGTGAGAGATTCTAGCAGTGTCGGGTGGGGTTGGTGTCTGGGATGCGGCTGCTTAGTGGGGACCACCAGGAGGAAAACAAGAAACTTGATGATAGTGACTCAGTAGCACTTTTGAAATGTTCAAGATTTTAAATTTGTTACAATCCAACCAGATGGGTTTATCCACAATTACACTAAGCAGTTTCTGTGTAACTAAACAGAAGTGAGGTAGGGAATAAGGGAGTACGGTGATTTTAATTTTACCCAGTACAAGATAGGCTACTCCCACCCCTGTGTATAAGAGACATTTAAAAGCTACAGTTGAAGGCTTTATGGAATTAACTATTTAAAGTGCTTACTACTTTAGGAGCCTACCCACAGGGTGAGGCTTCATGCAAAACCTGCCAGAGTCAAATAGTTTTGCCCTGTAGCAAGGGGGTTGGAAGGTGAAAAGTTGACCCTAGAGAATACTTCAGCTGGCCTTTGTTGGGGCAGGTGGCCTTGACCCCTGTGTGCAGGTGTGACGTGAACATTGTGGAGGCAGGGCCCTGTTGGGCTTCACTGAGGTGTAAGAAACTTTGGTAAGGATTTGGCCTCTAGCAGTCCTAGGTTTCTGAGTCTACTACCACAGTGACACAGGTAGTCCCTGCAAGGCTTGTGAAGCTTGTACATCTCATTCCTAAAGGCCCTCCATTTCCTTGTTAATTAGGGCTCCACTGACAGCAACCCTTCTCCTCACCCCTTTTCAGTCTCCTATGTGACTTGTCATTCTTATTTCTTTTGAGATGGGGTTTTTCTTTGTGTTTCTGGCTGTCCTGGAATTGTTCTATAAACTAGGATGGCCTGAAACTCCTCCTGCTTCTGGCCCCCAAGCCCTGGGCTCAAAGGTGTGCACTGACTGGCAAGGCTCAGCGATTGCTTCAGTCTCCTAAGAGCTGGGATTTCTGGAATGTATCAGTATGCCCATTTTAGGACCCAGCTTTTGGATTAAGGAAATATTGCACTAATTAGTGCTGGCCATAGTAGAACAGCTCCCTCTGACTGCTGACTCTGAGGCTGAGGCAGGATTGTGAGTTTGAGGCCAGTTTTGGGTACACAGTTCTAAGCCAGCTTTGGTGGGACCCCGTGGAGACCGGAAGGTTCAGGATTTGAATTAGGAAAGGTAAATTGACAAGATTAAAATTGTGGGGAGGCAGCTGGGAATTTTTGACTTATACTTTTTAGGCTGACCTTGAACTCTTGATCTTAAAATCTATGGAGTAGATTTACAGGTCTGCTATGCCTAGCTACTTATTTAGGACGGTCTCATATAGCCTTAGCTGGGCCAGACAGTTACCTCTGTCCTACGGCCCCCACAGTACTAAACAGGAGCTCAGGAGTTCCCACCTTCATTCCTCAGTAGTGTCAGTATAGGGATTAGATCCTGTCAGTGATGGATCTTAGCCTTGATATTTTTGTTTTGTTTCTGAGTCAGCCTTGAGCTTGAGTAAGTTGAAGATGCTATAACTCCAGAGTGCTGAGATCACAGGCATTTACCTCCAGGTTTGTTTTTCAAGAGTTTTTGTTTGCATTTCTGACTTGAATTTCATAAGAAACTGTTGGAAAGTTTTAGCTTGGTATTACAGTAGAGTTTCCAGCCCTTTCTGAAATGACCCTAAACACTGCTTCCATGTTAAACTGTGTTTATGTACAGCAGTGTTCTCTGAATCAACTATGAAATTGAAATATCAGCCAGCTCTAAATAATGCTGAAGGCACTCTGCAGTTTACAGTATCAAATGCTCACCCAAAATTATTATGTAAAAAGCACATCCATATCTTCCATATGCACCTTGGCATTTCAAAATAAACACCCTTGTGATGTATTACCAATAATTTGTCTTTCTATTTCATAGACTCAGTACCTGGGGTCATGTAAAACTTCCTTGGGTGAAAGGGTTGGCCAGTGGAAAAAGCTGAAGTCCCAATTTAAAGGGCCATGTAAAAGTGACTCCCAACAGCAGATTCGCTCAGCTATTTCCTGTCTGCTACTTGTTTTGCTGCAGTCCCAGTCCACCTGGTTGGAATGCAGTCTTTTGACACCCACTTCCTCACCTCCAGTTAAACTTACCATCATTCACAGACCTTGAGCTGTTTTTAAAACATTGAAAGTCTGCAGAGTACAAAATCTTCACAGGGTAGAATAGCACCCTTTGGTCATTCTGCTTAGTGGGTATGGTGGGATGCAGCTGTCATCCCTGGCTGAGACTGAGACAGGAGAATTGCCCCAAGTTTGAGGCCAGCCTGGGCTATACAGTGAGACTTTTTGTCCCAGTAACATAAGAAAGATTCACTTTAGACTACTGGGGTCTGCGCTGGAGAAAAGAGATCGCCACCGTCTGCTGGGAGGATCAGGGGAGTGCTATCGCTAGGGGAGTGCTGTGCCAAGTCTTTATTCCTGACCTCATGGGACTGTAAGAGGGAAAGGCTGAAGACATGGGTCTCCTTGCTAGACCATGGCGTCTCAGCTCCAGTGTGGATGTGAAATCTAGTTGTGTCACCTCCCAGTGTGTCCCTGCGTGAGATTCTCACTGAGTGGGCCAATGCTAAGTGTAGCCGATTGATTGCTCCATATTGTGGGTGGTCGACATCTAACCCTGCATAGAGAAAAAAAAGGCCCCGAGCAAGGCTGTGCTGTTTAGAAGGGCTTGCCTTTCCTCTGCAGATCTGCATGTGCATGGACTCAGGTATTCCACAGGGTCTGTCTCTGGAAAACCTGGTGATTACAGTGTGCCCTGCTGACAGCTATTCAGCTAGAAGACAAGACTAACCTCTACCTCAATCTCAAACTCTGTCTGCAGCAAGTTCTTTGTGTGCCATCTAGTGTCAGGTATAGGTACTGCAGGGTGTTGAGCTTCCCACTTATCTCTAGAGACTTCCCTAGTAGACTAGGGAGTTCCACAGTAGACTTCCATATTTAGGTGGGTCATTTGCTTTTTTATTCATTGAGCCAATACTTAAGAGGAGCTTTCTATGCACAGGACATTTCAGCAGATACCCACTTTGTCCCCTGCATACAGGTGGAGACAGAATCAAAGCTAATTCCAGTTGAGCAAGAACAGGGTCAGGACAGAAGTGTGACAAGGAGCTAAGGGACTGAGCCAGGATGGGGGACTGAAGGGTGGGCTACTGTTGCTGCATGATTTGCTGTGCTCCAGGCTGTGCATGAACTATGGAAGGCTGATAGCTCCTTCCATCTTGTAGCTTCTGTCTCACTGAGCACTCTTCCATCTTGGGACTTGCTAGAGGGCAGGCAGGGTGGTGGGGGCGGTGACCAGACCCTGCAGCACCAGGCAGGAGGACTGCCCCTCCACCCCTCTCTGAGAATGGCCAGGAGGAAGAGGGGAGCATTGGGACTCTTGGTTTGTGAGTGAGAGGGTTGATGTGGGTGGGGAGAGCAGGACTCAAGGTTTCTTTCCTGTGTTCTCAGTCCTGCAGTTACCCAGGCAGGCTGCTGAGTGAAGACTGGGTGGGACTGGCCTAGGAAGTATTCAGTGATGTTTGAGGTAACAGCCTCATCCCCCATATGGGTAAAATTGTCCAGCAGCTCTGGGTCCTCAGAAGGGCTGAGCTGGGATAGAAGTGTGGGAACGCAGAGAGTGGGGGTATCATATGAAGCATGGCTAATTCTGGATCTATGTCATGCCACACATCAGCCACTGGGCAGATCCACTCCTTTTCCTGGTAGTACTTTGAGGTACAAGGAGCTAGAGATGGCTGGCACAGGCATCAGAAGTCAGAGAAGAGCAGCTGAGGCAGGGGATGCAAAGGACAGGTTTGAGGTCCTCTGTGCTGGTGGGCTATTCTTTCACCCATCCCCCATCATGCTGGGCTCCCCACAGAAAGCTAAAGTCACTGGAAGAGCTTGGTACCTGCCTCTTGGACTCAGTTTTCTCATCTACAAAATGGAGATTCCTATATCTCCTTACTGATTTATTTTTGACACAGGGTCTTCTGTAGCCCAGGCTGGTCTTGAACTTGCTTTGTGGAAGAGTATGGCCCTCTTTTGTTCCTCTTGCCTTTCCTTCCTGACTGCTGGGATTTGGAGTGTGCATAACCACTTGTGTAACTTAGGCAGATGCTGTACTTCTAAGCTGCATCTCCAGCCTGGGTGCTGTTTTCTTGCCACCCAAGGTGAGTGGAACCATATCTGGCCCCTGTCCATTGCCGATGAAACATCAGAGTTTGGGGTCAAGCCATCCTTTCTAAATCTAACATAGAATGTAAGCAACAAAGGTATATATAGCACCTCAGAGGGAGGAAGGGCTTCAGGAGATAGGGTTCATCTTCAGGGGCTCCTCTCTGTAAGACTGGAGCTTTTGTATCTCCTGATGCTGTTCTAACCAGCTCAGTTGGCCCGAGCAGGTGACATCCTCCAGACACTGAAAGAAAAGCAACAGTTCACGCCAGCCTTCCCTGCTGGGACATCCTGAGTCTGCACATTCTTAACCACATCTCAGCTCCTGACAGCTCTTGATCAAGACGTTTGTCTGCTTGGGAGTAACTGTTTATTAGAGGACAGTGGAGCCCTAGATAGCTACCCTCAGCCCTCTTGCTTCTCCCTCGTCTTTCCATGTCATTCACTGGGACATTTAAAAGTTTCCCAACACACTCTGAACTGCCACAAACACTGTGATTGTATGCAGGGCTCTGGAATGCCGAGAGTCCCATACTGGGAATGTGGATCATGGCCTTTGTGGGTAGTTGGTAGTTGACAGGGGCCAACTGGCTGCCAAGACCAGAAGCTGCTGGCTTTGTATGGCTGTCTGTGTGCATGTGTGCAGTTTTACATTATAGCCCAGGTTGGTTGAACTCTGCTAGCCCAGCTTCAAAACACAAGGCAAGTGTCACACAAGTGCTGGCACTGCAGGTGTGTGTGCGCTACTACACCTGGCCTCCTTAAACTCTTCTCCCAGAATCACCTCACACCATTTATTTAGAAGTATCTCGTGGCCATGCTGTCACGTCTTCACCTTCTGTTTGGCTCTTGCTTGCGACAGGCAGGAGTTCTCTCTTAGGTGATGTCAGAGAAGACAAAGCTTGGGGTATTTGATCTGCAGCCACAAGGTGCTTTCTCCCTGTTCATATGCTGAAATGCTAGGTCCATTTCCCCAAGACCTTGTGCTCATTGTGTTAAGTTTTTCAAGCACATGGTGGGTTCGCAGAGATTGGTTGGAAATTAGGAGAACAGCTGGGTGCACAATACAGACAGTCTAAGACTTGAGCCTCTCCAAATTGCCCTGCTGCCTTCTGCAAACTTCCTTTAAAAAAACATTTAGTGCATAGGTGTGCTTATGTGCACCATGTGCACTTAGAGGCCAGAAGAGGGCGGCAGATTCCCCTACAACTGGAGTTACAGGTAATTTTGAGTTTCCTGATGTGGGTGCTCAGTACCCTCTGTGGGAGCAGTAGGTACACCTAACTACTGAGCCTCCTCTAGCCCCACTCCCCCCCACCTCCCATTTGGGATATTATCTTACGTAGTTTATGTTGCCCTCAAACTTGCTATATGCTTAGGATAACTTTGAACTCTTGATTCTACTGCCTCTTCTATCAAAATGCTGGAAACAGGAGTGTATGTTGCTGCAAACAGCTTCCCTCCCTCCTTTTTTCCCTTCCTCTTTTCCTCCCTCCATCCTCCCCTTCTTTCTTTCTGGACCTTACATATTTGCTCAGCCTGGCCTCAAAACTCTTTCTTCTAACTCAGCCTCCCAAGTGCTGGGATTAAAGCATGGATACCACGCTTGACTGCATCTTAAATCTTAGTTTGGGACATTATGCTCTCCCTCTGCTCTAGAAGGCACTAGATTTGACAAGATATAAAGACTGTTGGCTTTGCTTGCACTGGCTGTTCCATCCATGTGTGAGATAGAAGGAAAAGAACAGGTGAGGTATAGTTACTAAATTTTATTTAGCCTCACGAAGACATGAAATGAAACATGGAATCACCATCACTCTCACTGCCTAACCAAATTATTACCACATGCACACACACACATATATACATACACATGCAAACACACATACACATGCATACATGCACATACAAACACATACATATGCATGCACTTACATGTATGGATACACACATGCACACAAGTACACATGCATACACGCACACACATATGTATAAACACCACACCACCCATGGTACTGGAGATTGAATCCAGAGCCCCATATTTCCTAGGAAAGCACTCTAGCATTGAACTACATCCCCAAGATTAAGGGCATTTGCCACCATACCTGGCTACTTTTATTTACTTACTTGCTGGAGACAGGATCTTGCTATGTAGGCCAGGCTAGCCTTGAACTTATGATCTAGCACATAAAAGCTTCACTTTCAGGTGTCCCAATTTTGTGTCCTGTTAAGATTGCAGGCATGTGACCTGAATCCTGGCATGAGATTTTAATGGAAAAATAATGGTGGGAAGAGAACCTAGCAAAATATAATTCTGGCAAGGATAGATCTACCAAAGTTTCACTGTGCATGTCTGGAGGTGCCTCTCAGCCCAGTACCATGAGTGATGTAGTTAGATTGTCCAGGCTGTGGCACCTCAGGCCTTTGTGTGGCAGTCATATAGGGCTCTCGGTCATGGCAGATTCTCTTATATTATGTCTGGAAAGAACCTTTCAACAGACCGGGTGAGGCATGTGCTGCTGCTAGCTGTTGCAGAAGACCCATTCCACACCATGCCAGAGACAGTCCTGAGGCTGGGGAGATAGATTGGTTGGAAAAGAGCTCACCGGCCAGCCAGCCTAGCCTACTTCACAAGTCCCAAGCCACTGAGAAGTCTCAAGGGAAAATAAAAAGGTAGATAGCATCCAAGGAATGACACCCGAGTGGCTCTCCTGCTTCCTTGTGCATCGGCGTATACGTGTACATACAAACATACCACATATATGCACAGAAGTTAGGTATAATAAAGTGGACATGGTAGCACATGACTTTAATCCCAGCAGAGGTAGGCAATTTCTGTGAGTTACAGGCCAGCCAGGGCTACGTAGTGAGACCTTGTCTCAAAACAATAAAAGTAAAAAACTAAATAAGATGGTTAATTTGAGTCTAATAAAACAAAAAAAAAAAAAAAACCCAAGCATCTTTCCAATAAATTCTCTCCTGTTGCATAGATATATCTATTGCCAATGGAGACCATTACTGTTGTGTCACAGGCTACCTGAGAAGATGCCCAGTGATCTTCTGTGACATGTGGCTAGTTCCCTTCCTCAGCTCCTCAGAAGCAACCAGCGTGACCAGACAGGACCCTCCATTTCTTTGCTAAATCTTGAGCATCTGAGAAGGAGAGATTGAAGCCAGGCTTAATCATTCATGTCTACAGTCTTGGGCCAGCTTTGGGTATATAGCAAATTTGAGTCCAGTCTGGGCAATGTGAGGTCTTGTCTCCAACAACAAACAAACAAATAAATAAATACATAAAGAATGAAAAGAAAGAGCTGGTGACCTGGATCAGTGGATGCTTGCTGCCAAACTAGACATGTTCAAACCCAGAACCTACCTTGGTAGAAAGAATAGCCAACCCCCAGAGGTGTTTTCTGATTCTCAACATACACATTGCACACACATACACACTCATACACTCATACATACATACATACATTCACAAATACACACACATATACACTCACACACACACACACACTCTAATACACCCCTACACATTAATACACACTCACACACACACAAGTGTGGAGGTCAAAGGACAGCTTTCTGGAGTTCTCTGCTACTCTGGGTTTCAGACATGAAGCTTAGGCCATCAGTTTTAGCAGCTGCGGCTTTACCCACTGAGCCACTTCACAGACCTTCATTTACAGACCTCTAAGTCCCTGGGTGGAAAGTTTAGGACAGACAGATGCTTAACGTTTTATTAGCATATATTAATTGTACATAATGGCAGGTTATATTATGACATTTTACTACACATACATAGTACATCAAATTTATCCCCCATCACCCTTTCTTGTCCCCTTCCAACTCCTGGTCCTATCCCTCTCCCCAGCTAGCCCCTTCTACTACCACGTTTTGTGTGTGTCCAAGTATGTCATCAGGGGCAATTTACAGGAGCATGAAAACCTCACTAGTGGCTACACCACCACCCTAGCAA
Organism: Mastomys natalensis; assembly: GCA_021653895.1. Classification (NCBI taxonomy): domain Eukaryota; kingdom Metazoa; phylum Chordata; class Mammalia; order Rodentia; family Muridae; genus Mastomys; species Mastomys natalensis. Next base: position 31,049 of record JAJTUV010000360.1, on the reverse strand, counting down.
CCGTTAGCATCCTAGAATCCCCCCTTCCATGATAGGATTTTGTTGTCCTCATTCACCTTGTGCAAACAGATGAATTCAATGAAAACCATTGGTGTAATCAACAGGAGTGGTACAGGTAGATACAGACTATAAAATGCTATTCAGATTAAATCTGGCATTCCAGAGAACAATGATTGATTTGTAAAGAATGTTTGAAAAGGTAGAGCTAACAATGTCAATATTTGCCCAGTCTTTTCCTGCTGCTGTGTGTTGAGCATTGTAATTCACAAGCTTGCAGTCTCTTTAGAACCTACCTTATGTTTTTGGAACTAGGCTTGGCCTCAGGAAATGAGGTGTGTTGCACTGGGCTAGATAGATCTTATGCCTCAGAACTGGGAAAACCTTTAGGGTCATCTACCTAGTGTATTGTTAGTTTGAGGCAAGGTCCCATTCTGTACCTCTGACTGGGTGGAACTCACTTTGTAGACCAGGCTGACCTTGAACACATGGAGCTCTGCCAGCCTCTCCCTGTCAAGCTTAGATTAAAGGCATACCACTCACTACACTTGGCTTTCCTAGTGTTTTGAAATTTTTAACAGAGGTACTCATTCTTGGAAGCCGGGTTCAGGCCAGTATCTCAGCCACTTCAGAGACTGAGACAGAAGGATTTCAAGTTCAAAGGCCAATCTGGGAAACCTAGTGAGACCCCATCTCAAGGGCTGAGACTGGCTGTAGAGATAGCTCAATTGCTAAAAGGTTTGTCTTTCAAGCATGAGGATCTGAGTTCAACCCCTTCACCCTCCCCAAAGTTGGAAAGATGAGTCTCTGGGGCTGGCTGGCCACACTATGTAGTACCCAGAAGCTCCAGGTCAATGAACAAAGTGTTTGCAGGACAAACTGAGGTGGTCTTCTGGCCTGCACATGCAAGCACACAAACACACATATACACCTATGCACATAAAACAAACACACACACATGTGCACACACACATGCACACCACAGACACACACACTGCACATGCAACACACATGCACACCACAGACACACACACTGCACATGCACGCACACACACATTAGAGATGTAGCTCAGTAGTAGAGCACTTGCACAACATGCACGAGACCCTGACTGATCTCCATTGTGAAAAAGCAAAGCATACCGAGAGAAGAGGTCCCTGTCACAGGCAAGAGGTGGCAGGGATAAGTGCTGGGAGACAGGGAATGGGTGTGCACAGCAGCATCTGGCTGCCTCTCTGCTGCCTCAGTCCTTGGCTAACATGTACAGTTTTAGACCCTAGCAGTGACTGTCACCTAATTTGACACGGTTCTGTTTTGTAGGAGGGAGATTTGAATGGCCTTCTTTCTATAGGACGTGTGTCCTCCACTTCTTGTCCAGTCAACAGTGACCCAGATCTTGATTACATGACTTGATGACTGTGACTATGCAGGCAGACAGGAGTGTGTCTAAAGGATGGGACAGTAGGAACCCACTGCAAACGTGGTTATGCTACCCGTTGTTCAAAAATGCCAAACATGTGAGGTGAACAGAGATGTGTGGGAAAGGAAGTATCCTGGTGCCATTTCTGTTGCAGTGAGGAGAAAGGGTTTATTTAGTTTTCAGATCCCAAGTAACAGCCCATCATTGGTAAGAAATCAAGTGAAGAACTTCAAACAGCAGTCATATATCATCCACAGTCAAGAACAGAGAGAAATAAATGTATGTATTCTTGCTTTCTTGTTTGTACCTGCTAGGTTTCTCCATTAGTATACAGTTTAGGACCCTCTGCCTAGGAATGGTGCCGCCCACAGTGGGCTAGGTCTTTCTGCATCAGTTTACTTAAGACAATCTCCCACAAACAGGACAACCCGATATACATAATCCCCCATTGAGACTCTTTCCAGATGATTCCAGGTGTGTAAAGTTGACAATCAAAGCTGGCCACCATAGGGAACGAGGCTTGAAGTCAACCCAAGTAGGTCGCATATTTAGGCCTTAGAGCTGACTTTGAATCTCCTGGATCTTGCCCTGTTTGCTGTTTCCTCGGGTGAGGCCACCTCCTCAGAGATACAGTGACAAGAGCATCACGGCTTGAACTTTTAGGCATCCTCTCCCTCCTCATTCCTGTCTCAGTTTACCTAAACATAGGACTGCTGAGTTCTAAGGTCCCCTTTTATGTATGGTGTGTGTGGTGTATTATGTGCATGCAGGTGTACTCATACATGCATGTGTGTACTTGTGTATATGAAGGCCAGAGATCCGTGTTGGATGTCTTCTGTCTTGTTTCACCTTATTTTTCTAGAATATCACCAAACCGGAGCTCACTATTCAGCTACACTGGCATCCCAGGAGCCCCTCTTGTTCTCTGCCTCCTTAGCACTGGGATTATAGTTCACAGAACACTATGCCATGCTCCCCGCCCCACTCCCTTAAGATGGGTCCCAGGGACCTGAACTCATATCCTCAGGATTGTGTAGCAAGGGATTCACCTACTGACCTATCTTCCTATCCCGTCCCTTTCACTTTTGAGACAGGGTTTATTACATGGTTCAGGCTGATCTTGAACTTGTGACCAATGTCTTCCTGCCTATGGGACCAGAGAGATGGCTCAGCACTTGAAAGGGCTGGCTACTCTTCCAGAGGACCTGGATCCATTTACAGCACCTATACAACAGCTCACACTTGTCTGTTACTCCAGTTTCAGGGGATCTGATGCCTTCTCCCTATCATGGTGCACAGATATACACGCAGACTCAAAAAATACCCACAAAATAAAAATAAATGAAGAGATCCCGCTTCGTACTTGGGCCATAGGTGTATGTCCCATGCCCAACTAAGACAGTGGCTTTTGTACTGATTCTTCCAGAGATGTCTCCGTGTGTGGCGATGTGCCCAGCAAGCACTTGGTGAGTTTGCTTGCCCGAATGCATGGAATTGATTAGACGCTGTGCACATGCTCAGAGAGGTTTTGCACACATCTCTGATGATATTGCTAGGGATTGGCATTTACCCAACAGCTCAAAGCTCTAGGCTGGTCCTCGGTTCTGAGGGGTGCTTCTGAGTCCTTAGGTAAAGTAAAGAAAGCCCTCTCCAGGTAGCTCAGGCTGCCACGGACATCCTGCACTGACTCCCTGGGCCGCTTGATGGCAGTGTGAGAATTGAGAAAAGAGGCTCTTTTTGTCTTACAGATTTCAGCAGTTCTAAGTGGCTGCTTCCACCTCTGCAGCCACCCAAGCCAAACGGAAAGCTCCTCAGCTCAGCCTTCTGCTGTACCCTGCCCTTGGCCAGACCCAAGCCTCCAGTCACTCCCTTGCCTCTCTCCCCTTTCCTTCCCCAAGCTCCCAGCAGTCCCTCCTGGCTTTATTTCAGATTTTTGTGTTTAGATTTTAATGTAATTTTATTTTGAGACATGATCTAACTCTGTAAACCAGGCTGACGTTGAACTCGCGGAGATTCCCCTGCCTCTGCTTCCTGAGAACCGGGATGAAAGAGGTGTGCCAACGCCTTTGGCTATTTGTTTTTTAAAGCACTGTCATCTGTGTGTTTCAGAGTCCCTGAGAAGAGGTGCAGGAAATGTTACAAGAACTGATGGCTTTAGAGCAAAAGCAGAAGTGCCTGAAATCCTTCTGGCCAGGGAGGTTGTTTTCTGGAAGAAGGAAAAGGCAGAGGGAGAGAGCAGAGGCAAGGGTGGGGGGGATGATGAGGGGGCCACTACAGGAGGGTGCGGAAGGGCAGGGTGCAGGGCCTGCTGCTCCATTACTGGGGAGTCTGACACTGGATTACATCTTAAAGGCTGTCGGTTCTTGTCTCCTAGCTGTGGTGTCAAGTGGTCCCAGCTGAACTGCAGGGCATCTTCACAAGGGCTCTTCCTTCATTCTCCAATATGGTCTCTGGTTTGTAAACTGGCCTACCAGCCTGCCTGCCTCCCTCCCTTCTTCTTTCCCTCCCTTCCTTCCCTCCCTCCCTTCCCTTCCCTTCCTTCTTCCTCCCTCTTTCCTCCCTCCTTCCCTCCTTCCCTCCCTCCCTCCCTCTGTCCCTTCCTCCCTTCTTCTCTCCTCCATCCCTCCCTCCCTTTCTATCTCCTTCCTTCCTTCCTTCCTTCTTTCCTTCCTTCCTTCCTTCCTTCCTTCCTTCCTTCCTTCCTTCCTTCTTTTCTTCCTTCCTACCTGTCTGCCTGCCTGCCTTTTGTTTCTTTTCTGAGATGGGGTTTTATGTAGCCCAGACTACCACTGAATTCCTGATCTCTCTTCCTCCACCTCCTGAATGCTGGGATGATAGGCATCTACTATCACACTTGGCTAGTTTCTTTCTCTCATAGGCAGATGGGATGGCCAGGCATGCCAGGAGGCTGAGGTAAGTGAATTGTAAAGGGTTAGCTTGGGCTACACAGTGAGTTGAAGGGCCAGCCTGGTTTTAATAGTGAGACCCTGTCTCAGCCATCACTTCTACCCTCATAACAGAGATGCATGTGGGAAGGCCAAGGGAATCCACTAGTTGCCCACATCTTTCTCCCAAGACTTAGGCTGACAGCGCTGCCCTTCCAGCTAAGGAGATCGGAAGGAGACAGGCTGTGGCTCATGAGGAATTTGCTATAGGAAAAATATTTCTCCTAACAATGACCAGGAAATACTGTCTTGACCAAGGTTTGCAGCATACACTGTTTGGAAGCATGAGCTGGGGACTTTGTGCCATGTGATCTAGCCCATCCCACACAGGCCACCAAGACCTCACTGTCTCCCTTGGTTTGCACTGCCATGCCCTCCTGTAGGACACCCTTGACTTTGAGCAGGACCTCAGCTGGCTGGCCCAGCCCGTATGGAGGTGGGAGGCCACTCTCTGCTGACTCAGACCTGCCCTAGGGCAAGTTCATGCCTTCAGCCTGTGAGTAACACTGGTGTTTCATCTTCAAAGGGCCTTCCCAGGATTAACCAATTAGTCACCCCAGGGGAGCCACAGTGAGGGCTACTGTTGTCTTCATTAGGCTGAAGCTGAGGGAAGGAGGGAGTAGAATCTCACTGTATGCAGAGCAGCAGTAGCATCAATGTGGTGTCGGATGTCCCACCTCCCACGGCATGGGAGGGACAGGGTGAGATAAGATCCCCAGGATGGAGCTGGAGCTGATCACTGAATGAGAGTGAGAGACCTGGGGGAAGTCTTGGGTTGGGGAATAGGGGTACTGGGAAGTCCTGGTTCCAGGCAAAGAACATCCTTCTTGGGACTGGGGAGATGGCTCAGCAGGTAAAGTGTTTGCTATGCTAGCTTGAGGACCTGAGTTCAGATCTTTCACACCCATATAAAAAGCTGGGCTTGGTGGATCACATGCCTGTGACCCCAGAGCTGAGGCTGGGGCATGAAAACAGGAAGAGCTTTAGAGCTCTCTGACCAGCTAGTTTAGCCAAAGCAGTGACGTCTAGGTTCAGTGAGAAACCCTATCTAAAAAAAAGAAAGTGTGGAGCAATAGAGAAGGACCCTACAGTCAGTGTCTGGCTTCCATCCACACACACAGATAAACACACTTACGTGTGCACACACACACATGCACAGATGAACTCAATTATACACACACATGCACACACACTCATACAGATGAACTCACACACATATGCACAGATGAACTCAATTATACACACAAGTACACACACTCACACAGATGAACTCACTCACACATACATGCATACACATGCATACACACTCTCACACACACATACACACAGATGAACTCACACACATGCACACACACACATGTACAATTGCACACAGATGTGTGCACAAGCATGCGCACACAGATGAACTCACACACACACACACTCACACATGTACACAGACACACATGCCCGCACACACATGCATGCATGCACACACATGTGCACACACAGATGAACTCACTTCTACACACACTCACATGCAGAAAAGGGGGAGGCACCCATGGGCCACTGTGTGTTCTCACTATTGCAGCCCAACCTTACCCTGCCCTTCTGAGCCTACCAGGCATCTGTAACATGAGTCTTGCAACAGTTTCTGGTTGTGTGTGTGTGAAAGAGTCTTTTGGTGCAGGGAGGAACTTTTGAACCTTTGAGAAAGTATTTCATGTATCCTAGGCTCACTTTGAATTTGCTCTGTAGATGGGCCTAGTCTTGAACTCTTGATCCTTCTGCTTTCACTTACCAAGTGCTAGGATTACAGGTATGTGCCATCACATTCATTTGAGTGTGAGGATTCAGAGACCGAGGGATCATAAAGACCTGCCACTCAAGTACCTTGCACATAACTATTGTGATGTGGCCAAATACATGTCCCTCTCAGGTACATAGTGAAGAAAGTGGGAGTCTTGGAGATAAGTTAGCGTCTTGGAAGCTAGATAGGACAAGCCTTTTCACGAAGCCTCTCCACAGCTGCTTTTTATAACCTTGGCATCAACATGTGCTTGGCAATGCCAGCACAGTGTATCTGGAAAATATTTTTTGCCATTTGAAAACACACACACACACACACACACACACACACACACACACACACACACACACATGCACCCACATGCACGGAAAGGGGAAGAAGGGAAAAAACCCCAGCTAACAACAAACAGAAGTTGTGGATGGTACAGAATCTTTGTGGAGTACTTCCTACCCCCACTACTGCTCCAGTTCATTTTTTTTCTGATTTTTAGAAGGTCAGATGTCATTGCTGTTGTTAGGCTTTGCCAGTAAAAATGTAACTCTAAGAGAAGAGTCATGTCATAGGCTGTGGCCAGAATGCCCTTGGAAAGTTGCTGCTCTGGTGGGAGGTACGCCTTCATCTGTGAACCGAACCCAGGTATTCTTTGGTATGTGTTGGGCTTTGTGCCCTAGAGTGGGCCAGCCTCTCGGGAGCTCAGGCTAAGGGGATCTCCAAAGTGGCCCCTAACAGGAAAGAGCTTTGATGCACCAAGCTGTCATCTGTTCCACGTGACTCAGAAACAGAGTCGATGTCATTGAGGGCAACCTGCAGCGAGATCTCCTAGATAAGGCTGAACTTGCTAGCTCACAAACCCCCTAACTTGGAAGAAGTGAAAGCAAGGAAGGACAGTAGCCAGGTCAGTGGTCTGAACTTTGAGACTCTAGCAGGCTGAACATTTGGTTGACCTGGAAGACTGGAGGAGGCAGGTAGGACCCTGTGATATCCTCTAGCAGTTTCAATGACAATCAAAGTGAAGAACACAGCTGATTGACATTTCAAATGCTTGAGCTTAGAACCAGCCATAAAAATCCAAGGCCCAGCAAGGTAGCATAGTCAACCAATGGTATGGAGGATGGTCCTACCATCCTTCTCTCTCCTCTGTCTTGTTATTTATTCTCCATGGCTGGCCATTCCCAGAGGGTGGGGGACACTGAGGGGGATACTCTGTTGACTGGAGTGATCTTTGACCACAGAGCCAGAACCGGGAAGGCTGCTCCAAATGCTGAGTGCATTTGTAGATTGTTGTGTCAGATCCAGGATTAAAGGTAGCTCTAGTAAGTTCAGTCCCAGACTCTGCTCCCGAGTTGCTGAGCTGCCTGCACCATAAGACCACTGTGATGGCTTGTATATGCTTGGCTCAGGGAGTGGCAATGTGTGTGGATATGTGTTCCCAACATGGAGGCTGAGGAGGAAGCAGAGGAAGGAAGATACCTGGGGTGGATGGCCGTTCTAGCTGAACTGATAAGCTTCAGGTTACAAAACCAAAACTGTGGAGAGTGATAGAGGAAGACACTGGGCACCAACTTCCGGCTCCACATGCATGTGTATGAATATGCCCACATGCCCACATGAATATGCCCATATATATCACATACATACACATATGAAACAACTACAAAAAATACCAAGTATATGTTCTATCATATATGTATGCTCCATCATATATGTATGCTCCATCATCTATGTTTCATCATATGTGTATGCTCCATCATCTATGCTCATGCCATCATCTACACTCCATCATATATGTATGCTCCATCATATATGTATGATCTGTTATATATGTGTGCTGTCATACATGCATGCTCCATCATCTAGGCTCCATCATATATGTATGCACCAGCATCCATATTCCATTTTATATGTATGCTCCATCATATATACATGCTCCATCATATATGTTTGCTCCATCATCTATGCTCATGTCATCATCTATACTCCATCATATATGTATACTCCACATATATGTATGCTCCATCATCTATGCTTGTGTCATCATCTATAATCCATCATATATGTATGCTCCATCATATATGTATGCTCCATCATATATGTATGTTCCATCATCTATGTATACTCCATTATACATACTCCATCATATAGGCTTTTGGAGACAAGTTCTTTCTGAGTAGCAGATAGTAGTGGGCAGGCGATGGACAGGGTCAGCTCATTCTGTAAATGACTTTTGCTTGTAATAATTCCAGCTGTGGTGCACGGGTGACATAAGAGAACTAGCATTGAGAGCACCCTTGGATTGGTGCTGCCCCCTCAGAGTCTTAGCTCAGCACAGTTGACTTTATGTTATGCTGGGAACAGTGGGCAAATGATGTATGTAAAACACACGGTGGCAGGCGGGGCAGCCCTTGTGCTTCTCTGCCGTGTCATCCGCCATGTCATCCTGTTCCTGGGTCTGATTTAGTTGTTCATTGGTATATTTCTAAATTAAAAAAAAATCACCATGTGCATTGTATAGTGTCACAGGAGAGCATTTCTATACATATACCTATTGTATGTTGCACATTTCCCATATAAGCCCATTGTTCCCATCAACCATCTTGCTTCAGCTTTCACACCATGTATACATACATGATTTTATGCTTCACTGTACACCCAGAAACTGTGTGTAAGTCAAAACATGTATTTCTTAATATGATTATCTCCAGTTGCATCCATTTTCCTGCAGATGATGTAGCTTTTCCTGTTCCGTATGGACTGCACGTATATAATGGCCTGGAAGAATTCCATCACGTGTATAAGCCAGTTTCGTTTTATTTTGCATCTGTTCCTCTGCTGCTAGACACCGAGGTGGGATCTAGAACTTTCCTACTAGTGACTAGTGCACCATGAATGTTTAGAGTGCTGACTTGAAGTGCTTCGGGCAGATCATTCAGAAGTTGAAGAGCTGGATCAAGCGATATATCTAGTTTAACTTTTGGAAGATCCTCTATACTGATTTCTATGCTGAGCAAGGGGCACTTGCTATGTAGCCCAGGCTGGTCTCAAACTAATGGCAGTCCTGCTGCCTCAGTCTCCTGATCTTTGGTGGGTGCCATCACACTTGGCTTGATTAACCCAAGTTAACAATCTAAAACAAACAGACACACACCTAGGGAAACTCATATTTCTAACTGGCCTTAAAAATATTTCTTCATGGGGCTGGAGAGGTGGCTCAGAGGTAAAGTACACTGACTGCTCCTCCAGGGTTCCTGAGCTCAATTCCCAGCAACCGCATGGTGGCTCACAACCATTTATAATGAGATCCGATGCCCTCTTCTGGTGTGCCTGAGGATAGTGACAGCATACTCACACAAATAAACAAACAAATAAATCTTAAAAAAAAAAATATTTCTTTGTGCTGCGTGTGATGGTTCACATCTAGAATCCCAGCACTCTGGAGGCTGAGGCAGCAGGCTAGAGTAGACATTTGAGGCCACCTTGGACCACAGTGGGAGTTAAAGACCTACCTGGTTTATATATAGCAAGGCCCTGTCTCAAAAAACAACTTTTTTTTTTAAAGGATGGGATGGGGTTGGGTGAGAAGGGGCAGACACTGCTGTCTGAGTCCCTCAGTGCTGTCAGATTGCTAAGTCAGCTTTCCAGCAGATGGCTCAAACAGAGGAGGGCGTTGGGGGACAGGCACTTATTTCCATTCTGCACGCATGGTCTGCCTGAGACCTCTCTGTCCTCTGGGCACAGCTTCTGACAATTTGGAAAGACTCAGGAAATGAACTAGAATTTAAAAATTCCCTCCTCTTCCCTTTCCAAGCCAGAGATGCCTTCCTGAAAGAGACAAAACAAAGGACATGTGACTGCCCTCAGATGGAGAAGCTGGTTCTGGGTGGTGGGCTCAGGATGCCCTCCTGAGTGGATGTGTAGGAGAAGCATAGGTCACAGGAAGAGACAGTGAGGTCCCTGAGACGGCTGTGTGCACCAAACACTCAGACAGTGACAGAAATGATCCTCACGTGTGTGAGAGCCCAGTCCACCTGCAATTAGACAGACACATTTGTCGGCATGTGGATGACTATTTGGGGCCTCTAGGTGTTTGTGTGTGACTTGTGACATTTTGAGGGATTGTTATTAATAACATGTCTGGCAGGACAGAGACAGAGAACATTTCCTTTGATGACAGCAGATGCTGGCCACTGCCCTCGTGCTGGACACAGCACTCAACCAGGCTCTGAGGCCAGAGTCTCTCTGTCGGGGGAGGGAGACAGTTTCTATTGATTGTGGCTTGCATATGATTCAGACACCAGTTTGCAGGGACACGGGGCCAGCGTTTATCAGTGGCTGTCTGCACCTCTGACACATTCACCAGGAGACATTCCTTTACTGTCATCACAGTGAAGGATGCTTTCCTGAACCATCTTCAGAAGACCCCTTCCCCTTTTCCTTTGACAGTAAATATAATTAGTAAGAGGCTGTGCTGATTGCCAGCCCTTTCTTATCCTGAAAATTCAGATGAAGTACACACTGGTCTGTTTTTGCTGTCTGCTGACTGTGTGTCCACACCACATCCAGGGGTGACTTTTATTTTGAAGCAGTCCCAAGGACCAAGGGGCAGGTATGCCTTTCAGCCCTCACAGCTGCCTGAGACTGAGACTCAGTTCTCCTGTGTTCTTGACTTTGGCAGTGCCAGATAGCCCTGGGAAATGTGTGGCTCATGCTGAGGCCAGCTTCCCTTCGGGCCAGCATATGGTTGACGTAATAAAGAGGCGACCACTGCCATTACTGCTGGCTCTGAGCCGCGGCACTGTGAGGGGCTCCTGTGTACCTGCAGGTCAGATCTGTCTGTCCCAGGCTGGTAGCCAAGACCAACTACTTTTGTTGCCAGATCCCTGCTGGAGAGCCTGGCATGTAACCGTAGGCCCTCATGCGTGTGAGGGGCACTGGTGGGTCGCTCAGCCTGAAGCTCCTCTCCCCGATTAAAAGCAAGGCTGGTTATTTGGGGATCACTGTCCAGCCGTGGAGAACATGCACACTTTCTGTGGAGAGCATGAATGCATGCACAGCCCATGGCCAGATTCTGGGTTGAGAGCCCAATGGGCTTGGTGACACCAGAGAAGCTGTTGCACCTCCCTGGGGACAGGCAGTGGTAACAGTAGGGTTGGTTGGCCTGGCCTTCTCTGGCCCGGATCAAATGCAGCAGGCGTCATCTGAGCTTGAGCACCTTTCCCCAAGTTGCCCAAAGCATTTTCCGAGCAAACAGTTGTTTCCTCACACCGTGAGAAGTAGGTGGGGAGACAAGACAGTCTTTGTCCCTGTTTTTCAGATGGGAAATTGGAAAGCTTGCCTGGCCTGGTGGGGAGGCCAAGGGAGGGAGAAGGCATTGTCCCGCCCTAGGCTCTGGAGTGCAGAGGGCTGGGGCCAACTGTGTTCGGTCACCAGTTCCTGCAGGGAGAACAGGGTGAATGGGTGTCAGTCATCAGTTCCTGAAGTGTGGACATGGTGTATGGGGAAGGAGGCTAGAGGTGGAGAGGCACAGAGTCTCTCTTTGTACCAGGAGGCCTCAGAAGCTCTTTCTGGGCCCTTTAGCCCTCAGTGTTGACATGGGCTATTGGTGACGTCGGGGTACCCTGTCCTCCTTGGTTCGCTTGAAGCTCCTGGGGGTTAACATTGTCGTTTTGAGGGCCTCATCCTGTCTCAGGAATGATTCCAGGCACAGGGAACACAGCGGCGAATGAGTCATGTGTGACCTTGCTGCTACAGTGCTCACTGGAGACCCGGTTGATGTAAAATTATGATGCAATCGTTTTGGAGAGTAGCACACGACATAGAGATGATGAAAATGGATAAGACTGGCCTGGAGAGACGGCTCAGTGGGTGAGAGAGCTACTGTGTAAGAGGGCCGGGGTTCAAGTCCCATGTACTCACATAAAAAGCCGTGGGTGATTATTCGTGGCTGTAATCCTGTTGTCGTGGAGGGCTGAGGCAGAAGGACTTCTTGATTTTGTAGGCAGATGATGAGACACCCAGTCTCAGGAGAGGAAGATGAAGAGCAGTAGAGCAGGTCACCAGGTGTCCTCCTGTGGTTTCTGCACAAGTGAATGATCACAGGCGTCTCAACACGTGTGCACACACCATACACACACGCACACACACACAGCTACACTTACATACAGCCTGTGCTCACATACGTAGGCACAGCTCTGCTTCAACAGGGAACAGAGGGAAGGAAGAAAGGAATAACTTCCGACAGAGGCTCAGAGAGGGATGCGGCGAGCCAGACCTGGGAAGCACGCTGGGAAGACCAGGGGGAGGAACAAGAGCAGGTGCAGAAATTCTGAGAAGGAAATGGAGGTAGCCTGTCCAAAGGCCAGGGAGGAGACTGCCGATCTTAGATGGCAGTGAGAGATGGCCTGAAGGCTGTGAGCGGAGCCCTGGTAAAGCAGGGAGAACCTGGTGGCACAGACATGTAGGATTGTGACTGCAAGACCTGGGAAGGATGGAGGAAGGGCCAGGGAGGATGGAGGAATGACCGGGGGAGGATGGAGGAAGGACTGGGGAAGGAGAGGATGGAGGAAGGACCGGGGAAGGGAGGGATGGAGGTGATGTGAGCATCAGGCTTTGCTGGGAGCCAGCACTGGCAGGCTTTGCTCATGGGCATGGCCATGAGGGGGAGGAGAAGGAATGAGTGGAGTATTTACTTGGGCGGGAAGGTAGGTCTGTGACTTGAGATTGAAAAGATGGGGTAGGGGGGTGGCGAGGGAAGAACACGTGTAGAGGAAGACGAAGAAGATCATCTTGGAGCTGGGGATACGGCTCAGTCAGTACAATGCTTACCTTGCAAGTGAAAGGAACTGGGTTTGATTCCCCAGAACCCATGCAATAAAAGCTGAGTGTGACGACGTACGTGCACTTACAATCCCATTGCTGGGGTAGGCAGGGGCGGGTGGATTCCCTGAAGCTCCCTAGCTAGCCAGCCTCTTAGACTTGGTGACCTCCAGGCCAGTGAGAGATCCTGTCTCAAAAAAAAATAAATAAATAAATAAAAAGCAAGCAAACAAACAAAAAGATACATACTGCTCGAGGATTGACACTCAACACTGTGTCCTCGATTTCCTATATGCACATGTACACATGCATGTATACGTGCGTACACATGCATGTACACGTGCGTGCACACACACAGAGAGGCATGTGCACCCCACCACACACACAAAACCCGTGGCAATTTCTTCTGAAAAGAGTCACCGAGAAGAATGTGCGTCTGTGGGTAAACAGCCGCTGACCCAAGAGGCTCTTTTTGACCACACAAGCGGCACGCTGTATCGCGCAGAGTTTCAGAAGCAGGAGGGTCATGACGTACAACATAACTGTAATAGTAATGGTTGAGAGGCTCAGCCAGGAGGCTCACAAATTTGAGGCCAGTCTGGGCTACACGGGAGATTGTTTAAAGAAGAATTTTATCAGAGAAGTCTACATGGCTCACTTCAGGGCTAACCTGTACCATCTTCCTGGAGGGCCATCTCAGAGCTCTTCCACGGTGTGCACTCCAACTCTGTTCCTCTAGGCCATGATGTGGGGGGCAGGAGATGAGCTCATGTGTTGTGTGCACACGTGTCGTGATTTCCCAGCAACTCAGTGGAAACCTGCATGGATTTGATGTAGAGGTTTGCCTGCTGACAGACTGAAAATGCTGCTAGCCGGCGGCCATTGTGGATAAAGACTCAGAGGTTCCCTTGTTATGACCGGTCTTTCCGTAGAGCAGTTTCCATGTATACGGATGACCGCGTTCCGTTTGCTTCACTCTGCACCACATAAGGACTGGGATGATGCTCAGTGGTATTGCGCTTGCCAGGCATGTGCGGGGCTCTGGGTTCTGTCCCTGGTACCAGACAGACAGACAGACAGACAGACAGACATAGACAGAGAGACACACAGAGAGAGGCAGAGAGAGACAGAGACAGAGAAACAAAGAGACAGAGAGGTGGAGAGAAGACAGAAAGACAGACAGAGACAGACAGAAAGACATGGAGAGAGACAGAGAGATAGACACACACACAGAGAGACAGAGACAGAGAGACAAAGAGACAGAGAGGTGGAGAGAGACAGACAGAGAAACAGAGACAGACAGAAAGACAGAAATGGAGAGAGACAGAGACAGAGAGACAAAGAGACAGATAGATGGAGAGAGACAAAGAAACAGAGACAGAGAGACAGAGACAGACAGACAGACACAGAGAGAGACACACAGAGACAGAGAGAGACACACACAGAGAGTCAGAGAGAGACAGAGAGGTGCACACATATACACACACAAACACTCACAGAGACAGAGACAGAGACAGAGACAGAGAGACAAAATCTCCTAGCACCTCCTGCTATTATTGGCAACGATTCCACTCACTGCAGGAGTGAACAGAGGGTAAGTGCAGAGTCACCCTGCGTGGGGACAGCGCTCAGCTTCTGCCTGCAGGCTTTCCCAGGTCTCAGTTGTCAGGCCTTTGGTGGCAGTGGGCCAGAGTGGTTCCAGGCACCTGGACAGGAGTTTGGTAAGCAGGAGGTGCTGCAACTCTCCGAGCTCCTGGGAACCAGTTCTGTGCTCACAGGGCCATGTTGCGACGTGACTAATGGGTGAGAGGGTTGAGACCGAAAGCCATTACTTCACCAATGGGAATCAAGGTCATTTGTCATCTTAGGAAGCACGGGGAACGGTGACACTCAAGAGGGAAGGGAGGTACCTACTTCTGAGTCCAACCCTCAGCGTGGTCTGGCACTTGTCCCATGTGGCAGGGAGCAGGGACACTTCTAGGAAGAAGACTATGCAAGGTGGCCAGGTCAGGAGCCAGAGCTAAGGGACTTGGCTGTGCTGTTGTAAGCTTTCCTCAGAGAAGAGACCCAGTCCATAGAGATGAGGTGTTATCAGGAGCTGGCTGGAGACCATCACTGGCTGAGGGCTCCTGGACACTCTGAAGGTTACCTGAGGAGAACAGGTTAACACCAAGCTTCTGGAGTAGCCTCTGGATGGCCTCTCTTCCTAAGCCTGTGAACTGTCCCCAGGTCCATGAGTTTACACACGTGGCCCCTTAATGGCAGCGCTGTTTTACGAGACTTTGAGACATAAGGATTAGCAGACATAGGCTGCTAGTTGGACCCAAGAGGCTGGACTGAAGGTTGCAGGTCGGCCATGCCCTCTATCCAGTTCTCCACTTCCTGATTTCCCAAGATGTGAGTAAGCTGTCTCATGTTCCTGTTCACATACAGGAGTCACTGGTATCCACGTGCTAGGGCTCAGAGGAAGACCCCTCATGGACCACTCTTAGAGGATACTGTTGTCCACACTTGGGCCAGTGGGCAAGTGTGTACTATGTTCAATGAACTAAGACAGCATTTCACACCAACAACCCAGGCCTTCCATCACGGCTGTCCCTTGGGCTCTCAGCATCAGCCCTGAGCTGTTCCTGGAATCTGCACACCATTCATGTCCGTCAGCTTCCCCTGACCCCATTCTTGCTGTGTGTCTTCAACGGTACACTAACGTGATCAGATGTGTTGATTCCATTGCTTGCTTCTAATGTTTCTTCTTGCAGAGCGGCAAGTTCCACAGAGGGACAAACATCTTGCCTGATTTAGGTCATAGGTTCACATCCTGGGGACAGAGAACACCTTTATCTATCTATCCTTTGGCTGAATGGATCTATGTGTAGGTGTCAGGAAACAGCTGGGGTAGACCAGGAGGCCCAGACCACACGTGAGTGGATGCCATGTAGAGGGGTAGCCGAGGCTCACGAAACTTCCTATAGGGTGTACTTCCTGGTGTCCTACAGACTCCTTCTGGGGTTGTAGCCCTCTTGAGGGCTACAGTGTTGTCTGGTAAAGGAGTGGAATTGGTGGGTGAGTAAACAGGACCAGCCAAGAGGTCAGGAGTAACTCAGCCTCAGAAACTGCACGTGTCATAGAAACGGAGGAGCCAGGAATGTGTTTTGCACTGATGTCAACCTGCCGCACCGCACCACACCTGCTTCCCGACCCAGGAGCGTGGGAATGGTAGAGGTGGAGCATGCTCACTCCCTGACTCAGAGCCGAAGGGAGGTACTCGGGCCCTGCCGCAGCCTGGCGACTGTGGTAAGTCAGCCCGGGCTCCTGGCCCTTCCCTGTCAGATGCTCCAGTGAGCGGCTTGTTGGGGCAAGTGTGCTTTCTGCATGGGACAGCTTCCCTTTGTCCCGGTTTCTCTTGACTTTAAGATGCAGGAATTGTCTTCTGCAGTAGAATGGAACCAGGACCTAGAGGCTGGACATAGAACTCCCGGCTTTGGCTCCCATGACATCTCCTGCCTTTTTGGTTCCTGGTCCCCACAACTTCATCCTCTAAGGGTGTCAGGGTCATGTTCTTCAGACTTTCTTCTTCGTTCCCTTTCCACAGCCTCGGGCTACTCTGCCAAGAGGCTGTGATTTCTGAGACCCCTACAGCTAGAATCTGAGGCTACGTAGAGATACCGCCTCCATTGAAGCTCTCCCGGCACCTTTGTTCAGCAGTTCACAGAAGCATGGCCTCCGAATTCACACATTTTAATTGAAACCCAAAGGCTTGAAAGGGGGGCTAGCCTTGGCTCTCAGTGACCAGTTTATCACTGGTACTGAGTGACATGCTCCTCTCTGGCAGAGAGGTCCAGAGCGTGGAGGGAAACATGCTTATGAGTACTGAGCCACGGACCCGAGCGCAGAGGGACCCACTGTGTCCCAGGCTTGTGTGTCCAAGAGCAAAGGATTGCACCAGGGACACACAAATTAGAAACAGAAATAGAGAAAACTTGTGAGGGGGAAAAAAAACGGGGCAGGAGAGAAGGCTTAAGAAAACTGGCTGCTCTTCAGAGGACCACGGTTTGAGTCCCAGCACTCACACGGTAGCTCGCAACCATCTGTAACTCTAGGCTAACGGACGCCCCCTTCTGGCCTCTGTGGGCACTGCATGCATGTGGATGCAGGCAAAACACCCATGTGCATAAAACAAATAAATATTAAGATTTCTTTTTGAAGGAAGGAAGGAAGGAAGGAAGGAAGGAAGGAAGGAAGGAAGGAAGGAAGGAAGGAAGGAAGGAAGAAGGAAGGAAGGTAGAAGCAGGCAGTGAGTTCAAGACCAGCCTGCTCTACGTAATGAGTTCCAGCCTAGCTGAGGTTACACAGTAAGATCTTGCCTCAAAAAAACTAAAATGAATAAGTAGAAAGAAAGGAAGAGAGGGAGGAGGGAGGGAGGGAGGAAAAAAGGAGGGAGGAGGAAGGGAGGAAAGAAGGGAGGGAGGAAGGGAAGAAAGAAGGGAGGAAGGGAGGGAGGAGGAAAGGAAGGAGGAAAGGAAGAATGGGTGTGAGATGGTGAGCTGAGGGAAGAACCCAGTATATGCTGGGCCATATAACTGCTGATCCTTTTTAGGTGGTTTACGTAACACTCGATTCTCCCAAGTTTTCAGAGAGCAGGCTTTCTTTGTGTGTGTTCTGTTTGTTGTAAGTCCAGGTAAGGAAGGACTTCCAGAACTCCTCTGCAGGCTGGCGATTTTCATGTGTAATCTTGGGGCTTCTGCCGGTCCCTCCCCCATTTCTTGCTCTGTCTCTTGCACAAGTGCAGTGTGTGGTGTGTGTGTGTGTTGTGTGCGCGCGGCTGCGCGCGCATGTAGACTGGATTCTTCTCCACAAACATCTGGACCAAGCCTTGTTGTCCCGTGGACCAGATCATTTATATCTCACAATACTCTGTTCCTTTCTGTTGTAATTTGTCCCAAGCACAAGCCCAGGGTGGTGGGACCCAAATACAGTTTCTCTGTTTAGGGGAGTGTGTCTGCTTTACTCTGCAGGTGGGTGTTTGATGGTCACAGCTTATGTTTTCTTTTTTTAAGAATTTATTTTTTATTTTTATGTGTTACATCTGCCTACATGTATGTGCACTGTGTATGCATTACCCACAGCAGCCAGGAGAGAGTATCATATCCCTGGGAACTGAAATTGCAGATAGCTGTGAACTGCAAGAAACTTGGGTCCTTTGTAAGAGCAGCAAGTGCACTTGACAGTTAAGCCATCTGTCCAGCCCCACCTTGTGTCTCCTTAAGAATCTTGTTCCCGTGGAGGAATGGACTAAAAGCACATTCATCACCTTGGATTTAACCTGCCAGCTAACACTTCTGTAACTCTCCAGTTGATCAGGTGAGCACTTTGATTCCTGAGTATTTTTTTGTTTGTTTGTTTTATTTTATTTTTGGTTTTTCTTTTTTCGAGACAGGGTTTCTCTATCTGTCCTGGGGACTCACTCTGTGGACCAGACTGGCTTCAGACACAGAGATCCACTTGTCCTTTCCTCCTGAGTGCTGGGATTAAAGGCATACACCACCACTGCCTAGCCAATTTCTGAATCTTTCAAATCCTGGATGTGTTTATGTCCTTTTTGCTTTTGATCTTCTAGGCTTGAAATTTCTAAGCATATCAAAGTCCTCGAAGTGACCTCAAATGTCTCTAAAAGGATTTTCACTTGGCTGCACGTGACAAGAACTGCTTCTCTGTCAAGAAGCTGGCTCCTGTGTTTGGTGGTGTTCGTAATGGGACAGAAAGACAGAGCCACAATTTGCCTGCTATGTTTTTATGGATTTTGCTAGTACTGAACTTTACCTATACCACACACACCCCATACATACGTGCCTACAACGGAGTCTAATTTTCACTTGAATATTTAAGCATTTCAAGATCAAGACTGTCTGTGTGGTTGCAGAATTGAGCACTAAATGGCGGGCGGGTAGCGTATCCAGCATGATGTCCTAAATGTGGTACTGTGGGGAGGGGAGACATGGCCTCATGTTCCTTAGGCATTGTTTACTTCTGGGGCTTTCCCATGAAGTCTATTCACGCTACAGTTGAGTGTGAGTGTTGGTTCATGAGAACACTCCTGGGACCAGAGGCTACTGTGCACAATCCTCTCATATTGTGTGTGACAAACATCCGAAGGTAAGACCTATCTTAGTACAGAACAGTTTCTGGTGCACCCCATTACACACAGTGTATACTCAGTAAGTGTGTTGAAGTTAGCCCTGGAATATCTTAAGTAAGTCCAAAGGAACTTGGTCTTCAGAGACTTCTTACAGCTGATAACAACCAAAGAGATGTACCAGATGGGGTCCTGGGAGCTCTTATATTTCCCTATTTGTGTTTGGAAGACCTTGATAATTGACCACGTCGTACACTCACACTGATCGATTGAGTTCCATTTTGTTGAAGGAAATGTTATCTTCTGAGCCAGTGTAGTCACCCAGCTGACTGTTGGGACCCTGGGGCTCTCCTTGACCTCACTGGTATGCTTGTTTTCAGCCATGTGCTGCTGTGTGAAGTGTGTATGTGCAAACAGTAGGCCCCGTGTGTGCACACACTGTTTATAAAAGCAAACCAAGGTCTGGGGAGGGAGACCGTTCACTGGGTATGTGCTTACACAAAAGCGAGGGGATCAGCACTTGGTCCTCCAAAGCTGAGCACTGGCCTCCATGGGCATACACATAGGTGCACACACACATGCACCTGCCCTCATGAACACAAACACATACATACAAACTACATGGTCTAGAATGCTGTGTCCATTAGTCACAGTCAAAGGCAGTTGATCTGTGTTCTTTCCTACTGGACTGTTGTTTCGACAATGTCTCAACTATGGGGCTTTGGAGTGAGTTCTAGTTTGGCCCACTACACTGGTAGGCAGCTGCTGGGTGGTTGTGGGAGAGGCTTAAGGATATAGAGTATCAGGATGCCCTTAGAAGCTGTTACTCGCAGCACAGCCAGTGGCATGTCAGCTCCTTAAGTTCTTGTGGTCACTAGCTGTGCAGTGAATGGAATTAGTATAGCACTAGGCACTCAGCAACAAAAGGACATGATCCCACACAGCTGCGGTCTCCACGGAACTTGTCCTGGGTGCTGGTTTGACTTTGCCCCAAAGCCAGGTTGGGTAACTTTTCCTCTCTTCAGCCGACAAGGTTAGTCATTGCTGACACCTGAGTCTTTCTCAT
This sequence comes from Mastomys natalensis, assembly GCA_021653895.1. NCBI lineage: Eukaryota > Metazoa > Chordata > Mammalia > Rodentia > Muridae > Mastomys > Mastomys natalensis. Next base: position 10,888 of record JAJTUV010000360.1, on the reverse strand, counting down.
TTTCCAGAACAATCCCTATAAACAGGTCATGCGATATGTCACATGTTTGGTGCCAAATTCCTTTGTAGATACGTGTTGTATTTTGCATATTCAGGTGGTTCAAAGGTTGGCCTCGCTATGTGAGTGCCCGAACCTAGGTGCTTCAGCTGTGGTTGCAACCTTTGCTCCCAAGCCTTTCTTTATCCAGGGTTAGCTTTACTCTTTTGCCTATGTATCTACCTCCCACCTCAACTGTCACCAAACCCCTTCCAAAGCAGGTGCTCTGCTACGTCCAGGGGTGTAAAGCAAACGGAGGTTTATAAGAAGCAAGCACAGGGAAGTGCTGAGAACAAAGTACCCTGGACCATCCTTGTATTGATGGCTTTGTAGCCAATGTGAGCACCCAGAGCTACTCAGTCTCTTTCTGAGAGGAAGTGTGTCTTCATCCAGCTGGCCGTCAATCAATAGGAAGTACTTAGCATACAAGTATGAAGCACCAAGGGGCTTCTGTCAGACAGGTTCTAGATGCAAGGTTCAGTGCCGGGCTGGATGCGTAAGCCTGTAATCTCAGCAACTCATACACACTTGTAAATTTTATGTTCCGTCTGGTTGACTCGGTGAGACCCTGTGTTGAAATTCGAATTTTAGAAAATCTAGAAGAATGTAGTTCAGTGGTAGAGTACTTGCCTGCCTGTTGTATGCAAGACACCTTGTTCAATCTCCAGCACTGAAAAATCAAAACCAGAAAGCAAATAAAAAATACAAGTATGCTTCACACATACTAATGCAAACAGCATAACAGTTTATGTTAAAATGACTTAGTGAAAAGTTTATTTATTTGTTTTAAAAGATCTCTTTATTTCATTTATATGAGTACACTGCAGCTGTCTTCAGACACACCAGAAGAGGGCATCAGATCCCATTACAGATGGTTGTGTGGTTGCTGGGAATTGAACTCAGGACCTCTGGCAGAGCAGTCAATGCTTTTAATCGCTGAGCCGTCTCTCCAGTCACTGAAGAGTTTTTTTTTAAAATTATTTTTATTAAATTGTCTCTGTGTGTGTGCATGTGTGTGTGCATGTACGTGTACGTGTACACGTGAGAGTGCAGGTGCCTTAGAGAAATGTTGGATACTTTGGAGCTGGTGTCACAGGTGCCTGTGAGCCTCCTGATGCAGTTGCGGGAATCCAATGCTGGTTGGTCCTCTGCAAGTTACTCAGCCATATCTCCAGGCCTTAGAGCAGTGGTTCTCAATCTGAGGGTTGTGACTCCCTTAGGGATGTCAAATGACCCTTTAACAGGAGTCACATATAAGACATATCTACATTACTATTCATAACAGCAGCAGAATTACAGTTATGAAGTAGCGATGAAATAACTTCACGGCTGGGGGTCACTACAACCTGAGGAACTGTATCAAAGGGTGTCAGCATTAGGAAGGGTGAGAACAACTACCTCAGAGGAAGATTCCTCAGGCCAGTTGTAGCAAGCTCAGGACTTTTTTCTTTTGACTCTGCTGTGTGTGTTCTATTGGGTGAGCTAGACAGACATTGTACCCAGGGGTACTTCATTCTCTCTCCGTCTCCCTTCCTCCTTCCCCCATACCTCCTCTTCCCTTCCCCTCTTCCAACCGATTCTGTGTATGTGCATTGTACTATGGTTAAGCCCAGAGGTTCCCTTTAAAGCCCACAGTAGAGGCAGAACATTGGCATGGCAGAGTGACTTTAAGAGTAGGACTCTACCAGGCCTGTCTCACCAGGTGCCCCACCTGGGTAAACACCATTTGCGTATCAATGTGTGGACTACAGGCCTTTTCTTTATGGGAACAAGACAGGGCTCTGTTACTCAAACAGGTGGACAAACACCTAGGGAAACCCTCAAATCCTGGGCAGCCTGGGAACACCAGCCATGACCTCAGACCCGAGGCCAGGGCCTTGAAGCCTCACTGTCTGCCTCTGTTGTTGCTGTGTGCTCTTGGCAGCCCCAAACCCCTTCTCTTCACAGACGACCCAACTTCCAGAAGACAACCAGATTGGAACTCAGGCTCCTTGTCTCACAGATAAAGGAATTGAAAATGGATTCTAAAGAAAACCTGAAAACGATTTTATTAGTGCTGTAGACAGAAAGGCAGCAGCGGGGTAGGTGGCTGCCTCAAGGAGAAGAGGAAAAGAGAATTGTGCTTATTTTTTTTCAAGTTTGAGGGCAGAAAATGGGCAGGTTAAACAGTGGAAAACATCAAGCAGCTGCTGTGGCCCATCTGTAGGCAGGAGAGAGGAAGGAGGGAGGAGAGAAAGGAAGGATGGTAGAGAAGGTAGAGAGAGGGAAGAGAGAGGGAGGGATGGAGAGAGAGGAAGAGAAAGAGGGAGGAAGAGAAAGAGGGAGGGAAAGGAAAGAAGCAGGGTGGTAAGGAGGGAGAGAGGGGGGGGGGAGGAGGCATGGAGGGAGGGAGGGAGGCAGGGAGAGAGAGATTAAGATGTCAGGCTTGGCCAGTTTAGGAAAGACAAGAAAGAAAAAGTCACTTTCTAAATTAGAACTCAGAAATCGAGCAGGCTCGGCAGCATGGCTCCACAGCACCTGTGTGAAAGGCAGGGCCGCCGAGAGCCGGGAAGACCTCCCTCAGGTGTGCTGTGTTTCTTTGCACATCCTGGTTATAGAACCTCTTGAAGTTATAAAACAGGATCTTGTCCTTGTTTCAAGATGGCCTTGCCTTGCCCAGCAAGGGAGGTTCCTGCAGTTCTCATCAAAGGACGTGATTGGCCACCGGCCAGGCTATTTGTGGAGGGAGCTACTGGCCATCAGAGGACAACTTTGGGGAGTTGGTTTTCTCCTTCCACAGGGTGGGTGCTGAGGATGGACCTCAGGTTGCCAGCCCTGGCAGCAGGTGTCTTGACGTGCTACATCGTCTCCTCATGCCCTATCTCCTCCCTTCCAGAAATCTTCTCGTCTTAACCAGAGGAAGATGACATGACTACGCACTCTGTCCCAAAAGACGCTCATGGAGCACTTGGCTGCAGTGTTGCGTACGGGTTTTGTGCTTTGTTTTGTTTTTGCATTGAGAAAAGAGGCTGGAGGGTTCTCCAGACGTGAATACCCGGGGCTCCGCGCCGCGGCCATTGCTGCTGCTGGTGCCGGGGTTCCCGTGAGGAGAAAGTGGGAGGCTCTCGTAGTATCGGATGAACTCAGTACAGGTGAATAAGGTAATCAGATTGTCCCAGGTGCCTCAAGGCAGCTGAGTCACTGTGGGTAATGGATTACCCAGGGGAGCAGGCGGCATCAGTGGGGGCAGGGAGGCAGCCTGTAACTCAGAGTCCTCCATCTGGAAGCATTGGGGCCAGGAGGTGTCACCAGATCAGTTCCTGTACAAGAAGGACAGATAGGTCCTCATGGCTGATGCAGATCAATGCGATTTCCTCTGCAGCAGTAATTAACCCCAGGCACCTTGCAGAAGCTTGCAATTTCAGGAGGATAACGCTGGCCACGTGAAGGGAGGTTAGCATTTTTTTTTTTTCTTGCTCGATCTCTGACGCAATCGGCGCACTTTTCAGAGCGTGTTCAGTTCCAACTAATACCATAAAAAAAAAAAAAAAAAACAAGTCGTAAACTCAGTCAGTCATCGGGCGGAGAACTGCAACTCCTCCGAAGACACAGGTGGTCAGAGGGTCTGAGATGCTGTTACAGGCATTGATGAGTAAGGTTGAGGCCTGGGTCCTGGCAGTCCCCCAAAATCACTATGCCAGTTAGACAATCACAGTGAAAAGCAGAAAAAGAAGATTTATCTAGGGAGGTCTCCTTGAGAAGAGAAACAAAGAGATCCAGGAAATCTGAGTCCATCTTCAGGGTCCAGGTGAGGTTCAGGTTTACATAAAGGGCAAGAGAGTTATTCACAGGTAAGCAGGTCTGGCTAAGATGTGGTCCTGCCTGTTGGACACCCATCACAGACCGAGCTGTCCTGTGAGGTGGTCTTACGACGACTGGATGAAATCTCTTCCTGGAACATACGTTCCCTGTGTTCCTGGACCTGGGTTCCAGTTTTTTTTTTCTTCTCCCAGCATGAGATTCCTGGGGAACTTTGAACAACTTGAGGAACTTCTTTAAGAGTCTAATAGCCAAAAGGAGGGGTACACATGACTCTTCAGAATGGCTTTCCTCCTGCCCAGATGGCTATAATGACATCTCTCCTTTGGCTAGAGAGAGCTAGGTGAAAGCCCATGGCTTCCATATCAGACCTACTTAGTGAGTCCTGTCCTCTCCTTCCCCTCGGATCCATCTAGCCTAGTGATCTGCCATTTCTTTTCTGTTCGTTGGTTAAATTTCCCATAGTGGCCTTCCTGGAAGGGAACACCAGTGTCCCTCCCTGAGCTGCAGTCACAGAATGACATGTCCTCTTGCTTCAAAGACTTAGAAGAGCTAGGGAGGTGTCTCCGTGGGTAAAAGATCAGCCATGCAAGCCTAAGGACCACAGACCAGATCCTTAGCACTCACGTACAAAGTTGGGTGCAATGGTGTGTGTACTTACAATCCCAGGGCTGGAGGTGAAGACAAGAGGACATCTAGGCTTCACTGATTGCCAACCTGGCTGAATTGATGAGGTTTGAGCTAGTGAAAGACATGGAGTCCGGTCTCAAAACATTAGATGGAGAGAGAGACATCAAGGTTGACCTCTTGGCCTCCTTGTGCATGAGAACACCTGGGCAGAGGAAAGCACGTCTCAGCCACAGACTACCATTAGTACCTGTCTGTACTTCTACAGGAACAGGCAGATCTGGTGGTTAAGCTTGCTGGCCCTATTGCTCCCAAGTGGAGGACCTCGAATTGTAGGCTTCCTCCACACCCATGGACGATGCCTGCTCCCTCTTGGATTATCGATGACACACAGTGACTCAGCTGCCTTAGGGCATTTGGGCCAATCCCCTTGTCTATTCAGGAGAAAGAAATGGAGGTCAGAGGGACAAAGCACCTACAACCCGGAAGAGGCTGAGGTGACTGCAGAATGCTTAGACATCAAGGATAGTGTTTCACCGGCAGTGGTGGCGCACGCCTTTAATCCCAGCACTTGGGAGACAGAGGCAGGCAGATTTCTGAGTTCGAGGCCAGCCTGGTCTACCAAGTGAGTTCCAGGACAGCCTGGGCTATACAGAGAAACCCTGTCTCGAAAAAACAAAAAAACAAAAAACAAAAAACAAAACAAAACAAAAAAAGGATAGTGTTGATCAGTCTCTGAGGGAATTACAGGAATGGATTCAGGTAGGTTGATATGATGTGATGATATATATGATTTGATGTGTATGTGCATGTGTGTGGAGGCTCGATGAAAACCTAGGATGTTAGTCCTTGCCGTCCACTTTGTTTGAGACAGAGTTTCTTGTTTGCTGCTGCCTATCTAGGCTAGCTAGATCATGAATCTATGGAACGTCTCCTGTTTCCAGTTCCCATCTTGCTATAGGCGTGCTGGGATTACTGGACTCACACTGTGGCACCTGGCTTTTGTGCAGGCTATAGGGGACCTGAATTCAAGTCTTCACCCTTGCACCGGACGAGGTCTAACCTGAGATATCTCCCCAGCCTGCTTGGGCAGTTCTTGAGTTTAACCTTGTAGACGACAACAAAATGTTGTTGTGTCAAAAGGTTGAACATGCCTGGTGGTATTCAGAGGTGTGAGCTGCCGTCTTTATTCCTTGGCATCTGTATCATGGAATAAGTCTGCGTTGTTGATGCCTTGAGAGGAGCTTAGTGGTGGGACTATAGGGAAACACCAGATTCAAGCAATAAAAAGCAAGATGAAGCTGTGAGATGTCTCACAACCGGATTCCCTCAGTGAGGATAGTGCTTGGTGTCTAAGTCTGGTGACTTGAGTTTGGTCTCTGGAACCTACATAATGGTGAACGGAGAGATTCAACACCACAAAATTATCCTTCTGTCTCCACATGTATGTGACAGTATGCACCCTCCCCAGGAACAGTAATAATACTAAAAATGCAAGATGCTTAGGTAAATTTGAATATCACACAAAACTAAACAGTTTTTGGAGGATAAGGGTAAAATTATGCCTTGTGTGATCATTGGAATACAAACACTTAATACATAAAATCATAGCCAGGCAGTGGTGGTGCACGCCTTTAATTCCAGCGCTTGGGAGGCAGAGGTAGGAGGATTTCTGAGTTCAAGGCCAGCCTGGTCTACAGAGTGAGTTCCAGGACAGCCAGGCTACACAGAGAAACCCTGTCTCGAAAAACAAAACAACAACAACAAAAAACCCCCACACAAAAATAAATAAAATCATTTACTACATTTATACTGAGAAAGTATTTATTGGTTGAAGTGTAAATCTTGGATGAGTACTCTATTTAACTGGCAGCCATATTTGCAGGTGAAGCTGAAACAGACCAAATACCGTAGAAGGCTTCATCAGCAGAGCAGGACCCTGGAATGGGCTTTGCCCAGCAGCTCAGAAACCCTGAAATTGGCAGCACCATCAACACTCGGTAGAATCTGGCCAGCTGTTTTTTCTTTGACTGGCACAATTTTTGTTTTGTTTTGTTTTTTTGAGACAGGGTTTCTCTGTATAGCTGTGGCTGTCCTGGAACTCACTCTGTAGACCAGGCTGGCCTCGAACTCAGAAATCCTCCTGCCTCTGCCTCCCAAGTGCTGGGATTAAAGCGTGCGCACCACTGCCCGCTTTGACTGCACAATTTTAATTACAAAGTCTACAACCAATCAACCCACTGTCCCGGCCCGCACTGCTCCACACTGCCCCACATTTGGGCACCAGGTGACCGGGCCCATACTGCCCCATGTTTGGGAGCCAGGTGCTCCGGTTCATGGGGGTCAGTCAACAGGGTCTAGCAAGAAAGAGTGGGGAATGGAGGAGCAAGAGACACAAATAATGGAGACAAGACAGAGAGTCTGTTCAAGTCCGTTTATTGAAAGGAAATCATGGGTATATATAAGCACAAGCAGGGGCATGCAGCTGAAGACACTTTACCACATGTGCCTTGCAGCTGTGGGCACTAAATAACAAAACAAGATATGTGAGAAAAACAAGATGTTTATCAGGGTGTGCCAGCTGTTGTGGGCTGTTGAAAACAAGTCTCTTGTCAGGGTATATGGCCCGAGATGGCTGCAAAGATGATAGCCGCTTTCTGCTAGGAGTTGGCTCCCAACAGCCCACCAGTCCCAGTGGATACATCTACGAAACAACTCCTGCACCCAAGGCTCAGGGAACATTACAGAAGACGGGGACAGAAAGTCTAGTCTGTAAGAGCCACTGATCAGAGTCTAGTCAGTGGATTGGGTCTCCTTGGAATGCCAGCATCTACACTCATCATCTCACCAACATGACTGCATAGACATGAGCTGGACAAGGAGGACACTAGTGACTGTGACAGACTGGGTGGGGAAGATCTTAGGGTCTCAACCCCACACAAGAAACTAAAGTCAACCGAGGAAGCTGGGAGTGGAGAGGTCTTCCCAGGGAAGAGGACACAGATTGGTTGTCCAGCGTCAAACAGTCAGCCTGAAAACATGCATACAGGTAACATTATACAGACTGGACAGGTTATTCGTATACAATATAACACATAGCTGCATGCAATGACAGTTAATTTAAAAGGGGGGGCATGAATTCAAAGAAGATGGGGAAGGGCACGCATGGGAAGGTTTGGAGGGAGGAAAGGGGAGGGAGAGATGTAATTATATCATAATCTCAAACAAATGTAAAGGTTTTATCTAGTCGAAACAAACCAGGAGGCTTCACACATAACTCTATAATTTCTAGTTTCAGCCTCATTTTGTGTATTACAGCGTGAATGTGGTGTTTCCACCCCCCCCCCCACACACACACAAGCTCATGTGTTAGGTCTTGGTCCCCAGCTGGTGGTGATAGTCTGAGACACTGTGGAATCTTTGGCATTGTGGTTTAGCTACTACAAGTGTGTCATTGGAGGCAGGCCTCCAAGGTGATATCCATCTCTGGTTCCAGGTGGGTCTGTCTGCTTCTTGATCCTCTAAGATGTGAACAAGCCACGCCACAAGCTGCCGCCGCCAGAGATGGAGCTTCCCAGCCTCATGCCTACCTGACCATCATAGACCCTATACCCTGAAACTGTGAGCCAAAATAAAATCTTCCTTTAAGTTGCCTCTTCCAAGTGTGGTATATTTCCAAGTGTTGCTTCTTACCACATCAAAATAATGAATTTATATGCTCCTGTCATGAAGGCAGGCTGGGCTTCACCTGGAGGTTCTCTTGGTCCAGCATGTCAAATATTGAGTGTTGTGATTACAAGCAACATGTGTATGGATTAATCCTGACATGCTTTTTAAAAGATTTATCCTGTGTGTGTGTTGTGTTGTGTGTGTGTGTGTGTGTGTGAATATGTGTGTGCCATGTGTGTGAATGTGTATATGCTGTGTATGTGTGCCATGTGTGTGAATGTATGTGTATTCCATATGTGTGAATGTGAGCGTGTATATATGCCATGTATGTGTGTGAGTGTGTGTTTTTATGTGTGTGCATATATGCCGTGTGTATCTGTACGTTTTGTATATGTGTGTATGTGTGTGCCACATATGTGAGTGTGTGTTGGTATGTAAGTGTGCCATATGTGTCATGTGTGTGCACATGCATGTCATGTGTGTGAGTGCCCACAGAGCCCAGGAGAGGACTTTGGAACATCTGGAGCTGGCGTAACAGGTGGCTGTGAGTCTCCCCGTACATAGTAACCAAACTTTCATCCTTGGAAAAGCAGCAAGTTCCTCTTAGCCACTGGTCCATCTGGCATTCTCAAAACCAACAAGCTAAGCCCTTGAGACTTGATGATAACAGTCCTATCAGCATTGTCAGGATCCTCAGTCACACGCACTGCCATTTTGTCTGGTGGAACCAGTAGCAACAGCCAGCCCACTGACTCAGAGCTCCAGGTTTAACCCCTCCCGATCTGGCCTTTCAATTCTTCTGATCTCACCACAGGCTAGATCATCCCCTTCTTGTAACAATAGCAAAAATACCGAAAGTTTTCACCGCAACTGTCTTCTCCATTTCTGTTTCAGGGTCTCCCTTCCTGTCCCATCCTATCTACTTCCTATCACCATGCAGGTTACCTCTCCTCAACAGCCAGGCTGACCCTAAGGCTTGTCCTCCTGTCCACAGCTTCCTTCCAGATGTCTCCTAGAATTCCTGGCTCAGATGCTTGCTGGTGCACACACAGATGCTTGCTGGTGCACACACAGATGCTGCCACTTAGCAGAATTTCCTCACTGCTCAGATTGACAACGGAAAATGTGACTGTCAAGGATTACACACGGCCGAGACTGGGACCCAGGCAGCAGGGAAGAGGGGGTTTCTCACCCACCCACGTGCTCTTGGTGAGAAGCCGTCTCCCATGTGCTCTGGGGTAGCACCACCATGTGCTTAAGGAGTCATCTTTCTGACTGGCTGATTGATTACTAAAATACTTGGCTCTTGAACGAGGTGGTTTTCACTCAGCTGAGCAAATTCTCTGTATTCTTCTTAGTCTCTGGAGCTCAGATAAAGGGAACCTCGATATTACCAGGAAGCTTTTAGTGTCAGGGAACCTTGGGGTGAGAGGAGGGATGTGTCTGTGTGCAGAAGAAGGGGCTAAAAGCAGGAACAGGGAGGTGGATTTCTTTTTATCTGAAACAGAGATAGGTATACTCTTACCCACCTGTCATAGCTGGCCCAAAACCTGTCGTTATATATAAAGTTTTTCTAGAACTTGTTTGTGTGTTGTCAATGACTGCTTTTGTGTTGTAAAGGGAGTTGAATTGGTGCCACAGAAACAATACGGCATGTCAAATCTAAAATCTTTACTATCTTTACAGAAAAATGTTTTCTGGGGGCTGCAGAGATGGCTCAGCAATGAAGAGCAATTGCTGCTCTCCCAGAAGACCTGAGACCTGGCCTGGGACCATAATACTCGAGACACTGAGGCAGGAGGTTGTTGTGAGTTCAAGACCAGTTGAGCCACATATTGAGTTTGAGGCTATGCTGGGGCTATAGGGAGGGACTCTGTCACATACACACACACCCTTGTTCACACATCCCAATGTATTACTTCCTGTCTATAATGGCCTAGGTTGGTCTCTTTACCATATGTCATATTGAACTTTTCTACCTCATAGCGCTGTAAGGTTCAGGAAACTTCAGAGACGGCGCTCAGCTGGAGGAAGTAGGATGCAGACAGATGCTCTCTGAGGGTTCTGTTTATTGCCTGGCCTGGCTTCTCTCTCCAGCCTTTCCTGTTGCTTTCTGGTTGTTGGAGATGTATCGAGCTTTCGGGGAGCTCCTGTCATCATAGATGGCAGCCTAGCTTCCACACCTTCCCCTCCATGTTGGACTATAGCCCCTTAAACCAGGAAACCCAAATAAATCCTTAAGTTGTTTCTGTCAGGATTCCGACAAAAAAAAAATATGTGAGAGAAGTGACTAATGTGTGACTGAGACATGGCTGGCCCAGTGGGAAAGTGTGTACTTAGCATGTGTGAAGCCCTGGCTTTCACTCTACACACTATATAAAATGGAGCATGGAGGCACATGCCTGTAACCCCAGGGCTCAGGAGTAAAGGCAGGAGGGTCAGAAGTTCAAGGTTATCCTTAGCTACATAGCAATTTTGATACTGGCCTGGGTTACAAGAAACCCAAGGTATGGGTGGGAGCGGGATATATATAGTAGGTATAGAGAGTGTCATTTTCGAGGGGAGTCACATCTAGCAAGGTTTGGACTCAGGATTGTGATGGTCAGCAGATGGTAGAGGCTGTACTGCTAATACTAAGCTCCACAGCAGGAAGAATTCTGTGCACAGCTCCTCCTGCAGACTTTGTTCTTGCTCAGTTGTGTGTGATGTTATTGTCCCTGTAGAGGCTGGAAACTCCCAGGATATAGCGGCATACCTG